>CM062810.1:945306845-945916149 GCA_031772625.1 Pinus tabuliformis
AAAAAAACTATATTGCCCGTCATGTGGAACGATGCACCTAAGTCCAGGTACCACAGACTCCCCATCACTATGTTGGCCATGCAAACAATGAGGGTAAATTCAAGCTCGAAATGTGAAGCCGAGGCTTCACCTGCTACTCCTCCTAAGGTCTTCTTTCTTGACTTCTTGTGTGGAAAATTCATTCCATAGTGCCCGAATTCATGACAATGGAAGCTTCTAAATTTTGACAAATAATTCTTCTTTCCCCCTTAACTGGATTCTAGTTTGGATTGATATTTCTTCCTTTTTCCCTTCTTTGCATTTCCAACCAATGCAAAGTTTTCTTCATCATTTCCCTTAGATGTAGTCCCATCTCTGGTATTCCAACTTATTTCCTCTTGTACCAAATTAGACCATAAGCAATCCCAACTCAATAGTTTCTCCCTCCCACTCACCGAATCTTGATAGCCATGCCATCTTTTGGGAAGGCCCAATAGGGCTAAGGTTATAAAGTCTTATTTAGGGACATTAACATCGACCCCTCCAAGTTCATCCCGACAATATGTAAACTTGATCAGATATTGTGGAATTGTGTCATTCTTTTGCATCTTGAAACTTCGATGTTTATCCTTGAGCGCTAGATTTCTATCGTCACGACTATTCTCGAACAAATATGTGATTACTTTCCAGATTTCAAATGAATTTTCTTTTTCCGTGGAGATTTGAGACAATGTGATTTGTACTCCCTCCAATATTATTCTCCTCACCTTGGCTATAAATTTCTTCCACAGAGCAAGCTTCTGAGCATAATATGCTTGTGGTTTTTCAACATCTCACTTGATGTATACTCGCAACCCATTTTCATCCAATACTTTTCCATACGGTCCTTCCATGCAACAAAATTAGAGTTACATTCTAGGGCATACTCTAGCCTTAGTACATTGAAGGCCATTTTCTAAGCTCTAAAGAAATCCTGCTACAATGATCTTTAAATTTGAACCTCTGAGAAACAACTTCAAATTTCCTTCTCCAATGTGAATCTAGCTCTCATACAATGTATAAATTACATTGTATATTTACAACTTCTGATGAATTTTTAATCAAAATCATAAGGAAAAAACCTTCTCTAGTGCTCTACGGACATTAATTCACAATTTAGAACAAAAATCACAAACATGCAAGACGAAATAACACACATGCAACAAGTATTTTTATCTAGGGGAAACAATATGCTAAAAACCCTAATGCATGCTTGCATTAATAAAATGAATAGAGATGTATTACAATTTCTTTGCTTAACTGAGATCACCTTGTAAGTGCACAACCTATCTCTCTGCTCATTAAAGGCCTTTGACCTAGACTTAGTAAATTTTTTTCCTCATATTGAGCTCTTATTTCCTTGTGTTGTTCCTTGAGGAATTAACACCTATTGTTTGGGAAAATCTTGTAATTGAATTGCACAATTCCTTGGGATTAGCATCTAACTGCATGCAACACCTATATACTCAAGACTAGTCTACAACTAATGGTACACTGCCTTAGAATCTCCACTTCAACTGGGTAACTTGAATTCTCTTTATGCACTAGCTATTTGTGGTTGATTGATCAATTAACTAGATGATCAACGAGTTTGACTGAATTCCCATGGCGTAATTGACCTTCCACTAGTTCCTCCAAGAGTTGGAACTAGTTTAACTGAAAACAACATGAGATAATTGAACTTGATTTCTACAAATTAGAAATCACAGATGAAACACTGAACTCTAACCCCTCCAACTCAAATTTAATGAGTAAAATGGGTGAAAAAATCCATGTAACACAAGTAAAATCATTCAAGTTGTTTGCTGATGTAGAAATTCTAATTTTCTCAATTTAACCAAGACAAAATCAAATTGAGAATTTCTTGTTGCATTTTTCAACATCGACCATATATTGGGTTGAACCAAATCTCTCGTTCAGTCAATCACCCCCATTCCATATTCCAAGAATGAATGTGGGATCTCTTAGAATAAGCCATGCAAAACCAAACCAATGCTTCCAAAGGCCAAACCACCCCAACCCTCAATGAATGATTCCACCTCACAATCAGACAACACATAGACCAACCAGATCAGTCTCTACCCAAGTTGTCCAGGATTACAATAATTAGTAACTCAACCCACAACCTTCTAAGGCTATAGAGAATTTGTCCAACCTCACTCGAAGGACTAGTAACTCAATCCACCAAGGGATTAAAATTTTTTGTCCCAACTTAGCCTCTATGACTAGTAACTCAACCCAAGTTGTTCCACGACGTCCAGAGTGTTTCTTCCAACCCACAAACATAAGGAATTATTAGCGCGAACCACAAAATAATCAAGTGGAAAAACCCTCAACACCATGGATATACAGGAAATGGAAAGGCAAGGCTAAAACCACTATCAGTTCAAATAATCCTCCACGAAAATAACACGTATACCATTAGGCTAAAATAACATGCATATAACATGAATCCATAATGCAACAATGAAATCACACATGCAACCTATTACCTACAAGCAAATCCAATTGTAGTTGTTGATTCACTTGTTCCCTTGTGCTTTCCTGAGTTCCTTTGCCTTCTTTCTCCAATCCTAGTGAAAATGAGAGTGCTCCAAGCACGCTCCAAGAAAACTCTAAGTGTGCAAGAGTAAGAGAGGATAAAATAATAGAAGAGAGCTCCAAGTTAAAGCCAAAAAAATGTTGTGAATCGATCCTCAAAAGACTTTTTATCATCGAGTCCCCTATTTCCTTCATTTTCCTTCATATCTCCTCTCATGAAAATATGTGACCTTTCATCTCCCTTTTCTCCTATTTTCCATTATTTGATAAATACAATGCCAATTAATGCCACTTTTCCTTTGACAATTCCTTTGCCCATTTCCATAGCCATTAATTAATCACTAATGATACCCCATCACTATGTTTTTCCCAAGATTCAACGTCGAATACGTGTCCCGTGAGCTTGGCTTTACTTTTATTTGCATAAAAAATCATCCAGACGATATTAGTCTCAAAGCATGTTTTCCACTAAAGAAGCTTATACATTAGTAATGGGACATGTAAACCTTCACCAAGGTTCGTTATGGCAGAAATTTTTGGAATCAAATTTATGGGTGAAAGTTTGTCATTTTCTATGGATCATGGGTTGATAAAGACTGTTAACATGGGACCACCCTATTAGAAAGGGTTATAATGGACCTTGTTTGTGCCATGTATGCCAGACATGGGAGGAAAGTTACCAACATTTATTGAATTCATGTTCAGAAGAAAAGCCTCTATAAGGGTGAGTGAGAAACACCTTTGGTCATCTGGATTGACTAAGGAATAGTCTCATCGAAACCATCAAGCAATGGTGTATGAACCTATTCAAAAATCCAATTATCAACAAAGCTTGGGTGTTGGTATTAGGATTCCTCCTTTGGAATATATTGAAGGGCTGCAAAAAAATTATATTCAAAGAGCAAAGAACCACATCTTAGGCACTCTGGCACACCGTAAAAGAAAATGTTCAAGAATATATGTTAGCAGATAAATGGGTGGATGATGAATTGAAGGATGATAGGGAGGAAGTTTCAATCCTTTCAAACCATGGTCTATCCTTGCAAGTGATGGGTTTGTAGTCTTCATCTGCCATTAGATAGGAGATCGTATCCCATTCCGCCTTTATCCCCCCTCCTAATGGATTTGTGAAAATAAATTTTGATGGCGTGTTGAAGGGAAACCCTGGGTTGGTTGGGTATGTTAGAATCCTCAAATATTTAGAAGGTTCTAAAATATGAATCTACATAGGATATTTGGGGATATCAACCAATAATGTGGCAAAATTCACGACACTGGAGAAAGGCATCCTGCTAGCTTGTCGACTGCAAGTAATAAGATCCAACTCACAAGAGATTCTCCTATGGTGATCTAGGCCGCTCAGAAAATGTTATATGGCACCCCACCACCTAAAGTGGTCAGGAGTTGGCGATTGGAGACTCAAGCAAATCAAATAAAGAATTTAATGTTATCTTTTCCCTATGT
This sequence comes from Pinus tabuliformis, assembly GCA_031772625.1. NCBI lineage: Eukaryota > Viridiplantae > Streptophyta > Pinopsida > Pinales > Pinaceae > Pinus > Pinus tabuliformis. The sequence continues at coordinate 945,310,869 of CM062810.1, forward strand.
GATCACTTATCACACCTGACGAATGGGAAACCAGGTAGTTGATTGGCTAGCTAACTAGTGAATTTTGGAGTCAAATCGAGATTTTTACTCTCGTTGGCCTCTAGATATAGACCCTCAAGACTTAAATACAATAGTAATGTTGATGGAGAAGGATAAATATTCCCCACTGGCGGTGACAGACATGGTGAATATTGATCAAGCCATGGGCATTAATGACTCTCCCACATGGTAGTTATGATACGAAGACATGTTAATAAAGTAAGGTGAAGAGACATACAAAGGAACTTTATCAAGATTATAATGGCTATAATTCTGCTCGTAGGGGAATTTCATGCATTTTTCAGACTTCATGGCTTCCCTAAAGAGCCTTTCTTATTACTGATTATGTGGGGGAGCTCTCGCGATGGAAGTCGGACATTCTCTAGAGGTGCATGGTCATTCTTAGATACTTAGACTGCAATATTAGAGTTGGGTTCGCAATGTTGTTTTGACCTATTTCTCGTTGAATGGTTGATCCATAGTATCTGGAACGTTGGTGAGGAACTTCATTTGAAATATGGATCTCTCGAAGAAAAGGGTGATGGAGTGGAGGCTCGTGGATGTTACTGAACAATTCAATTCCTTCAGCCATTTGTAGTGGTAAAATTGTGGTATGTAAAGTCATTTTGGTCTAATTTGTAAGTAGGGTAGGCGATAAAGGAGTCATTCCTCCTATGTGGGTGGCCCTAGAATGGGTCTTTCCTCATCTTGTTGATTTTTGGTTGTGGAAAACCCTATAACTCCTTCTCGGTGCTGAGATGCATGTTGGTTCCCTTCATGGTTACCAAGGGCCAAAGGAGCCCTAATAGAAAAGAAACAGGCTACCTTGTGGTATGTGCTCTTGCATAGGATTGTTGGCATTTATATGAGGAAACCTTATATGGAGATATAATGAATTTCTTGTTCTTTGGTGTTAGAAGGGTGGGTGTCAACTCTTTTGGAACTTGGTTTCTTCTGGTGTTAGTTGTAGCACTTTGCTATGCAGTGAACTCGCAAAAAAGAAGAAGAGATAGATCAACGACTTCAAAATAAGCCTCTTCAAGGGGGCAACCTCCTTTACATTACACAAATGAAAAATTCTTCGATGATTCAAATGACAAAACATCCTTTATAGGAGTCTAAGGTGTCACAATATAATCAGTGCCGACATACCAATAATAATGTGAGGGCACAACAATAACAATAGGGGGCTTCTATATAGCATAATAATAACAATATAGGGACAACATGGGCACAACAATAACAATAAGGGATACAATGAAAATAATAATGGGGGAATACACTAGTATTATAGGGACCTAACATGTTCCTCTTCTTCAAAAAAGTGTTGTCCTCAATTCTTGAGCAATTATGAATTCTTCGATATAAAATTCTCATCCTCCCATGTAGAATCTTCAGTGGGTAAGCTCTTCCACTTGATGAGATACTCTGAAGTTGATCGATTTTGTAGATGTTGGGTTCTTGTTTCTATGAGTGATTCGGGTTGAAATATAATTTTCCTTCCTCCTCAAGTTATTGCAATATTGTTTGAACTCAGGACTTTTCAGCTATAACCTTCTTTAAGCATGAAATGTGGAAAATTGGGTGCACTTGGGAAGATGCAGGACGCTACAGTTTGTATGCCATAGTACCAATCTTTTGCAACACCTTATAAAAACCGTAATACTTTGGTGATAATTTATTATCCTTCTTATCTTGATTGAGGGACATTTGTTTGTGTGGTTGTAGTCATAGAAATACACAACCACCTACATCAAAACTTCTTTTTTTTTTGTGATGTTGATATGCCTGATGTTTCATTCTATTCTGCATCAAAGTGAGGTTATCCTTTAAGAGTTGAAGAACTTGTTGTTGATGCTCAATGTGATCTTCCACTGCTTGGACCTTATAATTTTCTCTTAAAGATAATGTGATGGACGATGGATGATATCCATAAAGTGCCATAAATGGGGTGATTTTTGCTGCAATATGGAAGGAAGTGTTATACCACCATTTAGTCAGAGGCAACCACTTCACCCATTGTGTATGTTTATCAAATATAGAGCAACAAAGATATCCTTCCAAACATTTGTTCACTATCTCAGTTTTCGCATCAGATTGAGGATGATAGGATGAGCTATGATCTAACTAAGTACCCAAACAAGAAAATAATTTTGTCCAAAAATTTCTAGTGAAAATGGGATCTGTGTCACTTACAATTGTAATAGCCCTAGTGAAAAGTTCATGTAGTAAAAGTTAATATAGGAAAAATAAGACCACGGTTAAGGGACACTTATTCCAAGCCGAATGTTAGGCAAAGATATCCTAGTGGGCATCACTAGATGTGTGTTTTGGCTACGGAAAATTGGCAATGGCTAAGGAAAATTGGCAAAAAGGCATTTTGGCACATTTATTTATGAAAATAAAGGAAATTAGGAGAAAAAGAAGGTAAAAGGTCACAGGTTTCATGTGAGGAGGAAATTGAAGGAAAATAATGTAAAATGAAGAAATTAGAGGCCTCATGTATAAAAAATCTTTTGAGGATCAGTGCATGGCTGTTTTCAAGTTCAAGATTGGAGTTATCTCATTATTATCTCTCTCTCACTCTGTTGATAACTTAGAGTTTTCTTGGAGAACTCTAGCTTGGAGCAAAGGAAAGGGAAGGCAAGGAAAGGAAAGCGGGATCAAGCAGCTTCATCAAGAATACTTGCAAGTAACCTTTTGCATGTGTGATTTCCTAGTTGGTTTGGAAATGAATGGCTTTGCATGTTGGTGTATGGTTCTCTTGTTGTCGATGGCATGGTCTTGTTGGGTTATGACAATGGTTTTTAGCCTAGAGTAGTCTTTTTATGGATGCCATGGTATGTTGGGATGTTTATCTCTATTTTATAACTTTGGAATTGCTGGATGGATTTCAGAATCTGGGGCGGAGGTGGTCTCAAGGTTCATTCCCAAAGGCCTAGGAATCCCTTGACCAGTTTTGGCAGGATACATGGTAAAGCCTGAGGGAGCAGTCTTGGTTTATGGCCTAGTGATCCAAGTTTGGATTGCGGTAAAGCTTGAGAGACAAGGAGATGGAAAATTCCTCAAGGATAGTGATGGATTCGGGATGTGATTCTAAGTTTTGTTCAGTTGTGATTAAAGCATCGGTTTTGGTGTGATCACAGTTGGATGAGGGTGGAGGTGGTTTAACCTCTAGATTCCCTTTATTGTTCTTGGACTTTTTTTTCTATGATATCCCACATTCATGCTTGGAATATTGCATGGGGGTGACTGGCTGAAGGAGAGATTTGGTTTAGGCATGTCTATGGTCGGGTGGAACGTGGAAGTCCCTAACATGGTCATATTTGCCTATGAATAACAAAAGCTAAGTTCTCTTACTTTTTCACTGATTGACATGTGGATTTAATGGATGTAATTTCTCTGATATTTATATGGTTTTATGTTGGTTATAAGCATGGTTGAATGACTGGCCCATGTCATGGTTATTTCATATATTTACTTGTAACTATTAAATGGGTGGATGAAAGACTTAATAGATGATGTAGTAGTTCAATGGAGAAGGATGTGATCCTTCTAGTTATGTTTCATAAGTTGTTTTAGTCATTGATGTGTTGTCTTGTATCCTAAGCCTATAGGTTGCATTGATGCCAAGTGTTTGACACACTGTTAGTCCCGGTTGGGGATGCTCAGGCCTAGTCTTGAGGGTGATTTTTTATTGATCAACATAATTATCATGTTTTTAATTATTTATGAAAGTTACAACAAGTTCTGGACAGAGGCTAGGATTCTGGGCTAGAAATGTGGCTCAAATCCTGTGGTCGTTGCCAAAGAATTGACAATTATAGACCACAGCCACTGGTAGGCAAGCCTGTGAGAGTGACTTTAGGTTGTTGGTCTCTCCCTTGCCCATAGCATGAGACTGACTGAGGCCTAAGAACTAGAGAATAGTAGTGGGACCTAGTGACAGGTTGCCTAAGTGGCTGACTTATCTCTTGAGGGGTTTGTTGATATTGTTTGATGACTATATTTGATATTTCGTCAATTCCACTTTTTTAAGGTGATAAAGGAGGTTGAATATGATTGTAGTAGCATCTCTCCTCATGTTTACCCCTGTTGGCATGGTTAATTTGGGTAGACCTAGGAGTGGGTGTTATAGATTGGTACCAAAGCATGGTTACGCTCTCTTTGGGTCATATCTAGTGCTACATATATGGGTGAATGTGTTGGTCATGCATGCATGTCAGTTGCATGTGTGCTCCTACACTTGTGTTACATGTGCTTGTTGCACTGCATCATATTGATCATGGTAGTAGCAAAGTTATCATGAGGGAAATGATGTCGATTTTATGAAATGCATCATCATGGGTATATGACTAGTTATACAATTATATGCAGCTTGATTACATCGATGTACATTGGGTCTCATTCTTGGTTATTTGATTACATGCATCAGTCTTGGAGGTTGATTACAAGAAGTGATCGCTTATGCTCGACTACATGTGGTTATGCGTATGTGTAGTTGATTAGGCATTGCATATGCATGACGTGGATAACTGCATGAGGTAATGTGTATACTAGAGCATTGGTTGTTGTCATGCATAAAGCCATAGCATACATTGTTCATATGGCCTTTTATTAATGATTGGACACTAGTTATTATGATGGTTATGCGTTGATGCAGTTATTTATATATGTTTATATGTTATTATGGTTATGTTGTACATGCATCACACTGATTTGATGATATTGCAAACAAGGTATCCTCCTTGAGTATGCTAAGGTGTGTTGGTTTATGGTCATTTGGTTTAGCTAACATAGTATGCCTTATAGTAAAGAGATTAGATGGATAGCAAGGTGGTAGACTACATAGGATCTCCCTGTGAATCAGATAAGTAGTGTGGTGTGGGGAACTCTTATTACTTGGAAAACTCATTGAGAAGTTTGAAAGAAGAAATAAGGAATTTCAAAGCATAAAATGACAAAATCATGCAGGCATAAGAGAAACAAGCAGAGGTGAATGCAATATTACTTTAGAGCTTGTCAATTTTGCAGCAACATGGAACTCCTAGGACCAACCATGGACATTAGGAAAAAACTAATGGGGCATATGGAAATAGGTCTCATAGTAGACATAGGTCAGATAGATCTGACACTAGTAGAGATGGAACGTTTTTGGACACTCCAGATAAGAGAGGTACTAGACATAGGTATTACTCTAGTTATGGTTCTAATAGACATCATGATCATCATCATTATCATTCGTACAGGAGGAGAGAAAGGGGATATTTTCTAGATGAGTTAAAGAAGGAAAATCCACCTACCTTTGATGGAGAGATGAAGAAATCGTAGGATGCAAACACTTGGTTGCTTGGCATGTAGAAATTCTTTAGATTTCATGATTACTCAGGAAACATGAAAGCAAGGATAACCCTTTTCATTCTCAAAGTTAAAGATGAATTTGGTGGGAAGACGTGAAGAATGTCATGGACATACATGAGGATGAGTTGAATTGGCATGCATTTGAAAGGATATTCAAGAAGAAGTACTTGTATGAGAGGTATTATGATGACACAACTAAGGAGTTTTATCAGTTGTTGATGGGTACTATGACAGATAAGGAGTATACTAGCAGATTTTTGAAGTTGTTGAGATATGTGCCTTACCTCCGAGAGGAGAAAGACAAGGTTAAGAGATTCATCAGTGGATTTCAAGTTTAATACAGAGACTGGATTGAGTTCAATGAGCCTACATCATTGGAGGAGGCCATCCAAAAGTTGAATCATTATTATGAGCAGTCGAATCACAAAGTTGAGTCGAAGCATGACTTGAAGAGAAATGAAAAAGCTAAAGGAAAATAACCACCAAAGTGAGAAAGACCTCAATATGCAAGTGAAAAAGATATGCACCTTACAAGAGATTCAATGTAGCTGAGAAGGGACGTGGAGATTAGCAGGCTAGAGGCAGTGGTAGGGAACCATTGCAATATTGGATATGTGGTAAGGATCATCAGGAATCTATGATTGAGATGGATGGTAAGCTTTTTGGTCAATTTTATTCTATTTTGATTGATCATGGATCTAACTATAGTTATAATAATCCTCACATGGTGGATAAGTGTGGTTTGAGAAAATAAGTGCATGAAAAATCTTGGTTCTTACAGTTGGATACATGTACAAAGAAGAAAGTTCACCATTGGGTAAGAGCTTCTGCATTTGATTTAAATGGTACGCCTACAATAGCACAATTGAATTTATTTCCATTGGGATCGTATAGTATGATTTTGGGTATGGATTGGTTATACCATCAAAGAACTAAAGTGGATTTCTTAGACAAGGCCATTAAGTGTGTGGATGATAGTGAGGAGAAGAGTACCATGCAGGGAAAGAATAAGCCTACATTAGTGAGGATGGTTACCACTATGAAAGCTAAGCATAGTTGTAGAAAAGGTTGTGTGATGTTAGCAGTACACATTTACAATGAAAAGGGTAAGGAGGTTAAGGATGATGATGTGTTGAGAAAATACCCAGTATTGCAGCAGTTTCGAGATGTATTTCCTGAGGACATTTCAAAGTTGCCACCTCATAGGGAGGTAGATTTTTCTATTGAGTTAGTGCTAGGAGTAGCTCCAGCATCAAAATAACCTTACAGGATGAGCACGCCTGAGTTGGTAGAGTTGAAGTTGCAGCTAAAGGAAATATTCGACAAAGGATACATCAGACCTAGTGTATCACCTTAGGGCACACCTGTGTCATTCATAAAGAAAAAAATATTGTACTCTTAGATTATGCATTGATTACAGGCAACTGAATAAGGTAATGATCAAGAAAGGGTACCCTTTGCCAAGTATTGATGATTTGTTTGATCAGCTAAAGGGAGTAGCAGTGTTCTCTAAGATCGACTTGGGATAAGGATACCATCAGGTATGCATCAAGGAAGAGGATATCTTCAAGACTACGTTCATGACCGGGTATGGGCATTATGAGTTATTTTTTGTTCCAATAATTTTGACTAATGCTACAGATACATTCACGTTTTTTATGAATAACATGTTGCGTCCTTATTTGGACAAATTTTTTATTGTATTCATTGATGACATACTGATATATTATAGGAATGAGGAGGAACATGCCAAACATTTAACAACAATGCTGATATTGCTAAGAGAGCATCAGTTGTATGCTAAGCTTAGCAATTGTGGCTTCTTTCAGACTGAGGTACATTACTTGGGACATGTTGTCTCCAAGGAAGGAATAGCAGTAGATCCAGAATAGATAAGGGTTGCCATGGAATGGGAAACTCCTAAGAATCTAGATGATGTGAGATCATTTACAAGATTGGCAGGTTAGTAAAGGAGGTTCATCAAGAACCCTTCTCACACATTTAATATCCTATCACATCATTGCAGCGCAAAGGTAATAAATTTGAATGGATGGTGGAATGTGAAGAAAGTTTTGAGAAACTTAAGTAGTTGTTGACACATGCACTAATGTTAAAGATTGTTGATCCAGACACAGAGTTTGTTGTGCGTACAAATGCTTGAAAAATTGGACTTGGTGGAGTTCTCATACAAGAAGGAAATTTAGTGTGCTATAAGTCATGGAAACTAAATGAGCATGAGCAGAACTACCAGATGCCTGATCTTGAGCTAGAAGTGATTATACATGCATTGATGTGGAGACATTATCTTCTTGGCATAAATTTTACATTGATGATCGACGATAGTGGGCTGAGGTATTTGTTTGACCAGCTGAATCTAAATTCCAGGCAAGCTAGATGGTTGGCTACCCTTAATGAGTTTGACTTCGAGATCAAATACATCCAAGGGAAGGAGAACTAGGTTTTAGATGCTCTTAGCAGGAAGGTACATGTAAATCATATATAAGCTATAAAATCCTATGGGACAAAGTTATAAGATAGGATCTTGCAGGTAGGAAAATTGGATGACAAATACACATAGATTATGCACAACTTAAAGCAGAGTATAGGTACAGTTGAAGGTACAAGTACAGGTGATCAGGACATAGACCATCGTCTCATGACATATGGCTTGGTGAAGTTTCAAGACAAGCCCTATGTGTCAAATTGCAATGACTTTAAGAAGCTTAAATTGAGGTAATTTCATGTGAAACCATATTCGGGTCATCCAGGATATAAGAGGACATTGATGATGATGAAGAACTTTTAATATTGGCCAAATCTGAAGAAAGAAGTGGTTCAATTCATGGCTATATGCTTAGAATGTCAGCATGTAAAGGTGGAATGGAAGCATCTAGGCAGTCTACTGCAACATATAGCGATTTAGGAATGGAAATGGGAGGTAATTTCCATGGATTTCATCACATGTATTCTAAGGACAGTGAAGAACCATGACTTTATTATGGCCGTGGTTGACAGGTTGAGCAAGGTAGCTCACTTCATTCTGGTAAAAGCTACATATTTATCTAGTGAGTTAAAACAATTGTTCATCAGAGAGATAGTGAGACTACATGGTGTTCCAAACAATTTTGTGTCGGACAGGGATGTAAAGTTCACTTCCAAGTTTTGGAATGAGCTATTTGTAGGCTTGGGTAATTGGCCTTCAGCACAACTTATTATCCACAGAGGGATGGTTAGACAGAGAGGTTCAACATGATCTTAGAAGATATGTTGAGGATGTATGTGATGCACCAACAGAGGAAATGGGAAGATTATCTACTATTGGTGGAGTTCGCATACAATAATGGTTATCAGGAGTCATTTAGGATGAGCCCTATCGAGGCATTGTACGAGCGGTGTTGTAACACTCCCATCAATTGGAGTTATCCAGTGAACAAGGTACTTATTGGATGGGACATGTTGGGAGATATGGAGTAGGAAATGCAGGTTATAAAGAAGAATCTAAAGGAAACACAGGATAGAGAGAATATTTATGCAGATCAGCAAAGGGTGTTCAAATATTTTTAGGTTGGGAAGCATGTGAATTCACACATCAAGCCCAAGAAAATCTCCTTGAGGATAGGTTCATGTGCCAAGTTGGCACCATGGTATTGTAGGCCTTTTGAGATCCTTGAGAGGATTGTATTAGTGGTATATCGACTTGCATTGCCTCCAATAGTGAAAGTCCATTATGTTGTCCATATTTCATTAATTAAGAATTATATAAAGGATTTTTATCACGTTATTGATTACCTTGTATTGTCGATGGAGCAAGAAGGAGAGTTCCAGCCGAAGCCTCATTGCATATTGCATCGGAAACATCTCATGCTTAGGAACAGAGGCATACGGAAAGTTCAAGTGCAGTGGAAGCACTTTGATCTTGAAGAAGCGACATGGGAGATGACTAATCACATGCGGGCCCTATATCCTTCATTATATGCCAGTTGAGGCAAAGCAATTTTGGTTTGATGTTGGTATATGTTTTCTGATGTTTTGGTATATGTATGTATATGTATATGTATGTAACTACCACCATGAGCTAAGTTATAAAGCTCCATAGGTAGTATGTTTGCTTTTCAACAGTTTTGCTAAGGTCTTGGTGTTTTTTAACATCGAGGGATGGTGTTCTCCAACGGTGAGGGTTATGTAATAACCATGGTGAAAAGTTCATGTAATAAAAGTTAATGAAGGCAAAATAAGGCCATAGTTAAGGGGTACTTATTCCAAGATAAATTTTGGGCAAATATATCCTAGTGGGCATCACTGGATGTGTGTTTTGGCTAAGGAAAATTAGCAAAGGCTAAGGCATTAAAAGGGAAAAAGAAATTTTGGCACATTTATTTATGAAAATAAAGTAACTTAGGAGAAAAGGAAGGTAAAAGGTCAGAGGTTGCATGTGAGGAGGAAATTGAATGAAAATAATGGAAAATGAAGAAATTAGAGGCCTCATGTATAAAAAGGCTTCTGAGGATCAGTTCATGGATTTTGTCAAGTTCAAGTTTGGAGCTCTCTCATTATTCTCTCTCTCACTCTCTTGTTCACTTAGAGTTTTCTCGGAGCACTCTAGCTTGAAGCAAAGGAAAGGGAAGGCAAGGAAAGGAAAGAAAAAGCAAGCAAGTAACAAGGAAAGGAAAGCAGGATAAAGTAGCTTCATCAGGAATAGTTGCAGGCAACCTTTTTCATGTGTGATTTCCTAACTAGTTTGGACATGCATGGATTTGCATGTTGGTGTATGGTTCTCTTATTATTGGTGGCATTGTCTTGCGAGGTTATGACAGTGGTTTTCAACCTAACCTAGCCTTTTTCTGGATGCCATGGTATGTTGGGATTTTTATCTCAGCTTTGGAACTTTGGAAGTGCCTAATGGATTTTGGAATCCAAGGCAAAGGTGGTCTCAAGGTTCATTCCCAAAGGCCTAGGAATCCCTTCATTGGTTTTAGCGGGATACATGGTAAAGACTGAGGGAGTAGTATAGGTTTAGGGCCTAGTGATCTGGGTTTGGATTGTGGTAAAGCCTGAGAGACAAGGAGATAGAAAATTCCTCAAGGATAGTGATGGATTGTGGATGGAATTCGATGTTCTGTTCGGTTTTGATTGGAAAACCAGTTTTGGTGTGATCCCAGTTGGATGAGGGTGGAGGTGGTTTAACCTATGGATTCCATTGATTTTTCTTAGATTGGTTTTTCCATGAGATCCCACATTCATGCTTGGAATATGGTATGGGGGTGATTGGCTAAAAGAGAGATTTGGTTGAACCATGTGTATGGTCGTGTGGAACATGGAAGTCCCAAACCTGATCAGATTTTCCTATGATTAATAAAAGCTAAGTTCTCTTACATTTTCACTTATTTACATGTGGATTTAATGGCTGTCATATATTTTATATTTATATGGTTTTATGATGGTTATAAGCATGGTTTAATGATTGGTTCATGTTGTCGTTATTTCATATATTTATTCGTAACAGTTAAATGGATGGATGCAAGACCTAATTGATGATGTAGTAGCTCAATGGAAAAGGACGTGATTCTTCTAGTTATGTTTCATAATTTGTTTCAGTCATTTATTCTCTGCCTTGTATCCTAGACCTGTAGGTTGCATTGATGAAAAGGGTTTGACATAATGTCAATCCTAGTTGGGGATGCTCAGTCCTAGTCTTGAGGGTGATTTTTTATTGATCAACATGGTTATCATTTTTTAATGATTTATGAAAGTTACAACAATTTCTGGGTAGAGGCTAGCATTCTGGGTTAGAAAAGTGGCTCAAATCCCAAGGTCACTGGCACAGAACTGGAAATGCTAGATCACAGTCGCTGGAAGGTGATCCTATGAGAGAAAATTTAGGTTGTTTATCACTCCCTTTCCTATAGAATGAGAGTGACTGAGGCCTAAGAGCTTCACAATAACAATGGGACCTAGGGACAGGATGTCTGAGTGGCTGGCTTGTCTCTTAAGGGGTTTGTTGTTGATGCTGGATAACTGTATGTGATGTTTTGTCAATTCCACTTCCTTAAGGTGACATAGGAGTTCGAATATGATTGTAGTAGAATCTCTCATCATGTTTACCCCAGTTGGCATGGTTACTTTGGCTAGACCTGGGAGGGGGTGTTATAACAATAGTCTTTGGGTTTCCATGTAGCTTTTGTATTGATTCCATAAATGCAGTAGCAATTATACTGGCTTTAAATGGATGAGATAATGCACAAAAGTGTGCATATTTGGTAGGTCTATCAACTACCACCATGATTACACTCTTTTTTTCGGACTTGGGTAAACCTGTGATAAAATCCATTGAAACCTATTCCCAAAATTGACTTGGAATGGATAAAGGTTGTAACAGACCCGAGGTCTTAATTGTCTCAACATTATTTTGTTGGCAGACCAAATATTACGCAACAAACTTTTGAATATCAGATTTAAGGCCATCCCAAAAAATTCCTTCTTAACCTTGTGGTATGTTTTCAAAAATCTCGAGTGCCCTCCTAACGAAGAGGTGTGCAATTCTACAAGAATCTTTTGTTTGAGTTGGCAATTCTTACAGAGGTATAACCGATATTTGTACCATAGCAAATCATTTTTCTAGCTAAATGTGTTAGATGTACTGAGATCTTGCTGCAACTTTTGAATGAGTGCCCACACTTCTTCATCATTCTTCCACTCATCCTTTGCTTTGTTTATCTAATCTGGTTGGATAATAGAAATGGCAAAAAGTAATGCTTCCACATCCTCATCCTTTCTTGAGAGTGCATCTGCAAAAACCTTTTTCTTCCATTTTTTGTAGATGGTTTCAAAGTCATAACCCAACATCTTAGTGACCCATTTTTTTTGCTCTTCTGAAGATAATATTTGTTCTAAAAATTATTTAAGACTATCATGATCCACTTTTACCTTGAAGTGTCTTCCTATTAGGTAAGGTCATCATTTCTTGAGTGCGTGTAGTATTTCCAATATTTCCTTCTCAGAAATAGCTTTATGTAAATACTTTCCTTTGATTGGACAACTTTCAAAAGAAATGGATCTTCCTTCTTACATTAAAACAACACCAATTCCATTTCTTGAGGCATCACATTCCACAATAAAGGATTTTGTGACGTTTGGCCTAGCTAATACTGGTGCTTGTCACATTGCCTCTTTAAGATGTTCAAAGGCCTTCGTTGCTTCTAGATTCCAAGAAAATGCATCTTTATTCAGTAATGTTGTTAGAGATGTCGCTATTCTCCCATAATTCTTAACAAACTTGTGATAATACCCTGTCAACCCGAGAAATCCTCGCAGATGCTTTATGGATGTGGGAAATTTCCATTCCTTAATGGCTTTAATTTTGCTAGGGTCTACCTTAACACCTTCATGAGATACAATATGACCTAAATATTCCATCCCCTGTACTCCAAAGAAACATTTTGCAGTTTTTGCATATAATTATTTCTCCTCCAATAGTTTTGGTGCCCTATCAACGTGTTGAACATGATCCTTCCAGGACTTGTTGTAGATTAGTATATCATCGTAAAATACTAACACAAATTTTCTAAGGAAGGGTTTGAAGATGGAATTCATCAAACCTTGAAATGTAGAAGGTGCATTGGTAAGGTAAAAAGGCATGACCAAGAATTCATAATGACCCTCATGAGTTCTATTTGTTATTTTCAGAACTTCTTCAGTCTTCATTTTGATTTGATGATATCCTAAACAAAAATCCAACTTGGTGAAGTAAATTGCTCCATGTAATTCATCTAATAATTCATCAATGATAGGAATGGAAAATTTATCTTTAATATTGAGCTTGTTGATATCCCTATAGTCCGGACACATGTGCCATGATCCATCCTTCTTATGCACTCACACTACTGGATCAAAGAAAGAACTTTTACTAGGTTGAATTATACCAACCTCTAGCATTTATGCAACCTTACGTTCAATTTCACTCTTTTGGTCATAGGGATATCTTTAAGGCTTGATGTTTGGAGGAACACTTCCTAGAATCAAATGAAAAGCATGGTCATGATCACGAATAGGTGGGAGGCCTTTGGGAGTTTCAAATACCTTGGAATGATTATCCATGACCTTTTGGAGATCTAGAGATGATTTCGATGTGGGAACCTCTAGTGAACATAATTTTGCAATTACGCCACATTGTTCTTTATTTAGAAGATTGGTCATGTTGTTACAGTTGATTATCTTTCCCAATTTCCCTGCAATATCCCTTAATTCCATTTCCTTTCCTTCCCAAAATAATTTCAAGAAAAGTTCTTGAAAATTAAAAACTATTGCACCCAAAGATTGTATCCATTGGACTCCCAGTACAACATCAGCACCACCCATTGGAATGGAAATCATTGGACTATTCAATACATATTCCCCCATGGATAGCTTGATATTATGGCACTTTCTAGAGAAATTTATGGTTCCTCCATCTGCAACCATCACTTGACACTTTGTTGTTGGATATAAGAAGAAATTCAATTCCTTGGCTATCTTACAATGAATAAAATTATGGGTACTACCCAAATCAATCACCAATATTACCTTTCTCTTCTTGATATGTCCTTCTATCTTGAGAGTTTGAGGAGTGGTAATTCCTACCAATGCATTACAAAATATGGTCGAATTCATTTCTTCTTTCTCTAGGGTTGGTTCCTGGTGTATATCCTCTTCTTTGGACATTTCATGTTCCTTTTCTTCCCCCTATTCACAATATATGTAAAATAATTTCTTATTAGCACACTTATGACCTTTAGTGTATTTGTTATCACAACTATAAAAAAGCACTTTTTCTATTTTTTCTTGTAATTGTTGTGGTGTCAACCTTGTAGGTTGCGGAAGGCTAGGGGCAACAACACTTCCATCTTTATAGTTGCGAGTGGTAGGCTTCCTTGTGGCCATAATTTTGCTTTCAATTTTTCTTTCCAACGTAAATGCCTTCTCCAATGAATCAGGTTCCCAAAGGTGAACCTCATGTTCAATGTTATCCTTTAAAGTGCTTATGAACAAATCAATCCAATTCTCCTCTTGAATATCATTTACCCTTATATTTAATTTTTGGAAGTCCTCAATGTGCACCACCATTGAACCCTTTTGTTTGAGATTCATCAATTGACTAAAGAAGGTGTTTCTCTTCGTATCCTCATAATGTGCTATCATTTCCTCTATAAAAATTCACCAAGTGACAATTTATTTATGAGAGGAAAGCCATCAATACCATACAAACTGATTGGGTTCCAAATATAAAGTTGCAATGCGTACATTTCGTGTGTTTTGCACATTATGGAGATTGAAATATTGCTCCATCTGTAGTATCGATGTTACAAGATTCTTACCATCAAACTTCCTCATATCGATCTTTGAAACATGGCAGGTCTTCAATCCAACGTTAGAGTCTGTGAAATCATTATTAAAATTTCTTTTGTTCTCATCATGAGTTTCCTTTATTACCCTTTCACCATTAAGAAGCATTTCTTGTAGCAACATTGTTAAATCTATCTTCAAATCTTCCATGTTTTCTTAAGATTTGCTTCCATGCCATCCATCTTAGCTTCCATGCCATCTATCATAGCATACATGCCATCCATCTCAACTTCCATTCCATTCTTTAAACCATCCATCTTAGCTTCACTTACATTTTGTGAGAGTGAAACTTATTTCACTTGGTCTTGTAATTTTGATTTATCATGTTGCATTTCTTCCTCTTCTTCATGTGTCATAGTAAATATTTTGGTATGCTCACTAGGTGTTTCTGTTTAGATTCATAAATTAATGATAATTATGATTTGAAGTTCCCTTTGAATCACTTCAAACTACTTTCTTAAACAAAACTTATGTAAATTTAAAAAAACTACACAATTTTTTTTTTCGATTTATAAGATCCCAATATTGAATCTGATATATCTCTGTAATTGTAGAGCTACAAGTCCTAAAAGTTCATCCTGTGGTAGCCCTTTAAATATTATTTCCAGCCTTAGAGGTTTGATCGTGATTGGATTCTCCAAGAAAGAGTTATTGCCAATAGCCCACAATGACTAGATTGGAGACTGGTTCAGTAGAGAAAACTTGTACGAAGTGCCACATGTCACTATTTCAACCTTTGGCCAGGAAAATGATACCAATGAACTACAGTGCATCCTCTTTTTGTCACTTTTTATGGAATTCAAATAAAATTCTCAGAGAGAAAGTTAGGACAAATTTCCCAATGTCACCTGGTTTAGATGGAATTCGGATGCCTGCAAAAAATCTAACTTCGTTGGCTTGTATCTCCAGAAATATAGCGCAAAAATAGATGGAATTTCGTCATGATGTTCATCACGATTTCACCTCAAATGAGTATTTTTTCATCTTCTAAAGCTTCGTAGAAAAAATGCGATAGCGAAAATTCCACAATGACCTGTTTGAAGCAGTCAAACCCTAGAATCCAAAGCCCTCATACCAAATGTTATGCAACCAGCTCACAAAATAGAAGAAGAGATATATAAACAACTTCAAAATAAACCTCTTCAAGGGAGCAACCTCCTTTACATTACACAAATGAACAATTCTTCGATGATTGAAATGAAAAAACCTCCTTTCTATATATAGGAGTCTAAAGGGTCACAATATAATTAGAGTCGACATAACAATAATAATGTGATGGCACAATAATAACAATAGTGGGCTTCCATGGAGCACAATAATAACAATATGGGGACAACATGGACACAACAACAATAATAATGGCTATAATGATAATAATAATGGGGGAATACACTAGTATTAGAGGGACCTAAAACACTTTGTATTTCAATGGAGAGAGGAGTCAGGGTATTCTCAAGTCATTTGTTTTCCTTGTGAAATGGTGTGGGGAGGGGGGATATTTCCTACTTGATAAGGGAGTGTTCACATGGGTTCAAAGAGTGGCCCAGGTTTCCATGCACTAGTTTCTTGTCTAGGGGCCATGGAGTTCTCTACAAGGCCTCCCTATGCAGTGACAATGAGGACGATCGTGATGGGTGGGGGCGAGAGGTGTAAGGTAGACCAGCCTCAAGTTTTTCCACCTGTAGATGAAGGAGACTTGGAATAATCATTCAATGGCTCTCTCAGGCAAGTGGATTTTCCACTCTCGTTTGACTTCCTAGAAACACAAATTTTTGTAGTTCAAGTAACAGCTAATCAACAAACTCAACATCGCCATGATGACTAGAATGAAATCATCATTTGCCTCAATGATATTCAGCACAACCAATGGCATATCCTTCACTGCTAGGATTCCCTTTGTAGAGGGTAGAAGAAGCTTCAAGACATGATGGAATGCTTTGAGGGTCGCATGGCACACATGGAATCACATGCTCATGACACTTTTCACCACCCTGGTGAGGGTGCTAATGCTACTCAGGATCCTAATAATGTTCATCGATAACTAGGGGAGTAGGGTATATTTTATTTTTTGGATGGTTCTGGGCCTTTTGGGCCATTGATATGTGGGCTCACAGTTTTGTAATGTTGTTATCAAATTTCTTCTTCTTGTACTTGATGGCCAACAAATCTAGTCAGATTGAGACCTTAATTTTTCTGAAAATGATCTCTCTAAAATGTAATATGTTTATGAATTAATAGGAAAATTTGACTCAAAAAATAAAATATTTTCAATATATATAATTTTAAATGTTCATAAATTTCTAATTGATAATTATATTCCTTATATGGAAGCATGAATAGTATTTACTATTACATTTTTATGAATGAATATTTACTTTAAAAAGAAATTCTAAATAAAAATTAATTGAATATTATACAACAATTTTTTTGTAAGCTTGGTAGGACTAGATCTTCATCATGTCCAAATTCTCACCCGAATATTTAAACCCAAAACATCATTTCTATAGCCATTTCCAAGTGAGCTACCCCAAAAGGAAGAATATTATATAACATTTTATTAAATTTTAAATAATAATAAATATTTGATCTGAAATGATCATATGTTAAACTGAAGTAGAATTGATTAATGCCAATAGTGAACTGAATGTTAACTTAAAGTTATTTAACTGTGAGAACTGTTTGAAAGGAAAGACTTTATGACAGATGAGAAACATAAGCAAGATGTAAAAAAAATTGAAAAGCAGCAAAAACACAAAGATACTAGACAACAATATTGATTATGGAGTTCATCCCTGATGGTCTACGTATTTGAGTCTACTTTCAAGATGGGCGACCACTTTATTAGGATTGAATCTGAGGAGGTTTACTATAAAGAAAATTAAATAGACTGATTGTGCATACAGGAACTTCTAGTCATTGTCACAATAAATCTCTCTGAAATAGCTTTCCAATGCCTGTCAGGGTTCCCAATTCTGACTCTAGACGCTCTTGTTACAGTGAAAACAAAACAACATATATCCTCCAGAATTTGCATACAAAACTCAAAAGCACTCTCTCCAACCTCCAAAGCACCAATATGCCTTTATAATCCTTTAGATGCATTCAAACCCCTTCATACTGAGTTTAGAAATGGATTAGTTGATCTTTAGGATTAAGTTAGCGTTTATGGTTAAGTTTTAATGTCACATAGTGACATTCACCATTTAGGAATTAATTGATTTATCCAATCTACAACTAAAAACCCACTTTAGAACTTTAGTTTAGTCCACAGACTGTTAGCAATTAGCTAACCCAGTGGAGGGCACTGACAGTGCATGTGAGCAACTACCATAGCTGAGGTTAGCACACCGGTGGTTCCACTAACTGCTAACGGTTGACTGTGTGGTGAGCTTGCACTTGTTCACATGTCAATGGTTTATATATCCCCATGCGGTCAAGCTTTGCTACGATAAACCTCGACGACTTATCCCTTGTCCAATCACATTGCAATGGTTTCCCTTCGCAGTCTATGTCCAACGATTACTCCCAATAGTTAACCTGATGGTTTAACACTTGAATCTGCTCATGTGAATGAGGCAAGGGTTCTGATGCAGTCTAGGAAACTGTTATGTTTTTTTTGCAATGTATTTCAATTTTGGAATGTATTTCATCATATTCTAAGAGCTCTTTTCGCTTAGGATTAATGTTTTCATTCGGTATAGGCATAGGTTAGGGTTTTGACATTTCAATACATGAATTGAAGGATTTATGATTGCAGACTTAGGTTAAGGTCAAAGTGTTAGGGTTTATGTGTAGGTCTTTAGATCTTTAGATCTGAGAACAAACCCTTTTACAACAATTGTCACAATGTAACATACAACCACATGACGATACCTATATCCTTCTCAATAACCAAGCCCTAGCGGAACTGACGATGAAGATGTTGACAACCAAACCCTAGCGGAGCTGATGACAAACACATGTCGACAACCAGGTACAAAACCATATCCTTCGAATACCATGAAAACCATATCAACCACTAACATCATCGGACAACCATAACATTATTGGCGAAGCTAAAGACACTGGACACTAAATGCTGAAGACGAAACTAGAAAAGCTGATAAAGTTCAAGACCTCACCAATCATGATCTTTAGAATACCATTTCGATTTTGAACCACTGAAGACTCCACTCATGCTGGAGTGACAAGATCCTCTTGGATCAATTGTCTCCACTTGAAAGCTTTTGATCCAGAAAAGTTTTGACTGGACAGATAGTAGATGTGGGTAGAGCTCCCTTACTCTCCATCTTGTCCTAATGATGTACCAATACATTCGATCAACCACCTGAAAGTGATGACCCTGATGATGTTGATCATGGCATCCTTTGAATCTGTGAATTATTCCATCCATATGCAATATGGACAACTTGCGAAGATGGTTAAACAACCTGTTATGAACATGGCAATTGACTTATTTCCACGAAGTACCCTGAATTAGTGATTCATAAACATCTTTGAAAATAGTCTCTACTAGGTATTGTTCAACACTATTGACATGTATTAAAAATCTATTTTGTGGAATAAAATAAACATTCAAAGACATTCTGAACATCATACCAACTACTTGATTTGATATACTTTCCTGATTCCTGATTACTAAGTGAATTTACTGCAATAAACCCATCAAAATGTAATATCAAAATAGCTGCAACTTAGTTGGACTTTGAAAGTATTGAAATTTCAGATGATTTATTTGAATCACTATTTGTTCATTCATTAAATGATGTTTCCATTGATTAGTGGTTTCCCCTTATGCATAAGTTTCCCTTACATGTATTGGATACTTTGACACTGCTTTAGAAAAGGCTTTGATATGAAAACAAATGGGCTTCCTCTCCACTTAAAAAGAGGCTTCAAAACTATTTATAACATGAAATGGTGACACAATACAAGACAAATTTAACACTAACTTTCCCCAATACTGACCTGCATCCTTGTAACTGATAACTTCCAAACTTGGACTGAATTGATTCATTCTAACATTAGGAAGAGGAGCTTTAGGCATTAATTGTAACTCATGTTGTATTCCCTGCTTACGAGTAAGATTTTTGGTTTCTTTAAATAGAACTGGAAAAGTTCCTACCTCTTCGATCAAACTATATTTAAACTAGGACTCATAACTTGAACAAACATAATGTTGATTCTTACGTTGTTCCTTTACACACATGATTACAAATTTCTTATTGTAACTTATTAATCACTTCATCTGATTAGCAACAACTAAATTCAAGTGACCTTTTACTTTGATGTGCAATGACAATAAATTCAACCCCATCTTTCTTAAGGTGATATTTATGCTATGTCCTATAAAATATTGCATCATGATCATAAAGATAAGGACTTCGTAAGACATATCCGCATATATGTACTGGAACCACATCTAATTCCACTTCATCAATGTAATTAGCTGTAATGTCAAATCTTAATTGACACTGTTTTGTGACTTTTATCTGAGTTGATTTATTTATCCATCCTAATGGGTAAGGTCTTGGATGATTCCGTGTCTCCAAACCCAAGTTCTTAACTAAATATTCAGATATTAAATTTCCTTGTGATCCACAGTCAAACATTATATCTATCTTTGTGTGCTTAGAATTTATCCTTATGTTAAATAATTCAACTCTTTTATACTCATTTGAAGGATTTATGTTTGATGAAGATGCAATAGTATTCGAACTTGAACCAGGGTCAGAAGTTTTACCTGTCGAAACTATGGCAGTTATGCTCCTTTCATCACCTCAATCAGAGCCTAAATCTTGTTGGATTGCTGCATTTGCTTTCTTTTCATCCTTCTCCTTAAGGAACTTCTTTGGCTTAAGTTTGGGATAAAGTTTCCAACATCTAGATTCATTATGACTGATTCTCTAGCAATGAGGACAAGTCGGTTTTTCCTTATGAGTTGTCGCTGATTTCTTTATCTTTGAATTGTTGTTCCCCTTACCATCATTGGAATCCTTGATTTCCAACTCTTTGGATGATTTTTGTGAAATCTTGAATGACCTGCCACCTGATTCAACATGTATGGCTTGAACACACACTTCATCAAAATCATCAGGATTAAACATCAATAATATATGCTGCAAATGTGAATGCCAATGTATTTTAATAAAGTTTCACATGTATCCAATGAAATACCAAGCACTAATGCTTTCTTTCTGAACTCCTGATTAAACTCTTGAACACTCTACTCTTTACCTTACCTCAAGTGTTGTCAATCAATAATAGCTTGTTCCATGTATCCTAAAGGAGAGAATTGTTTCCTAAGAGCTTCTAAAAACTTAGACCATGAAGAGATGACTCTACCTTTCTGCTTTACATTTATCTGAATTTTACTTTCCCACCAGATTAAAGTTGTTCCCCCCATTTTGAGTGTAGCTAACTAAATCTTCATTTTATCATCATAAATGTTTTGAATACAACAATACACTTCTAATTGCTTAATCCAGTTATCTATCTTTTTAGGATTCATTTCGCCATCATAAATAGGTAACTCAAATTTTACATCAAGTTTCAAAAGAAATGTTTTCTTAGGTTTCTTTTATGTTTCATATTCTACGCTAGAAGAAGAAGATGATGATGATGATGATGATGATGATGGAGATGACCGAGGTGAAGGAGGTTTATCAGCCTTGTCTTTACCTTTGTCCTTATTCGATGTCTTTGAAGAAGAAGCTGCATCTCTCACTTTCTTATCTTCGTATAGTTCTCCCATCATCTGATTCATGCTCAAGAAAGCTTGTTGAAACTATTCCTCGCTCATCTTAGTTTCAGGAGTTCCACCTACATCAGATCCTGTCATGATCGACTTATGAGTGATTCTTCACTTTCCAATCTCTGAATCAATCTCCTCAAGGGTTCCTTCTCCATGTTGCAACTTTGACCTGGTTAACAGTCACTGGAAAAAATCTACAAACATAACCTTCTCTGATACCAAATTATATGATCTGAAATGATCATATGTTAAACTGAAATAGAATTGATTAATGCCAAGAGTGAACTGAATGTTAACTTAAGGTGCTTTAACCTTGAGAACTGTTTGAAAGGAAAGACTTTACGACAGATGAGAAACATAAGCAAGATGTAAACATAAGTGAAAAGCAGCAAAAACACAGCGATACCAGATAGTAAGATTGATTACGGAGTTTGTCCCTGATGGACTACACCTTCGTGTTCGCTATATTAGGATTGAATATGAGGAGGTTGATTACACAACAAATTAACCAGACTGATTTTGCACACAGGCACTTCTGGTTACTGTCACAAGAAAGCTCTGTGAAATAGTTTTCCAACGCTTGTCACAGTTCCCAATTCTGACTCTGGATGCTCCTGTTACACTGAAAACAAAATAACCTATATCCTCTAGAATGTTCATACAAAACTCAAAACCACTCTTTCCAACCTCCAAAGCACCAATCTGCCTTTATAATCCTTTAGATGCATTCGAACCCCTTCATACAGAGTTTAGAAATGGATTAGATGATCTTTAGGAATAAATTAGGGTTTATGGTTAAGTTTTCATGTCACATAGTGACATTCACCATTTAGGAATTAATCTATTTATCTAAACTGCAACTAAAAACCCACTTTAGAAATTTAGTTCAGCCTACGGACTGTTGGCAGTTAGCTAACTGGGAGGAGGGCACTAGCAGCACATGTTAGCAGATTCCATAGCCACAGTTAGTGCACCGATGGTTTTGGGGACTGCTAACGGCTGGTTGGATGGTGAGCTTGCACTTGTTCACATGTCAATGGTTTATATATCCCCGCGCGGTTAGGCTCTACAATGGTAAACCCCGACAGCTTATCCATTGTCCGATCACATGGCAATGGTTTCCCTTCGTAGTCTATGGCCAGTGGTTACTCCTGACGGTTTAACACTTGGATCCACTCATGTGAATGAGGCAAGGGTTCTGACGCGGTCTAGGAAACTGTTATGTTCTTCTTCTTTTTTACAATGTATTTCAATTTTGTAATGTGTTTCATCATAGTCCAAGAGGTCTTTTGACTTAGGATTAATGTTTGCATTAGGTATAGGTACATGTTAGGATTATGACATTTTAATACATGAATTGAAGGATTTAGGATTGTATACTTAGGTTAAGGTCAAAGTGTTAGGGTTTATGTGTAGGTCTTTAGATCTTTAGATCTAAGAACAAACCCTTTTACAACAATTGTCACAATGTGACATACAACCACATGACGATACCTGAATCCTTTTCGATAACCAAACCCTGGCGGAACTGACGATGAAGATGTCGACAACCAAACCCTGATAGAATTGAGGACAAACACATGTGGACAACCAAGTACAAAACGATATTCTTTGAATACCATGAAAACTATATCAACCACTAACATCATCGGAGAACCATAACATTACTGTCGAAGCCGAAGATATCGGACATTGAATGCTGACAACGAAACTGACGAAGCTAATAAAATTGAAGATCTCATCGACCATGATCATTTGAAGACCATTTCGATTTTGAACCACTGAAGGCTCCACTCATGCTAGACTCACAATATCCTCCTCGATCAATATTTATGGAATGTTATATATAGGTATGGAAAATGGTTAAAATGTTATTTTTTTAATTAATTTTGATTTTATTTAAATGTGTTCAAGCTTGATTAGAAATCAATATATCTGCAACACCTTTTTTAAAACTAAATATAAAGTTATATTTACTTGGAAACTTTATGAATATCTAAATAGTTTGAAAACTCAAGACGCATAATAATTGGTTATCAAAATTTAAATCAATTTTTAAAGTTGCAAATTGAATATTAAATATATTGCGAGGATTCAAATGAACGGACTTTTAAAATTTCTCAAAGACGAAAAAGTATCACTTGAATAATTTTCTTGTTAGTTTCGATTATTGCAGATCAAATATTAAAATTTAACCCAGGATGAGAGAAATGTAATATTTGTTATGAAACATATAGGGAACTCAACGAGTATTGTATGCAGAATCTGACACTGCCCAATAATGTAGACGATTCTGGCAAGGAGGAGTCGGTCGTATCCCTGCAAACTCGGGGATAATGAAGAACCAGCAACAGTTTGAGCGTCCAAATCCCATTGAGTTTTTAGTTTTCCTTCTGAGAACGAGTGGATAGTTCCACCAAACGATTCCGCAACATGATTTGAGGATGCATGCCACATCCAAGTTACCGTGCAGTATGCAACCAAGTAACTAATCACATACTAAATTAGATAGATTTAAATTATATATATATATAAATATATATAAAAGTACTTAAATGACACACATTGAGTAGCAGTAGGGTAGCCAGATTATTATTTTTCTTTAAAAAATATAGAAATTTTTGTAAGATTTTGATAAATAAATTTGAAAATTAAATTTTTGATGTTGAATTTATTTTCATTATAAAAATTAAGTTTTTGATGGTGTTAAATCCATTTCCACCGTAAGAAAACATGATTCAAACAAAACTATTACTAAATTTCTTCAAATTTTGTTTTTAACCTCGAGACAGACAAACAATTCCTTTGCTACGATAGACGACTATAATAAGTGTGATTATAAATTTTACTTT
This sequence comes from Pinus tabuliformis, assembly GCA_031772625.1. Taxonomy (NCBI): domain Eukaryota; kingdom Viridiplantae; phylum Streptophyta; class Pinopsida; order Pinales; family Pinaceae; genus Pinus; species Pinus tabuliformis. Next base: position 945,335,253 of record CM062810.1, read on the forward strand.
GAACATATTCTCTGTATTTATGTCCAACCTCATAAATTCCGTGCTTGCACCGAGTTTTCGATAGGGCAGCTGAAAAAAGGCCGAGAAAATGGGGTCTACTAGTCCACTTGTTTTTTCGCTCTATAACATATTGAAGCCGTGTTGTACATTGATGTGCCTCGATGAGTTGAAGTGTTTCAGCCTTTTCTTTTTCTAAAGCTGTTATACCATGTCATCCCTGTAAAAGCATTGCACCTGGGTTGTCAACCCGTTTCACCAGATGGTAATATTTCTTCTGCTAAATTCTATTCTAGCTTGTAATCCATATTCTGTAGTGTGGTTTCATTTATTTTTCTCCTGTGAGGTATCTCTATGTATATTTGGTATAAGATCCTGAGGCTGTCCCTGTCTACATTTTTTTTTCGTGTAGAGGATTAGACTCTACTTCTAATAGGTAAAGGCCTGTCTCTGCTTGAGAGAGCACAATGACGTAAGCACAAGGACTTGTGGGAGATAGAGAGGCAAAACGATGTTTGAGTTGTTGAAGGCAGTCAAGAGGAGAATTCACAGAAATCCGGAGCTAAGTTTGCGGAATTCAGTACCAGCAAACTAATAAGAGAATAACTGGATGCAAGTGGAGTGCGTTCTTAATGGCCATTTGCACGGACGGGTGTGGTTGCCGGTATGGGATAGGGCAGTGCATTCCGGCAAATACTTACGGTTTCAGGAAGCGTGCCACATAATTTGTACGACATCCCATGAATGTCGTCGTCAACTGTGCCGTCAGTGGTTGAGACTGTTTTTTTATGGGTGGTATAATTATATAATAATAATCTTATATTAATATTATAACATAAATATTATAAATATATTTTTCTTTTTAGGATTTGGTAATTAAAGAAATTTGTTAATAAAAAATCATGGGTCAATTTTCTAGGTTTTATTAATAACTTAAAAAGATATATAATTTTGTTGACTTGGATTTTAATATTAAAATGTTATTAAATGAATATTATAAATCATAATATTAAACTCCATATTACAAATACTAATATTAAATTCAATATTACAAATATTAATTTAAAATTTCTTAAATAATCTATAAAATAAACTATTTAAAATAAATTTAAAATATTTTTATATTTTAAATTCAAACTTCTATGATTCATAATAAATTAAGAAAAAACTTTCCATAAAAATCACATTAAAAATTCATCATCACTAAAATTTTATATATATATATATTTTGTGATCAAAATAAACTTGGTGACGATCAAATGGGAATTCAATTACAATGTATACTGCATTGTGGTAGGTATAGTAAAGCTCAGAATATCGCATAAGTATTAATATTTTAAAGGAAATGGGCAATGGATGCAGGAAAGATGTGCTCTACTTATAGGAACTTGCATTCAGAAGTTGTGTACGATTCGGCTTTTCTCGTTTTGTGTTTACTTTTGAAAGGTGGATTTACTTTTGAAAGGCGGAAACGAAGGATCTCCGGAATACCGAGAATAAAATTGTGTTCCGTTAATGAACGATATCGGCCTCTTCCTGCCTCCAACGCACTGTACTAGCTATGTTATCTAAATTGAGGCAGTTCGCCTAAGATCTGATAGCTTCAAATTCTTTATGGATTTCTATTTACTATAAAAGAGTGGAGTTGTGTGGCCTGTTACAGCAGGTGGTCCCATGCATCACTGCATGTCGGGCCGTGACTTTATCGAAGCCAGAAAAACCTATATTATATACACATAGGTTGCCTACTGTATTTGGTTCGATTGATTCATCAAACTTTGGCCCAGTGCATATTGTATTTGATTCATTGGATCAATAAAGATTGGCCGTGCAAGTGTGGATCCATTATTCTGGTTTAATATTTTGCTCGTTTACCATGGGAGGAGAGTGGCCGGGAAAACATGTGCATGTCTCGGACAACGCTGGAGACCGATATGCCTGGTCATTTATGACATCAATAAATAAATATGAGGTAAACTCGAACAATTTCCACCTTGAATGAAAAAACTACGTACAAGTTAATTAAGAGCGGTTTTGAACCCTACAAACAGCATGGACCTCGTATTTTCCTGCCTCCATCACCATCCTAAAGGGTTCCCTCTTGCGCTCTTCCTCGCTCTATCCGTAAGTGCTCTGTCTCTCTCTCAAACTCTGAGGCTCCACTCGAACGGAAATGAAGTAATGCCTGTCTGTGTTAGCTTTGGCTTAAGGGCATATTACGGGTTCACCCACTGATTTCCTCACAGGTATCTCTGCAGTTACAAAGAGCAGCCAGTACACAGATAATCTTGGCTTGACAGCTAAAGACATTGAAAAGAATATAGTTTCTTTAACCTAACCTCTACATCGTATGTACGCGCCACTAGAGTGGTATTTTATCCAGTACAAACACCGGACGGGCCGCAGAAATATTCAGACAAAACGGACGGAGAATATCGTCGGGTGACTTTCTCCAAGCGTCCAAACGGGTTAGTGAAGGTGTATGAACTGTCTGTTGATTATACTCGCAAGCGGACGAAAACAGAATGAGTTTGGCAATCAGAGGTATGGTCCTTCTCGCCTGCTACTAAATGATATATAGTGTGGACGTTAATAAAAGTTTTTCGTTATATTCCTATTATCGGACAAATAAACGTGTAATATATGCGAATAGGTTGTAATACCTGCGAATGTCAGAAAATGAAACCGAACTCCAGAGCTTGTCGAGTGCATCACACACTAAAATCTATACATATATCTAGCGGGTAAATATACAGAGGTTTCATCGACTGTCATTTATTTTTTCTATTTAAATCTGTAGACTATCATAAATTATCTACCCAGTAAATCTACAGAGCTTTCATCGACTGCCATTTACTTTTTTCTATTTAAATCTGTCGACTGAATATCGATTGCCATTTACTTTCTACTTAAATCTGTGGTTTATCATAAACTAATAACTCTCTCGCTAACTATAAAAAATCAGTGGGAGTGATTATTATTTTGACACCATTTTTTAATTATGACTTATACTTTAACTTGTTTGCTGGTCTCAGTCAAGTTAAGCTTACAACAGTACTTGAAAACATAATTTTCATTTTTGTCTTTTGCTAAAGGGTCCACGCTGGTTAATTTACTGGTGTAATTTCATCTCCATTTTTCTTGCCATCTTCATTCATTTTTCTTGCCAAAGATAGTAGTAGAGCTTTTCTTTTCTTGATTGCTGGCTAATATTTTGCATTTGACACTGCTACAAGTTTGAAGTTCTTTAAACTTATACTTGTTTTTAACGTTTGCAATTTCTTCAAATTTTATTGCTTCTTATGTGCTGCTACCAATATCTATGTACTCATAAACATTAAGAAAATATACAAAATCAAAATTAAATTCTTTTCATCGTCATATTTTATTGTTGTTGCAACTTCTATTTATAACAACCATAATTGCTAGATGTACCACCTCTACGTCGAAAAAGCTATTAACTTTCTTCCATTCATAAGCTGTTATTGAGTACTCCACGACTTTTTTCTCTACAATCTCTGCGAACGGGCCGTAACCCTTATTTAATTGGATTTCAATATATCCAGCGCCAAGATTGTCGGACCCTTTATTCCAAACAACCAACCCTGTTTTACAAACATTTCCGGAATCCAATTAAGTTCAGCTCAAACATCCTTCCTACTTGTTTGGTATACTCAACAAAGTCACCAGTAATCTGGGAGGATGATTGACCAAAACTTCCAGTACGTCCATCCAGACTGGTATATTTATATTGTAAGACCATTACCATATATATGTTTATGCGTACTGGAAGTCTCTCCGTGACGTGCATCTAAAATTTAAAACGGCCGATCGATCCAATCAACAATTTTCATTTTGAAAATGGCGATTTGTTAAAAGAAATGATCTTTAGAAAAAACTTTCGATGTTTGAGGGAGAAAACAACTTTATAGATTTAAACAAAGTTTTTCTTTAAAAACCACATGAAAAAATTCATTGGGGATCACAAAAACTTAATACAGAAATTATATAAATATTTACCGTATAGATATTTACCCTGTCCAACCTTACAAAACATCTACATAGTTTTTAGGATGACGATCAATTAACCGTTCTCAATTAACCGTTCTCTTTTAGAGCAGCTAACTCCTTTTCCCTTGTGTTATCTACAAATTCCAATAGTTATTCCATATGTAATGGCCTTACTCATCATCTTTCGGCTTTCAGTCCCCACAAACGCTATTCACGATCAAAATACCACATATAACTAAACCCGGAGAGGCGGTTGACGCAAGGAAGAGCGGGTGTCTGGCACGCCCGGAAACCTTGTGGACAACTGAAAACACAATACCATTGAATCTGATTTGTGACGGGTGTTGATGGGCTTCTGGAGATTGGAAGCGATGTTTGTGGCCTGTATAAACGAATGAATATGTTGTTTTCTGGCTTGAAGATTTCGAAGTTCTCGATGAAAATTCCTGTGCTTCAATTTTATTTTTTTCCCAATAAAATAGGAAATTTTGGTCCTAGAATTAAGTAAAATTTAACTAAATAAAAAATTATAAATTATTACACCACGGTATAAATTTGTTTGTAATTCTTCCCCTCTTACTTAATTTGCTATGTCTTCTTAAAACAAAAATAAAATAATTATTAAATATATATATCTATATATATTTTTAATTTTAATTAAAAATATTATTAAACAATAATAAATTATTGATATTACACTTCAAATATATAACCTATAATATTTTAAAAATATTTTAATAATGACAAATATTTTAATTTCAATTACAAATATATTATTTGAATGCATAATTTTTTTTAATATAATGTTTTATCAATTTTAGTAAAAGAGATAAGAAATTAAAAAAACACGTATATTCTCTTTTTATTATAAAAAAGTTAACCCTTTTTATTAAATAAAAATATTTCAATAAAATAAAACATGTCATTTAATATATTTTAATATCTATATCATATATGAGGGGAGGATTTGCCCAAACGGTCAAAAGTAGCTGGAATCTGGGCAAAAAAATTTCAAAAAATCTGGTAGAGGGAGTGTTTGAATCGTGTTTTTGATGGCGGAAATGTATTCCTCCCCATCAAAAAGGTCTAGGATGCCTAAAATTTTTGAAGTTTAACAACTATAACTTATATTTAAAAAATTCCTTACCTGATTTTCTTTAAATATGACTGGAATTTCCATAACTTTCCGGGCAACTCTTCCACCTCATTAAATTAAGCGTATATAAATTATTTATTTATATATTTTCCTTTTATATTTTTATTAAAATAACTTCAATATTAAATATATAACTTAACCTGTATAAGATATTTTTTTTTACCAAATTTCAATGATGATGTTGAATATCATCTCTCCATACAAAATTAATAATTTTTTCTTAATTTCAAATTATATACTTTAGATCTTAGGGGAAATTTAATTGGTGAGGGCAAATGATTAGGTTTTGGAACTTCTCCATTGTTTGTTGCCTAGGCTAAACCACAGGCTCTCTCTGTCTACTAACTAGAGGCTATCTATTTAGTTGAAATGATTGGCTTTCCGGCTGCGGATTACCTGCTGGCTATTATAACCAAGGAATCCTGGATATCAGATAGAAATATTCTGAAAGTGTATAGTTTCTTCAAAAGAATCTCCAGTTTCTTTCCCAGATGAGGTTGGTTTCATAAAAAGATATACTTGATTCAAGATGTAACGTTGCTGAATCAAGTAGTGCATAGGATGTGTCCAATGGAAAGAGTAGAGTTGAATTGATAGATAGGCGAGTTGTTGTTTAAGGGTTTTATTAGAGAGAGCATGTGCTTGCATATGTTACCAGCTTCGAGAATAACGAGGAAAGATGTACAGTGGAGAATGTGTACAGACTCCAGAGCATTGAACAAGGTCACAATCAGATGTATGTTTCCATTATCGAAGTTGGACGATCTGATAGTGTGAACGGTGCTGAATACTCAACAAAGATAGAGTTGAAGAGTGGATATAATGATTAAAGTAATGCGAGTCGGGAAAAGACTAAGAAATCCAACTTTTAAATTTCTGGCTCATAACCCTTTTACTAAGAATAGAACAAGCTATAAACCCCATAAATTTAACTACATATCCGCTAATTGCTAAGTTCCTTTTTATATATATATATATATATATATATATATATATGATCCCTCTAGCGAGAGACATACCAGGTTTATATATATATAAATTATTAACTCAATCCAAGGCAAGTTAAAATACAGCCGCAAGTGTATAACAGGATTTTATAGCTCTAATAGACTTTAGCTCCTTGTGAGTTATGAGGTCCACCATGTCGTTTTTTTTCTTACATAATTGTGGGCAATATTAATATGGATCTCTTTTGACCATAGATACGGATTTACCAAGAGCTAAGAGGGATAAAATTTCAAACTTGAAAAAAGATTGACACATCAAGAAATTTAATCCCTTCTATTGCTTGGTAAATATGTGATTAAGATAGATCAATAGTGGTAATTTTTCATTGTTTATATTGTATTTGTAACACCCCTCCCTTGTGTGTTAAACTATTGCAAACCTATGCTGAAGAAAGCTAGATATGATGTGTAATATTAAAAGAAATTTCATTATTAAATAATTAATAAATTAATCACTTGGAAAAGCTAGACACCAAGAGAAGAGATTCTTGCCAAATTGATTCTTGTCAAATCCCATTGAGTAATGGGATAGGATAAAATATTTTATGATAAGTTTCTAGATGTGATTCTAGATAAGCTTGGATGGATTGGAGATAAATATCCATCAATAAAAACATAAAAGCTTTGCGGGAGATAAAGGCAAGATTTTATGAGGAAAAGCCTCGCTGGAGATAAAGGCAAGATTTTATGAGGAAAAACTTCATGGGAGACAAAGGCCACCTAGGCAATTGGACTAAAAATCCACCTAAAAGTCGGACTTCACTTTAAAAAGCTATATCATGAAGTATTAAATACCCATTGCATAGATCAATTGGAGGCAGTTGATTCATGGCAAAAACCTGGGCTCCGAGGAATCAGAGGTGATTCATGGTTGGGTGGTGCAAAAACCTAGGCTCCGGGGAATCAGAGGTGATTCATGGTTGGGTGGTGGTGCTCTGCTCTCCAAGTGATGTTTTACTGGGACTCATTTGCATAAAATGTTTTGTATGGTGTTTTCCTCCCTTAGTGTTTTAAATTCATTTAGCTTATGAAAGAAATTGCATGAGATTTCTAGCTATGAAAATGATTACAGGAATTGCATGTGATTGTTACACATGAGTAGATTACCGGTGTTAATTCATTTAGCTTATGAAAGAAATTGCATGAGTTTTCTAGCTATGAGAATGATTACATGAATTGCATGTGATTGTTATACATGAGTAGATTACCTGTGTTAATTGCTTCTATGAAATATTTTGATTTGGAAGATGTGGCCTTAATATAGTCCAAGTCAAATTTAGTAGACGAATGTATTATGTGGGTTGATGCAATACTGGATATGTTGTCACTTTTTTAACATAAGTGGTAACTCGGTGGGAAACTTTTGTGCATGGGATATGTGTAGGATAGAGACAATAAACACAAGAGAGTATGTATGTAATAATTTCCTTAATACTTCTATTAAGGCATGTACATGAGGTTGTCATATATATTAGTGTTTGAAATAAATGAGTTGTGTTAATGGCTTACATGAGATGGCTTTATATGGATACATGTGATAATTTATGGTACTTAATGTAACCCAAGTTAAATTCAGTAAAAAAAACATAATAGGTGAAGTTGGTGGAATCATTAATATTTTGTTACATCTTTAAACTTATGAACTATCTCAGTTCTTAAAATGATGAAGAACTATGCATGAGACAATATGTGTATATGATTTTGTTCTAACGCTTGAAAGGATGTAGCTATTTATGCTAGGCATTTACTTTGTAGAATAGTTTCTATGTTGCATAACCTCCATGCTCTTACCACTTTTCAATTATGCATGTGGGACTGTGATCATGATCCATAGCTATTCTAGCCATAGTAAACTCTCACAAATGTCGATTAATGCTTATAAGGGTTATATCAGAGATTTGACGATTACATGTCATGATTTATTGATATTTAAGCTTAAGGGTTTAACTGTAAATAAAATAATTTTTTTAATTAATGAAGCCTAGGGGCTAATTTTATATTAAAAATTGAATGAGTTACACATTTTCCTCTAATTAAGAAATAACTACATGATTGATCTTCAATTACTTTTTATTTTCAAGCATTGAAATATTTTATTAAAGTAAACATTAACACGCTTATAATAGAAAGCGTTCATACTAAAATATACAAGGTAATATGTATATTCAAACAATTTATTTAAGTTCTATATATATATATATATATATATATATATATATATATATATATATATATATATTAAGTTACCTCTATAAAATTATTTATTTATGATAGACATGGAAATATTTTTTTATTACTTGAAAAGTGAAAGTGAAATATCAAAGAACCAAGTAGAATGAAAGTGAAACACCGGATTGTAAAATGAGTCTCTCCTCAGTTTTCAATTGTTTATTTCTATAGTTAAATCATTTTTGTTTTTTTTTTTTGTTGACATTAGTGAAAATTTTTATTATTATTTTATGAGGACATGACCTACTTACACATGTCCCTTATACTGGATTGTAGAATGAACCTCTTAGGGATTTTTAATTATTTGTCTATATGGTTATTTAATTTTTATTTTTTTGTTTTGGTTGACATAGAATCAAATTTCACACTTGAAAAAAGATTTACACGTTAAGAGATCTAATCCCTTCTAGTGCTTGGTAAATATGTGATTAAGTTAGATCTATAGTGGTAATTTTTCATTGTTTATATTATATTTTTGAATATTTTAACATTATTAATATTTTATATTAAAAATTGAATGAGTTACACATTTTCCTTTTATTAAGAAATAACTACATTATTTTATCTTCAATTACTTTTTCTTTTCAAGCATTGAAATATTTTACTAAGGTAAAATATTAACACATGCATAATAGAGAAAGTTTATACTGAAATATATAAGGTAATATGGATATTTAAACAATTTATTTAAGTTCTATATTGAGATATTTATAAGAGAAATATATATATATATATATATATATATACACTTCATCTTATAAAGTTATCTAAAATTATATTATTTAAGATACACATGGAAATATTTTTTTATTATTTGAAAGGTGAAAATAAAATATCAAAAAACCAAGTAAAATGAAGGTGAAACACTGAATTGTAAAATAAGTCTCTAGGTTTTTAATTGTTTATTTATATAATTATGTAATTTTCTTTTTTTGATTGAGATTCGTGAAATTTATTTTTGTTATTTTTTAAGGACATGATATACTTACAAATCTTCCTTATACCATATCTTAAGAATCTCAAATTTCTATTATTTATTTATATAATTATTTATTTGTTTTTATTATTTATTTATATAATTATTTATTTTTTATTTTTTTGTTTTGATTCACGCAACCAAAATTATTTTTATTATCTTTTAAGGAAAATGAAATACTTACCACGTACCATTATGTAAACTAAAATCCTTTATGCTGAATAAAGTGCCACTCACAATTCCTTGATCTTATTATCAATAAAGATAAATAGGCAAAGATGAACAGAACGATTTTCACTCCAGATCTCATTATCGTCCTTCCGGCTCTCATTAATAAAATTATATTATTTATAGCGCTTGCCGCAGGCCTGAGATTCCCAGTTAGTTTGTATGTTGTTCCTACTCTGCGCTTGTTCAGTTGGTCGAAAAGTGCAAATGCTCTAAATGATATTCAATAACGTTTACAGGGATGCTGAGAGAATTCATACAATTTCAGTTCTTACTATCGAAGTGTGCCTTGTCTTAACGATAGTGATATCTCAGTCTCATCTTGTAGAATGGACGTGCAGGGTAAAAATTAAGCACCGCTTATAAATTCAGTTGGAAACAATCATGCTTTTGCAAAACTTTTAATTTCCAATAGAAAATCAAATTTTCTACCTATATAAAAGTTTCTACATTTATAAAACAATACTCGATAGAAAACCCTTCACTTAAATGATCGTGAAAAATAAATCCTCTAACTTGCCCTGCCCTCCAGTGACAAAATTGGAAAAAAAATCCTGTGACTTACCCTGCCATCATGCCCTCTTGAAGATGTTTCATACACATTCATGAATTGAATTGAATTGTGGAATTTAGTTTCGATTAAGCTACCAATTTAACTTTTATATGAAAAAGTTTAAGGTATAAATCATGCTTTGAAATAAAGACTATTTCGCAATATGAAAATAATAATAATAATATTTGATAAATTGGAAAATAAAATTTATTTTTTTATAATGTATAAAATAGTTTTTAACTTTTATCATGTTTGAGATGAAAAATATTAGATACGGTTGTATAATATATGATGGCATTTTTGTATTAATTATTACTATATATTTCTTTTAAAAGTGGATTTAGTAAGTGTTTAGGGAGATTTAATCTTTTAAAATGCAAAATTCTTTTATAGTCTAAATTTACACTTAAAAGAGATTTTATCTTTCTCATTTATCTAGAGCCTTGATATATATATATATGTTCTACTAATTTTATATATAATTAAAATGTACCATAATTAGACTACATAAATATTTAACAATAAGAATTTATATTTTTTCATTATATTATATATATATATGACATTCAAATATTTCATTTCTCATGAGCATTCAAATATTTTATTTATTGATTACATAAATATTTTATTTATTACCCTCAATGAATTTTAGAATCAATATTTTCTAAATGTCATATGTTAATTTTATATTAAAAATTAAATGCTTTTTATATTTCTTATTCTGAAGCAATTGAATTTTTTCAGTTTAATAACTTTTTTTATAAGTATTGAAATATGTTATTATGGTTAAAATTAAAAGTGTGTGTCAGATATTGGAATAATTTATTTAGTTAAAATGGATATTCAGATAATTTTAAAAGTGTTGGAATGTACATCTTTTTTACCTATCTAATAGTTAAATCATAAAATTTCATTTCATTTTTTAATTATTTTATCTCTTTTTTTTAATTGATTTAAAATTGTGTTATTTTACATGCAAATTGAAATATCTCTTTAAACCGAGTTGTAATATTTATCATGGAGCCAATACAATAGGAATGAGCTTATTGATTTAGTATAATACTTTTAATTAAAGCTAATCAAATATTTATGTTTATGTTTATTTTTATCTTTTTTTATCAAATTCCATGTTGATATAGTATAATATTTTTATTTTTATTTTTTTATCAAAATTCATGTTATTTTTTTTAATTTAAAAATTATTTTTATTTTATTTAAAAAAAACATGTCAACATGAGTGTGAGTCATCACACATCTCATAAAATATACTGTTTCACACAAGTACCATACAATTAAAATTAGATTAAGTACCATATAGTTAAAATTAGATTAAACTGGTATAGTGCGATATTAATATCTTTTATAATAGGAAGCGTCCCTGCTTGAATATTAAGTTCGTTATTCTTTATTGAAAATCGAGAAAATATTGTATTATGAAATGGAGTAATAATTAAAAATAAATGGTGTAATAATAAAAGATATAAATATTATATTAAACGGTGATAAATTAAGAATATTTTTTTTGGTTTTTGAATCTAATTTAATTTTTATATGGGATAGTTGCTAATATTAATCATAAAAATTATTTAGCGTAAGAATTTTATTTTGAGAAAAAAGGTTACTGTAAATAGTTATATAAATATTGTTTATATGAACGTCTAAATGTGGATATTGTGATGGATTAAATTAATATAAATATTTTATTATTAATTAAAGTTTTATGTTAGACTTAGAGTTTGAATTTGAATGTTTTAGGTTTTCTTTTCCCATTATATTATAGGTTATTGAATGAATTATTATGTAGTTTTAGTCATGATTTTCATATTTTTAGCATTTGAGTGGTGGTTGTGGAGTTCTATGAAATTTTAATGGGTGGTATTGGAGATTAGGTTATTGAATGAATTATTATGTGGTTCTAGTCATGATTTTCATATTTTTAGCAGTTGAGTGGTGGTTGTGGAGTTCTATGAAACTTTAATGGGGAGTATTGGAGAGTACACATCCCAAAATTTAGAGTTGATCTAAAAATGGCGTTGAAGAATGAGAGAAATACATTTGTGATATCGAAAGACAACAAAGGCAGAGAATTGTTGTTGCAGCAAATTTGCAATTAGAATGATGTCATTCCTGAGTGGGAAGCTTGTTAGGATGATGTGAGTGATTATAATATCTTTGGGTGCCAATTGCGAAAAAAAGCCAATCTTAAATTAGACCAATGTTACTATTTTTGGGCTGTTGAAAAATGAATTTTACATGTTAAATACTTACAAGGTAGCTTTGAAACATGACCAAGAAATAGGGGTCACAACTTATCCATGTCATGCAGACATTATAAGCAATGGTAAAAGAATTCGTTGGGGACGATAGAGTAGTGATTGGATTTTCATATTTTTATGCTAGCTAGCTAAGAATCATCTAGAATTTTTAGAGACTCTAAGCTTACCATGCATGAGAATTATCTTATTTTTTCATACTTTTGAAGGAGAGTTTTCCTCATCCATACCAGTTTTATGATTGTCAATGTTTTTTCTCATTGTGGTATGATCATCTAACTAGAGGATGGCTAGGTGTAGATGGTAGAGGTACATATGACCATGCAATTAAGAGGAAAATCCTCCTTTTGAGATTGGTTTCCAATAGTAAGTAATCACAAATAAGGTTCAATATGTTTTAAATCTATAATGTGATGTTTATTATATGTTAGAAAATGATACTTGTTCTAGTATAAATAATTTGTTGTTTGTTGAATTGTGAAATTGATTGTTGATCTAGATAGTGTTATGTTCAATTTTGGTGGATAATGAACAAATAATACCTTAAGGTTATATCTATTTCTTTCTTTTTATAATAATGTTTCTTTAAGTAATTGGGTATTTATACAAACACATGTATGTGTTGAAGGGGTAGAGTTTTGTCCAAACTAATCTAAGGGGCAGAGTTCCCTCCAAATTAATTTCTTCTAGTTATGAAGGCTTTATTAATAGGGAGAGGCTAATATAATTTCCTGAATGAAATAAATTAGCCAAGAAAGCAATTTATGGTTAAGAATAAGGGTATTTGCAAGCTAATAATGGTCTCTCATCATAGATTAGTGGCAATGCAAACCTAAAAAAACACCAATTGGCTAACTCTGAACCACTATTCAACCAACTTCCACAATGAATTTGATTATGGCATAAAAAGATGAAATGTAGGAAAATGAACTATCTTTTGAATATATAAATTTTATTTACGGATTATGTACAACTATATGAAGTTTCAGTTTTGCTAACAGTGGTAAGACATAAATATATTAAAAAATTAAATGCTTTAATTTAAAAACGATTATATATTTTAAATCTACAATGTCAAATTTAAATATGTTTTAGCATATTTGTATAGCCTATAGAAAAAAATGTAAAATATAGAGAATAAAGTGGGTTTATCAAAAAATGAGGTTATTTTGTATTTACATCCCAAAACTCTAAGGTACAATTATCTAAACCTATATTTGGAGCAACGATCTTAGCGAAAATGTATGCAAGAGTTCTTGCTCCTACTTTGGAAATTTTGAATTGAAAATAGTCCATGCTTGCTTTAGGAACATGCACATTCCTTATTGGGTAAAAGTTCCTAATAAGAATGCATGCACATTCATGTTGGGATAAAAATAATACCCAATAGGAATGCATGCATGTTATTATTGATTAAAATAATTACATAATAGGATTGTATGCATGCCTCTCTCTCTCTCTCTCACTACCTTTATCTCATCATCTCCTTTGATTGATATACTTTATCTCCCTATCTCCCTCTCAATCTCTCTCCCCGTCTTTGATCCCTCTCTCTCTCTCTCTCTCTCTCTCTCTCTCTCTCGCTCTCTCGCTCTACCCCTCTACCCCACTCTCTCTCTCTCTCTGCAACACACACACACACACACAGAAAACCTCTCTCTCTTTCTCTTTCTCTCTCTCTCTCTCTCTCTCTCTCTCCTTGGCTCTCGATTCATCCTCCTTCTCTCCCCCTCACTCCCTCCCTATCTCTCTCCCTTTCTCTACCCATTATGTCCCTCCTTCTGCTTTTCTCCCCCTCTCGCTCTCTCTTTAACTACCTCTCTTATTCCTCTCTCTCTCTCCCATGCCTCTCTCTCTCTCTCTCACTTCACTCTCACATTATTCTGCCCCCCTCTACCACCCCCCTCCCCCCCACTCACCAACCATAGGATAAGGGTTGGAAGCCTGCCAAGGTCAGAGAAGGCGTACATAGAGAAAGCTTCAAAAGGCCATACAATTAGAGAATCTAAATGCCCGATAAGGTCCTTGAAAGTCTAATCGACCTACCTATGATCTATTTTACTTAGATAATAGATGAAGTATACCCAATTCAAGTCTCTATTTCTCTCTAGCTTGATAAGGTCGGTATCTCCTGCCCTTCCGAGCGAAGGTATTCTCGGCCAAAAGAATCATATCGTAAAGGAGGTAGGCTTCTCAACCCTAGCCCAATTTGATGAGGGAACTTGAGCTTGAAGGAGGATTGAGCCTTGTATGGATAACCACTTGTTTGTTTTCTATGCCATCCAGCGATACGAATGATCCGAGCTATCCTAATCCAGTGAGCTCATATTCTGATCTCAAGCAAGCGATCCCATCCCATTCAGATATATATATATATATATATATATATATATATATATATATATAGAGAGAGAGAGAGAGAGAGAGAGAGAGAGATATAGATATAGATATATCCCACCCTCTCTATTCCCATATATCTGTCTACATATCTCTCACTCTCTCCCTCACTTCCCTTCTCTCTATTTCCCCAAAATCATCCTCTCTTCCTCCTCTATCCCCCACTCTAATACTCCCTCAATTATAAAGAAAATAAGGGAAGATGAAGAGGAGGTGGGGGGGAGGGGTGGTTAAACGTGTATAGGAAAGAGATGAGAGAGAGGGATGATAGAAAGAGATGGGAGGAGAGAAAAGGGGGCATTGAGAGTGAGGGAGGAAAATATGTAAATTCTCATGTATATTTGACTAGAACAATTCATCACAATAAATCATATAAAATGTCTAAAATATTTACTATTAATTTTTCCTTAGATTCCATATTCTTTACTTACGTAAATTTTCTACTTAATTAATTAAATTATCTTATATGTAAGAAATACTAAATAGAAATATGCATATACACACATCATGTAGAAAAGAAATAGGATTTTACCCTATGGAATCCTTATGAGGGAAAACCTAGCTAGAATGTGAGGATGCTTCATTCCTTTTTCCTAGGAATTGAAAATATGCAAGTAAAAATAAAGGTGTGCTCTCTATGGAGTTATTAGAGAACCATAACATATTTAGGAACTATAGAATCATAAACCTTTATGTTTTTTGTCACTAAATCCCACTCCTAGAAACTCTTCTCAACTATGTAATAAAATAAAATATCATAAAATGGAACCCAAACTCCTCTTAGTGGCCCAATATAAACAAATCCTAACCAAAAACTAGGGTTGAGCTTTAACTCCCTCAACTCTCAACGCATGTTATGAGTCAAAAAATTCTACAATTACCTTAAAATTCCACACATGGCTAGCGCCATATGCATTAGTAATAGGGGTAAATGTATCATTGATTCATACCATTGGTTTTCAAAATAATAGGTGAAGGTGCAAGTGGCAATTCTTCTACATACAAAATTCAATTGCCATGATTCATGCAACATTGGAAAGGTATATGAGTGCACATCAATTCCTTTTGATCAAAAACTATGGAGGGAAAGTTTCAATATGACAAAAAATTATTAATGCCTTAGGACTTAAGAAGGTTTCAAAAGCAAATTATCCAAATTAGGACACACTAGTAGAAGTGACCCTGAAAGCTCATTCATCCAATTTTCCCACTCCGAAAGCATGAATATAGATGATTGATAATATAAGGATGTGATCTCAATAAGAAAGAGAGAGAGATGGAGAGAGAAAGAGAGAGAAGGGGATGAGGGACAATCGAGAGATAACATGAAAGACATATATATGGAAAAGTGAGAGAAGTGTTGAGAGGTAGGGAGAGAGAAAGTGTGGGAAATGTAAAGGGAGGGAGGAACATAGAGAGAGAGGAATACGCTAATAGAGAGAGGGAATTTTTGTGTTGGGATAAAGAGAATGAGGGAGGCAGAGAGAAAGAGAGAGAGATGAAGATGGAGAGTGGGGAAAGGGTGAAAACGAATGTGAGGAAGAGAGAGAAGTGGGAGATAAAGGGGGATAGATATATAAAAGAGAGAGAGAAGGATGGCCAGCAGGATCAAGAGAGTGACAAATAGAGAGAGAGAGAGAGAGAGAGAGAGAGAGAGAGAGAGAGAGCGAAGGAGTGAGAGTGAGAGGGATACAGTGAGAGAGGAGGATCTAAGAAGAGAAATAGAGAGTTGGGGAGAGAGGTGTGAGGGAAAGAGAGAGGGATAGAGGAAGGGACAAAGGGATATGAGAGGGGGATGGTAGTGAAGGAGGGAACCAAGGAGGGAGGGGAGAGAAAAGTTTATAGAGAGGGGGAAGAGGATGGAAAAGAGAGAGGGGGGAGTGTAGAAGAGAGGGGATGATGGAGAGAGAGAGGGAGTGATGGGAAGGAAAAATAAATTGAGAGAGATAAATAGGGATCAAGGGGGATAGAAGGATATAATTGAGAGAGAGAGGGAGAGATAAAGGGTAGGAGGATGCTAGAGAAAAGTAGAGAGTGTGAAGGAGATAGTGATGGAGGGAGGTTGAGAGAGAGACATGGAGTGAAGAAGATGGAGGATGGATTATAGATAGAGGGAGAGAGGATGAGGAATAAATAGAGTGGGGGAGGAAGAGAGGATGGGATGGAGGTTGAGAGTGAGAGAGAGTGGGAGAGATTTCAAGAGTGATATGGAGATAGAGTCGTAGAGAGTAATAAGGTAGAGCGATATACTTAGGTAGTGAGAGAGATAATGAGAGATTGGGGGGAGAGAAAGGGAATATAGAGAGAGTATTGGGAAATATATGTGTAAAGTGGAGAGAAATAGAGGTAGGGAGGGTGAGAGGGGAAGACAAAAAATGTGAGAGGTAAATTGGGGGAGAGATAAGGGGATAGGGAGGGAGTTGAGAGATAGAGAGAGAGGGCGACAAAGAGAGATGGGAAAGGAGAAATAGGAGGTGAAGGAAGGAGAAAGGTGGGGAGGGACATCAAGGCAGAGAGAAGGGGAGGGTGGTAGAGAGTGAAACTCATCACCTTTACCCCTAAACTCTATTCTCTAGGGCCATATTCCTTCATTATCACCTCCACTTTGAGGCACTACTCTTTCACTAATGTCCTATTAATTCCCCTGGAAAAATTCTCAGATCAATTATCCTTAGGATTAGACGATGCTCATCTTAGGTCCCATATTCACTTTACTCATAACCATAATCCCTTACCCCATGAACTCTGTATAAATTCTCAACATGATCACACATGTGTTCATGTTAGGAATTTTTACCGAACAAGAATGTCTATGCATTCTTGTTGGAAATATTTACCCAATAGGAATTCCTACATGTTCTTGCTCCTAGGAATTTATGTTCTCTCCTATGAATGATCATTTTTCATCCTTTATGGTGATTCAAAGATGTCAAATATTTCAATATAGGAACACATGCATGTTCCTATGAATGCGCATGTGTTCTTATGTGAGTGCGTTTATTTTCACCCCATCACCATTTTTGTTTATCATCACCATATTTGTGAGTACCTCTAGTCATGTGTACATTTCCTTAATTGGAATTATGAATCTCAATTGAAACACATAATACATTTTATTTATAACTAAGTTTAAGTAATGAAAGTACTCAAAGAACATTGGAATACAATATGATATAATTTTCACTAATGAATAGTATTTTCTAAAAAATTAGGATGTATAGATCAGCATTAGGTTCTTTAAACACATTTTGAATGATAAACAAGTTTTTGTAGCTCTTTGGAAATAAATATAGAGTTGTTGCACACTCGTGAAATAAAATACAATGGTCTTAAAGTGTAGCTATAGCTTTGAAAGGCTTGTGATATTGAATCTTTAAAAGGAATTAGGACAAATATTCACCTTGTTATCTAATTTGAAATGGAATTTTGGAAGCCTCAAATTATCTCATCTAAGATGAAGTAACAATTCTCACTTAAATTTTTTTAACCAAGTATCAAAATAGACATTTTATGGGATTTTTTGGTTTATTCTACAATAACTAGTTATTTTTACTTTTGGGGGAACTCTAACCACCTCTTCCCTATAGTTCATTCTTCCCGCTTTTCTACCATGCTTGTGGTTTCAAGTCTTTCTCCTCCATCAGTTGGTCACTTTTCCCATTAGGCCCAATGTGCCTTAATATTTATTTCCTCTTGTTGGTGAGGGTTTCCTTGTGTGGACCATCAAGGCATTTGGTGGCATCTTTATCAGGGTTTCAGAACCCTTGCTACCTCTCTTTTTGTCCCGTCTCATGCTTGGTGTTCATTGGGATGCGATCTTCTCTTTGTAATTTCCCCTTATTGATGTCATAACTTCATTTTCCTGTGTCACTATGGGTATTTATTCTACATGGGATTTGCAACTGTCTATTCCAAAGCTTCTTCATTTGCATGCTTTCTATTATGGTATTGTTGCTTTCTCCATCGAGGGTTTCTCTGGTTGGCCTGGTGCCAATGTTTTCCATTCTCACCACCATGAGTGTCTCCCTGTTGTTGCGCTTAATACCTATGGGGTCCTTCTGGTGGTGTTTATCTGTTCCTAAGGTCTCTCTAGGAGCGTTTGAGTTTTTTTGTGGTTGTTTTGAAGTGGTTGTTAGGTTGTTTTTGGATGTTGAGGTTTTGCCTCAGCTTGTTTGCTTGTTTGGGGCTAGTGTGGGCTCTGGAGTTTTGTTTTGCAATGTTTTTCTTATAAGAACTTTTGAGGTCTATTTTGTAATGTTGTACTTTCTGTGTTGGCAAAGCTAATTTATTTATGGTTTTTGCTCATTTTCTAAGTAGTCATTGCTCGAATACAAATTTCATTTATGTATATACAAAATGTATTTTTTCTTGTTTCTATAAATAAAATTACGGTTTAAAAAAAAAAAACAAAAAAACAACTAGTTATTGTTACATTTATGCAAATATAAGTGTGTAATTTAACTCAAAACTATTTTGATATTTTTAGACGATTTATCTTTTTTTCTATTTTACCAAATAGATTCCTAAGTTTTAATTTGCTAAAATGTTTAGAGAATCTTAAAAGAAATTAATATGTAGTTTGGTTTGTGTCAAATAGATAAACCGTAAAAAAATGCTTATTAATTCTGATAAACATATGATAATTTTGTAGATTTTATTCCCATTTAGTTTGTTTAGTTAGGTATGAAGAAATAAACTTAGATATCTATCAATACAACCTGAACCTAAAACCTAACTTGGATAATTAGATTTATATCTAAATTTATGATTTAATTGAAATAATTAATTTAAATTGATAGTTGTATTGAATATTTTCAAATGGTAAACATGCCTAATTCTGGTGTAATAGCATGTTAAATCTTCTTCCTAAATAAGTGGAAATCGGGTTCTCTTCCCTATAATTTAATGGGATAGCAGTATTCTCTATCAAAATAAAGAGAATATGTCTAAATAAAAATTTCATGTTTTTATATCAGTAAGTATATTGATATGAAATTTTACCCTTTATACGATAAGCCTTTACTTTCTCTTTTCCTCGCAGTAGGAACTACTCGTTCCATTTATAGAAACGTGAACATATTTATATTATATTTTTGAGACCATGCGAAATGTGAGAGAATATTTCTATACAAAAACATAGGTAACTGTTATAGCCCACATGATACTCCATTAAAGGAGTTATGGTTATATTTATTATTATTTTGTGGGTGAGAACATGTAAAATACAAAATAATAAATCTATATTAGAGAATCGATAAGTACTACACCTTTATACCTTCACATAATACTATATATATAATACAACATATTTAATATAATTATATTAATTATAAATATATTTACACTATATTTGTGGGACTCTGCTGAATGCAGGATGAATTTTCAAAGCGTATAGCCCACATCATATACCACTCACAGAAAAATGCCTATATTTATATTTATGAGAGTATTTAGGTAGTCTTCCTTTAGATTAAAATGTTCCTTTATTTGGGAATTAAACGTTGTGGAGGACTGAGTTCGTAAAAAGTCTAGATGATCAAATCGATGTTGAATGCAGAGGTCTAGTCCCATGTGGAATTGGCGTTGTCGAAAGCTTCTCCATGTCCACATTGCAAACCTTTATAAAATGCGGAATGCGGGAAGTTAACAAGTATACGATAAAGGGTAGGGTTTGTTACATCATATAAAATGGGGTGCGATCCATATATATATATAGGGTGAGAATTAGTATGATTTGAGTAAGTATATTTATTTTGTGGTAAGATTTTTATAATAATAATTAGTAAATAAAGGTGTAGATTTGATTTTTACATTTTTTAGAATTTTATTTTATTTATCAATTATTAGTAGCGGGTAAAAGGTGGAAATTTAACTTCTATACAAGACTCTAAAATATCTTTAATAATATAAGTGAATATAAATTCGAGATTTATTTTCAAAATAGTTATTCATTTTTTTTCTTTTTTTAATTTAATTAATCTATTTAAAAATTGAATATCAATAAGTGTCATATGAAATGAGTTGTGGTTTTTTGGACATGTAGTATTAATAAGCTATGATATTTCCCCATACTTATTGTAATAACCCCAGTAAATGTAAATGTGAATTTTACTATGGTAAAAGACAATATAGTAGTTGTTGTTATGTGTAAAAGAAACAAAATTGTGATAAACTACATTATTGAATAAATTAAATATTTTCTTGAAATGCTAGCAGCCTCTGGGAGGTGGATTTCAAAGAAAAGAAATCAGTTGTAATAACTGATTGAAACTGCCCTCCCAAACAGGAAAGTCCTGTGGTAGGGAGGAAGTTCTGTGCTGTTGGGACAGACAGAAGGATCTCTTGGAAAAAAAGAGAAGAAGTCTTTTCTAAGGAAAGAAAGGAAGAAAACACAGAGAAAAGATTGGTTAAGCCTGGTAGGGACCAGATAACCAGGCACAAGGTGCCAGATCTTGTTGAGGGCTTGAGGCCTGCAAGATAGCTCGGGGGAGAGAATTCTGTCTGAGAGATGGATCTCGCGGCTGGGTGGACGAGCAGACATAAAGCACAGGTGACTTGCTTGAGCATCTAATGATAACTCTGGTGAACCAGGTGCGGTCTCAGTACTTCAGAGTTCTTTATATTAACAAAAGGAAAACCTACAGTGTAGTTGTAGTGGCTAAATAAGTACTGTGCTTTCTGTCTTAGAAACTGTTATATTATTCTATAGCTGTAATCGAAGTGATATTAAAGTTAAGGGTAGGTTATCAGATGATAGACCTGACCTGAATATTAGTTATGCGGTTAATGAATTTATAGCATTGAGATATTTAACGAGCCGCCCAAGAGCAGAAAATCCAAGGCATCTTAAGTAAAGGAGAAGCCGATATCGGAATAGATAGGTCAGAATATATTGAACATAAATTAACCATGCATATCATATGCCATTAATAACGAGTCTGTAAAACCCTGAGAACGGGTAGAAACCCCAGCTGTAGCTAGATTACAACTTCAAAAGGCAGGAAAGAGCAGAATATACAGCGCTGTAAGAGAATAGTGGAATGCAAGAGTAATGTGATCATCCAAACAGAAAAAAATATATATATTCCATAACTGTATGCAACAGCTCGAGCTATTCCGTAACCGATTGTAAATAGGGTTTATTAAACCTAGCATTTGCCAATAATTATAACAAAAGAATTAGTTTGCAGAGAACTAAAACTCGGACTTGCGTAATTTCCAATAGCTGTGAAATAAGAAAACAATATGGTATTGACTATAATTCTAACCGAGAGCATTCATAGTAAACGCTAGTGAAAATGATAGACGCATGCATATAACAGAGCAAATGCATAAATATATATATCAAACGAAAGACTCGAAACCACCGTATAATCTAGAAAGGTTCCGAAAATGCATGAATATATCATAATGAAGTGCGGAAACCATAAAATAGCTTAAACAGATATGAATCCTGTAGCTGTCAAGACACAGCGTAGCCATAGACAAAGGCAGAACTGACGATAACAAACAGTCATATATAAATTAACATTGCTATGAGAGTATACACATATGGCTGAAGTCGCCAGAGGGTTCGAGCAGAGCCATCTGTTCATGTATTTTTTACAAAATAATATCAGGTAGAGTTCCTTTGAAAGGAAGAAGTAAGTGCATATTCAGCGAAAATGAGAAAAGCTTAAAACAAAAGCAACCGGGTTCTGATAACCCTGACCTAAGCACACGGCCAGGGCTGATGCTGAAGACCATATATCGGATACACAGACCCGAACCCGATATGCCGCTAGGGCCGTATAAAATAAAACTAATTTATGAAATATATAACATCAAATACATGAGTTCAGCCGGAACAATAACTTAGCAGGTGAACCTCTGAGTCGAACCAGTCACTAACATAAAGGTGAGCTATGAGGGTCCTCTTCGGAGAATACCTCAGTTTGCCAGAAGTAAATGACTCGCGTATCCACGGCGGACTGTGACAAGAACAAAAGAATAGCTCAGAATCGAGAAAACTCTGGGCTCACGCATGCAGCAGGATGGCAAACATCAGAGCACCACTTACCTGTAGCCGCCGTAAGGACCAAACCGTCGAGATTGTTCACCTCGCCATCCTCGAAGGGGTTGGAACAATCCCACCTGCATTTACTGACAGTAAAAGGGAATAAGTTAATGGAAGTCGTTACACACAAAGATATGGAAAACGATAACCAGTAAATTGAAACAATAGTAATTACCTGTGTAGATTTAGAGCTGAGCGACTCACGGCTTCTGGTGAGGAGGCTGGTCGAAAGGATAACTCTGAAGGAATCGAACCCGCGTCTAAACACCAAGGCGGAGCTGGACGAGCAGTGCAAACAAATGAACCCCAAGCTTGCCAAAAAAAGGATTATGTAATAGCTCAAAACCCTTGGGTTCATCTCCGCCCTTCGTTGCCAAATGAGATCTTGACCGTTCAGATGAAGCGGGAAGAAGAAGCGGGAAGGCCGAGGATCCCAAGGCCGTGGTGTCACATGGTCGAATGTACTGGCCATGCCACCTGGCCTGCTGTGAGCCGAAACCATTGATGCGGTAGGTGAGCTAGGCCTGCAAGAACTGCGGCCGGACCTCCAAACCCCGAGCCTATTAATTACACCGTATGCTGGGGGGGGTTTAGTGGTTAGGCTCAGTAGTCAATAAAAATATTTTATACAAGTTACGACATATCTTAACACCATGGTGCATGTAAATATCATTGCAAGTAAACGAGTGTTTAATAATAGTTTTATTATTATGAATAATGCATAGCATAAGGGTTGACCAAGCGGCAATTAGTTTAAGCGCATGATAATGTACATGGTGGAAGTATATGGTATATCGAAGTCATATGTGTGGTATGCCATTTTAATATTCAGACCATTTTTTTTATTATGTATATTTATATGTACAGGGGTGTGACAAATTGGTATCAGAGCCCAGTTACAACACTGTGGCCTCAAACATGACATGTTTCACTGTGCAGAAGCATACACCATGTATATATATATGAAAACTGATAATTTACTTAACTGTTGTTCTGTCTATGAAGGGGTGACACACAGAATTATAACAGCTAGCAGTCAAACCAAAGAAAAAGGGAAAAGTAACGAAATGCAAGGAGACGACAGTAATCCTCGGGAAAATCCTGAGCTGTGGGTACAGTTGGGTGAGGAGACACGAAGTACCAACCTGGCAATCCTGGAAACTGTTCAGGAGTTGAAAAATGAGATGGCACGGTTGCGAGAGGACAACGCGCGTTTGACAGTAGAGCAGGAAAGAATACTGAAGAGTCTGTCACACAGGCAAAACCCACCTTTATCTAACCCCAGCGCAGAACAGCAGAGGATGACAGAAGAACAGGACTATCAGATTGAACCTGAGAATTCAGAGGGCAAAGAGGATCACTCTGATAATGTACCACAGCAGCAAACCTCAAAACGTCAGAAAATGGAGCTGCAGGGAGAATTCCGGAAGATTAAACCCCCACATTTCGATGGAGAACAAGAGGAAGCAGCTGAAGCATGGTTAATAAATATGAATAAATATTTTCAGTTGTATGAGTATGATCATAACTTGAAGGCGAGATTGGCTATCTTCCAGTTACAAGGTAAGGCAACCTTGTGGTGGGAGGAAATCAAGATTTTTAAGGGGGTAAGTGAACGGACCATTACATGGGAAAAATTTCAGAAATACTTCAAAGAAAGGTACCTAACCGAGCATTTCTATGATGAAAAAGCGAGAGAGTTCCATAATTTAAGGCTGGGGCAGCAGACTATGGACGAGTTCATTAATTGCTTTACCTCTCTGCTATGTTATGTACCTTATATCAAGGAGGAGAAAGCCAAGGTCCAAAGGTTTGTAAGCAGTTTACCTTCATATATAAGAGAGAGGATTGAGTTTGACAATCCTAGGACCATGGATGAGGCTATCCGTAAAGCAAGGATCTGCTACCAGCAGAAAAAACAGAAGGGGGATACTTCAAATAAAAGATGGAATGAGAAAAAGAGCAGTCAGATGGTTGGAAGCAGCAAGGGAGGTCGCAGTCATGGAAGTAAGGGAGCTGGTAAAGGATTAAACAGCAGAGTTGTGACAAGAAGTGCGCCCCGATCTAGGCCAGTAAGTGAGTCTAGAGTAAGCGAGCAACCTGTTAGGCCAGAAGGCGAAGGGATGACCAGACCACCAGTTCAATGCTGGGGCTGTGGAGGACCTCACTATGTTAAAAACTACCCACAGCGAAAGGGGATGGACCAGATATCCCAAATTCATGAAGCCTCAACCGTTGGGGACGTGGCACGTAGTGTACCCAGAATTAATGCAGCTTTGGAGGACCGCCAAGCGGAGTATCAGCCATCCATGGTTGAATTTGAAGGTAAAATTTCAAACCTTTCTATAGCTGTTCTTATTGATCCAGGAGCTACTTTAAGTTATGTTAGCCCAAAGATAGTAGAACAGTGTAAGTTAAAATCTGAAAAGTTCAGGAATCCGTGGCTGGTCCAATTAGCTACAGGAGCCAAAAGACGAGTCTTGGCCAAAATAAACAATTGCTCTTTAACCATAGCAGGGCAGCCAATAGTGGCAGACTTAAACATACTACCGCTGGGTTCATATGACATCCTGATTGGGATGGATTGGCTGGAAAAACACTGGTCCTTAGTGAATTGCAAGACAAAAACTATCTACTATAAGGATGACCGTGGAGGAGTTACAAGGAATCAAACATCCTGTGCAGATTCGACCCATTACAGCATCTCAGTTAGCTAAATGCATCAGGAAGAAATGTCAAATTTATGCTATTCAGGTGGGTTACGCAAATCAGAAGGATAAAATTGCCATGCTGGGCAACATTCCGGTGGTACAGGAATTTGCAGATGTTTTTCCTGAGGAAGTACCAGGATTACCACCCAAAAGAGATGTGGACTTCACCATTGAATTGATTCCGGGAGCAGCACCCGTGTCACGGGCACCATACCGAATGAGCGTACCAGAACTAACAGAATTAAAAATGCAACTGCAGGAGCTGTTAGACAAGAATTACATCCGTCCCAGCGTATCACCCTGGGGAGCCCCAGTGTTATTTGTCAAGAATAAAGATGGAACTTTCCGGATGTGCATTGATTATCGTCAGCTAAATAAGCTCACGATTAAAAATAAATATCCTTTGCCTCGGATCGAAGAACTCTTTGATCAGGTGAAGGGAGCAACGATATTCTCTAAGATCGATCTGCGATCTGGTTATCATCAGATCAGAATTAAAGAGGAGGATATCGCTAAGACAACTTTCAGAACGCGGTATGGACATTACGAATTCGTGGTGCTACCTTTTGGTCTGACCAATGCACCTGCTACCTTTATGTGTTTGATGAACAGTGTGTTTCACAAGTTCCTAGATAAGTTTGTATTGATATTCATAGATGACATTCTGATTTACTCCTGATCAAGGGAGGAGCATGAAGAACACCTTAGAGTGGTGTTGCAGACTTTGCGAGAACATCAGCTATATGTAAAGTTTAGTAAGTGTGATTTCTTTAAGGAGGAAATACAATACTTAGGCCATGTGATCACAAAGGAAGGAATTGCAGTGGACCCGGAAAAGATCAGAACTATAATGGAGTGGCCCATACCAAAGGACGTGGCAGATATCAGATCCTTTATGGGGCTAGCGGGTTATTATAGAAGGTTTGTGGAAGGTTTTTCAAGGGTAGCATACCCTATCACCTCCTTACAAAAGAAGGGAAAGATATTTAAGTGGACCTCAGAATGTCAGCAGAGCTTTGAGCAGCTCAAACACTTACTCACCACTGCACCTATCTTGAGTATAGCTGATCCTAACAAGGATTACGTGGTCTGTACTGACGCAAGTAAAGAAGGTGTGGGAGGAGTGCTGATGCAAGAAGGAAGAGTAATTGCGTATGAATCAAGAAAACTAAAGGAACATGAGCAGAAATACTCTGCCTATGACTTGGAATTAGCAGCTGTTATTCATGCACTAAAGATGTGGCGACATTACCTCTTGGGAAAGAAATTTCTACTATTAACTGACCATCATAGTCTAACAAATTATTTTAGTCAACCCACCTTAAATACGAGACAAGCTCGTTGGGCAGATTTCTTAAGCGGGTTTGATTTTGAGATTAAGCACTTGAAAGGAAAGGAGAACCGGGTAGCTGATGCATTGAGTCGAAAGGTGCAATGTGTGTGCAAAATTTCGATCAGCAAATGGCAAAGCACCCTACTTGAAAAGATAAGGCTAGAGGCTGGTCAAGATGTTGTTTATCAGCAAATTAAACAACAGATACAACAACTTTCCGATAAGGAAATACAACAGGGATACGAGTTGGATGATGCCGGAATGCTGTATTTCCATAAAAGGCTGTATGTGCCCAATGAGGATAGTCTTAGAAAGCTGATTCTAGACGAATTTCATGTTAGCCATTACACCGGGCATCCAGGATACCAGAAAATGGTCACCGCACTTCGGAAGGAATATTATTGGCCAAAAATGAAGAAGGAGGTGGCTGAATATCTAGCGCGATGTCTAGAATGTCAGCAAATTAAGGCGGAGCATTTGCATCCAGTAGGGTTGCTACAACCCTTACCCATTCCGGAATGGAAATGGGAAACTATTTCCATGGACTTTATAATCGGGTTGCCTCGGACCAAGAAAAATAATGATTCCATTATGGTAGTAGTGGATAAGTTGAGTAAGGTAGCACACTTCATACCGGTACAATCCACGTATAAAGCTGTGCAAATCGCTCATATTTTGATGCAAAATGTGTTCAAGTTGCATGGACTCCCGAAAGTAATAATCTCGGATCGTGATGTTAAGTTCACATCGACTTTTTGGAGGACATTGTTTGCTGAACTGGGAACACAACTGAATTTTAGCACAGCCTATCATCCTCAGACCGATGGTCAAACGGAGCGGGTGAACCAGATAGTGGAGGACATGCTGAGAGCATGTGTTATGATGAAACCAACCCAATGGGAGGAATACCTCCCCCTGGTTGAATTCGCGTATAATAACGGGTATCATACGTCAACACAGCTGAGTCCCTTTGAGGTTCTGTACGGGTGAAAGTGCCGCACACCTTCAAGTTGGGGCGGACCTGAGGATAGATTGAGGATTGGTCCGGATATGCTCAAAGAAATGGAAGACATGGTGAAAAAGGTGCGTAACAACTTAAAGGCTGCTCAGGATAGACAAAAAAGTTTTGCAGACTGAAAGAGAAGGTTCAAAGAATTTCAGGTCGGAGACCATGTTTTCGTAAGAATCCAAGCCAGAAGAAGTACCTTGCAGTGGAGTGGGTGTGCGAAGCTTGCACCACGCTATTTTGGACCTTTCCAAATCCTGGCAAGAGTGGGGCCAGTAGCTTATCAGCTTGCCCTACCAAGCCATATTAGGATCCACAATGTTTTTCATGTTTCCGTATTGAAAAAATATGTCTACGATCCTAAACATGTGATTCAATGGCAGGATGTTCGGGTAAGAATTAAATATGGTCATTCTAAATAAGCTTTGTTCTTAAGCAAGGAAATAACTAAATCTGTTGCTGTTTGCAGGTCGAGCCGGAAGGCGAGGTTCTGGTCGAACCACTGACCATTCTCGACCGGAGAGAAGTGCAGTTGCGGAAACGGGTTATTTCCTAAGCTAAGGTACAGTGGTAGCATTATGGGCCTGAAGAGGCCACATGGGAGGATGAAGAACTCCTTAAAGAAGCTTACCCGAATTTGTTTAAGGAAAGCAGACATCGGGACGATGTCCAATCACAGGAGGGGGAGATGTAATAACCCCAGTAAATGTAAATGTGAATTTTACTATGGTAAAAGACAATATAGTAGTTGTTGTTATGTGTAAAAGAAACAAAACTGTGATAAACTACATTATTGAATAAATTAAATATTTTCTTGAAATGCTGGCAGCCTCTGGGAGGTGGATTTCAAAGAAAAGAAATCAGTTGTAATAACTGATTGAAACTGCCCTCCCAAACAGGAAATTCCTGTGGTAGGGAGGAAGTTCTGTGCTGTTGGGACAGACAGAAGGATCTCGTGGAAAAAAAGAGAAGAAGTCTTTTCTGAGGAAAGAAAGGAAGAAAACACAGAGAAAAGATTGGTTAAGTCTAGTTGGGACCAGATAACCAGGCACAAGGTGCCCAGATCTTGCTGAGGGCTTGAGGCCTGCAAGATAGCTCGGGGGAGAGAATTCCGTCTGAGAGATGGATCTCACGGTTGGGTGGACGAGCAGACTCGAAGCACAGGTGACTTGCTTGAGCATCTAATGATAACTCTGGTGAACCAGGTGCGGTTTCCAACTTCAGAGTTCTTTATATTAACAAAAGAAAACCTACAGTGTAATCATAGTGGCTAAATAAGTACTGTGTTTTCTGTCCTCAAAACTGTTATATTATTTCTATAACTGTAATCGATGTGGCATTAAAGTTAAGGGTAGGTTATCAGTTGATAGGCCTGACCTGAATATTAGTTATGCGGTGAATGAAATTACAGCAGTGAGACATTGAACGAGCCGCTTAAGAACAGAAAATCATGACTCGAGATAGACAGAAGGCATCTTAAGTAAAGGAGAAGCCAATATCGGAATAGACAGGTCAAAATATCTTGAACATAAACTAACCATGCATATTATGTGCCCTTAATAACGAGCCTGTAAACCCAGAGCGCGGGTAGAAACCCCGGCTGTAGCCGGATTATAACCTCAAAGACAGGAAAGAGCAGAACATACAGCGCTATAAGAGAATAGTGGAACGCGAGAGTAATGTGCTCATCCAAACAGAAAAATATATTCCATAGCTGTATGAAACAGATAGAGCTATTCCGTAAACGATTGTAAATAGGGTTTATTAAACCCCAGCATTTGTTAATAATATAACAAAGGAATTAGTTTGCAGAAAACTAAACTCGGGACATGCGTATATTCCAATAGCTGTGAAATAAGAAAACAACATGGTATTGTCTACATTTCTAACCGAGAGCATTCATAGTAAATGCTAGTGAAAATGATAGATGCATGAATATAACAGAGCAAATGCATAAATATATATATCAAACGAAAGACTCGAAAACCATCGTATAATCTAGAAAGGTTCCGAAAACGCATGAATATATCATAATGAAGTGCGGAAACCATAAAATAGCTTAAATAGATATGAATCCTGTAGCTGTCAAGACACAGCGTAGCCATAGACAAAGGCAGAACTGACGATAACAAACAGTCATACATAAATTAACATTGCTATGAACATATACATATATGGCTGAAGTCGCTAGAGGGCTCGAGCAGAGCAATCTGTTCATGTATTTTTTACAATATAATACCAGGTAGAGTTCCTCTGAAAGGAAGAAAAAAATGCATATACAGCGAAATGGGGGTAGCTTAAAACAAAAGCAACCGGGTTCCGTTAACCCTGACCTAAGCACACGGCCAGGGCTGATGCTGAAGACCATACATCGAATACACAGACCCGAACCTGTTATGCCGCTAGGGCCGTATAAAAACAAAATTAATTTATGGAATATATATCATCAAATACATGGGTATAGCTGGAAACAATAACTTAGTAGGTGAAGCTCTGAGTCGAACCAGTCATTAACATAAAGGTGAACTATGAGGGTCCTCTTCGGAGCATACCTCAGATTACCAAGGTAAAGGTCTCGCACCTCAACGACAGACTGTGACAAAACAAAAGAATAGCTCAGAATGAGAAAAAACTCTGGCTCACGCATGCAACAAGAGGGCAAACATCAGAGTACCACTTACCTGTAGCCGTCGTAAGGACTAAACTGTCGAGATTGCTCACCTCGCCATCCTCGAAGGGGTTGGAACAAACCCACCTACAATCACAGACAGTCAAAGGAAAACAAGTTAATGGAAGTCGTTACACATCATGATATGGTAAAAACAAGAACCAGCAAATTGAACAATAGTGATCACCTGTATAGACTTGGAGCTGAGCACCTCACGGCTTCTGGTGAGGGTGCTGGTCGAAAGAATAACTCGGGAGGAACCGAAATCGCGTCTGAACACCAAGGCGGAGCCAAACAAGCAGTGCGATCAAATGAACCCCAAGTTTGCTGGAAAGGAATATGTAGTAGCTCAAAACCCTTGGGTTCATCTCCACCCTTCGTTGCCATATGAGATCTTGACCGTTCAGATGAAGCGGGAAATGAAGCGGGAAGGCCGAGAATCCCAAGGCCGAGGTGTCACATGGCCGGATGTACAGGCCATGCCACCTGGCCTGATGTGAGCCGAAAACATTTATGCGGTAGGTGAGCTGGGCCTGCAAGAACTGCGGCCGGACCTCCAAACCCCGAGCCTATTAAATACACTGTATGCTGGGGGGGGGTTTAGTGGTTAGGTTCAGTAGTAAACAAAAATATTTCATACAAGATACGACATATCTTAACACCATGGTGCATGTAAATATCATTGCCAAGTAAACGAGTGTTTAATAATAGTTTTATTATTATGAACAATGCATAGCATAAGGGTTGACCAAGCGGCAATTAGCTTGAGCGCATGACAATGTACATGGTGGTAGTATATGGTATATCGAAGTCATATATGTGGTATGCTATTTTAATATTCAGACCATAATTTTTTTTTTTTATTGTGTATACATATGTGTAAAGGGGTGTGACACTTATTTAAAAATCTCCATGATAAAGTGGAGGTGAAAATCCATGATTAAGAATTCTATTACATGCTTTTCTATGTACATGTGTGCTTTTTTAACATATATATTGGTTATTTTTATCATTAATAATAATAAAAATAATTTTGAATAAATTTAATTTTTGTGATTTTTTTTTTAATTTCAACAATTAGAAATGTATGATGAAGTGTTTTGATGCTTATTACTAATTGAGGTGTATCTACATTAACCAACCATTTAATATATGGCTTCCTAGTTGGTAAATAATAAAGGTTTTTGTCAAAATACAAAAAATATTTTGAAGAAATTGATAAGAACATGTTGCCTAGAAAGGAGTTGAAATTTTACAACCCATGTGGTGTAGAATAGACAGTGATGAGGTGCACTTTTAAGGAACTCGGTGATATGAAGATCACTAGTTATAAACTTTGGAGAAAAAACACAATAATTTTAATAGCTGATATGGCCCAAGATACCTCTGATCTTCCAACAATTTTAATGGCTTAGATAACCTTAGCGTGTAATTTCTCAAACTAAAAATTAAGCTAGTAATCATCTCAACATTAATGCAACTTTACAAAAAAAAATACAAATTAAAACTTAATAATATTAATAATGAATCTAGTATGTGATTAATTTTATTACCATTATACTAATTTAAATAATTAAACTCATGAGAAAATGGAGAACATAGAGGTAACTTATGTTGGGACCAGGGAATCACATGGCAAGGCTGGGTGATCCTTGGTGTTGACTACGCACCAGCACTACAGTGATATGTGGATTTGGGAATTCAACACCATCTACCGTGTATACAAAATATTATAAGGACCATAACTTTGTGCCTTGGGCTTGGTGATCCTTGGTGCTGACTACTTACCAGCACTAAAGTGATATGTGGATCTGGGAATTCAACACCATCTACCGTGTATACAAAATATTATAAGGACCATAACTTTGCGCCTTGATGATGTTTTCCATAGAATAAGTTTTAAATTTAGCAAGAAAATCAATATTTTTACACCAAGAGTTTTATAACCACCACCACCTCAAGATTATTTAGGGGTTTAGTTTATTACATTTAATGCTATATGAAATGAGTAAATTGATTTTGTGTTGTAAATATAGAATCATTTTCTATTTTAAATTACAGAAGAGATCGGTTTATAAAGTTATCTTGGATAAGAAGTCGGGTTATGAAGTTAGCTTAGCTTATATCCATCCAAGGAATTTTGGAAGTAGATAGGAATTGTTTGAATTGAATAACTATGAGTAAAAATACAAACCCCTTGTTCAATAAAACTTGTAAAAGATAAAATATGTTTTTATTTAAGAAGAGATGTATTTTATAAATTTATATCATATATTAAGGAATAAAAAATAAGGAGACCAACATATTATGGTAATTGCAATGTGGATGAAATATATTAATAAATAGAAAATTGTAAGGAGACCAACATATTATGGTAATTGCAATGTGGATGAAATATATTAATAAATAGAAAATTGAGGAAGAATGTTTTGAAAAAAATGTATTTTATTAATAAGATATCAATGTACTTATTATTTACGTGTAACAATCCTGCTTACCAAAAAAATTGTGCCAAAAGAAACTATAATTTTTCATTTCTTACTAAATTCTGATAACATAGCCCTTGAATAAGTTAAATATGAAAATTTACGTCTATATTTATAAACAAAAAATAAAGTTGAATAAAGAACACTTAATTTTAAGTCGCTATTTATATAGTCTATATAACTTATTGATTTATCATTAAAATAAATTAGCAATTAATTAACTTTTTGTAATACTAAATAAAATAATTTATTCTAAATTGTCGAAATTCTGATATAAAAAATTAACAATAAAAATATACAAATTTAATAATTCACATTTTTCCAAAATTTTTAAATTTTCTTATATATTGTGTTCTAATATATTCTAAGGCAGGCGGTGTAGTAATATATTCTAACACAACCTTAGTACTCTCCTTTTAGTTGTCTCCCACGATGCCTTATTTAAGAAATCCATATGCATAACTAAAACCAAAATGTCGTGGATGTAAAGGAGTATATATACATAACTAAAAACAAAGTGTCACCACTCTTATTTGTAAAAGTTTATAGTTATTTTTACGTAATAGTATTTCGATGACATTTTACAGTATTTTAGAGAATGAAAACCTGGAATCAACTTTTGTCGTTATAGTTATTTTAAGGTATGAGTATTTTGATGACATTTTACAATATTTTAGAGAGTGGAAATATGGAATCAACTTTTGTGTCTTAATAACTTTGCAATGGACAAGATAAGTTTTATTTTTATTTGAATTTACTTAAGTAATAGCAATGCGTAATGAGAAATAGATTTTGGAGGCGCATCACAAGTTGGGTGGGAAAGAGAAGGATCAACGAGAATCAAGGAAAAATGAAAAATGCGTAATGAGAAATAGATTTTGGGGGCGCATCACAAGTTGGGTGGGAAAGAGAAGGATCAACGAGAATCAAGGAAAAATGAAAATCTAATCAGCTATTTATTGATCCATCAGTTTTAAACCCTTTTCGCCATTGGTGCTCTCTTCTTTTATTTTTAAGTCATTGCATCGAAGTATTAACCTACTAGGTTGTGGGACATTAGAGTTAATATTTTTTTTGTTCTTAATAGATAATTATTTTATTTTATAATTTTATTGAAGTTTATTGTTCCAGTAATTTTGAGATAAAAAATAGATTTCAAAAAAAATTGTATAATCAAAATTAATTATATAAGAATTAATAGGATTCAAGATGATGATGTTAATTATGGGTAAGATTCATTATTTTTGGAGTAAAAGAATAAAATTATCTAGAAAAACTATTGTTCAACTTGTATTTTCAATTTATCTCAATACAATTTCTCAAATTTCGAGTAGTAGCACTTGTTGGATGCCTAATTTAATTCCCCATCCAAGAGCACCCATGTTGCATACTTTCAATGGACCTTGCTACACAAAAAATGAGAAATACATGAATTTCTCATTCATCGTGTAGCACAGTCCATCAAAAGTATACAATATCAGTACTCATTGGATGAAGAATTAAATTCCGCATCCAACGAGTGTTCTCATTGCAAATTTGAGTAAAGTATACAAAATCAGTACTCCTTGGATGAAGAAGAAAATTCGGCATCCAATGAGTGTTCCCATTGGAAATTTGAGTAAGAAATAAGTTGGAAATACAAGTTGAAAAAATATTTTTTCTTTTTCCATAAATTTTATGATGCATTGTAATCTTATTTTATTATTTCCACAATTATTTTATAGCATTCCTTAAAAAAAATATTTTAAACTTCAAACTTTCTTTATTATCTTTATCATACTTAATGAAATAACTATTTTATTTTAAAAATTGTTTTTTTAATAATTTCTTTCTTCCCACTATTGATCAATGAAATATATTAGACACTCGAGAATGTTTTTTTATTTTATATCGAATTGATTTGATTATATTATTATGTTATATATGCATAATATAATAGTTTGTTGATTTTTTATAGGCATTTACAAACTCAAACTCATTTCATTGTTCTATTTTTTTTATATCATTCTTTTTAATAGGTTTTTTATATTTTATTTTGTAATAAGTAAAATTTTTAGTAAATTTTTTTTGGTAGGTAAGCACTCACAGGGATTTGAACCAATAACACGTTGCAAAGGAGTGCCTTAACAGTGCACCCATTCACCATCAATCCAAAGCCCCGTGGGAAAAAATGTTAGTAATTGATAATGATTTTTTTTTTGTAAGTTTTTTTGATCTATTGAGAGTAGATGAAAAGAAGTAATACAAATATTTAAATAAATAGGTTCTTAGCAATTGAACCCCGGTCAAGGTTTTGATAACAAGATAAATTTTGATAATAACACCATTACATTGATAAAATAGTATTACATATATACATGAAGTGTTGTTTCAAGATATAGAAACTGTCTTGGACACACAATCACTTGATTAAGACAATATCTCAACCACACACCAATCTAGGAAACAAATACATATAAACAACTCATATAGAATATGAAAAAACTCATTCTACAATTGATGAGCACACCAAAGACAAATTGGAATTATATGTTCCAAGTTTTTGAGATACAAAATTTTAAATATATATTACCATTGTTTAAAATCTCTCTGACATTTATATACTTACCTCTTTTGAGATAAAAAAATGTGATTATGAGATAAAAATATTATTAAATTACTTTTATAACAAATTTGAATTCTTCCTTCCTATCTTTATTGAACCCAATTGATAATCCTAGAAATATTTAGGAAAATATTCTAAATAACAATGACTACTGACCTAACTAGTACTATTGTTTCTTCCTGATTTCTTGATATGCTATAAGCTTTTTGAATTTGTAGACTATGATGTTTTGGTAAGGTGTTATGGAGCAAGCCATTTCTACCTTTAGCTTTTAATTGTGACTTGTACTATGGTCTTCTCGTGGGACCACGAGGTGGTTGTCTCAATGGGATGTTATCCCCTACACATGGTTTTAAATCACACCGGGGGATGCTATGACATGTTATAGTAAGGCTAGAAGGATAACCATCTCATTGAAGTTTAGGACCCTGTCTCCACTTTCCGATAGTCTTCGGACGTCTCAGTCCTAGGCTGAACTATGAGTTTCTAGTATATCTAGCTTTTGGGTTGTTGGATATACTCTTAGTCTTATAATGGAAGTTAAGAGGTTTGATCCTAGACCTTGCTCATATTATTCGAACAAATTATAGATTCACCATAGTTAAAAATAAAATAAAATAAGATCGCTACTTAAACTATGTGATGTCATGTTTTAGCCTTTACTCGCCTTAACATGATTTCTTTTATTACTTTGGCAAGTTGATAATCACTATTCTTATATATACAAATGTGTATTTAGATATCAATAATATTAAAAAAAATTACTTATCAAAAATAAAATATATAAATGAAATAAGCTTTGTGAAGGAAACATGTGTATTATTGAGCCGAGAGGTTCATTTTACAGCCCAGTATGAGGGGATGTGTAAGTTTCTCCACCCGTCTGTCTCTTGAGTTGGCAAGTAGAATATTTTAATGTCAATTATGTATATATTATATATAATTTAAAACAATTATGTGTATACCATGAAAAAATAAGTTTTTATGGTTAAAACCTATATTTGATCATATATATACTCTATATAGCATTCAAAAATACAATTTAAAAAATGAAAAATAACACATAAACTCAAGATATACATGTAGCTTATATACATTTAAAAAGAATGCAAAACCATGTTTTAAAAATGTATTAACACACCAAAAAAATAGATACTAAATTGTAAGTATTATTTTTAATATCACAATTATTATTTTTTATTTAATTTTTAATTTTTTAAAATTTCAAAATTTTAAATAATACTATATATTGTATATTTATAATAATAAAGAGATATTATGTATAATAATTATATATTTATGTATTAAATTTCCATTAATATTAAATATCATTTTTTATAAAATAAAAATTAGCATATATTTATTAAAATTAAATAAATAATTATACATAATTATTAAATATTTTTATATTAAATTTTCAATAACATTAACTATTTACGGAAATGACGAAATGAATGTTTCCCCAATTGTTTGTATATGATATATGGGATATAAAATAACAAAAGCATATCATTCATATTCATATATATATAATAATTAATAATTAATTAAATATATAATTTTATTTTCTAAAATTTAAATTTAAATTATCATAAAAAGATGAAGGATTATCATGATTGTTTCAATTAAATTTTGATTTTGAAAAGGGTAAGTTAATTCAGATTTTGAAAATTTATAAAATTGGATGTTTGAAATAAGGTTATAAAACAAATTATTTTTTATTTTTTAAATAAAAGGTTTATATTTATTTTAATTTTGAATCTACAAAGTGAGGGATTAAATTTTTTGAGATGCAAACATATTTTTGAGTGAAAAGAGATTTGATGGCTCTAAGCCTTTGGTACAACCAGAGTTAAGATGGATCTAGGTTGATGTCTATTATTGATATTGAAATATTTTATTTATAATTCACATTCAACACATTAGAATGTTACAGTATGTCCCCTCATATTTTTTCATGTATGTATACATTTAATTATTTTTATTATGAATATTTTCAAAAATATTACATATCAAAGTCTATATTAAACATTGAAAAAATTACAAATATTCCTTATAAGTTGAATTAGAAAGCAATTATGAATGGAAAAAGAATTATCTCAAACATTCTCTCTATATAACGTTAAAATCTTTTACTCAACCTAAGATTTTATTTATAATAAATGTTAAACTTATATATCAATTCCATGTTAAAAATAAAATAAATTACATATACTTATGTAAAGTGAAAATATAAGAAAATTTTCAATTTAAATTGCTTTATTCTATTTTTATAAAGTAGATATAATATTATGTTATTTAATATGGACATTGAAATATTTTACTTATGGTTAACCGTAAAATATTTATTGTTATTAATATATTTTTCTAGAATGAAATACACATCACATAATATTAATAATACCCTTTCATGTTATCTCCATAAGAAGTAGTGAATAAATTACATTTCATCATCATATTAAAAGGTAAATGATTTTTTTTAATACTTTTGGTTAGTTTATATTTCTATATAGAGTTATATAAGATTAAGGTGAAAATTGGTAATATCCCTCCATTTTTGCAATGTGGTTTAATTTGTTCAAGTTAATAGGAATGGCGGAAATGCCATGAAGTACATTGAAATGTTTATGTAAATAAATAATTTTATTAATAAATAAATAAATGGGATTGAAATTAGTTGGGAATGAGACACTTGAGTACAAAATTCTTGCCAAAGAAAGAAAAACAAAAAAATCTCATTAGTAAATGAGATTGAGATAACTCTTCCATGATAAATGTTCTAAATAATATTTAATGGATAGAAAAGAAAATCCATTAAATGGCTTAGCCGGTGAAAAATGCTAAGCCTGGATAAGCATAAAGCGTTGGGAGAGAAAAGTGGACTTTAAAGGAAAATTCGAGGCTAGTGGTGTAGAAAACCACAAAAGCCCGATGCCATTAAAGGAAAAATCGATCATAGAAGAAAATGTATAAAATAAGTATTGAAGGAATCAATAGGAGTTGTTGATTCCTTTGAAAATTGATCTAGCTCAGGGGAACTGGTAGATCAGTTCATTATCCTTCAACTCGTAGATCAGTTCATTGTCAGAAGGATAGTGTTTCTTCTCAAGGTTGATAGTGTTTCTTCTCAAGGTTATTTTCAGTAACAAACTTGGTTAGTAGATTTTTTTAAGTTTATTTCTTTTTGGCTGCGTTGCAGTAGTGATTCATCTTTATTTAACTTAAATTATTTGGTTTCAATTAAAATATATTTATTCTAGGACTAAAGGAAATTAAATTTTAGAGAGAAAAAAATATGTTTATTTTAATAGAAATCATATGAAAAGTAATGGTTGTGTGGAGAGGACAGATTTAGCGAGAGTAATGTTACACGGTAAATATTTTATGTTAAATACTTTGAAGATTGAGACAATATGCATGTAGTAAAAGTTCGATGGTGGATGATAACGACGGTTGTAGTTGATGTTCGTTTAACTTGTTGTTCAGAACATTTCTAGAAAATGTTCTAACAGTTAAAAATTTCTGAAAAACATAAAAATGTAGAAATGACAGGACGTTACGTAAAAGTATAATCTTTGATTTTATGAAGTATAATTTCTACCGCATCTAGGTTTGGTTTATCTTTGGTAATGATTTGAGTTTTTGGACATAACTCAAAAATATTGGAGAATTGGACTATAGTTATACTGGTAATCGCATTGAGGGTCACAAACAGTTGTGTTGTAGGACTAATTAGGTTCCAAGGCCAATCATACCAGTAGCTTAACTTGGTATGGGAATAATTATCATTCAAGGCCATGAATCTAGAAATATAGTTATAGCCAATATGTAGAACACATTTGAGTAAGGAAATAAGGGGATATAAATCACATGCCTCTATATTTAATAATGAGTAAAGGTAAGGGATTGAAGTTGGAAGATTCAATCCACTGATTGTATATCAATGCGTAGAGAGAGAGATCTATAATAAGATTAAACAATAATGTTATTTCCAAAGGATTATGTAAATATTAATTGAAGTTGGAATTGTAAAATTTGGTCATCATTTAGTATCTATAGTGTACATGATCATTAGGAATTGTTGAGCAGAGTATATCAATTTTGGAAGATTTAGGAGAAATTAGAGGAAGAAACTCCTAGGAAGGCCAACGAAAAATAGAAAACTACAAATGAAAAGTAATTACGAAGTCTGGAATAAAAGATCATGTTATATGTGCTAAAATATAAATCGGCAATAGAAAATAAATTACTGCAAATATCAAATTACTGCAAATATCAATAATCATGGCTTAACACAAGACTAAAACTAAATGGATAAATCACAGTGCAGGGGTTAACCTTGCAACGAATTATATTCATAACATAGGAATATTTACACCTCCAAACTGGAGTATCAAAATATATTTTCTGGTCATAGGATAATAAGTTTGCAAAGCTAAACCAATACATTTTCAAATATAGGTATAATAGAACAAGATGAAATTACATTAAAATCTCCACTATGTGAACTACCATACTAAGGACATAGTAAAAATTAGATATTATCAGAAAATTTTAGCTTAAACAAGAGGATTATGTAGTCATTAAAAGAAGAAATATATATTTATATATATACAACCATAGAAACTGGTCATATATAAATGAAAATGTTATAGACCATTACAGTCAATGTACATAGATTAGAATAGAGCATACAAGCCTTCCAGACGTATAATGTGTCAATGGCATAAGATTTTTTCTAGCACCAAACAATAACATGAAATCACACCATAAGTTTTGTGTAGTCATAAATGCAAAATTTACTCATGCCCTTGCAGAAAGGGGAGATACCTTAAGAGGAAAATAAATGTATGAGTGAAACAGAGTTGTGTTCACGACACACAAAGAGGAGTAAGAGAAGGTGCAGATGCAGCAGGAACTGACCTGTAGCAGTAGAGGAAATGGTCGAAGAAGGAGGAAGTCAACGCTGAGTTGGAGAAGTCATGGCTGCACACACCTACAAATGGAACGACACGAGGAAAAAAATAAATCAATAAACTAGAGTAGTCACGCAGTTAAGTGAAAAAGGCAACCAAATGTATAAATTTTACCCTAATAATTCTGAACCAAACAGTGCAATAATAATTAAAATTTAAACTCTTCTTACATATGGAATTGATGCAATAAGCATTTCCAATCCTTACTTGTCCATGGTCATTGACTCCATACATCGTGGATCACTGGGAACTCTTTCTTTCTCCACCTAAAATCCTTAACGATATGAAGATGCCACAAAATAACCATTCTTGGTAGAATTAGAGCGATACAGACAACAAGAATAAAAATAGAGCCCCAAAGAAACAAGAGAGGTAACAGTATTAATTGAACTTGCCATCGTAGCTAGAAGCAAAGAATGAAAATGATTTACCTAGGTCCACAAACCCAAACAAGGGTGTAAAAAGCCCTTGACAATGAGAAATTACCTCAAGAAAGGAGGCTAAATGACACTTCAATAATGAGAGAATTCCAGGAAATGACAACCTGGTCGCGCTCAACACCAACCGATATACTCATTACATTTGTGGCAAAAGAGGGAAAGAAAAAACAAATCAGTAAATTGCCACGTGAGAGTAAGATGTTAGGATTTGGTGAATCAATAGGGACCATCCGATCTAGAGAATAGATCGACGTTGTTAATTTGGGTGGGGTTGAAAGCCCATGGGAATTTCACGTGGTCGCGGTTAATGTGGTTGAAGGTCATTGAATCACATACTTCAAGAGACCTTAATAACCATTAAAATAATGCATCGAGTTACGAGAGTCTGTACAGGTGTATCAATAAAATAATTAATGGTGTAGTAACCTTAATCTAAGTTGGAGCATCCATAGTCAACTTCGTATTCATAATTAAAAAGAATCCATTTGAAATACATCAAACACCATCGTATACTTTGGACTTACTGAGGTGGTCACATTTAACATATTTTTGTGATAGATGCTACACATTATATTAATAATAATATTGTTACTTGTGCTGAAAACTAGAACGAATAAGTGATGAGCATAGGGCATTGTAGTTAACTATTTAAAGTATGCAATTAATGGAGGTGCATATGTAAGGTTATGATGTCCCATCATATGATACATATATCTATAATGAAGTCTGGAAACAAAAGACCTCCACTACCACATACATTTAGAGTAATGTTCTCTAACATAATATAAGGAAACCTTTTTCTTACCCACATCGTCTAAGAGGTATTGTACAACAAATAAATTATATAGTTCCATATCTATCTATATATATATATATAGATATATCAAATAAAAATAATTGGTATCCTATATAATGAAGGCAGTGGCTAATAAGGCCTAGAAAAATTGATAAGAAAGCACACCTAAAAGAAAAAGAGTTAGTTAAAAAAAAAGGTTGTTGTATAGAGACTTGTGACAGATGGTATCAGAGCCTAGTTTCACAATCTGGGGCTTAAGGAACCACCACAGAAATAAGAAAGATTATGTAGATTTGAAACACTTACAATAAGCACTAACAATTGATTTTGTTTAAATAAATAACATGATCCGGTTGTTGGAAATACTGAGAGGGGGGTTGAATCAGTATTCCTTTGCAATTAGCACTTTTAAATCTTTTCAGAAATTAGTTAATCTTCAATTATTATTAATGTTTATGCAGTAATAACAATAAATAAAGAACATAGTAGGTACAAGAATTTTAGGTGGAAAAGCCCCTCCGGGTCAAAAACCACAGAACCCTTTTCTAATAAATTATTTAATCTTCAACCCCAATTGAAATGAAAGCAAAAATTTCCTAGAATTCTAGAAAAGAATTCTTCTCCAATTCCCACTAGAAGGACGCCCCAACACCCTCGTTTCTTTAGTAATCAATTGAATGGATGCCCCAACACCCTAGCGAGCCACAACTCTCCCTAGCACCACCTACCACGTTGAACTCTTCAGAGGCCCCAACCTATAGGCGAATTGATACACCTACCTGGCACCTCCCTGCCACCCTATAATGACTGAAATAAGACAAGGCTATGGAGTCCCAAATGACGTCAACACTCCATGATACAATAATATGTACAATGATTTTTGTGTACTTGACCAAATACCCAATCACTCTATGACCTACAACCCAACCATGAGATCATCCCAACAGTGACTCCTATATCTCCCAACACTGCCTCTTCGACTCTATGCATAATGACTCTTTTAGAAATGGTTCTCTTACAATCTTTACAATGATGACTCTTTTACAACTTTACAATGATGACTCTTTTATAAATGACTCTTTTACAATGATGAATCTTTTATAAATGACTCTTTTAGAACTTTACAATGATGACTCTTGGCCTTAACAATACTTCACAATATCTGGATGGCTGCCATGTCTTCAAGGATGTCTCGCTGAAATGCTTCCCTTGATTTGATACTTGTTCTCTTGAATTCATGCTTGATATTGTACTTCAATCTTCTTATACCTGCATGCAAAATTTTCCGGCCAAAACCAATCCCAAAATGAACCAAAATACCCTTCAACTTACCTTTTCCTGCAAAAAACATGTAAGTGCATAATAATGAATAAATCCAAATTAAAAGTACAATGCATACCTGAAGTGTGCTTATCACCTTTGTTGTTGACTTGTTGTAGCAGTAGACAAAAAATCCCACTCTTGATACAGGTCTTGACTCTATGAAAGACTATATCCAAAATTGACCTAAAGATATATACAATAAAAACTGATGACAGACCCTAGACTTGTGATGGACCAAGTTCTAAGTACAAAAACAGAGATTATTCTATTAACTATGACACGATAAGTAACATTTACTTACAAAATCATATAGATTTAGCAGAGTTGGTGTAGCATCAATAATATTTAGCATCAAATGTGTAAAATCAAGAATAGGACATCTAAAATGTCGTAGCAAAACTAAATGTGACATATAGAGACATAGAGATATAACCGAGACCCTTTATATACTTACATTTTCCTGCAAAATCATATGTCAAGGATGATAATCAAAATTCAAATGTAAACACTAATCATACATATCTTGTTTTAGGAGACTTACCCTTGACTATTGATGTGTGGTCCTTACTGCAATGATCCTTGAATGCATGCTTTTTCTTACCTTCTAGGAGCTCAGTATTAAATCTGTTGTATCTATGTAATTTCATATCTCCAAGGTCTGAAATTTTGTCATGTGGTAGCCCTCTGAGTCCTCTTTCCAACCCCACAGGTCTGATAAAGATTGGATTCTTCAAGAAATAATTATGCCCAATTTTCCATGATGACCTGATTAGAGACTGGTTCAATAGAGCGAACTTGTATGAAGTGCCACATGTCACTATTACAACCTTTGACCGTATTTGACATGGAATTCAGGAGCCTGTAAAAACCCTAACTTCCTCATATAATATATCCGATAATATAGCGCACCAAGATCTTAAATTCGGTCATGAGGTTCATCAAGATTTTGGCTCAAATGGGTTTTAATTTCAGCTTCGAAAGCTTCGTAGAAAAAATGTTATATAGACAATGCCACGAGGACCAATTTGAAGTCACAAAATTCCTACTAGAGGATATGAGGGTCACTATTTATATGAATGTCTTGAGTTGAGAAGGTCCTCAACAAATGAACATTGGAGGGATTTTAGGAGCAAAAAAAACATTATTAACTACTGACTATTCAATGACCACAACCAATTATGAGTGCCATGCCACAACCTAGAGGGTTTTAGCCCACTAACTGGGGTTAATAAATTCAAACGCGAATATCTCTCAAATGGTGAATAATTACATTGCGTTCCATATATCAATGAAAACATATCAACAGGTAGAATCCATTTAAAATATCCTTGACTCATAATACAGTAAGCTTTCAAGTCAAAAAGCCGATGTAAAATCGGGCTAGCCCCTGGTGCTTCTTGGGTTGACATCAATGAAAACCACTCATAAAAAATCTCCCCATTTGGCA
This sequence comes from Pinus tabuliformis, assembly GCA_031772625.1. Classification (NCBI taxonomy): domain Eukaryota; kingdom Viridiplantae; phylum Streptophyta; class Pinopsida; order Pinales; family Pinaceae; genus Pinus; species Pinus tabuliformis. The sequence goes on from CM062810.1 coordinate 945,379,927, forward strand.
TTGATGGCAACACAAGTACTCCTCATATGATCATGACACCTATTCCTACTACCTTATCCCCCCCTTTGTCATCAATGGGAAAGGGTAACTCCCACTGACAAATTGCCATCCTGCGGACCAATACACACCTCCAATTTCCATTTCTAATTAGTTATATAAGAGAGATTCTAATAAGAACTTCGTAGAATCCAAAGATTTTGGCAAAGATACTCAAATGCTTCATGAGGTAATGGTTTGGTAAAGATGTCATTAATTTGTTACTTTCTACCAATAGATTCAAGCTTGATATTCTTTTCGACGACCTGCTCTCCGACGAAATGATATTTGATCAGAATGTGCCTTGTTTTGGAATTAATCACAAGATTTTTGGAGATATTGATGGCACTGGTGTTATCGCAGAAGATGGGAATAGGCCCTTCAAACTTAACTGGAAGATCTTTTAAGGTTTTCTTCATCCAGAGAACTTGAGTACAACAAGTTTCTGCCGCGATGTATTCTGCTTCGATGTGGATAATGAGATTGAAGACTATTTTTTACTTAACCATGAGACAAGGAAACCACCTAGGTAGAACGCTACTCCACTAGTACTCTTACAATCATCAACACTCCTTGCCTAATCTGCATGTGTATAAGCTTGGATGACCAGATCAGTTCCTTTGGGATACCAAAGACCATATTCTATTGTTCCCTTAAGATATTGAAGAATTCCTTTAACCGAAATGATATGAGATTCTTTGGTGCTTCTTGGAATCATATTACCTATCCAACTTCCTGCATCACATTTGGATGGGAGGTAGTCATATATAGGAGACTACCAATCATGGATCTATACAACCTTTAGTCCACATCCTTTGATGACTCTTCTAAGCTTAACTTGCAACCTATTACCACGGGGTAAGGACTAGCTTGCAATTTTCCATATAGAATTTCTTGAGCATTTCATTGATGTACTTGATTTGATATATGAATATTCCTTTATCCTGCTAAGATATATTGATAATCATTAGATTGTATTGATCAACTTTGACATAGATATTTCTTGTCAGTGCTTCCATTCTTGAATCTGTAATACTTCAACTATTCTTCTCCCCCTGAACATGTAATCAAACTGCCATCTTTTTCAAACACATATCTGTCAATCATAGACTTGTGTCATATATTGTTGCATAGACTCCTCATCTTCAAATTTCTAGGAGTCGATAAGCTTAATTGTTCAGAATAGTGTGCCATTTAACGGAACGTCTTGACTTGAGTCATTAACCGAAGCAACTGTTGATTCCTCACAATCCATTACGAATCACGATAACATAACTGTTTGGACCTTATTTCCTTCTTTCTTTTCTTTCTCATCTTGTACTTGTTCATCCTGTACCTGTTTTCCTTTCCAAACATTCATATTCTCATCGTCAAGATTTTCGTTCATGGTTGATTCCATTTGTACCTATAGTTACGAGCTATGTGTGCATAGTTATGAAATTTGTAACATTCGATGCTATTCATAGAATATTTCATTTGGTGTCTATCTAGTGATCCTGAAAATTTGCTTCTATGGTTTTGACGATAATAGTTGTACCTGTCTCAAACTTCATAATCCCTAGCCATATGTCCAAAATAGTTACATTTGTAACATTCGACATCATCTCTTAAATGATAAAATTTGTTGATATTATGTTGAGTTGTGGAATATCCATTTCTTAAGGATCTACTGGAATTATATTCATTGCAAACATAGATGTGACATTCTACGACTCTATGTCCAAAACTTCCACATGAATAACAATGACTATAAAATATAGGTTGGTACCTGAGAGAAAATCTTCTTTGAGGAATTGCTTCAAAGGCTCTTCATGCGAATCTTGATCTCTTGATTTCACTGAGAGATCTATCTCCTTGGTAGATTTTCATGTCCATCTTCTTTAATTGTAATAAAAGGACTCGACTTCTTTTCAAATTTTTATTTGAAACCAAGACTAGTCTTTTCGTTGTATGATTGTTGGTTTTTTATGAGTTCATCCAAAGTCTTTGAACTATTGTCCTAGTTTTGATTTTCTTTTCCATTTTTTACTTCCTTTCGTAGAGCAACTATTTCAACTTCTAATGCTTCTCTCTCCTTGTTGCTTTCCTTTACTTCTTTCCTGAGTGATTCTTCAATTTGTTTGTATTCTTCAACCTTGATTTTAAGATTGAGGACTTGTTCCTTTTCTGTCTTCAGTTCACCTTCAAGAGTATTAAGATTCTTCTTTTCATCCTTGAGCTCTTTGATAACCTATTGTGCTATACAACAACCCCCCCATTTCAAAAATTTTCTTAATTTTATTCTAAGATTCTAAATAGGAAATAGGGTCCCTTAGTTTGTAAAAAGTAATAAAACCTTTACATAGAAATCAATTTCTTTGTTTCTTGCTTTTTAAATAAAAGTTCTTCAAAAAACCCTCTAAAACCAACACACATTGCAAATCGCAATTCTTTAAGGTTAAGGAACATATAATCCGTATAATCTTGTTGTGATCTGAAAGTCTCAATCGTAGAGCTTCTTAAGAAAATAATTGACAAACATGCGATGTGATAAAGCGATCACATATCGCCTATCGCATCGGAGATTCCATGTGATAGGTTTAACGGAACTTTGAAACTTTGCAATGCGATAAACATTCTCGCATCTTGCATATCGCCGAAAAACCAAAAGAAGCCACACCCAAAAACTTGTGATGGAATAAGATTCTCGCATCTCGCATGTCACAATATTAGCATAAATAAGTGATAATCACATCAAGGACATGCAATGCGATGTTAAAATATAATAAAGTGGTTTAGTGATAATACGGAGAAAACATGATGCTGGTGGTTAAATAAAGATTTTCCCAACTCTATGTTCCAGGTCGTGACTGATCGCAATCGCAGAAATTTGAAAGACTCTTAGAACATGGCAATTACACGTCCTGACTTGCGATATGGGATGGCTCTTAGAATATTAAAATAATATATATTGAAATCACTCATCGCAAAATCAAAAAATTTATGGCACACATTCTAATTAGGCCTTAAGAAAATTGTGATGTAATATATTTATTGAACATCTAAGTTTCACATCATTGAATACGAAAAAGCATTAATAACAATAATGACTTTGGTCCTTCAAGATTTTGCCTTTCATGTTAATATTGATTCATAATATGAAATCTTTCACACCAAATGCTCCTGCATTGATTTTCGACTGTACTATTATCACCACTACCTGTTCAAGCATTAGTCACTCTAAAAGTTTTAGTTTATCCATCTTCTCTATTTTATATAATTGCAATTTGAATCTGGAAGTATGCAACCAACTAAAATATTGAAGAAAGCCTGAAAGATGAGAGCTTCCCCTGCAATATACGAAGGACCAGAAAAAGTTGTGTTAATATTAGATACGACATGCCAAGACTGTGGGAAAATTCCATGGGAAGGCATATATGATATGTTGGAAAAGGAAAAGCCAAAGGTGCCTGAGGGACATGTTACAGCTAATGGACCTGCAGAGTCAGAGAAAACACTTGGAGATTTAGCTAACTCTTTTCTTCGTAGAATAACGGCCCGACCAAAGATTTTTCCATATAATGACATGGTGAAATGGGTAGTTGAGGGCATCAATATAATGGGCAGGACACTATTCACAGCCAGAGGAAGAACGTTTGGATCCTTCAAGTCTAAAGACTTGAGGAAAATGTATCATTTCCCAGAGCCTCAGAACTGCTACAACAAATCATTCCTTGAAGCTTTCTCGAAGGAAAATGAAATAGAGTTGGACCCCATCAAACAATGGTGTCACTTCCCTAAAAAACACAAGCACGAGTCATTCGGTATGTATTATGTGGACTCTCTAGTGTCTCCATATTGTTATGTTGCTGCACTGATGTGTAGACTATTTGGAAGCCCAAATTCCGCTAAGTTTTGCATTGAAATGGTTTCGTTAATAGAAGAAACATTGAATTATTTTTTGATGGATTGGGCTATTATCCTATCAGACAAAATGGCCATCCACATACTTGATTATAGGAAAAATAGATTTGTGACCACTCCAGTTGTTCCGCCATTCTATATGAGTGCCTACATAGTCGATACAATTTGTTTCAATTCCAATTTTCCAATCATGGGATGGAAATGGACTATTCAGGACCCAAACCCTATTCATATTTACCATAAATACCTGCAACAGAAACAATATAAGAATAATTTTTACAAAATTTGTCATGGCTTCATCCTCCCCATTCATCAGGCCATTTTTAACAGACTGGCCCCTCGGCTGTCCGAGGAAGCTAGCATCGATTTAAATTCAATTGGCAATTGGTTTGGGGAAGAGTTGTTTACATACATTAGGGTTTTTGGCAGCATTATAGACCCCCATTTCCTTCCTCTGAATGTCTCGGATAAATTATTGGGTAGGGAAATAGCATGTCAAACAATTGAAAAAGGGCTACAAAAAATCTCAAAGATGCCAAGAAACAATTATGGCCTGCCTTTCCGATTCGTTGTGGCATCTATTCATTACATGATTATAAGCACGCCAAAATTGAAGCCGAGAAAATAGGGGGTTTGAACCTAGCGGTTATTCCCAAAAGGCAGTATGACCTGAATAAAGTTGCTTATAATTTCACTACTCAGGTAAAATTTAAACAATTCATTGATGAGAAAGATGAATTAGATGACTTCTTCAGATACGTTGAGACATTCTCATAGGTACGCCACCTGGCAAAGATTAAGCTAGAACCAGAGGAGATGGATCAATTCATCCAATACATGACGCAAAGGCTTCAGACAATGCCACTAGACTTATTGAATATTGCACCAGTCATCGAGCAAATAGCGCAAAGCACAGAGCAGGAAAAAACTTTTGAGGCGGCCGAGACAAGCGAGAAGGAAATTGAACAGTTGGACACATATGTTCACATTGATCTGATATCGATCAAAGAGTGGGAACAGTTTGATCAACAGATTAAAGGTCAGAGAAATACCCAAAATATTATTGCACCAGAATCTCCCTTAACACAGCAACACATGATTCATGAGCCTGTGATTGGTAGACCATCCAACATGGACTCACCTCTAAAGGAAATGGAGGTAATACCTGAGTATCCTTCGTGAGAGATTACACTCAGCTTAGAATAAATTCCTCTGTTGGATGTGTTTTATAGCCCTAAACACAGAGTTCTAGTCAAAAGGTAGTGGAAAAAGAGAAAGATAAATAAAGTATTAATGACAGTTCCTCAAAATGAATCCATGAATATCATTTGGAGAGATTTAGAAGTTGATGCCTCCGAGGACATGGCCAATTTAATTGTCTCAGATTGTAGGGGCATATTCAGTGGCTACAATTGACAAAGCAACTGATGTTAATCAATTAATCAAGGAAAAGGATCAGAGGATTAAACAACTCGAAGAGCAGTTTAGGGTGGAAAAACAGAGGATTGATCAAAGGCTATTGGAAGACAATAACACCTATCTTAGGAATTCGAACAACTGAAACTGGCCGGTCATGAAGAGATCAAATCTAAGGATGATCAAATAAAGCAACTACAACTCTCAATGGAGCAATTTAAAGACAATCCCAAAATTGAAGAGTTTATAAAGGAAGCCTTAGAGATAAATAATTTCTTGTCTCAACAGCTAACCCAACTTTGCCAAAAGATATCTCTCATTCATCCACTATGTATCAAAACCAACACGTTGATAGTTCAAGCACTCAATTCTAGGTTGGAATTCGAAGACAGAACACGGGAAAGGGAAGGGCTACTAAATAACCAGTAATTGAAGAATCTCACAAAGATATATTATTTTCAAAATCGGAGACACAACTAATCAAATCAAAAAGAGCAACTTCCAGGGCGAGGGTAGTGAGGAATAATATCATTAAGTTGATAAATGATAGTTTACACAGTGCTAATGTAATTTTTGAGTGTTCTCCTAAAAATCTTCTGAAGGCAAATTTTTTGGAGAAATAATGGAAGAAATATGTGAATACTAGAGAGGAGAAACTAAAAGATTTAAAAGTCTCAATTGGGATGCATATTGGTTCTACTTGGTCAAACCGCATAGCCAACAAATGACGATGAAATGTCTCGATGATGTAGCCGATCACATGATGGCAGGACTCTTGGTGCAGTGTACATAAGTCAATTGCATGCTAGGATGAGTCATCCACCAGAAGTCCAAACTATGCTCGAGATTTTTTAATTGAAGCCATAAGAGGAATGATATATGCGATGCATCTTTTTAGATTTATTGCAATTCCATTTTTATCATAAAATCCCACTCTTTGAGAAAGGTTGTTCCAACTACTTTAAGCACTTTTTACGAATAGTTTGTTTTATTTTTACTATAAATACCCTTTCATATTATTTCAGAAATGGTCCTGAAATTGTATTAAATTAGATTTAAGAAGATAGCACTTCTGTACTTCTGGATTTATTTTTGTAGAAGACAAGAATCAAGGTTCAAACTTGTTATAAACGAGAATTCGAGAGGACTTGCATTTTTGTATCTTTTTGGAGCTTTTGGAAATAAGAAGAACAAACTACATTGTTATTCTCGTAGCGGGATTCAAATAAATATGGTACTTTTATCAAATGTTTTTTGTTACATCTTATGCAAATAAACAATCTTTTAATTCGATGTTGTTGTTATATGTGAATGTTCATACAATTCTGCATTACATCACTTTTGAGTAAATTGGAATTGGTATTCTATAAGCACATATGCTAACAATTGATGTTATTATGAGATGCGATATGTTTTATATCACTTTGTGATTATCATTCATGCTTAACTTTCCGTAGTCAAGTGTTTGATCTTTATTAGCATTCGATTACCAGGAATCATTATAAATCGCATTGATATTGCATTACTTGGGTTATTTAAATATAGATTTATTTTTATATTTTCATAAAATTGAAACTCAAAACATCTATCATCTCGTTATATACTTAAAAAACTCATTCATCAAAACACATTTGATTGGTAAACTAGTACCATATTATCCAATCGGAGCCACCATCCCAAACGGAAAAGGAACTGTATTAAGGGTTGGACCAAGTGGTTATCCCCAATGTTGGTGCAACGATTTTAGAAGCATCAACATTTTTGGCGCTAGAAGGAGGGCCAGACTGTGAATGACGAGTAAATCTAAATCTACAGGCCATTATAAGAGTAAAACTCCCTCACCATCACCTACAACTTCTCCTTCGTATTCTAAATCTCCTATTCCCAAGCAAGAAGTTGAAAAGAAAAATAAATAACCCATTGCTGAAATCCTAAACAGGTCAGACATTACTCCTTCTGAAACCCCTGAAGTACAATTTTTGATCCACAAATTGCAGGGGATTTCAATTTCTCGAGAAGAATCTGAGTTATCCCAAGGCAGTGTCATTTCCCAGTATATCCCATCACAACCGTTAACTAGATCAAAGAGTGAAAAACTTGGAATCCCACTAGTTGAATTCCCTTTGCCAAGTAGAAAAAGGGCTAGGAAGACACCATCAGAATCTGACAGCGAAATTCTTTCATCATCCATACCATTCTAAGGTCACATACCCGCTTCTTGACTCCAGATCATAGTCCACACAGATACAGGAGTTTCAACATCCTCTACCCAATCATTTTCAACCGCTTCTTCACCGTCTTCTACTAATAGCTCAATAATGGCACATAATCAACCTCAACCAAGGGCATGGACCAATCCAGGAGCTGTTACAATGCCTTCACCTTTGACCCAATTGCCAGCTCGTCCAGAAAATTGGTTACCTAAATTCAATCCTGATAATGGCTTGTTAGCGAAAGAACATATAAATAATTTCATGTTGTTCATTAATTGGAATGGAGTAACAAAAGAGGATGTGATTGTAAGGTTATTCCCGTATACATTACAAGAAGTAGCTGGATCATGGTACTTCTCGTTACCATCAGGCTCGATTAATAGCTCGGATGCTTTTCAAGAGTAATTTTTAACTAAATTTGGAGACAATAGGTCTACAAAAACTTTGATAAATGATCTCTCCAATTTGAAAGCCGAACCCAAAGAACTCATAAAGGATTTCAACTCATGTTTCAGTAAGTTATTGAATAAAATACCTACGACATTCAAGCCTAGTTAAGAGGTCCGAAATGAATGACCAGTACATTTCTCTGCTACCTTCAAACACAACCATCTTTGTTGATAGAGCTGCCAAACCAACATTAGCATGAAATATGAAAGAAGCAATAGCTGTTGAAAAATGCATCTTGGCCTTAGAAAAGAAAAATGCACCAGAGGAAAAGAAATCTAACTAACCTTTAGAGATGAATCAAAGAAGAAAGTAACCAATGATCCATATGACATGGAAGGCTTGCAAAAAGTTCTTAAAACTATGTCCAATGAAATGGTAGAGATTAAAAAGAAGGTAGTTGAAACCTCATCAAAAAGACCATTAAGGAATTTTAAAATAAACCAGGCAACTAATCCTAAACCACCAAATGCTATATCAAATGCAGAATCTGATTTAGATGATGAAGAAGAAGAAGATATAGCTTTATCATCTGATGAAACAGAGGAAGAAGAAACAATTGCATGTCATGGAATGTGGGACTTTATTTTACCCAAATTTGATAATGAAAGTGCACAGGAAGCCTTACTAGTAAACACTAGAAGCAAGAGTAATAATGAACCTATTCAGTCAACTCAAAAGAAGAAAAACTCAAATCATATTACTAAAGAGAAATCTCCCATGAAGAAAACTTCAATTTCATCTCCTCAAACAAAACCATATTCCTCTAATCCGCCATCATCATCAAAGACTCTAGTGGTTTCATATTCCATGGATTATAACATAGTTAAATATACGAAGAAGACGTGAGCGAACATTTTTCTGCATGAACTTACCAAGCTCAATCATCAACAAAAGTAGTTGCTTAAGCAATTAAATGCAGTACCTTCTTCTCCTCTTCTAACTAGTGTATTATCCAAGCCTACCAGAGGGTCAGGTAAGCCACCATCTGATAAGGTGGATGGTATTGATGCCATTCTAATGGGAGATAGATCAAATTCTCATATTCCTCCTTTTCTTTTGACCTATGAGATATATAATAGAAAATTCCATAACTTCTTGATTGATTCAGGGGCTTCATCAAATATAATTCCAGCATCAATTTGCTCCAAATTGAATATTGAACCCCAAAATTCTATATTTCATATTGTTCAGTTAGATCAGACTAAGGTTCAAGTTTTGGGAGAAATAAGTTCAGTTACTATTAGACTATATGCTAATCCAAGGGTTGTTCAAATAATTGATATACTGATTGTTGATATCCCTGAATTTTATGGTTTAATTCTTAGCAGAGATTGGTCTAAAAAACTCCATGGTTATATTTCAACAAATTGGCCTCACATGTGGCTTCCTTATAATTGGAAGCCAAATCAAATCAAAATCGGCCGTGAAAAGTATCTCACTCACACAGTAACTGAATTTGAAGAAGAAAATGAACCAGTAGCCTTGAATAATAATATTCTTGGAAACTATTTGGCTGAATCATTTTTTGGGAACTTCAATGCTCAACAATCACCTTTCACAGCTAGTAATGTCACCTCACAAGTTAAAATTTTTCACAGACCAATACTTCTAAGTGTGTTAATATTGTAGATAAACATGTAAATAAGCCTTTATTTTGGTCTTCATATTTCGACAGATGTAAATCTAATGACGATGCAGGAGTAGGATGTATTTTAGTCAGTCCTAAAGGAGAAAAAACTATGTTATCATGCAGGTTAGAATTTGAGTGTACCAATAATATTGTAGAATATGAAGCCCTGATTCAAGGTCTTTATAAAGCAATAAATCTTGATGTGAAATATTTGAAAGTATTTGGCGATTCTAAAATAGTGATAAAACAAGTAAGAAATACTATTCATTGTCTATCAAGAAATATCAAACACTATCAATCACTCGCTCAAGATCTTATTTCTCATTTTCTGGCATTTAATATCTCTCCTATTCCCAGATCACAGAATGTAGCAGTAGATCTCCTAGCTAATGTAGCTTCTAAGCTCCTTCCATCTAAGGATTATAGTCCAGATAGATTTTCTATTGAGTTAATTTTTAGACTATCCATCCCAGATAATGTCACGAATTGGCGTGTGTTCAATCATGATGAGGATATCCTAAATTTCTTGACATCTAAAGGGTCTTATGCCGACCAAATCATTAATGAAAGCGATCATGATCTTCAATTCAAACAAAATTCAATGAAAATCCTATTGCTAAATCTGTGGTTAAACTGGAATATCTTTATGATATTAAGGATAGATTCAAAAAGGTCAGTAAGGAAAAACTTCAAAGTTCAACTTTAAGGTTTGAATTAGTAAATATTAGTGTAGATACCAAACCACAAAATGTCAATCTAGGGCTGGGACTTTCACCTGATGAAAGATTTGCTTTCATTCGATTATTGAAGAAATAAAAGAATTTTTTTTCTTGGAATTAAGAGGATCTGAAGACTTATGATACCTCTATTATTCAACATACAATTCCAATTATTTCTGACGAGAAAATTGTACAACAAAAATTAAGGAAAATTCACCCCAATATTGAGAGTCAAATCAAAGCAGAGTTGAATAAACTCCTTAAAGCCAAAATAATCTTTCCCGTCAGACATTCGAAATGGGTCTCAAATTTGGTACCTTTCGGGAAAAATAATGGTGATATTAGGATTTGCATAGATTTTAGAAATCTCAACAAAGCTTGTCAAAAAGATAATTTCCCATTACCAACAATGGATCAGATACTTCAATCAGTATCTAGCTCAAAATTAATGTCTTTTCTTGATGGTTTTTTAGGATATAATTAGATCCCAGTTCATCTAGATGATAGGTTAAAGACTACATTTAGAACCAAATGCAGAACATATGCTCATCAGAAAATGGCTTTTGGTTTGATAAATGTTGGAACTACTTTCCAACGAGCCATGGACAAAGCTTTCAAAGTATTGATCAATAAGATGGTTGTTGTTTACTTGGATGACATAACTATCTATTTAAATAAAAAGAGCAACCATTTGCATGATTTAAAGCAAATTTTTGAACGTTGCAAAAAGTATGGGATTTCCTTAAATCCGAAGAATTTAATCATTCTTTGCTCTTAACGAAGGTAAACTCTTAGAGTTTATTGTATCCAAAAATGGCATATATATTGATCTTGATAGGATAAAGGAGATTTCTGATATCCCCTTACCACATAATAAGAAATCTATGCAATCATTCTTGGGACAGATAAATTTTGTAAAAAGATTCGTTCCTGATTTTTCTCATATTGTTCTACCTTGCAATCCATGATCAAGAAAAATCCAGTCTTCAAATGGGGACATAACAAAAGGGAAGCTTTTGACTCAATCAAACAAGCAATCATTAATGCTCTTGCATTGAATACTCTGAATTTTTCTAGTCATTTTATTTTATATACTTTGGCCACTGAATCATCATATGTTGTTGTTTTAACACAAAGCAATGATTAGCAAGTGGAAGCACCCATATATTTCTTTAGTTACAATTTACAAGGTGCTAAGCTTAATTATTCAAAAGTCGAAAAACAAGCCTTCGTTGTGTTTAAGTTTGTTAAACATTTTAGACCTTTCCTCCTAAAAACACATAAAAAGTAATAGTCCCTTTCTCTGTAGTGAGGCAGTTACTAATTCAAAGAGAAGTAGGAGAGAAAAGAGCTAACTGGGTAACAACTTTACAAGAATATGATATTGATATTAAACCAGCAAAAATTGTTAGAGGATAGGGTTTTTGCAGGTTGCTAGCAGTAGCTTCCAATATACCACATCATGAAGATTCAGGTAGTACTGCACAAGTAAATGAGATAAGTGTCATTGATTCTGAATCTCAATATGCTTATCTGATTTTTTGCTTAAGGAATGGGTATGCACCCCCTGAGTTCAGCTACAAAAACAAGCGTGCTCTAAGGTTAAAAGCCAAACACTATGAAATCATTGATGGTGTGGTATTCAGGAGAAATTATGATTATGTTCTATTAATATGCCTTGAAATCTGAAGCGTAAACAGTTTTACAGGAATTCCATGACGGCCAAGCTGGTGGAAATTTTGGAGGAGACACTACAGCCCACAAAATACTGCATGATGGGTATTATTTGCCAAATTTGTTCAAAGATACCCATGACTATGTGAGGAAATGTAAGATATGTGAAACTACTAGTGGGAGATAAAGGAAACCAGCCTTTCGTTTACAATCAGTTAACATTGAGAAACCATTTGAGCAGTGGGGGCTTGATATTATAGGAGAAATTGTTCCTCATTCTTCCAAGTAGCACATATATATCCTTACAGCCATGGACTACTTCACAAGGTGGGTAGAAGAAATTCCACTAAAGGTAGCAAATTTTGATGCAATTATTGAATTTATTGATCATTTCATCATCACCAGGTTTGGTTTCCCTAATGCGCTTATCTTTGATAATGCATCTTATTTTCCTAGAAATAGTATAGTTGCATTTTCTCTTAAGAGAGGTTTTAAGTTAAAATACTCTGTAAAGTACTATCCTCAAGCAAACGACTTAGTAGAGTCAACTAACAAAAATCTCATAAGGATTATCAAAAGAACTGTTGATCAAAGCCAAAAGAATTGGCATAAATCTTTAATATTCGCACTATGGGAAGATTGTATAACTCAGAAGGCCTCAATAGGTACTTCTCCTTTTAACTTAGTATATGGGAAAGACGTTGTTATTCGACCAAATCTAGCCCTCCCATCACTAGTCCTAGTACAATTCATTGAAGAAACTCCTTTTTCCTCTATTCAATTAAGGTTTGCTAAAATTCTTAAATTAGATGAGGAAAGAGAAAGAGCCAAGATTACTCATGCTAAACATCAACAAGTAATTAAATACTCTTTTGATGCAAGTTCAACTAGCTCAAAAACATTACAGATTGGTGATCTCATTTTGAAATGGAACAAAGCACATGAAGACAAAGGTAAGCACACCAAATTTCAAAAGATGTGGCTTGGACCATTTTAGATCATCGAAAAGATAGGCTTATCAACATTTTTACTGCAAGACTTGATAGGAAAGAGAGACTCTCTTCTTGTGAATGGGCTTAACTTAAAGAAATTCTTTCCCATAGGAGGTAACCCCTTCTTATCTGTACATATTCTTTTTATGCAAATTTTGATTTCTTTCAATAATGTTGTAAATAGTATACCATTGGATTTCTACTATTGAAATCTCTTTGAAAATATATTGTGAATATCCACTTTTAGAAAGTAGAAATTTTTAAGGAAATCATTACTCTTTTGAGAAATTAGATAAGCATTGTAAAACTCTGAGATGTTCTTTGAAATTGTGAAATCTTTCAAACCAGGAAAACATAGTGAATCCTTTTAAGTTTTATCAGTTGAGAGAGGTTATTCTGTAAAAAGGTAAATAATTTCTATGATTGAGCATCTACATCTCTACAATTGTCATCCAATAACTCTTAAGGAGTTAAAGATTCACCCCATCCATTAGGAATATGATTTTTTAGAGTGTAATTCTAAAATATATCTGATTTAAAAGGTAAGAGGTCTCATTACGAGCCTGCTTACCATGATCATAGGGAACTAATTAAACTGACATTACCAATACTACATACAAAAACAGGGTAATGAATTATAATATTAAGAAAAGGGGTCTCATTAAGAGCCATCTTGTTCAGTTCAATTACAACCAGCGAATGACATTGTCATCTTCTGGCTCCCAAACCAGGACAATGGCTTTTATCTAGAAAAGAAAAAAGGGAAAAAAAAAGTAAAAAAAAAGAAGAAAATATATATAGATATATCTTTCTGAATTTATCTTTAAAAGATTATATTCTTATATGGATGAGATGATGAGTAATTGATGGTTAGAAAGTAACCATTTCGAGACTATAGATACTTGCTGGCAGCAGTGGCTATACTTATGACAAGAGAGTAAATTCAAAAGCTAAGTTGGAGAAGCCCCCTACTTTATCTTTAACAACCAATCAAAGCTTGAAGAAACTATAAATGTTTTCATTGATAATAAGGGTTTGTAAAAGAAATTGCAAAATTGATCAATTTTTCTTATTCAGAGTAATTTTGTTTTTCTAACAAATTTCAAAATAGTTTCCTTTTCCTCAATTGTTTGTACTAAATAAAGTGTTAGAAATTTCATCTTTTTATTCAAAGATAGTTGGTTCTTTCAGTGAATCGCCAATTTTTGTGCTATACAGCAACCCCCCCATTTCAAAAAATTTCTTAATTTTATTCTAAGATTCCAAATAGGAAATAGGGTCCCTTAGTTTGTAAAAAGCAATAAAACCTTTACATAGAATCAATTTCTTTGTTTCATTCTTTTTAAATAAAAGTGCTTCAAAAAACCCTCTAAAAACAACACACATCGCAAAATCGCAATCGTTTAAGGTTAAGGAACATATAATCTGTATAATCTTGTTGTGATCCGAAAGTCTTAATTGTAGAGATTCTTAACCAAATCATTGACAAACATGCGATGTGATAAAGCGATCGCATATCGACTATTGCATCATAGATTCCAAGTGATAGGTTTAATGAAACATTGAAACTTTGCGATACGATAAACATTCTCGCATCTCGCATATCACCAAAAAACCAAAAGAAGCCACACCCAAAAACTTGCGATGCGATAAGATTCTCACATCTCGCATATCGCAATCTTAGCAGAAATAAGTGATAATCACCTCGAGGATGTGTGATGTGATGTTAAAATATATTAAAGTGGTTTATTGATAATACAAAGAAAACATGATGCGGGTGGTTAAATAAAGATTTTCCCAACTCTATTTGCCAGCTCGTGACTGATTGCAATCGCAGAAATTCGAGAGACTCTTAGAACATGGCGTTTGCACCTCCTGACTTGCGATATGCAATGGCTCTTAGAATATTAAAATAATAGATATTGAAATCGCTCATTGCAAAATCAGAAAATTTACGGCACGCATTCTAATTAGGCCTTAAGAAAACTTCGATGAGATATATTGATTGAACATTTAAGTTTCACATCGTTGAATATGAAAAAGCATTACGAACAATAATGACCTCAGTCCTTCAAGATTTCATCTTTCCTGTTAATATTGATTCATAATATGAAATCCTTCACACCAAATGCTCCTGCCCTAATTTTTGACTGTACTATTATCACCACTATCTGTTGAAGCATTAGCCGCTCTGAATGTTTTAGTTTATCACTCTTCTCTGTTTCATATAATTACAGTTTGAATCTGGAAGTATGCAGACAGCTAAAATGTCAATGAAAACTCGAAAGACGAAAGCTTCCGCTCTAGTATCCGAAGGACCAGAAAAAGTTGTGTTAATCTCAGATACGACATGCCAAGACTGTGGAAAAATTTCATGGGAAGGAATATATGATATGTTGAAAAAGGAAAATCCGAAGGTGACTGAGGGACATGTTACAGTTGATGGACCTGACGAGTCAAAGAAAACACTTGGAGATTTAGCTGACTCTTTTCTTCATAGAATAGCAGCCCAACCAAATATTTTTCCATATAATTACATGGTAAAATGGGTAGTTGAGGGCATCAAAATAACAGACAGGACACTATTCACAGCAAGAGGAAGAATGTTTGCATCCTTCAATCCTGAAGACTTGAAGAAAATGTATCAATTTCCAGAGCCTCAGAAGCAATACAACAAATCACTCCTTGAAGTTTTCTCAAAGGAAAATGAAATAGATTCAAACCCCATCAAACAATGGCAGTACTTCCCTAACAAATACAAGCATGAGCCATCCACTATGTATTTTGTGGACTCTCTATCATCTCCATATTGTTATGCTACCGTAATGATGTGTAGATTGTTTGGAAGCCCCAATTCTGCTAATTTTTCCATTGAAATGGTTATATTAATAGAAGTAGCATTGAATTCTTTTGTGATGGATTGGGCTGCTATCCTATCAGACAAAATGGCCGTCCAAATACTTTATTATAGGAAAATTAGGTTTGTTACCGCTCGAGTTGTTTCCCCATTCTATATAAGTGCCTACATAGTCGATACCATTTGTTTTAATTCTAATTTTCCCATCATGGGATGGAAATGGACTGTTTAGGACCCAACCCCTATCCATATTTACCATAAATACCTGTGGAAGAAACAATATAAGAAGCATTTTTACAAAATTCATCATTGCCTCATCATACCCATTCATCAGGCCATTTTTAATAGACCAGCCCCTCGGCTGTCCGAGGAAGCTAGCATCAATTTAACACCAATTGGCAGTTGTTTTGGGTAAGATTTGTTTACATACATTAGGGTTTTTGGCAACATTATAGACCTGCGTTTCCTTCCTCTGTATCTCCCAGATAAATTATTGGCTAGGGAAATAGCACGTCAAACAGTTGAAAAAGGGCTTACAAAAAATCTCAAAGATGCCAAGAAACAGTTATGGCCTACCTTTCTGATTTGCTGCAGAATCTATTCATTGCATGATTATAATCACACCCAAATTGAAGCAGAGAAAATAGGGGGTTTGAACCTAGCAGTTATTCCCAAAAGGCAGTATGACCCGAATGAAGTTGCTTATAATTTCACTACTCAAGTAAAAGTTAAACAGTTCATGGATGAGAAAGATGACTTCGATGAATTCTTCAAATAAGCTGAGACATTCTCATAGGTACACCACCTAGCAAAGATTAAGCTTGAACTAGAGAAAATGGATCGATTCGTCCAATACAGGACGCAAAGGCTTCAGATAGAGCTACTGGAGTTATTGAATATTGCACCAATCATCCAACAAACAGCGCAAAGCACAAAGCAGGAAAAAACTTTTGAGGCGACCGAGATAAGTGAGAAGGAAATTAAATAGTTGGACATATATGTTCACATTGATCAAAGAATGGGAATAGTTTGATCAACAGATTAATGGTTAGAGTAATACCCAAACTGTTATCGCACCAGAATCTCCCTTAAAACAACATCACATGATTCATGAGCCTGTGATTGATAGACCATCTGCATGGACTCATATCTAAATGAAATCAATTTAATCCCTAAGTATCCTTCGTCAGAGATTACACTCAGCATAGAAGAAATTCCTCATGAAGAGATCAAATCTAAGGATGAGCAAATAAGGAAGCTACAACTCTCAATGGAGCAATTTAAAGATAATCCCAAAATTGAAGAGTTTATAAAGGAAGCCTTAGAGATAAATAATTTCTTGTCTCAACAGCTAACCCAACTCTGCCTAAAGATATATCTCATTCATACACTATGTATCAAAACCAGCACACTGATAGATCAAGCAGTCAATTCCAGGTTGGAATTCGAAGATGCAGATGAAAAATTACATATTATATCTCTTGGCAAAACACAGGAAGGAGAAGGGCTACCAAATTGCCAGTAATTGAAGAATTTCACAAAAATATATTATTTTCATAATGCGAGACACAACTGATCAAAGAAGAAAGAGCAACTTCTAGAGCCAAGGCAGTGAGGAATAATAGCATTGAGCTGATAAATGATAATGTACACAACACCAATTTAATTTTTGAGTGTTCTCCTGAAAATATCTCGAAGGCAAAAGTATTGGAAAAACAATGGAAGCAAGATTTGAATACCAGAGAGGAGAAACTAAAATAATTAAAAAGTCTCAATTGGGATGCATATTGGTTCTACTTGGTCAAACCGCATAGCCAACAAATGACGATCAAATGTATCACTGATGCAGCCGATTGCATGATGCTAGAACTCTTGGATGTGGTGTACACAGGTCAATTGCATGCTAGGATGAGTCATACACCAGAAGTCCAAACTATGCTCGAGATTTGTCAATTGAAGCCACATGAGGAATGATAGATGCAATGCATCTTTTTAGATTTATTAAAGTTCTCTTTTTATCATGAAATCCCATATTTTGAGAAAGGTTGTTCCAATGACTTTAAGCACTTTTTACGAACAATTTGTTTTATTTTCACTATAAAGACCCTTTCATGTTATTTCAGAAATGGTCCTGAAATTGTATTAAATTATATTTAGGAAGATAGTACTTTTGCACTTCTGCATTTATTTTTGTAGAAGAAAAGGACCAAGGTTCAAACTTGTTATAAAGGAGAATTCAAGAGGACTTGCATTTCTGTATCTTTTTCGATTTTTTCAAAAATAAGAAGAATGAACCAAACTGTTATTCTCGTAGCAAGATTTAGATAAATATGGTACTTTTATCAAATGTGTTTTTGTTACATGTTATGCAAATAAACTATCTTTTGATCAATGTTGTGGTTATATGTTAATGTTCATACAATTCTACATTACATCACTTTTGACTAAATTGGAATTGGTATTCTATAAGAACATATGCTGACAATTGATGTTATTATGAGATGTGATATGCTTTATATCACTTTGTCATTATCATTCATGCTTACGTTTCTATAGTCAAGTGTTTGATCTTTATTAGCATTCGATTACTAGGAATAATTATAAATCGCATTGATATTGCATTACCTGGGTTATTTATATATAGATTTATTTGTATAT
The DNA here is from genome assembly GCA_031772625.1 of Pinus tabuliformis. Classification (NCBI taxonomy): domain Eukaryota; kingdom Viridiplantae; phylum Streptophyta; class Pinopsida; order Pinales; family Pinaceae; genus Pinus; species Pinus tabuliformis. Next base: position 945,398,475 of record CM062810.1, read on the forward strand.
TTTCATAAAATTGCAACTCAAATCATCTATCATGTCGTTATATACTTAAAAAAACTCAGTCATAAAAACACATTTGATTGGGAAATCAGTCCCATATTATCCAGTCAGAGCCACCATCCCAAATGGAAAATGAACTGTATTAAGGGCTAGACCGGGTGGTTATCCCCAATGTTGGTGCAACAATTTTAGAAGCATCAACATAACCCTGATTAGTTTGTTTTGAAATTCAACTTCAGTAATTTCTTCTTCTTCGTCTCCTTCTTTGTGAGGTGCATCCTATTTATTTTGCTTGGCCATAAATAATACTCTTTTGTTGAATTCTTCTTCGTTATCACTGTCTTCTTCGGATGAGGAACTATCTTCTTTGGAAAAGTTTTTTTTTTTTTTTTAAACCATTCCTTCTTTCCTTGCTTGTTGAACCTTTTAATGACTTTTCTTCCCTTTTGTAACACCCTGATTTTTGTGAGGAGATTAGCTAGAAATTGCCTAACCTCACCACAATCAAAACATATTAATGTAAGTTTACCTTTGAATTTTCCCGTATTTTTTTTCATTTTCTTCTTGAAGTATGAAAATTCTTTATCTGAGAATTCTTCTTCATCTTCTTCCTTTTCGTCATCCTTACAATTTTAAGCTTTTTCTTTTAGAGTCTGCCTTTCCTTAGTATTCTTCTTGGATGCTAAAAATTTTGTTTCTAAGTAAGATGTGCCATCATCTTCTTCAATCCTCATTTCATATGCCGTTAGAATTCCATGAGATTAATATATGTTGAGATTGGTTAGATTCAATCTATCTTCCAAGATAGATACATTACGGCTAAATCTTGTTCGCAAGGTCTGAGGATATTTCAAACAACAATTTTTGTTTCAACAGGTTCTACCAAAACTTCCAATGTATTTTTTATTTCATGAACATGCTAAATGTATGCAACAATATCTTCATCTTCCCTCATTTTGAGTTTCTCAAATTTTTCCCTGAAACTTTGAAGCTTTGCTTCTTTCACCTTTGAGTCACCTACATATATATTTTTAAGCTTGCCCCATACCTCTTTAGCAGTTTTGAAACTCAATACCTTAAGATAAACAGATTCGATAAGCCCATTGATAATAAGATCTTTATTCGTTGCATCATATACCATATTTTTCTTACCTTGTTCATCCTGGGCTGGTGTGAAGCCTTTGTCAATGATTTCCCATACTTTGTATCCTTGCGCCAACAAATGAACTTGCATTATTCCACTCCAAAGTGCATAGTTATTTCCATTGAATAAAGAAACTTTATTCTTAGTATACTTCGTGATCTCCTTCCAGTTGTTAGACTGATATTGAAGGAACCAAGCTATGATTCCAATTGTTGGAAATACTGAGAGGGGGGTGAATCAATATTCCTTAGTAATTAACACTCTTAAATATTTTCAGAGCATTAGTTAATCTTGAATTATTATTAATGTTTATGAAGTAATAACAATAAATAAAAGAACACATTAGGCACAATAATATTAGGTGGAAAACCCCCTCCGGGTCAAAAACCCTGAACTCTTTTCTAATAAATTCTTTAACATTTAGCCACAACTGAAATGAAAGAAACAACTTCCTAGAGTTCTAGAAAATAATACTTCTCCAGCTCCCACTGGAAGGACACCCCAACACCCTGGTTTCTTCATTAATCAACTTAAGGGATGCCACGACACCCTAGAGATCAACAACTCACCCTAGCACAACCTTACCACCCTGAAGTATTCACAGGCCCCAACCTATAGGCAACTTCATACACTTGCATGCACCTCCCTACCACCCTATAATGACTGAAATAAGACAAGATTGTGGATTCCCAAACCATGGACAACAATCCATAATATAATAAGATGTACAATGATTTTTGTCTACTTCACTAAATACCCAATCACTTTATGACCTACAACCCATCCATGACATCATCCCAACAGTGAATCCTATACCTCCAAACACTCCCTCTTTGACTTTAGGTAGAATGACTCTTTCACAAATGACTCTTTGACAATCTTTACAATGATGACTCTTTTACAAATTTACAATGATGACTCCTTTACAAATGACTCTTTTACAATGATGAATCTTTTATAAATGATTCTTTTACAACTTTACAATGATGACTCTTGGCCTTAATAATACTTCACGATATCTAGATGGTTGTCATGTCTTCAAGGATGTCCCGCTGCAATGCTTCCTTTGTTTTGATACTTCTGCTCTTGAATTTTTGCTTGATGTTGTACTTGAATCTTCTTCTACCTTCTTGGAAAATTTTCCCAGTGAAACCAATCCAAAAACAAAACAAAATACCCTTCATCTTACCTCTGCCTGCAAAACACATGTAAGTGCATAATAAATAATAAACAAAAATTAAAATTACAATGTGCACCTGAAGTGTGATTGTCACTTTTGTTGTTGACTTGTTGCAACAGTAGACAAAGACTCCCACTCTTGATATAGGCATGGACTCTATGCAAGACTATATCCAAAACTGACCTAAAGATATATACAATAAAAATTGATGACAGACCCTAGACTTGTGATGGACCATCTTTTAAGTGCAACAACAAAGACTATTCTCTTAACTATGAAAACACAAGTAACATGAACTTACAACATCATATACATTTAGAAGACTTGGTGTAGCATCAAGAATATTTAGCATCAAATGTGTAGTATCAAGAATAGGACATCTGAAATGTGGTATCAAAACTAACTGTGACATATAGAGACATAGAGATATAACCGATACCCTATATGTACTTATGTTGTCCTGCAAAAAAAGGTGTCAAAGATGATAATCAAAATTCAAATGTAAACACTAATCATACATACCTTGCTATAGGAGACTTACCCTTGACTATTTATGTGTGGACCCTACTGCAATGATCCTTGAATGCATGTTTTTTCTTGCCTTCAAGGAGCTTGATATTGAATCTGTTGTATCTATGTAATTTTGGATCTCTAGGGTTTGAAATTTCGTTGTGTGGTAGCCCTCTGAGTCCTCTTTCCAACCCCACAGGTCTGATCAAGATTGGATTCTTCAAAAAAGAGTTATTCCCAATATCTCACAGTGAATTGATTATAGATTGTCTCAGTAGAGGGAACGTGTACGAAGTGCCACGTGTCACTGTTGCGACCTTCACCCCTATTTGACATGGAATTCAAGAGCCCACAAAAACCATAAATTCCTAAGACCATATCTCTGAAAATATAGGGTACCAAGATCTGAAATTCGACTACGAGATTCATCAAGGTTTCATCTCAAATGGGTTTTGGCTTCCTCTTTGCAGAAAAAAAGTTATAGAAAAAATGCAACAATGACCCTTTCAAAGCCACAAAATCCCTACTAGAGGAGGATATGAGGGGCACTATTTATATGAATGTTTGGGGTTGAGAGGGTCCTCAACAGGTGAATGATGGAGGGATTTTAGGAGCAAAAACAATACATTATTAATTATTGACTATTCAATGACCACAACCAATTATGAGTGCCATGCTACAACCCAGAGGGTTTTATCCCAATAACTGGGGTTACTAACTTCAAACACAAATATATCTCAAATCGTGAAGAATTACATGGTGTACGATGTATCAACAAAAACATCTCAACGAGTAGAATCTATCTAGAATATCCTTGACTCATAGTAGAGTAAGTTGTGAAGTCAAAATGCCCACGCAAGATCGGGGTAGCCCTAGTTCTGCTTGGGTTGACATCAATGACAACCACTGATCAACACTGATGACGTGACTACATCAGAATGGCAAAGAATTCCCATTCATCCATCATTGGGGGTGAAGAATTGTACGTCAAATTGGGAAACGAGGCCACTCAACCTTCTCAATTTATGGATATTATTGGAAATCTCTAGTAGCAATTGGCTTATTTGAGAAGTAACAATGAATGCCTTCTAAAATCTAGTGAGGAGTAGGAAAGGATGATCCAAGGACTGATGAAAAAGTATAACCCCAATACAGTGGATCTTGAGGCATTAAAAATAAATAAAAATGGCACTTAATCAGAGGAATCTGAATGTGGGAAGAAGTCTGATAGAATCTATCCCATAATACCAAAGAAAAAGAAACAATTAGAGCTACAAGGGGAATTTAGGAAAATCAAGCCCCCTAGTTTTGATGGGGAGAAAGAGAGGATGACGAAGCATGGCTTCTTAACATGACCAAATATTTTCAATTTTATGAATATGAGAGTAACTTGAAGGCCATATTGGCCATTTATCGATTGCAAGAAAAAGCCACTCTCTGGTGGGAGGAAGCCAAAAGTGTGCATTTGTTGGACGAGAAGACAATATCTTGGGAGGAATTTTGGAAGCAGTTTAAAAACCACTACTTAAGTGAACGTTATTATGATGACCGCACAAAGGATTTCCATGAGTTAAGGTTGATACAATTAACTGTGGAAGAATTTGTGGCAAAGTTCACCCACATACTGAGGTATATTACTTATATTAAAGAAGAGAAACCTAAGGTGCAATGGTTTGTAAACTATCTGCCCATTGTTTACAAGGAAAGGACTAAGTACAACAATACTAAAAAAATGGATGAAGCAATAAGAAAGGAAAGTTTTTGCTATCAGCATTTGAAGACCAAGGACGAAGACACTAAATTTGGAAGATTAAAGAAAAAATCAAAGCTATAATGGGGGGAAATGGCAGAAACCTGCATATCTAAAAATTTATGGGAAGGATGATCAATAAAAAAAATTCAATCAGGGAAACATAAATTAGACAACACAATCTCAAATTGGATCCAATTCCTTGCTTGAATAATAAAAAGTTTAGTGGGGTAAAGAAAAAGAATCACTGAAGTTCTGGGGGTGTGGCGATCTTGATCTGTTGAGGGATTTTCTGAGTAATCCTAGATCTCTGCAAAATATCGAACTTGTCCACAAAGCCACCATAGTGAATGATATTGATAGAAATATTCCTATTATAAGTGCAACCTTAGAGTAAAGACAAGAAAAAAATCAATCAATAACGATTGAGATTGAAGGTACTATATCCAACCAACCTATTTTTGTTTTAATTGATCCAGGGGCTAGTTTAACATTGGACCATAGGTGGTAGAAAAATGTAAACTTAAAAGTGAAAAATATGAAACTGCTTGGTCAGTACAGTTAGTAATATGTACAAAAAGAAGAGTAACCAACCAAGTAAAGCAATGTCATATTGACTTAAATGGATATTTTATAGTAGTAAATCTAAATGTACTTCCCCTAGGATCATATTACATACTAATAGGCATGGACTGGTTGGAAAATAAGGAGGCCACTATAAACAATTTAGAAAAAAGAGTGAGTTGTGTGAATCAGCAAGGAGAAACTCAAACAATCTGAGGCATACTAAAACTCATACCAGTCAAACAAATCTCATATTTACAAATGAAAAATAATGCACATAAGGGGTATCAACTATTTATGGTTCATGTATGAGTAAGTGAACAACACAGAGAAGAACAAAAATTAGACACCATGGAAATTATTAATGAGTTTCGTGATGTCTTTCGAGAAGAAATTCTATGTTTTCCTCCTCGCATGGACATAGACGTTTCCATTCATTTGGTACCCATTGAAACTCCGGTGTCTAGAGCCCCTTACTGAATGAGTCCATTGGAGTTATCGGAGCTGAAAATGCAGCAACAAGAACTACTAAAATAGGGCTATATCAAACCCAGTGTATCCCCATGGGGGGCTCCCATGTTGTTTGTCAAGAAGAAGGATGGCACATTTTGAATGTGCATCAATTATTGACAACTAAACAAGTTAAATAATAAAAACAAGTATCCATTTCCATACATTGGTGACCTATTTGATCAAGGGGGGAAACCATTTTTTCAAAAAATTACTTAAGGACAGGATATCATCAATTGAGAATAAAAAATGACAATATTTATAAGACAACCTTCAGAACTAGATATGGTTAGTACGAGTTTGTAGTGTTACCATTCGTCCTTACTAATTCCCAACAACCTTTATTTGCTTGATGAACAATTTATTTAGTAAATATTTGGACAAACGTGTGTTGGTACTTATAGATGACATTATGGTTATATTCTAATGATGAGGAATATCATAAGGAACACTTAATATTAGTGTGAAAACTCTAAGGGAACATCAGTTGTATGCCAGATTTATTAAATGTGAGTTGTACAAAAATAGAATACAATATTTGGACACATCATTTCAAGGGAAGGACTAGTGGTTGACCTTGAGAAGGTTAAGGCCATGGTAATTTTTCCAATACCAAAGGATGTGTCTATTTTCTTATCATTTATGGGAATCACGAGATATTACCGAAGATTTATGGAGGGATTCTCAAAATTAGCATATCATATGACATCCTTACAGATAAAAGTAGTAAAATGTGAATGGACTACTCAATGCCAAAAGAGTTTTGATAAGTTGAAACACCTACTCACAATGGCTCCCATTTTAAATATTGCAAATCCAAACAAATAATTTTCAGTTTGCACTCATTCCTGTATGGAGGGGCTAGCAGGATTTTTAATGCAAGACAATTCAATGATAGCTTACAAGTCTAGAAAGTCAAAAACACATGAAAGGAATTATGTTGTATATGACTTAGAGATAGTGGTTGTAATACATGCCTTAAAGATGCGGAGGCATTATTTTTTAGGGAATACATTTACCTTGGTAACTAATCATATCAACCTAAAACACCTTTTTAGCTAACCATATCTCAATGCCAGCAAGCTAATTGGATGACGTTTGATAGTGAGTTTGAGTTTGACATTAGACAAATAAAAGTGAAAGAAAACAAGATAGAAGATGCTTTGAGAAGACATGCCTACACTCTAATGGAAGTATTTGTAAGTAGTGCTAATATATATTTGAATGAGAAATTTTAAAATTCAATAACTAGTGACACTAAATACTTGGAAATTCCACAAAAACTACAACAAAATAACATTCATGGTTATGTAGAAAATTCTAAAAAATTAATGAATTATAGAAAATGATTGTATATTCCCAATGTGAATGCCATGAAACAAATAATACTAGATGAATATGATAAGAAACCATATGCAGGACATCTTGGGTACCAAAGGATGATTACAACATTAAGAAATAATTTCTTTTGGCTAGGCATGAAGAAAGAGGTGGTTGAATATCGATCAAAATGTTTAGAGTGTCAACAAGTGAAGGTGGAACATCAACACCCTGCCAGGTTGTTGAATCCACTACCTATCCCTGAATGGAAATGGGAAATAATATCTCTAGATTTTATCCTGGGACTACCAAGGACTAAGAGGAAGCACGACTCCATCACGGTAGTGTTAGACACTCTAAGTCAGCCCATTTAATACTACTACAATGCATTTATACTATGAAATGGATTGATAATACCTTCATGAAGGTGATTTTTTAATTACATGGAGTACCCAAGATGATAGTATCAGATAGGGATGCCAAACTCACCTTAAAATTCTAGAGGCCATTGTTTGGGAGCATGGGAACTGAGCTAAATTTCAGCACGACATATAATCCCCAAATGGATGGAAAAACTGAGAGAACCAACTAGATTTTAGAGGACATGCTGAGAATGTATCTCATGGATAAACCTACTAAATGGGAGGATTTACTGCATCTAGCAGAGTTTTCTTATAATAACAACTATAAAACATCCATAAAAATGAGACCTTTTGAAGCTATGTATGGAAGAAAATGCCATACACCTCTCAATTAGAGTCAGCCTAATGTTAGACTGATTCTAGGGTCAGGTGCTTTGCAGGAAATGGAGAAAATAATATAGGGGATTCAACAAAACATTAAAACCACATAGGACAAAAAAAACTATGCAGACAAAAACAATAACACACAGGGAGTTCAAAGTTGGGGATCATGTTTATTTAAGTGTGAAATCAAGGAAATTTTGCTTAAAAACGAGAACCTGTATAAAATTAGCACCATGATTTTGTGGGTTGTTCGAAATTTTAGATAGAATTGGACCCATATCTTATCAGAATTGGATTTGTGGCTTATCAATTAGCATTACCCAAGCATATTAGATTTCATAATGTTTTTCATGTATCTTTACTTAAGAAATATGTACATGATATCTCTCACATAATTGACTGGAAAATTCTACAGGTGGGATCCAAAGGAGACTTTCTGGGATACCCTCTCTTTTGCCTAGACTGAAAAGAGACCTGGCTCCAAAATTGAGTCGTTGTTCGGGTTAAAGTGTAATGGAAGCATTTTACACCTGAAGAGGCTACATGGGAGTTGGAATATGAGATGAAAAAGAATTATCCAACATTGTTCCATAGGGAAGTAACTAGGAAATAAATGTTGGGGACGGTGTGAATTAAAAAGTGGGGAAGAATGTAATATCCTTCCATCGATGTAATGTGGTTTTATTTGTTCAGACTGAGTTATATTAGTAGGAATGGTGGAAAATACATGATGTACATTGAAATCCTTATGTAAATAATAATTTTATTAATAAATAAATAGAATGGATTGAAAGTACTTGGGAATGAGACACTTGAGTACGAGATTCTTTCCAAAGAAAGAAAAACAAAAAAATCCCATTAGTAAATGAGATTGAGATAGCTCATCCGTGATAAAAATTCTAGATACGGTTTGATGGATAGGGGAGAAAATCCATTAAATCTCTTAGCTAGGGAAATATGTTAAGCCTAGATAAGCATAAAGCATCGCATGAGAGAAAAGCGGGCGTTAAAGGAAAAGCCTTGGCTAGTGGTGTGGAAAACCATAAAAGTGGGATGTCATTGAAGGAAAAATTGATCATGGAAGAAGATGTATAAAATACTTATTCAAGGGATCAATGGGGGTTGTTGATTCCTTTGGAAATTGATCTCAGCTCGGCCAAAACTGGTATATTAGTTCATGGTCGAGAGAATAGTGTTTCTTCTCTAGTTCATTTTTACCGACAAACTTACTTAGACAATTGTTTAAGCATATTTCTCTATGAGTGCATTGTAGTAGTGATTCATGTTTATTTTGATTAAATAATTTGGTTGTAATTAAATAATATTTATTCTTAGCTTGAAGGCAATTAGGTTTTAGAAAAAGGAAATATGTTTATTTTCACAGAAAACATATGAATTGTAATCGTTGTGTGGAGAGGACAAATTTAGTGAGCGTAATGTTAGGTAGTAAATATTTTATGTTAAATACTTTGAAGATTGAGACAATATGCGTGCAATAAAATTTTGATGGTGAATGATAATGAAGGTTGTAGTTGAAGTTCATTTAAATTGTTCTTCGAAATGATTTCTAAATAATGTTCCAATAGTTAAAAAATTCTAAAAAACATAAATACACAGAAATGACAGATTTTATGTGAAAATATAACATTTGATGTTATTATGTGTATTTCCTACCACATCCAGGTTTGGTTTATTTTCTGTAATTATTTGATTTTTTGGACGTAAGTCAAAAATACTTGAGAATTGGACTATAGTTACACTGGTAATCACATTGAGAGTCACCAACAGATGTATTCTAGGAGTAATCAAGTTCTGAGGCTAATCATACTAGTAGCTTAACCTGGTATGGGAATAAATATTATTCAAGGCCATGAATATGGATAGAACTATAGTTATAGCTAATATATAGAACACATTTGAGTAAGGAAATGAGGCGATGTAAATCACATGCTTCCATATTTAATAATGAGTAAAGGTAAGGGATTGAAGTAGTAATATTTGATCCACTGATTGCATAGGGACAAACACACAGAGATATATGAAAGAAGTAAACAATAATGTTATTTACAAAGGATTATGTAAATATTAATTGATGTTGGAATCATAAAATTTTACCGTCATTTAGTATCCGTAGTGTACATGATCATTAGGAATTGTTTAGAAGAGTATATCAATCGTGGAAGTTTTAGGTGAAAGTAGAGGCAACATCTCTCAGGAAGGCCAAGGAAAAATTTGTAAACTACCAATGAAAAATAATTACAGTGTTTGGAATAAAAGGTCATGCTATTTATACTGGAATAGAAAGCGGTGATAGAAAATAAATTACTATAAACATTGTAGGTTTTAGCCCCGTACAGAAATTACCTGCATACAAATTCTAAAACATAGAAAATAAACAATGTGAGAGAATAACACATAAAACACATATACACAGAGATTTTCCCCTGGATCCCAAAACCGGGACTACGAGCTTCATTTTTCATTATGTTCCTTTCAATGCTATAATACATATTTATACATGTCGAAGCATCCAATACCATGGACCGAAAATTGTCGCATCCAAAACCATGGACGGAAAACCATCGCATCCAAAAAACATGTGTGAAAATCATGCACAAAACCATAGGTGGGTCCACACAACCTAACATAGGTTCCATAACCAAAATTTTCCAAGGCGTTACCATGGACCCCATAAAGTGGGGTTACGAGTACGCCTCAATCCCCCTGTGACCTCCCCCCCTCTAACCCCTGGTTAACTACATGGGCTAGTCGTGGAAAGAATATAACACAACCCAACATTCTCGCACTTGTTGTTTTCTTTCCACAGGGGGCCACAAGAGAGCTGAGTCATTTTTCCAACACTAAAATGCCCATTGTCTCTCTACACCAAGAGAACTTCTCAGAGCTCACAAATTTTTTCAATGCATCTACAGTATTCTTTAAAGTGTTCACCTTTACCAACAACACCTTTTTGTCTTCTATCATATCCCTCACAAAGTGATACTGAATATCAATGTGCTTTGTCCTTGAATGATATACAGGGTTCTTTGCAAAGAAAATTACACTTTGGCTGTCATAGTCTATCCTTATAGCTTCCTGTACTAACCCCATACTTGAACACAATCTATACAACCAAACTGCTTCCTTGCTTGCATGAGTGGTTTCCATGTATTCTGTCTCTATAGTTGATAGTGCCACTACAGATTGTTTCTTACTCATCCAACTGAATTTACCTCCAAATAGGTTAAACACATACCCACTTGTAGATCTTCTCTGATCCAGATCTTCAGCCTAGTCTGCATTAACAAAGCTAGCAATATCCAACACTCTATCCAATCTTGGTCTTCCTTGGTAGCACAAACCATAATCACTAGTGCCACGCAAATACCTAAAAACCCGCTTCACTGCTATCCAGTGCTCCTTCCCTGGTTTTGACATAAACTGCTCAATACTCCCACTGCATGTGCAATATCTAGTCTAGTATAGACCATTGCATACATCAGGCTACCGACTACACTTGCATATGGAACACGGACATGTCCTCTTCCACTTCTTATGTCTTGGGACACTGTTTAGCAGATAACCTCACACCTACAGGAATAGGAACCTTCACTAGTTTACTATCCTGCATATTAAACCTCTACAGTATTGTCTCGACATACTTCCTCTGGTTTAACCAGAGCTTCCTCTTTTCTTGATCTCTTTTAATTTCCATGCCCAAAATATAGTTTGCAGCACCAAGATATTTCATGTCGAATTTGGAGGACAAATGGGTCTTCAAATCCTAGATAATTTCTTTGTCATTTCCAACCAGCAACATATCATCCACGTACAAGACCAAATAAATAGCAAGCTCACCAATTAATTTAAAACACACACATTGATCTACTTTGCTTCTGGTCAAGCCAAGTCCCCGTATAAATGTATCAAATTTTTGACACCACATCCTTGGTGACTATTTTAACCCATACAAGACTTCTTTAACTTTCATACTAGTTCTTTCTTACCCTTCCCCACAAAGCCTTGAGGTTGCTTCATGTATATCTCCTCTTCTAGATCCCTGTGAAGAAATGTTGTCTTCATATCCATCTATTCTACCTTAAAATCAAAAGCAGCAGCAACAGATAAAAGTAATCTAATAGAAGTTACCTTGGCAATAGGAGAAAAAATATCACCAAAATCAATTCATGGCACCTGGGAATAACCTTTTGCTACCAATCGAGCTTTGTATTTCTCCACCTTTCCTTCTGTATTTTTATTCTTCTTGAGCACCCATTTTCTTCCAATGGGTTTTCTTCCAGCCAGCAACTCCACCAAATACCAAGCCTCATGTTTGTGCAAAGATGTCATTTCATCAACCATGGCCTCCTTCCAGAGTTTTCCATCCTCTAAATCTACTGCTTCCTTCATAGTTCTAGGATCATCATCAGTAACATACAAAGCAAAATTTGAACAAAAAGCAGATGGACTATACCTTTTTGGCTGCCTTCTTTCTTGAACTGATCTTCTTACACCCGGAGTTTGTGGTTCTTCATCTTCTGATTCCTCCTCTGTTGTAGAGTCTGATTCTTCCTCCTTTAGCTCAAACTCTATCTTCTCAGGTTCCTTTGGTTGGACTTCATGTTTAATAACATCTTTCACCTCTCTGAACACCACACCTCGGCTGTACACAACCTTCTTTGTTACAGGTTTCTGAAGCTTATAACCCTTTAAACCATCCTTATACCGAATAAAGATGCACTTTTTAGATTTACTATCCAACTTGGTTCATTTCTCCTTTGGAACATGTACATATACATCATATCCAAATACCCTTAGATGTGAAAGAGAGGGTTTCTTACCAGTCCATACCTCTTGTGGAGTCTTATCCTCCAACGCTGATGAAGGTGACCTATTGACCAGGTAACGTGCAGTATCCACCGCCTCTGCCCAGAATTCCTATCGTATCCCAGCACCACTAAGCATGCTTCTTTCCCTTTCCATCAACATCTTGTTCATTCTTTCAGCAACTCCATTTTGCTGAGGTGTATATGGAGTATTCTTCTGTCCTGCAATAGCACACTTCTTACAAGATTCTTCAAATTCCTTACTGCAAAACACTCCACCATTATCTATCTTCAACACCTTTATCTTCTTCTCTGTTTGGTTTTCCACCAGAGCCTTAAATTCTTTAAACCTGTCAAAGACTTCAGATTTCTTCTTAAGGAAATATATCCATGTATTCCTTGAGAAGTCATCTATAAATGATACATAGTACACAGACTTAACCAGTGATGGAACCTTCACAGGTCTAAACACATCGCTGTGCAAAATCTCCAATATCTGTTTTGCCCTCTTACTACCAGAGGGGAAACTCACCTGATTCTGCTTCCCATATACACAATTTCACAAAAGTCAAAATCTAGAGAGATATTGCTCATACCTTCTACCATACCTTTACCATGAGGTATTCAAAGGCCCTTCTCTCCAATATGTCCAAGCCTTTGATGCCACAACATGGTCTTCTCTCCAGAGACCACTAGATTTTCTACTCCACTTTCAGGAACCACAGAACTGTTGAACCCATCAAAAATAGTGTTACCTTGCAGCTTATACAGGGTTCCAATTTGAACTCCCCGCATCAATACCAGTGCTCCCCGAACCATCTTGCAGGTATCCTTCTCAAACATTGTTTTTACACCTGCATCATCCAGCTTGCTTACAGAAATCAGATTTCTGGCTAATGCAGGAATATGCAGAACACTTGGAAGTGTTCTAACCCTTCCACCTTGCAACTTCAACTTATTTTTTCGTGACCAGCAATTCTAGCCATCCTGTCATCCCCCAAGAATACATCACCACCATCATATTTCTCATACACGCAGAACCACTCTCTATGGGGAGTGAAGTGAAAGGATGTACCTGAGTCAATCAACCATGCCTCATGATCTACATGTGAATTTGAAGAAGCCAAGTAACATCCCCACCTTCATCTGAGGTGGTTTTCACCTCTGCAGAAGAAGCATCATAAGATCCATTTCCTTTGTCAGGAGCTTTAGATTTATAGTCCCTTTTGTAGTGCCCTTCGTTTTTGCATTTTCAGCACACCACCTTTATAGGTTTTCCTGGAGATCTATATCTACCTCTAGATTTAGATCTCCCACTCGATGACTTATTTTTGTTTCTGTTATGGGACCGTCCTCGTACAGACAAGGCATCACCATTCTGGCTCTCCATATTTTTCCGTCTCATCTCCTCTATCAGCAAGGATGAGACTATTTCATCAAACTGCAAGCAGTTGCATTGCTACCTATTGCAATAACTAGACTATCCCACGAATCTAGTAGAGAACCCAACAAACTGATGCACTTATCCTCATATGGATTTTTAATATCAATAGATGCTAACTGACCTACCACTGTATTAAATGCATTCAGATGCTCTGTCATCGAGTCTCCATCTTTCATCCTCAGGTTATACAATTTTTTCCATAGGAACAGTTCATTCACCAGAGACTTAGATTGGTACAAAGTCCCTAACTTGTCCCACAAAGCCTTCATCGTAGCTTCCCCTAATACATTCAGCAATACTAAATCTAAGACACATAATCATATTGTGCTCTTTGCCTTCCGATCCAACTTCTTCCATTCTTCATTGGACACTCATGTTGGTTTAGTACCCGGATCTACCATGATCCACTAATCTTTATCCACCAACAGATCCTCCATATTGACTTTCCACAACTCAAAACTCTGACCATTAAATTTCTCGGCTATATCTTTCCATTGCTCGCCATCTTCTTTCACCATCAGAATCAATCTCACAGATCTCCCATTGAACAGGGTCTACCACAGGCTCGAGTGAAACCGTTAGCAACAAAGGCATCCCCTTGAAGCCAAAACAACTCTGATACCAAATGTAGGTTTTAGCCCCACACATAAATTACTGCATACGAATTCTAAAACACAGAAAATAAGCAATGCGAGAGAATAACACATAAAACACATATACAGAGAGATTTTCCCCTAGATCCCAAAACCGGGACTACCAACTTGATTTATCATTATGTTCCTTTCAATGTTATAATACATATTTATACATGATGAAGCATCCAATACCATGGACCGAAAACCATCGTGTCTAAAAAACATGTGTGAAAATCATTCACAAAACCATAGGTGGGGTTACGAGTATGCCTCAAACCCCCTGTGACCTCCCCCCTTCTAAGCCGCAGTTAAATACATGGGCTAGTTGTGGGAAGAATATAACACAATCCAACAAATATCAATAGTCATGGCTTAACACAAGAGTCAAACAAAATGGATAAATCATAGGGCAGGTGTTAGCCTTGTAACGAATTATATTCAAACTAGAGGAGTGTTTTCACCTCCAAACTGGAGTATCCATGTGGACAACCAAATAAACTTATCAAATCAAGATTTGTTGATCTTTTAAAACACAAATTACCCCTAATTTATGCAAGCATAAAACAAGTACAAGAAATCTATTTTATGGTTACAGGATAACAAGTTCACAAAGCGAAACTAATACATTTTCACATATAGATATAATATAACAGGAAGAAATTATATTAATATCTCCGTTGTGTGTACTACCATACTGAGGAGATAGTAAACATTAGAGATTATCAAGAAATTTTAACTTCCACAGGAGCCTTATGTAGTCATTAAAAGAGGAAAGATATATTTATATATATGCAAGCATAGAAATTGTTATACATACACCCTCACAAAAATTGGGTATATATAAATGAAAATGTTATAGACCATTAAATGCAATGTACAAGGATTATAACAAAGTATACCAACCTTCCATGCATACGAAGTTTTAATGACATAAGAGCTTTTCTAGCACCAAACAATAACATGAAATCACACCCTAAGTTTTGTGTAGTCATAAATGAAAATTTTACTCAAAACCTTGTAGAAGGGGAGATTCCTTTAGAGGAGAATACATGTTTGACTGAACTGGAGCAGTGCTCAAGGCACATGAAAAGGAGGAGAAGATGTAGACCCAACAAGAACTGAGCTATAGCAACAGAGGAAATAGTGAGAGAAGGAAGAACTCGACACTGACGAAGAAATGGAGCTGGAGAAATCATGGCTATACATACCTACAAACACAACCAAAGGAGGAAAATAGTAAATCAATTAACTAGAGTAGTTGCGGAGTTAAGTGAAAAGCACAACCAAATGTAGAAATTTTACCTTAATAATTATGAAACAAACTGTGAAATAATAATAAAAATATAAACTCTTTTTACATATGGAATTAACGCAATAAGAAGTTAAAATCCTTACTTGGCCACAACTATCAACTCCAGACATTGTGGATAACTGGGGAATATGTTTCTCCAACCCAACAACATTAATGATACGAGATGCCAGAAAATCTCCCTCCTTGGTAGAATTAGAGTGATATAGGCAAGAAGAATAAAAATAGAACCCCAAAGCAACAAGAGAGGTATCAACATGAATTGAAGTTGTCATCCTATCCAAAATAAAACATGAAAATAATTAGCCTAGGTCCTCAAACTAGAACAAGGGTGTAAATAACTCATGAGAGTAAGAAGTTACCTCAAGAAAGGAGGTTGAATGGCATTTTGACAATGAGATAATTCCAGGATATGTCCACTTGGTCGCACTCAACACCAGCCGCCATACTTAGTGCGTTTGTCGAAAAGGCAGGAAAGAACACACATGAATAGTTTTCCACATAGGAGCGAGATATTACGGTTTGGTGAATCATGAGGGACCATTAGATCTAGAGAACAAATCAGTTCCATTCATTTGGGTGGGGCTGATAGCCCATGGGAATTTCACATGGTCCCAGTTAACATGGGTAAAGGCCATTGAATCACATACTTCAAGAGAGCTTAATAACCATTAAAATCATGCATAGATTTATGAGAGTCTGTACAGGCATATCAATAAAATAATTAATGGTGTAATAACCTTAATATGAGTTGGAGCCTCCATAGTAAACTTCACATTCATAATTAAAATGAATCCATTCAAAATACATCAAATGTTGGCATATACTTTGGACTTGCTGAAGTGGTGACATGTAACATATTTTTGTGATAGATGTTACATGTTATATTAACAATACAATTATTACTAGTATCAAAAACTAAAACGAATAAGTGATGAGCATAGGGTAGCATAGTTAACAATTTAAAGGATGCAATTAATGGAGGTATAGATGTAAGGTTATGATGTCCCATCATATGATACCTATATCTATAATGAAGTCTAGAAACAAAAGACCTCCACTACTACATACATTTAGAGTAATCTTCTCTAACAAAATATAAGGTAACCTTTTTCTTGCCCATTTCACCCAAGAGGTATTATACAACAAATAGCTTATATAGTTCGATATATATATATATATATATAGTATCACAATCTAGGGCTCAAGCAACCACCAAAAACATAAGTAATATTATGTAGATTGAAAACTTGCAGTAAGCACTCACAATAGTTTTTGTTTAAAAAAATAAGGTGATCCAGTGACATGATTACAGTAGAATGGCAAAGAATTTTGTTGTTTTTTGTGTAGCTTGGGAGGTACTTCAAGCCATAGGGTTCGGGGATTGGAGGGCAAAGCGCCACAAGAGTCACTTATGGGCTTGGAACCAAGTATGGGGTTTTGCACCAAATTATGTTTTGGGCATTTCCATAAGAAAATTTCTACATGTGATGGATGAGGATGATAGATCTCAGTGAGATGAATCTAACGCAATGAGAATCATCGGATTGCGAGTTGTAGAAATGGAGATATGAATTTTTGAA
Organism: Pinus tabuliformis; assembly: GCA_031772625.1. Taxonomy (NCBI): domain Eukaryota; kingdom Viridiplantae; phylum Streptophyta; class Pinopsida; order Pinales; family Pinaceae; genus Pinus; species Pinus tabuliformis. Next base: position 945,415,993 of record CM062810.1, read on the forward strand.
GTCTAATTAATGGGTTTTCACATGAAGTGTAAAGGTCGAAATGGTGTAAAAATGAATTATGATATTTTTTCGAGCCTTAGAGTGACGTTGAGGAACCCCTCTTGTTGGTGTATAAATAAGAGGTGTTGTGAAGGAATCTGGTCATCTAAAAAGTGTAATTTAAGAGCTCATGAGATGACTGTGGGAACTTGACATATCTTCCTAATTTGGACCACAGATGGAGGAGAAATTTTGCAATAAGAAAAGGCTACATAAGAGTCTTTTAAGGTTTGTTTGAAGGGTTTCTCCAGCGTGGAGGGAGGGCAAGTTAGCCAAGAAGACCAGAGGAGATGAAATACATGTTTTAAGGACTGCAGCAAGGAAGACATGCCAGCGAAGGTGTGAAGGGTCATTTAGAGGTCAAGATCAGGGATCCAAAGTGGTGTAAGGAGGCTGAGATACCTTGTTGGAGGGCTTCATGGATAAGGGATTGTTCTCGGTAAGAAAACACAACAAATCCTCATAAAATAAGCTGAGAAAGGGACTCTCTTGTGATGACTAGGTCGTAGGCTTGTAGGTGGTGTTTTTAGGGTCAAAACATCTCTAACGTGGAGTTGTAGGTGCCTCTTCACACAGCAAGGTCACCTAGATTATAAAGGTGAGGAGGTTGTACCAATTAAAGTGTGTTTTCAACAAGCAGTTGGGATGTTGTAGGTTGTAGTGGGAGACCTAACTAGTGGTTAGAACACTGCCCATCAACAATAAAACGGAGGTATGTATTTTCTCCATTGATGTCTTCAGTTAGGTCATAGTTTGTGACCTGTTTTGGATCTCTTGACAAGAATCATGTGGGTTCGATGTGTTGGGGTTAACATGGAGTGTTTTATACCCCAACTAGGAGTAGAACTTGCAGCGAAGCGTTGAAGTATAGATTTATGCAATAGCTCCTCTATTGCAAAGCAAAGGGAAGATGTGGAGAAGTATGTGGGAAGCCAATAGAAGGGTCTCCTAGATGTAAGGATGCCTTATCTAGGTGCAAATGCTACAAGATGGATTGGCCACTCGTGTACTATTGGAGGATAGCTTGAGAGTGGACCATGTGTGAACATGGATTGGGCATTTATGGTATGTTAGAGGACACTGTGATAATGTCCATGTTGGAGCCAGCTGTGCAATGCCTTGATGGACAAAGGTAATTGCTAGAGTGGAAGTTGTTGAGATCAAGATTTGATGAACCAGAGGAGCAACTGTGGAGCGAGAGACTTGTGTGTGGAGAAGGAATTCTACAACAGATGATGGGTATTCCTCCTATCCCATTTTCATTATGGAAGATGGACATCTTGCAATGATAGGTAGCAACACTCTCTGCCCTATGTTGGTTTTCATCTGTGTAGCATAGGAAGACCATAGTGGGTTGAAGTCCCTGAGTAGGTGAGGAGCAACAGTGAGCAGTTGAGAGTTGTTTGCAAGTGGAGTTATGAACAACTCGATAAGAGTATCGATGTGTTGATGTGTTGATGGATGAATGATCAAATAGTGAGCATATTGGATAGCCGTGATTCAGTGGCGAGATGGGTTTGGACCATTGATAGAAGGAGGTGTTGTAGATTTGGAGTCGAAAGACTGGGAAGGTATAGGGTACAACAGAGAGGAGCTGAGAGAGTATGCTACATCAGCCAAATGGTAAAAGTATCTTGTTGAGGGCAGATTGGTCACCAATGTACTGACATCAAGCCCCAATTTTGTATCTTTTCCTAGTGGATGTATGACGTATGAGCACCATTATCCCTAGTACGAGAGCCATAGTATATTGTATTATATCAGTTTGAGTAATATAATGAATTTGGGTTAAAATTTGTAAAATGTTTTCTATATTTTGTGCATTGTCAGATTTACTGTTGTTCATATTCCATTGTGCAAAGTATTATCATTGTGATTCTTGGTTTGGTGGTGTCAGAGATTTAAATATTCTATCCTAGATCCAAGGTCGTGGAGAATCAACAAATTCCCCTCAACCCATCACCGAGGATGAATATTTGTATGTCAAATTGGGAAACAAGGTCACCCCACCTTCTCAATTAATGGATATTATTAGAAATATTCAACATGAACTGGCTTATTTGAGAATCAACAATGAATGCCTGCTAAAAGCTAGAAAGGAGTAGGAAAGGATGATTTGTGGACTGGTGAAAAAGTCCAGCCATAAAACTGTGGAGCCTGAGGTATTAAAAAGAAATAAAAGGGGCATACAATAAGAGGAATCTGAAAGTGGGGGGGAGATGGATAGAACGTATCCCAGAAAACCAAAGAAAAAGAAATGGTTAGAGATACAAGTGGAATTGGAGAATCAATTGCCTTACTTTTGATGGGGAGAAAGAGGAGGATGCCGAAGCATGGCTTCTTAACATGACCAAATATTTTCAAGTCTATGAATATGAGAGTAACTTGATCAACAAATTGGCCATTTATCAGTTGCAAGGAAAATACACTCTGTAGTGGGAGGAAGCAGAAAGCATGCATCTATTGGATGAGAAGACAATATCTTAGGATGAATTTCAAGAAGCAGTTTAAAAAACTTTACTTAAGTGAACATTATTATGATGACTGCGAAAATAAGTTCCATCAGGTAAGGTTGGGACAGTTATTTATGGACGAATTCATGGAAACATTTACCCATTTATTTAGGTATGTTCCTTATATTAAATAAGAGAAAGATAAGGTGCGAAAGTTTCTAAATTGTCTACCCATTGTTTACAAGGAAAGGATTGAGTTCGACAATTCTAAAAAAATGGATGAAGTAGTAAGAAAGACAAGGTTGTGTTATCTGCAGTTGAAGACTAAGGGTGAAGGCACCAAATTCTGGCAAAATAAAGGAAAAACCAAAGCTACAATGGGGCGTAATGGCAGAAACTTGTTTCTCTTTAAAATTTTGGGAAGGACCATTAATGGAAAATGTTCAATAGGGGAACAATAAATCAGCGGACACAATCTCAAATTGGATCCAAGTCCTTGGACCTAAATAGTAAAAATATTATCGGGGGTAAAGAAAAAGAACCATTGAAGTGTTCGGGGTGTGGTGAGCCTCATATATTGAGGGATTGTCTAATTAATCCTAGATCTATTCAAAATATCCAAGTTGTCCACAAAGGCACCAAAGTGAATGATATTTCTAGAAATATTCACAGGATAAGTGCAATGTTGGAAGACATACAAGTGAAACATCAATAAAAAATGATTGATATTAAAGGTACTATCTCCAACCAACCTATTTCTATTTTACTTGATCCAAGGGCCACTTTAAGTTACATTGGACCACAGGTGGTAGAAAAATGTAAACTTGAAATACAAAAATATAAAACTGTGTTGATGGTACAGTTAGTAATAGGTACCAAAAGAAGAGTAACCAGCTAAGTAAAGAAATTTCATCTTGATTTAAATGACTATTTTACAGTAGTAAATCTAAATGTACTTCCCCGAGGATCATATGAAATACTAATAGGCATGGAATGGGTGGAAAAGTAGGGGGCAATTATAAATTTTTTAGAAAAAATAGTGAGTTGGGTAAATCAGCAATGACAAAATCAAACAATCCAAGGCATACCAAAACCCATATCAGTCAGACAAATCTCAGCTTTAAAAATGAAAAATAATGCACGAAAGGGGTGTCAATTATTTATGGTTCATGCCGAAGAAAGTGAACAACAAAGAGAAGAACCAAAATTAGACATTGTGACGATTATTAAGAAGTTTCATGATGTCTTTCTGGAGGAAATTCTAGGTTTGCCTCTTTGCAGGGACATAGACTTTTCCATTGATTTGGTACCCGGTGCAACCCTAGTGTCTAGATCCACTTACTGAATGTGTCCACCAGATTTATTGGAGCTAAAAAATGTAGCTACAAGAACTAATGGACAAGTCTTATATCAGGCCCAAAATATCATTGTGGGTGTCTCCTATGTTATTTTTCAATAAGAAGGATGGCACATTTATAATGTGCATTGATTATTGATAATTAAACAAGTTAGCTATTAAAAAGAAGTATCCATTTCCCTGCATTGATGATCTATCTGATCAAGTAAGGGGGGCAACCATTTTTTCAAACATTGACTTAAGGATGGGATATCATCAATTGAGAATAGAAATTTAAGATATGTATAAGACAACCTTCAGAACCGAATATGGTCACTACGATTTTGTAGTCTCACCAATTAGCCTTACTAATTCCCCAACAACCTTTATGTGCTTGATGAACAATATATTTAGTAAATATTTGGACGAAATTTTGCTGGTATTTGTATATCAGATTCTAGTATATTCTAAACATGAGGAAGAACATGAGGAACACATAAAATTAGTGCTGCAAACTCTAAGGGAATATCACTTATATGAAAAATTTGGTAAATGTGAGTTCTACAAAAAAAAACATACAATATTTGGGTGACATCATTTCAAAGGAAGGACTAACAGTTCATCCTGAGAAGGTTATGGCCATGGTAAATTGGCCCATACGAAAGGATGTTTTTGTTGTCTGGTCATTTAAGGGAATCACGGGATATTACTAAAGATTTATAAGGGGGTTCTCAAAATTAGCATACCCTATCTCATCCTTCGATAAAAAGGGAGTAAAATTTGAATGGACTATCGAATGTTGGAAGATTTTTTATAACAATGGCTCCCATTTTAAAGTCTACAAATCCAAATAATGAATTTATAGTTTTCACGGATGCCTATATGGAAGGGCTAGGGGGATTTTGATGCAAGAAAATTCAGTGATAGCTAAGGAGTCTAGAAAGTTAAAAACACATGAAAGGAATTATGTTGTATATGACTTAGAGCTAGCTATTGTAATGCATGCCTTAAAGATGTGGAGTAATTAGTTTTTAGGGAAGAAGTTTACTCTGGTAACCGATCATATCATCGTAAAATATCTTTTTATCCAACCAAATGATAATGTTAGGCAAGCTAGGTTGATGGTACTTCTTAGCAAGTTTGAGATTGACATTATACACATAAAAGGGAAAGAAAACAAGATAGCAAATTATTTGAGAAGACATGCCCACACTCTAATGTTTGGAGTGTCAACAGGTGAAGGTGGAACACCAATGCCCTATCACGTTGTTGAATCCACTACCTATCCTTGAATGGAAATGGGAAATAATCTCTTTATATTTTATCATGAGGCTGCTAAGAACCAAGAGGCGTCATGACTCCATCAAGGTAGTGGTATACACCCTAAGTAAGAGAGCCCATTTCATACCAGTACAATCCACTTATGGTACAACACAAATTGCTAATATACTCATGAAGGATATTTTTCAATTACATGGAGTACCTAAAATGATAGTATCAGATAGGGATTCCAAATTCACCTCAAAATTGTGGAAGACATTGTTTGGGGGCATGGGAAATCAAATAAATTTCAGCATGATATATTGTCCCCAAACGGATGGACAAACCGAGAGAACCAACCATATTTAAGAGGACATGTTGAGAATGTATGTCATGGATAAACCTACTAAATGGGAGTATTTTATGCATCTGGAAGAGATTGATTATAATAATAGCTCTCATTTGGAGCCAGCAGGAGGAAAGATTGATACTAGGGTTGGATTCTTTGTAGGAAATGGAACAAATAGCACAGAGGATTCAACAGAACATTAAAACTCCATAAGACAGATATAAAAGCTATGCAGACAAAAAAAGAACACACAGGGAGTTCAAAGTTGGGGGTCATGTTTATTTAAGGGTGAAACCAAGGAAAAGTATGTTAAGAATGGGAACGTGTCCAAAATTAACACCACGATTTTGTGGCCGCTCGAAATTGTGGACAAAATTGGACCCGTCGCTTATCAATTAGCATTACCGAGTCATATTAAAGCTCATAATGTTTTTCATGTATCTTTACTTAAGAAATATGTCGATGATATCTCTCACATAATTTATTGGAAAATTCTACAGGTGGAACACAAAAATCACTTTCAGGAAGAACCTCTCTCTATGCTAGACTAGAAAGAGATCTGGCTCTAGAATCAATCCGTTGTTCGGGTTAGGGTGAAATGGAAGCATTTTACTCTCAAGGAGGCTACATGGGATTGGGAAGATGAGGTGAAGAATAATTATCTAACATTGTTCTAAAGGGAAGTAACTGGGAAATAAACACTAGGGATGGTGTGAATTAAAAGGGGGGAGGGATGTAATATCCGCTTGTTCTTGTCATGTTGTTTTCTTTGTTCAAACTAAGTTATGTTAGTCGAAATGGCGGAAAATCCATGAAGTACATTGGAATTACTATGTAAACAAATAATTTTATTAATAAATAAATAAATGGTATTTAGAGTACTTGGGAATGAGAAACTTGAGTACAAGATTCTTTCCAAAGAAAGAAAAACAAAAAAATACAATTAGTAAATGAGATTGAGATAACTCTTCCATGATAAAAATTCTAGATAATATTTTATGGATAGAAGAAAAATACATTAAATCACTTAGTTGTGGAAATATGCAAAGCCTAGATAAGCATAAACCACCACGAGAGAGAAAAGTGAGCTTTAAAGGAAAATCCTACGCTAGTGGTGTTGAAAACCACAAAAAAGGGATGCCACTGAAGGAAAAATCAATCATGGAAGAAAAGGTATAAAATGCCTATTAAAGGGATAAATGGAGGTTTTTTATTCCTTTGGAAATTGATTTCATCTTAGGGGGAACCAGTAGATCAATTCATGGTTGAGAGGATAATGTTTCTTCTCAAGTGCATTTTCAGCAGCAAACTTGGTTATGAAATTTGTTTAAGCTTATTTCTTTGTGGGTGCACTGAATTAGTGATTCATGTTTATTTCGATAAAATTATTTGGTTTCAATTAAATTATATTTATTATGGGTCTAAATACAATTAGATTTTGGAAAAAAAATGTCTATTTTAACACAAATCATATGAAAAGTAATGGTTGTGTGGAGAGGTCAGATTTAGCAAGAGTAATGTTAGACAGTAAATATTTTATGTTAAATAATTTGAAGATTTAGACAATATGCATGCAGTAAATGTTAGATGGTGAATGATAAAGATTATAAGAGAATGTTTCAGTGGTTAAAATTTTCTGAAGAAACATAAATATGCAAAAATGACAGGATGTTACATGAAAATATCATCTTTGATTTTATTATTTGTATTTTGTACCGCATCCAGGTTTGGTTTATTTTCGGTAATGATTTGAATTTTTTGATATAATTCAAAAATACTGGAAAACTAAACTATAGTTATATTTTTAATCACATTGAGAGTCTCCAGCAATTGTATTGTAGGACTAATTAGGTTCTGATGTTGATCATACACGTAGCTTAACTTGGTATGGGAATAACTATCATTCAAGGCCATGAATATAGTTAGAACTATAGCTATAGAACACATTTGAGTAAGGGAAATGAGGGGATGTAAATCACATGCCTCTATATTTAATAATGAGTAAAGGTAAGGGATTGGAGTAGGAATATTAGATCCACTAATCGTATATCGATGCACAAAGAGAGATATATGATAAATGTAAATAGTAATTTTATTTCTAAAGGATTATGTAAATATAAATTGAAGTTGGAATCATAAATTTTTGCGATCATTTAGTATCCGTAGTGTACATGATCATTAGGAATTGCTTAGCAGAGTATATCAACCATGGATGTTTTAGGGGATAGTAGAGGCAACATCTTCTAGGAAGGCCACGGAAAAATTCATAAACTACCAAATCAAGATAACTATAGAGTCTAGAATAAAAGGTCATTCTATATATGCTGAAATAGAAATTGGTAATAGAAAATAAATTACTACAAATATCAATAGTCATGGCTTAACACAAGAATCAAACTAAATCGATAAACCATAGGGAAGGGGTTAACACTGTGAAAAATTATATTCAGACCAAAGGAGTCTTTTCACCTTTAAACTGGAGTATCCAGGTGTATGATCAAATACACTTATGAAATCAAGAACTCCAAATATTTAAAAAAAAAATTACCCCTAATTTCTGCAACGAGAAAACAAGTATGAGAAATTTGTTTGTAGGTCACAGGATAACAAGTTTCCCAAGATAAACTAATACATTTTCAATTATATATATAAAAGAATAGGAAGAAATTATATTAAAATCTCCACTGTGTGAAATACTATATCGAGGACATAGTAAACATTAGAGATTATCAAAAAAATTTAACTAGAAGAAGAGAATTCTATAGTCATTAAAAGAGAAAAGATATATTTATATATATGCAACCATATAGATTGTTATACATCCACCCTCACAAAAACTAGGCATATATAAATGAAAATGTCATAGACCACGATAGTCACTATACATGGATTATAATAGAGTATATAAGCCTTCCAAGCATACAAATTATAAATGACATCAGAGATTTTCTAGCACTAAACAATAACATGACATCGCACCTAAGATCTGGGCAGTCATAACTACAAAATTTACTCATACCCTTACATAAAGGGGATATGCCTTAAGAGTACATGTATGACTGAATGAGAGCTATGCTCAGGAAACACGAAAAGGAGTAGGAGAATATGTAGACCCATTAGGAACAAACTTGTAGCAGGAGAGGAAACAATCAGAGAAGGAATAATCAGACATCGACGAGGAAATGGAGGTGTAGAAATCATGGTTGTATGCACCTGCAAACAAAAGCATAGGAGATAAAAAATAAATCAATAAACCATAGTAGTCACATGGTTAAGTAAAAAGGGAAACCAAATTTAGAAATTTTACCCTAATAATTCTGAAGGAAACTTTGCAATAATGATTAAAATTTAAACTCTTCTTACATATGAAATCAATGCAATAAGTAATTCAAATCTGTACCTCACCATAAACATCGACTCCAGCTATTATGTATCACTAGGGACTCTGTCTTTCTCCACCAAAAAACCTTAACGATATTGAGATGCCACAAAGCCTCCATGATTGGTAGAATTGGAGTGATACATGAAGCAAGAATAAAAATAAAACACCAACGAAACACGAGAGGTATCAGTATGAATTGAACTTATCGTCATAGCCAGAAACAAAGTGTGAAAATGATTAACATAGGTCCACAAACCAAAAAAGGGGTGTAAATAACATGTGACAGTAAGAAATTACCTCAAGAAACGAGGTTGAATGACACTTCGACAATGAGAGAATTCTAGGAAATGCCACCTGGTCGCACTTTTCACCAACCGACGTACTCAGTGCATTTTTGGAAAAAAAAATGAAAGGAAACCCAAATGAACAAATTGCTAGGTGAGAGCGAGATGTTAGGATTTGGCAAATCACCGTGGATCGTCTGATCTAGAGAACAGATAAATTTCGTTCATTTGGGTGAGGATTGGAGCCCATAGTAATTTCACATTGTCCTAGTTAATGTGGCTAAAGGACATTGAATCACATACTTCAAGAGACCTTAATAACCATCAAACTCATGCATCGAGTTACGAGAGTATATACAGGTGTATCTATAAAATAATTAATGTTGTGATAACCTTAATGTGAGTTGGAGCCCCCATAGTCCACTTCATACTAATAATTAAAAAGAATCCATTTAAAATACATCAAACTCCACCATGTAGTTTAGAATTGTTGAGGTTGTCACATTTAACATATTTCCATGATAGATGCTACACATTATACTAACAATAATATTATTACTAGTATTGAAAACCGAAACGAATAATAGATGAGCACAAGGTAGTGTAGTTAATAATTTAAAGGATGAAATTAATGGAGGTGCAGATATAAGGATATGATGTCCCATCATATGATACATATATCTATAATGAAGTCTAGAAACAAAATACCTCCATTACCACATACATTTAGAGTAATTTTGTCTAACATAATATAAGGCACGCTTTTTCTTACCCACATCATCCAAGAGGTACTGTGCAACAAATAAGTTATAAAGGTCCATACACACACACACACATATATATCAAACAAAAATAATTTGTATCCTACATAATCAAGGAAGTGGTTAATAAGGCTTAGCAAAATTGATAACAGAGGATGCTTACAAGAAAAAGAGATAATTAAAAAAAATGTTGTGGTATAGAGACTTGTGACAAAATTGAAATATTGTAATTATAGCCAACATTAATTTCTTTTCTTATTATTTTTAATTTGTTAATTTAAATTATTATTTTATTATTTTTAAATGTAACATTAATTGACAACATCTCTCCCAGTCAATCACATTTCTCCCAATAAAGAAACTCTCGGCACAAAAATTATGAAATTAGATGTTTAAATTAAGCTTATAAAAAAGTTAAAAGAAAATTAATAATACTCAAATGCTATAATGATTGCCATATATATTATCTATGGCATGTATAATAATATGATTGGTATGATTATAAATTTTATTTTGAGCATATTCTATACATTTATGTCCTAATAATTTCATAAATTTGGATCTTGAACCGAATTTTTGATCGGACATTAAAAAACTACCCAGAAAATAGGGTCCTACGATCCATTAATTTTTTCTCTGAAACATATTAGAACTTCCTTGCACTTTGATATTCCTTGATGGGTTGAAGTGTTCCAACGTCTTTTTCATTTTCTTTGAAAACTATTCCACCAGGTCCTCCCTATAAAATCATAAATCATTGTAAGTGGTTTCTCAAGCTGTTTCATCGGGTGGTAGTTTTTCTTCGCACAAATTCCAACTTTGAATGCATCTTCTATCGTGTAGTTCCATGTATTTTGTCCTCTTTGAGGTATCTCTATGAGATTTCGTATATGATCATGTTGTTATCCCTCTCTGCTATTTTTTCATGTATAGGATTAGTCTCCTCCATACTTCTAATGGGTAAAAGGCCTAACCCTACTAGTGTTTGCCCGAGAGTGCACGAAAGAAAAAGGGGTTTTGAATGATGCTAAATGGGAAGATATGCCTTAAGTAAAGAATAACTTCAGAGAAATACAGACCTAAAGTTTGAGGAATTCAATAACAACAAACTAAGAAGAGAAGGCCTAGATGAAATTGTAGTGAATTAGGAATAGCCCTTTGCACACACAGATGTGGTTGCCACTATCAAATCAGGTTGTGCATGTCACCAAAAAGTTGAGGTTTATAATTTGTATGAGGATGGAAGCTGGTTTTGGGAAAATATTAGAGAAAATATACATGCAAAAACTTATTTATTGAGGATGAGGTTTAAGATGTGTGACATAGGAAAATATTAAAGAAATTTATAGCAGAAAAATTACCTAATAAGACTGTGATGGTAAAGGAAATATTAAATAAAAATAATTTTGTTATTGATAACGAAGGTGAGGGAAATATTAGAGAAAACTCAAAAGTATTTTCTCTAATATTTTTAAATTTTTTAGACCCACCCCACCACCATATGAATAAGTTTTCTCTAATATTCCCCCCAACCCTAGTGCCCTAGCTAGTGCAATATGGTGCTCAGTAATAAGACTCATGTTGATAAGTCAATCATATTTTATATTAAATAAATAGATTCAAATCATTTAAAAAAATGTAAAATTAGATATATTTTATTAATAGACATCTTTACCTTGGAATAGGCATTCTAGAATTTATGTTAATTAAAAACTATATGTGGATGAACATGATTTAAAGTTCAACGAACATTATTCATTGTCTCCACAATCATATGGATGAAATTAGGAATTTGGAAAGAAAAATTATACAACTTTTCATCTCTTTATGGCCTAGCTAAGTGTTGAGGTGGCAATATGAGTTATTTCAATTCATAGGGGACTTGTTTTATTTCAACTATGAATTGGTTTGATGAAGAATAATTTCGATTAAGAAACCAACTTTAGGCTTTCAAGTGTTCATCTATGAGGTAATAGGATAATGAACTATTATTGAAGAAGATGGAAATGCAAGAAAAACTAGAATTACACAAACTTCAATGGTTAATATGTTAAATCATTGTCTAGTCGATGGTCAATGATTAATGGATTACTATTTTATGGTCAATGTGATGGATTATTTTTTGATGGTCGATGCACTAGAGTGTTAAATAGTTCATGGAGTGCCAATGGTCGATGGTTGATGCACTATATTGTTGGTTTCATCATTGAAGTACTAATGTTTGATGTGATGGATTGTTATTGGAATTTTATCCATGTCCTTGTTGATAATAATAATTGAGTTAATCCGCCCTAGTGGGTGCCCAAGAATTTGATATTTCCTCTTGAGTTAATATGGATATGTGAAATATTAGTGTATGTTTGTGTATGCCCCCAACTAGAAACTCACATACAATACTTTTAACAAATGTTGATGGTGAATATGGTGGTGAAGGTATGGTTAGCATGCACAAGTCTATTGAAGTAGAACCAAATTTTTTGGCTACCTACAACTCAACTTCCAATTTAATTATGTATGGTTTGATAGAGAGGATTCATAACCATTACCTAAATTAGAGGGGAAATTCAAGGTCTTGGCATGTATGTTTAAATTGGTTAGTCATTTGGTGGGATCAACATGGCATGGAATATTAGCAATGAGTTCATTAGTATTTTGTTGCTTCCTTAGCTTTTATCCTCGCTTAGTTTTAGAGCATTTTTCTTCTCTATTAAGCCTAGGAGCCTCACAGATACTTTATGACTAGCTCAATGCATATATACAAAATGACATGTCACTGATCATAGGATTCATTCTTGATTTTAGTTTGAAGGTGGAATTTTATGGATCTGACCTCATTAGATCTAAGCTTGAGGTTGGTGGTAATATATACATTTTCTAGTTCGTTCTTCCCTGGCTTTCCAATTTTGCATTCTCTATTCAAGGTTTTCTCCATTGACTGTCAATTTTATTGTTAATTCTTTGGTGTTTTTCTACTATTGGTGATTTTTTTCCTCTAACACTCTTACTCCTCCCACTGCTATTTAATTTTGTTGTCACTCCCTATTCTTCGTGGTTTGATTTTTTAACTCCTAAAATCCTATCTCTCCTCTTTATTGTATTTGTTATTTTACTTCACTATAGTAAGTCCCACTCTAGAATTGTTTTTTTTTACCCTTTCCCTAGATTTGATCCCACCCCCTAGATTCCAGATCATCTCATTTTCACTTTACCATTCCTATGACTCAAAGAAGAATATCCTCATGAGATAGACGGGGGAGAGAAAGAAAAGATACTCCTCTACAAGTACAAAAGCTAATTTTGCATCTTCCTCTTTTCCTCATGTTTAGGTTGGAGCTAATTTATCAAGGGATTGATATATGGATGTAATTCATGAGATGGTTCAACCAACTATCTTAGAAGTTGAAGAGGAAGCTTGATATGAACAGAAATTCATTCATGATTAGAAAGTATGAAAGGAGATTATGAGTTGGATACCAGAAATTAACACTTCTACTGAATCTTGACAGACCTCACATATGCAATTATTTAATCTATATTGCCACATATATGGGAAGAGTTCTACCAAGAGATCTAATATTAAAAAATAGATATTGGATTGCATTATAAAGATTCTAGATAAAATATAGAAATTAGATAAAAATGTATTTATTTGGCTAAGAAAATGGTCGAGATGACCTCTAACCCTGTTGGATGAAAACAGTGACCCACAACCACCAATCCAAGTGGAATCCCGATTAGGATGACATGATCAAGTGATCTGACATTACTTTTACAATTTTTCATAATGGCATTGGTGTAGTTTTGATGGTTTCCTTATGGAAATCCATTTTATTAGTTATACTTAGTACTTTAAATGATAGACTTATAGCTTTAGAAATATGTAATGTAAAAAGTTTGAGACTTTACTATTTCTATTAGTCTTGTTTCTCATGTGGAAGACTGATAACTTTTAACCATCATTAATATATATCCTTTTTTACAAATTTATATAAAGTAAAAAAATAGCTAAATAATAATAATAATAAATATGATCCTGCAACGTTAATAGCAATGAATAAGATGTTTCTTTTCATCCATGAGATGGGAATGATTTAGGAAATTACACTTAAGGTGATACATACCATAAAAAAATATGCAACAATAATATATTTCCCTCGCATTGTTAAACTTCAATGTATCAACATTATTTTTATTCATACCAAGACCAAGGCTTCCTTCATATTTAATAGGACACCCACTACATTGTTTGAGGGATGCCACCAATTTCTTTAAAGGCTATGTGTATGAGAGATTTTCAATCTATGTACGAGATGTATGTGGTCACATGCTAGCTGATCCCTCTTCAAAACGAGTTGTCGACATTTATAGTTGCAAACGCCTCAAGACTACTTAGATTGCTTGTTGATTTCCGTGATCCCAACTAGAAGATGGTAAGCATATCCACCAACTAACTCTAAACTTGGATTTGTTGACATGTAAGTGTTTACAACATTCGGTATGGTTGTGTAATCTTTGACAAGTAAAGCCAGAAATTGGGTGCATTAAGAAGTGGGTCTTGCAGATAGAGTTCAACAATGAGCAGATTCCTTGTAATTCCTTCCTCCCACATCTACCTAAGTAACCATCCAAACATAGTAAACATGTGATGAGAAGTTACCATGATATGATTCAACCTCCTAATTGACCTTAAGGAAGTGGAATAGATGGAAACACACCATAAAGACCTTCCACATTAGCAACAAGATTCCTAAGAACCATCCCAACCACTCAGGTAGCCAGCCCCTGGGTCCCATTGAACTTTTAGACCACTAAACCCCTAGATGCTCCCTTGATATGGACATGGATGTGCCTTAGGACCTCTAGAAACATGCATAACATGGGTATGCCAACGCTAGGGACTTTTATGCTCAGACCTTTTCCTGCGACTTCCAAATTTGTGCCACTTTTCAAGCCTAGAATCTAGGACACTGACCAAAAACCCCTGTAGCTTTCAAAACCCATAAATTACATTATGAAAATACTTACGAATCAAAAACTAACTTAGGACTAGTCCTAATGATCCCCAACTAGGACTGACATTTTGTCAAACACTTGCCAGCATCAATGCAATCTACAGGAAATGAATAGAAGATAGAGAATAAATGACTCATAACTCATTTGCAACTTGAAAAGAAGGATCAACACCCTCTTCCCTTAATTGATTTGAAATCAATTATGTCTTCCATCGATTATCCTTTTAGTTACAAGTAGAAAGATGAAATAACCATGATAATAACCAATAATATAACCATGCTTATCACCAACATTAAACCATGAAAATAACAATTAGATAGGCAAAGCCAACCAAGTTTTGGAATTCCATGTACCACCCAATCATAGACATGGTTGAATGAAATATTTCTTTCATCTAGTCACCCCCATGCCATATTCCAATCATGAATGTGGGATCTCCTGGATAAACCAATCCAAAAACAACCAAGCGAATCCAGAGGATAAACCACCTCCACCCTCACCAAATCGTAATCCCACCAAAATTAAGACTAAGATCACAAAACCAAAACTGAGCTTGGATTGCCTCCAGACTCCATCACTATCCTTGAGGAATTTTTCGTCTCCTTGTCTCTCAGGATTTAACGCAATCCACAACAAATCACTAGACCCTAAAATGATACAACAATCTCTCAAGATTTACTGCAATCCATGCCAAATCATTAGGCCCTAAACTGAGACTCCACCCTCAGGATTTACCATGTATCCTGCCAAAACCGGTCAAGGGATTCCCAGGCCTTTGGGAATTTTCCTAAGACCACCTCCATCCTAGATTTTGAAACCATCTAGCAATTCCAAAGGTAAAAATGGAGAAAACAACCCATATCACCATGGCTATCCAAAAAATGGCAAGGCTAGATTAAAAACCATTTTCATAACCCAATAAAACCATGGCATCGATAATAAGAGAACCATATACTAACATGCAAATCCATGCATGTCAAAACCAGCTAGGAAATCACACATACAATATGTTACCTACAAGTATTCCTACTGAAGATGCTTGATTATGATCTTCGTTGCCTAATATTTTTCTTTCATTCCTTTCCTTTTCTTTGTTTTTCCTCAAATAAAACTCCAAGTGTCCAAGGCTAAGAGAGAGAGAGAGAGAGAATAATGAGAGAGCTCAAAAATTGAACTGAAAAAAGGTTACAAATGGATACTTAGAAGCCTTTTTATTAATGTGGCCTCTATTTTCTTCATTTTCGATTATTTTCCTTCAATTTCCTCCTCACATGCAACATGTGACCTTTCACATTCCTTTTCTCCTATTCTCCTTTATTTTCATAAACAAATGTGCCAAATTTTTCTTTTTTTCTTTTTAATGCCTTATCCTTTGCCTTTCCCAATTTCCCTCAGCCCTAAACACATCTAGTGATTCCCACTAGGATATCTTTTCCAAACATTAAACTTGGAATAAGTGTCCCTTAACCATGGTCTTATTTTTCCTTTATTAACTTTTATTACATTAACTTTTAACTAGGGGCTATTACACACCCCTCCCCTTGGGGAAAACCATGCCCGATATTAAACCACACCAAGACCTTAGCAAAACCACTAAAAATCAAACATATTTCCCATGGAGCTTTATAACTTGCCTTGTTGTAGTATTTACAATGAATGACCTACTCAAAAGAAAAACAAAATGACAAGATAACAACCATACTGCTTATTGGAGCATTGGTGGTATTTAAATCTATATACATATGTACATATACCAAAACATATGCCAAACATATACAAAACATCAAACCAAAATTTATTTTCTTCCACTGACAAACAAAGAAGGATATATGGCTGACATCTGATCCGCCATATACCATGTAGTATCCTCAGGTCCAGGGTGTTTCCACTACACTTTAACTTGCTCTATGGCTTTGCTCCTAAGCATGAGTTGAATCCGCTACAATATGCACTAAGGCTTCGACTAAAATTCTCCTTCTTTCTCCACCTACAATACAAACCAATCAATAACATGATTAAAATCTTTTATATACATTTTAAGCAATGAAGCATGGAAAACATTATGGACTTTCACTGTTGGAGGCAGTGAAATTAGATAGCCCACTGGTCCAATCCTCTCAAGGATCTCAAAAGGAAAATACACATGCTCCCCAACCTGAAACTTCTTGAATAACAGGTACTGGTCCGCATAACTCTTCTGCCTATCCTGTGCTACCTTTAGATTGTTCTTGATGATCTGCATTTCTTGTTCCATGTATGCTAGCATATTTGGTCCAATAAGTACCCTATTCAATGGATCACTCTAGCTAATGGGAGTATTTCAACTCTGCCCATAGAGTGCCACAAAAGGACTCATCCTCAATGACTCCCGATAACCATTGTTGTATGCAAACTCAAGCGATGGAAGATACTCCTCCCATTTTCTCTGCTGCTGCATTACATACATCCTCAGCATGTCCTCCATGACCACATTGACCCTCTCTATATGTTCATCTATCTACGGATGATAAGCTGTATTGAAGGCCAACTCTCTTCCCAAACCTGCAAATAGTTCCTTCCAAAACATGGAAGTGAACTTCGCATCCCTGTCCGACATGATTTTCTTCAAAACACCATGTAATCTCATGATCTCCCTAGTGAAAACATGTGCTACCTAACTAGATGAATATGTAGTCTTTACTGGAATGAAGTGAGCTACCTTTCTCAACTTGTAAACCATGACCATAATAGAATCATGATGTCTCACTATCCTCAGAGAACCTGTAATGAAATCCATGGAAATGACCTCCCATTTCCATTTCGGAATCGAAGTAGGCTATATTGGACCACTTAGATGCTTACATTCTGCCTTTACCTATTGATAATCAAAACATCTAGCCATGAACCTTGTCATGAACCTTCTTCAAACTAGGCCAATAGTAGAATTTATTCACTGTTGTCAACAACTTATGATATCCTGGGTGACTCGAGTATGGCTTCATGTGAGACTGCCTCAAGATAAGCTTCTTGAGCTCACTGAAATTTGGCATATAGATCCTATCCTTTAATGTCACCAAACCATCTATCATGATATGATAGTCTACATCCTCATCACATGTATTTGTACCTGTACTCTGTTGTAACCTTTGCATAATATCCATATGCCTGTCATCCCAATGTCCTAACTACAAGATCCTATCTGATAACTTCATCCCACAAAAGCTCATAGTTGCTATATGATTCACCTATAACTTCCTGTTAAGAGCTTCTGCAAATCAATTCTCCTTTCCCTTAATGTATCTGATCTCGAAGTAAAACTCACTAAGGGTATCCAACCATCTATATTCCCTAGCATTTAGATTCAACTCGTCGAACAAATATCTCAACCCACTATGATCACTCATCAATACAAATCTCCTACCAAGAAGATAATGCCTCTAAATATTCAAGGCATGAATAATAATTTCCAACTCAAGATAATGAGTCACGTAGTTCTACTCATTCTCATTCAAATTCTTGGACTCGTAGCACACTACCTATCACCCTTCCATGAGGAATCTATCAAGTCCTATTTTACATGAATATGTACACACTACAAACTCCTTATCCGAATATGAAATCTTAAGGACTAGATCATTGGTCAATAACTATTTTAGTTGCTCAAAATTAGTTACAAATTCTTCTATCCATTCGAACTTCTTACCCTTCCTCTGCAAGGATATCATAGGATATGCAATGCATGAGAAGTTCTTGATGAACCCCCTATAATAACCTGTCAATCCCGTGAATGATCTCACCTCATGCAAATTCTTATGAGCTGGCCACTCCATGATGGTCCTTATCTTTTCTAGATCTACTGCTATGCCTTCCTTGGAAGCAACATGTCCCAAGTAATGCACCTTTGTCTGAAATAAGCTGCACTGGCTAAGCTTGGCATACAAATGATGCTCTCTTAGAAATCTCAACACTACTGTTGAATTCCCTGCATGCTCTTCTTCATTCTTGGAGCATATCAAGATGTTATCAATGATTTCAATAACACACTTGTCCAAATAAGGATGCAACACACTACTCATCAAACAAACAAATGCAGATGGGGCATTAGTCACTAATGTTGCCTTCTTCTAAGCCTACAAAATTCTCTGCTCTCCATTGTCATCCAAACACTCAATGGCTTTGTCATAACAATCCACTCTGGTCCTATGAAGTTACAACCAATCCATACCCAAAATCATGCTGTAAGGTCCCACTGGAAGTACATTAAAATGTGCTACTATAGGCATACCATTTAACTCAAATCCACAAGTTGTTACCAAATGGTGGGCTCTCTTTTTTGTACCTATAGCCAGCTATACCAACCAAGATTCTGCATGCACTTATTTTCTCAAACCACACTTATCCACCAGGTCAGGATTAATATAACTATAATTAGATCTAATATCAATCAAAATAGAAACAACTTGGTCACAAAGGTTACCATCCATTTCAATGATAGGTTCCTGATGATCTGCCTGCCTGTTGTCCACAACTACATAAATCCGAGGAGTGATATGACAAAAATCCTCAAGTGTATGTGCCTCCTAAGCACTATATATATGGCTTCTACCGCCATGGTACTACAAATAATCCCTCTTACGTTGATCCTTGCCACATATCCAACACTGCGATAGTTCTCTATCGTCACCTCTCGTGTGCTCCTCTCCATGTCCCTTCTCAGCTATATTGAATTTATTGTAAGGGACTACATTTTATTTCTCACTTGCACCTTGAGTTCTTCCTCCCTTTTGTGGCCATTTGCCTTTAAATTTCTCCTTTCCTTTTAAGTCATGCTTATGCTCAACATTGAGCTTCGACTACTCATAACAATGTTTCAAATTTCAGATCACCTCCTCGAAAGATCCAGGTTCATCGAACTCAATGTGGGCTTTGCATGCTACTGGCATTCCACTAATCAATTTGTGAACCTTGGTCTTCTCCTCCTTGAGGTAAGGCACATATCTCAACAACTCCAAGAACCTGCTAGTATATTCATCATCGGTCATGGAACCCATTTGCAACTCATAAAACTCCTTAGCTCTATCATCATAGTACCTTTCCAAAAAATACGTTTTCTTGAAGAGCATCTCAAACTCATTCCAAGTCAAGTCATATCCCTGAATTCCTTCAACATTATTCACATCCTCCCACTAGATATTTTATTTCCCTTTAAGACTAAAAGTTATTGTCTTTGCTTTCATGTTCTCTCAATAATTGTGCAACCTGAAAAACTTCCTCATACCAATAAACCACACCTCTACATCCTGTGATTCTTCATCTCTCCATTGAATGTAGGTGGCTTTTCTTTCTTAAATTCATTCGAAAAATATCCCTTTCCACTACTCCTGTAAGGACGATAACGATGACAATCATAATGCCTCTCACAACCAAAACTAGAATAGTACCTGCGTCTATCGCCCATCCTATCCCGAGTATCTAAGGACCTACCATTTCTGATTGTGTCCTCTCCATCCAACCTGTACTCACCATGGCTCCTACTTCCATATGCCCCATTAGTTTTTTCCTCTTGCTCATGGTAAGTCCGAAGTGGTCCATGTCAATGCAATTATGACAAAATCTGAAGTATCATTGCATTCACCTTTGCCTCTTTCTCCTTTGCTTGTATGATTTTGTCATTGTTTGCCTTGTAGCTCCTTATTTTTTCCTTTAAGATTCTCAGTGTCTCTACCAAATCAAAAGAGTTCCAAACATCACGTTTCTCATATGATCCAAAGGGAGAGACTTGGGATTTGTACTCTACCATCTTGCTAGTCATCTTTGGTATTATTCATTCAAGGTATATCATGTGAGCTAAACCAAATCACAATAAACTAACTACCTTCATATGATTCGCGAACGATAACTTTTCTCCAAGATAAAAAAAGCAACATAATATATGTATAACATAATCATGATAGAATATAGAAATATTACACATAAGCATGTAAGAATATAACCATCATGCTAGCTAGAGTCCAGTCATCAATGCATGACCATATAAACTACACATACCATGACCTCATGCATGAAAACAACCACCACATCCTTGTACACTTGATCGCATGTGAACACTAACGTACATAAACAACATGTGACCAATCGTACACTCATGATGACACACTTCACAACAATAACATAATCCTTCACATGGTGACATCATTGTAAACAAACAAACACCATTCATATCCAACAAGCACATAAACCACAAAGATGATTAACACATTTTCAACCGACATGAACGCATGATCAACACACATCCTATCCAGTCCAAGTGGTGAACCGTGCTCTGATACCACTGTGTAATGCCATCGTCCCACATCTAGCCAAGTAACTGGCCAACCGTCGTAAAGATATTATGAGAAGTTACCATGATATGATTCAACCTCCTAAGTGACCTTAAGGAAGTGAAATCGATGGAAACAACAAATAAAGAGCTTCCACATCAACAACATGACTTCTAGGAACCATCCCAACCACTCAGGCAGCCAACCCTTAGGTCCCACTGAACTTTTAGACCACTAAACCCCTAGACGCTCCCTTGATATGGAGAAGGGTGCATTTGAGGACCTTTGGATGCCATGTACAACATGGGTATGGTAGTGTCTAGGGACTTTTCTGCTCAGACCTGTGCCTGTGACTCTGGGATTTGTGCCACTTTTCAAGCCCGGAATCTAGGACATTGCCCAGAAACCCCTGTAGCTTTCAGAATCCATAAATTACATTATGACAAGACCTACGAATAAAAAAAT
Organism: Pinus tabuliformis; assembly: GCA_031772625.1. Classification (NCBI taxonomy): domain Eukaryota; kingdom Viridiplantae; phylum Streptophyta; class Pinopsida; order Pinales; family Pinaceae; genus Pinus; species Pinus tabuliformis. The sequence continues at coordinate 945,437,634 of CM062810.1, forward strand.
GACTCCGGGACTAGGCCCAACCATCCCCAATCAGGACTAACATTATGTCAAACACTTGGCATCAATGCAATCTACAAGAAATGAATACAAGATAGAGAATAAATGACTGATAACTCATATGGAACTTGACTAGAAGGATCACCACCCTTTTCCCTTAACTCTTTTGACATCAATTAGGTATTGCATCCATTATCCTTTCATTTACATGTAAATCATGAAATAACCATGACAATAACTAGTCATATAACCATGCTTATAACCAACACTAAAGCATGAAAATAAAAATGATATAACACCCATTAAAGCCACATATTAACAAGTACAAAAGAAAGAGAACTTAGCTTGTATTATTCATAGGCAAAGCGAACCATGTTCGTGACTTCCACATACCACCCAACTATAGACATGGCTGAACCAAATATTTCTTTCAGCCAGTCACCCCCATGCCATATTCCAAGCATGAATGTGGGATCTCATGGATAAAAAAATCCAAAAACAACCAAGGGAATTCAAAGGTTAAACCACCTCCACCCTCACCAAGCCATGATCCCACCAAATTTGACATCGAGATCACAAATCCAAACCAGGCTTGGAATGTGTCTTGACTCCATCATTATCCTTGAGGAATTTTTTATCTCCTTGTCTCTCAAGATTTAATGCAAACCACACCAAATAACTAGGTACTAAAATGAGAGACCAGTCTCTCAAACTTTACCGCAATCGACATTGGATCACTAGGCCCTAAACCAAGACTCCACCTTCAGGATTTATCGTGTATCCCAACAAAATTGGTCAAGGGATTCCTAGGCCTTTGGGAATTTTCCTCAGACCACCTCCACCCCAGATTCTGAAACCATCTAGAAATTCCAAAGCTCAAAACCAAGAAAACAATCCCATCACACCATGTTTATCCAAAAAAAACAAGCCTAGGTTAAAAACCACTGTCATAACCTGGAAAAAATATGACACCGATAACAAGCGAACCATATACCAATATGCAATGTCATGCATGTCAAAAATAGCTAGGAAATCACACATGCAATATGTTTCCTGCAAGTATTCTTACTAAAGATACTTATCCTGCTCTTCCTTGTTTGATCTTTTTCTTTCCTTCCTTTCATTTTCTTTCTTTCTCCTTCCTTGTTCCAAAGCTTGAGCTCTCCAAGAAAACTCTACGTGCCCAAGGGTGTGAGTGAGAGAAAATAATGAGAGAGCTCCAAAACTAAATTGACAAAAGGTTACAAACTGATCCTCAAAATCCTTTCTATCAACGAGGCCGCTATTTTATTCATTTTCTATTATTTTCCTTCAATTTCCTCCTCACATGCAACCTCTGACCTTAAATCTTCCTTTTCTCCTATTTTCATAAATAAATGTGCCAAAAGTGCATTTTTTTATTTTTTAATACCTTAGCCATTGCCATTGGCAATTTCGCTTAGCCATAAAAATATCCAGTGATGCCCACTAGGATATCTTTTCCCAACATTCAACATGGAATAAGTCTTCTTTAACCATGGTATTTTTTTGCCTTTATTAACTTTTACTACATGAACTTTTAACCAGGGATTGTTACATTCCTTCTCTTCACAAGGTTCCACTCTCATCATAAAATATGGTTTTATTAATGAGAACAATTTCATCCGAGAGGAAACCTTCTCAGAAGGAAAACCATAGGGCACAATCATATCTAAGTTTTGGGGATGCTTTCTTCTAGGGTTCTGAGACTTATTTTATCTAAGATTCACATCCATTTTTTCATGACTTATTTTATTCGAGGAGACTTGCATCTAGGGTTCTGAGACTTATTTTATCTGAGATCCCTCTGGGAAGGTCACTCTGTGTGTCCATGCCTTCACATACCAAGAGCGTAACACAGATGCAACTCATGGCCCTAGGAATGCAAGTCTCGATACATTCAACAGGATGTCAACAATGGAAGAGAGTGTAGGACCCGTTGAAGTTTTGGTCGAAGGTTAATCTCTAAAAAGAAAGGGTCGTAGTCGTTTACATGTGAGGCCTACTCTCATTCTTATAGACTAGTCTACATTACTATGTAATAAATTGTACATAATAATGGGTTAGGAATAGTATATATCTGTCACACATCAAAGAAACATCTTATGATTACTGTGTTATCATTTGTTGTTTTTAGTTTTGAAAGATTTCAATGTCAAAACACTCATTTGTTGTTTTTAGTTTTGAAAGATTTCAATGTCAAAACAATATGTGATATTTAAAGAACTTTTTCTTTTTTTTTGGAGTAGTGCAAAGTGAATATGTTATAATGTGAAGTGTTAAAATGTACGGAGATGTCAAACATAGTTTTTTTCCCATGTTATTTGATATTTAAACTATTATCTTAAATAAATTTATAAAAAAATTGTTAAGTTTTTTTATTTAAATAATATATTTAAATGAATTCAAATTACAAAGACTTCTTTAACACACTTATAAGAAAGAGGATCTTAAATTAATATGATAAATTCCCATTGGACTGGAATAACTTGATAATTTTAATTATACAATAATCTTAAATACCCTTATCCTTAACATCAAAAACGATCATCGTATAAAACATGATTTCACTCTTACCTGAGTTCGTAACACATGCCGAAATAGAACAGAAATGGAAATATTTCAGGTTGTGAATTATCTTTTTGACACTTTTCAGCCTAAGCTCTTAGGTCTTTCCAGTGCGAGCGGCAAAGTATGGCATATTAGTAATTCAAGAATCATAAAATCTATGTACTAATCTGCATTATTTTCAGTCTAGATTTTAAGTGTTGATTTGGGTTAAAATTTATAAAAGCATTCAAACCACGCATCTCTATATTGATGTTTTCTCAATTGAGTTTATAAACTTCATTGAAAATTCAAGCATATATAATGTTACCTAAGTTAAGATTTTTAAGTGGATATTTTAATCCTTGTGGTTTATATTAAGTATATTTTTATTCAAATAGGTTCAATATGCCATACTTTAAGCTTATTTTTTTTGAACTTGAACAAGAATTCTATTAAATTTGTTAGATTACATCAACAAAATCTATTTATAATAGCTATTGTTTCTATTAATAATAATAAAAAACTATTTAAACTTGTTTTTTTTTTTTGGGAAAGATCCTATTGTGTCAATTTAATTCATAGTTTTTTTTCCGAAGTATGATTCTTCAAAGAGGTTCATTTTATAGTGTAATATGACCAGGGTGTGTAGATCTTTCCATGTTTACAATACATTTTACATGTTTACACTTAGAAATAAAAATAAAATATTCACTAAATAAAATTTAAATATTATTTATAATAAAAAATAAAAATAATTAATATTTTATGACATTTAAATGAAAATAAGATATCCATTATATAAAAATATTAATGTCCAATATAATTAATAACAAAATTAAATAGGTTTATCTCTAAAAGCATTGTAAAAAGTAAATAACTTCATTGCTATTCTTCCCATAGTAGTTGTTTATATGAAAGCCCACTATGAATGACATTTGCAACTTATTTTGTATTTTAATAATAATAATAATATCACTTTTATTCATAAATATAATATTTTGATGTCCATATTAAATACATAACTTTATAGCAACTTTTTAATTCTATACTTTAATAATAATAATATCACTTGTATTCATAAATATAATATTTTGATGTCCATATTAAATGCATAATTTTATAGCAACTTTATATATATAAAGATAAAGTAATTAAATATAAACAAAATGTGTAATTCATCTATATTTTAAATAATTTCAATGTGAGCATTGCTTATAAAATAATTGTATATGAATTTGTGTGTGTGTGTAAAAAGAGAGAGATGTGTCATTTAAAAATTATTAATAACAAAAAAATAGTTACAATGTGAGTCACAAATAAAGTATGTTAAATAGTTTAGAATATCATTATGTATTTAAATACTTTAAATACTCATGGTTCAGTAAAATACTTCAATATCATTATGTAGAGGGGAAAGATAAACAAATAATTCAATGTGGACATGTTAATCATAAATAAAATATTGCACCCGGATGCGGGTGATTACTATGGTAATTAATATGATAAGACGGTCGGCCGGAGGACGGGATGGCCACATGGCCACCTGCATCGTCCCCCATGCCAACCTCTGGCGCATTCAAACCACCTTGCAGGAGCCATTAATTGTGTTCGAAGGCCGAGACACCTCCACAACCTTCATTGCCATGGAACCTGTAGAGCATCATGCAATTCTTCCCCCCTTGCTCCATTGTGTTTGCCCTCCGCAGGCCGCAGAACCCTGCTCTCGCACTGTGACAGGAAGCCGATGTTGGTTGCTGAGTTGTCTTGATCTAGGCAATGGATTTCATTACTCTCATTCTAGTCTCTGCAACTTAAACCAGGCTCAGACCTCCCCTGTTCATTCTCTGCATCGAAATTCCACCAACCCCTCTACTGCCAACCTTGCTCTCAACCCTGCCATGGCTCGCATCAAACATCGAATGCGAAGCAGACGTGGAGGCACTCATGGAGGCATCATTCGCCCACCGACATCAACTAGCTCTGCCACTGCCTCCCCTGACTCCTCCGCTGATAATCCCAATCTTCTGAGCTCTCTCTATAGCCATTACCTAGACACCCAAAGTTGAAGGGGACACGCCAGGCTCCAAGGCACAGAAAGGAGGGACGCTGCATTCCACTCAGTATATTTCCCCCTTCCTCCACATCCAGCTCCCCATGTCACTCAATTCCAGTTTTGTAGCACTTTAACCCACCCTATAATCACTGCCACAATGACGATTTCTTTCTCGAAATAAATTGATCCGTAGGCACCTCCGCCTGAGCACAAGGACGAGCAGAACAGAGTGGCTCCAAGCAACTGCAGTATTAGCATCCTTGGTAATCAGTAGCATGATGACGACAAAGCAACCCTGCATGGCAAAGTGATAGCTGGCAATCAACCAGCTGCAGATAGCAAACATGGTGACACAAGGGCCTCGGGAAGCTAACAAGGCGACACATCTGCAATGTCGGTGGGCACAAGTAGCACTGTAGCCGATCACGCTGGCTCTGAGGAATATGGATGGTGTCCGGTTGTAGAGGAAGAGCCAACATAAGACACCTTGCAGCTGCTAGCCAGGTTACGTGGCAAGCCTTGAATCCGTTTCTAATTAGTTTTGTTACTTGTCATTTTAAACCTTGTTTCCTGTCGGGTCTTTTTCTGGTTTTGTCTCCAACTCGGGTGACAAAAATTTTGAATTTTTTTCCCAATTGTCGATTTACAGTGGAAAATTTTGAGTTAAGTTTTGGAATTTACAGTTTTTTGGTTAGATTTTTTGAATTATGGAACTATAGCCCCTGCGAGGGTAAATTGAATTGTCCTAATTTTTGTACTCAGACTGGTTTCCCCATTTGGGGTAGTCACGATTTCAAGGTTTGATGCTCAAATTGGTCATTCAATTGACCCAATGCCACTGAGGCCGAAGCCTCTCTGTACATTATGTCTTTATAAATAGATCAGTTTTACTTAGAAAAAATAAATAAATAAATAAAATATTACAATGTGAAGTCTTTATAATTCCTTCCACGCTTAACATAGACGTGTGCGCTTTGTGTGTGTGTAAGCAAAACAAATTGATGTTGAAAATGCTTTCACCTTAAGAGATTCGATATCTGTGAACATTTGATTGATTAGAGATTAAGATATATTTAATTCAGTGAGATAAAAAATAAACAAAACTATATCTAAATAGTGAATTAGGAAGTTTGGAGGACTTTAAACCTTGACTACAAACCTAAAGAGAGAATCATTATTTAAAAAATAAAAAAAATCAAAAACATGTGAAAAATATTATATATTATATCTTTGAACTAATTCTCTCCATATTTCAATTAGCATGGTAGTTAAAACCATTTCTGGATGTTCTCTCCTATTACTAACGAGGAAAACTAATATGCTATTTTACATCATTGTTGTTTTGAAGTTCATCATTATCCTTCATTGATATATTTGCAACATAGAACCACTATATATATGGGATGACAAATTCAATTGTACAAAGCTACCCTTTCTTCCCTTCATTTCCTCCACTTTTCACCAACCACCATAGTAGGGAGTGTAAGATACAATATCCATTTGATTCTCTTCCATGTTTACATGCATTTCCTTGTCATAGTTCAAACCCTCTAAAGCATGGATTATTTTTGTGCCACTCACCTCTCCTTTAGGAGGAGGATTTGCATTCTATTGTTGGTAAGCTGAAGGCACTAATACTTTAGCTAGACTTGGAACCATTATTCATTCCTACTCAACACCCCATTTCAACTAAAACCTCTTGGGAAATATGTCAATCAATGTTTATTATATTCTATGCATTTTCTTCCTCCTCAGCTTCATAAACATGTTGATCAACAAAATTCCATACCTTTGGCTTTTGGGCCTATTTCTTTTTTCTTTTGGGTTTTTTTTTTTTTTTTTTTACATGAGGACATATGTTTTGTAAGTGTCATGTTTGAAGAGATATACAACATATAAATGTTGTATTTTCAAAGTCCAAATCTTGGGACCACTGAATGCTATTATGAAGTTGGATCATATGATCAGGTAAACATTTAGTAATGTCTACCTCTACACATATCCTTGAAAAAGTAAAAATTCCTTTAGTGACTCTTTATGAATCCACAATTAGAGACTTCCCCAAAGAATTTCCAATCCCTTATAAAAATTTATGATAAAAAAACTAAAAAGGAAGATTATGTAACCTGCCCCAAAATGGCATTTTGGATACCATGATGGAATTAGCATTAAAACCCAGGAAGCATGGAATCATAAAAACACCCACACTACCATAAAACCATGGTCTCTCTTTTAAGGCACAATCCAAATCTTTTGATGTGTCAAATTTTTATAACAAAAATCCCCTGGAACATAAATGAATAACACAATTTTTAGTCCAAGGGGAGAAAATACACTAATGGAGGTCCTCCACATTTAACTACTAAAGAATGAAAATCAGAGTAAAGATCATTAGCCTATGGAAGGTTTACTATCAAAATCAACAACTTCTTCATTTGTTCCATGATATAGGGACCAGGGATATTGGGATGTTGATCAGATTTATTATGTGTTTGAGCCCTTCCTTTGACCACATCCTTGAAAGAGGCTAGACCTTTAGTGTTACTAGATCCAGGACTTCCTCCATATAACCTCATATTTAAGATGATGGATGAATTCTATTTAATTCCATAATATATTAGGTCTTTATAATAATATTGTGCCCCTGTATTTGTATTGTTGTGCCCCATAGAATCCCACTATTGTTATTGTTGAGCCCTTACATTATCATTGTTATGTAGACCATAATTATCTTTTTACCCTTTAGACTCTTATATATACCAAGGATGTATTTTCATTTGAATAATCCAAGAATTGTTCATTTATGTGATGTAAAAGGAGGTTTCCTGCTTGAATAGTCTTATTTTCATCGTTGATCTATCCTTATTTTCGTGATCTGGTTAAATATAATTTAGAATAAGAGAAAGGTATGAATGGAAAAATGATGAAGAGGTGTGGACACTCATTCAAATGTTGTAGCAAGATCCCAATGTATCTAATACATTTATCTAGAAAAATGATTCACTATGATACAAAGATTGCTTATATATGTGTAAGAAATCCCAACTCGAACAAAGGGTCTTCTTGGAAATTGCACACCTCTCTTGCAGGAGGGCACTCAAGATTCTTGGAAACTCATCACAGGGTCAAGAATGATTTTTTTGGGGATGGCCTTAAATATGATATTCAGAATTTTGTGGTAGAATATTTTGTTTGCCAACAAAATAAAATTGAGACAATTAAGACCCTAGGTATTTTACAACCATTATACTTTTAGAGTTAGTGTTGAGAGGAGGTCTTAATGGATTTTATCACATGTTTACCCAATTCTAAAGGAAAGAGCGTAGTCATGGTGGTAATTGATAGAATTACCAAGTATGCACACTTTTATGAATTATCTCATCCTTTCAAATCCATTACAGTCGTCAATTCATTTATGGAAATAGTTCAAAGACTACACGGAAAACCAAAGATTATAATAGGTAACAGGGATCCCATTTTCACTAAAAAAATTGGGCAAAATTATTTTCTTGTCTCGGTAGTCATTTAGCTCATAGCTCATCTTGTGCTCATCTTATCACCCCAATTTGACAATAAAACTGAGATAATGAACAAATGTTTGGAAGGATATCTTTGTTGCTTTGTATCTGATAAACAACACAATGGGTTAAGTGGTTACCTATGGAAAAATGATAATATAACACTTCCTTCCATATCGTAGCAAAAATCACCCCATTTATGGTGCTTTATGGATATCGGCCATCGTCTATCACATTTTATTTAAGAGACAATTCTACATTTCAGGAAGTGGAAGATCACATCGAGCATTAACAACAAGTTCTCCAACTCTTAAAGGATAACCTGACTCTATTGCAGAATCGAATGAAACAACATGAATATCAACATCATGTGAAAGAATTTTCGATGTGGGTGATTGGGTATTTTTATGGCTATAACCATACAAAAAAATGTCCCTCAAGCATGCTAAGAAGGTTAATAAATGACCACCCAAGTACTATGAACCATATAAGGTGTTGCAAACTATTGGTACTATCACATACAAATTGGAGTTGTCTGCATCTTTGCGAGTACACCCAATTTTCCATGTTTCATGCTTAAAGGCGGTTATAGGTGACAAGCTCGCAATACAAAGTATATTGCTAGAACTAGATGAGGAAGGAAAAATAATATTGGAGCCTGGAGTAATCACAAAAACAAGAACGAAATTTAGAGTATCTCATTAAGTAGAATTAATTTACTTGCTGAAGATTCCACATGGGAGGATCATTATTTCATATAGAAGAATCTAGAACTACTTAAGCATTGAGGACAACACTTTTTTGAAGAAGAGAGACATGTTTGACCCCTATAATACTAGTGTAGCCCCCATATTGTTATTATTGAGCCCTTATATTATTATTGTTATGTAGACCCTAAATATATTTTAACCCTTTAGACTCTAAAATATACCAAGGAGGTCTTGTCATTTGAATCATCTAAGAATTGTTCATTTATGTGATGTAAAAGGAGGTTTCCCCCTCGAAGAGGCTTATTTTCAAGTCGTTGATATATCTTTTCTTATGTTTTGTGATATGGTTACATAACATAATCCTACAAATTTGAGTCATATTGCAATGGTTTCCCCACGTAATTAGACTCTTAAACTTTGTTGGAATAGCCATCTTATCTTGAATCTTCTTCTTATGATCTTTAACCATATCCTTATCCCAAACCCTTATGATTACTAATTTCGAAAATAGGGTTTTAGCAACTAATTAAAAATGTGCTTCCAGTGGCAGATATGGGATATGATAGTCAATTTCCCTCATATTTTTGGAAATACACCATGGATCCAAATATTGTTAGGGGATCCATAGAAGAACATATGATGCCACAGATACCAAGTAAAGTAACTTCTTGCGGTCATGTCATCAATCAATTTTACAAAGAGAATGAGGGCCCCACCATACTATCACCCATATCCTAGAGGTGATGTATCATATGTGCATCAGCTATCAGTAAAAAACCATTATTGAGTCTTTGTGTATGCATAACTATTAGCGAGGGAGTGTACCTCCATTCCAGAATAGCTTGAGATAGCCCCATCCTCCGATGAGGGATCATGAACACAGAGCTGACCCCTAGTCAATGAGGTGACAACCAAACTTTGTCCTAAAATACTTCAAAAACATTATAAACTACATTAGTCCCACATTAGATAAACCAATATCTTGGATTGCAAGTGCCATTTGCAACAAGGTCGAGCTAATTCTCAATAATGACGATGTGATAAAAACTGCAGAAAAAAACCCTAACCATCTTGCCAATCCCCTTGAATTCTATTTTTTTACCCACTATTTCATTTATATAACTAGACTAATTTATTTTTAATTAAAAAATATATTTATTCACAAATTAAAAAAAAAAAATGAAAAGATCCATCATTATAAACAAATCCAAATTGTTTTAGTTATTCGCGGTTGATATTTAAACATAAACATTATTCTCCACGGCAAATTACCTTTTACCATTAATTTATTCTAGCACAAAAATGAAGATAATGTAGGATAACATAATTGAAAACAGCGATTTCTTTTTTTATTCTCACGCAAGTGGATTGTACGAAAAATAAGTAAAATATAATGGTCCCAGAAAATCAAATGCGTAGCTGACAGCTTTTACAAATAGTTTGAAAATTTTAAAGACTTTTGTTATTATAAAAATAAAGTTATTAACAAGCTAATTCAAAAAATTACATATAAAAAATGACAATGATAACAACTTTGGAAAATCTAATAATGTTTTTTATTATAAAAACGAATTTAATTGAAAGTTATCTTAAAAATATTATATATAAAATTACCAAGTTGATAATGACACTTTCTTGAATTATTATTTGTAAATAATTATTGTAATCTTATGTTTTCTGAATTACTATTGATAAATAATTATTGTAATATTATGATACATAGATGATGTGTATTTTTTAGATTAATGTGTATGTAATGGTAAATAATTATTGTAATATTGTGATACGTAGATGATGTGTATTTTTGAGATTGATGTTTATGTAATATTTAAAAAAAAATTAGAATGATGTGCATGTAATATTATTATTTTTCATTAACATTAAATAATTTTATATAATTATAAGTTTTTTTTAAATTTTAATGGTGTTTCTATTTAATCTGTTATCAATAATTGTATATAATTATAAAACATTTTAATTGTAAATAACAATTCCACTTAATTTATTTAATGATTGTTTTCCTTTTATAATTATAATGTGTTTTATCTGTTTGTGTTTTTAAATGTATAATACATCAGCTTTATCTTATAAAAATAAATAATTATAGTCAACATGTTGATGATGTGCATTTTATTATTAAAAAACACTTTTAAAATATAATTCAATGTGATTCATACATTTTATAATTATTAAATAATTTTATATAATTAAAAGTTTTTTTAATCTTTAGTGACGTTTTTTATCTAATATGTTATCAATGCGAAATAATAATATATAGTTATACGAGTCAATAACAATTTTACTTAATATATTTAATGAGTTTTTTCCTTTTTAATAGTAATATATCTTTTTTATTTGTAATTTTCAACGTATAACCTATTAATTTTATCTTATACAATTATAATATTTTTTAAATTATTACTAATGATTCTACTACATAATGGATTTCTTCGCATTTAATAATAATGTAAATTATTATTTATTTTTTGTTTTTGATGTTTAATAAAAAGTATTTTATTTATTTAATGTTTTAAATGTATAATAGTGAATACATTACCATTTATTTTTAAAATATATATTTATAGATGTTATTCATGACAGGGAAATTAGGAAATAAAATCAATTATATTTTAAAAAATTATTTAGAATTAATTTATAATTTTGAAAACTAAAATTTATAATTTATAATTAAAAATATTTTGAAATATATTTTTTTCATTAACTTTTTCAAAATTTATTTTCCATTTTTAATATTAAATTTTATATATCGAAAGGTCCACCCATAATTTACATTTACCTAATTAAAATAATAATAATAATAATAATAATAATAATAACCTGCTATAAATTAAACCGTTATAACTTTTAATAAATTTATTATTAAATTATAACAATATCAATAAATTTACATATTAAATACACAATCGTCATTATTTTCGTAATTAAATTAATATCTCATCCTGTTAAAAAATAATGGGAAATTAAGTTTATTATTAATATATACAAAATAAATTAATTTTTTTTAATCCATATGTCATGATTGCATTGCGCATTGCTGCAACATCAATCCCGAGTAAATTATATAATCGTCTCTCCGCCTAGCCCTCTACACTTTACACTCCCATTTTCCTTTATTTTCATGCATATCAATCTTTATGAAAGGTTATATAACTATTATTTGTTATTTATTTTTTTAAATAAGAAACAGATGGAACGAATGAAAATTATATCAAATTTAATTAGGTTAATTCTTACACAATTTTACATATGAAATTTTTGTAGTTCTAGCCATTAAATTAAGGGTCTTTTATATACGATACTTATGGAAAAAATATGGCAAAGAGAATTTGAAACGGCCTGTCTTTAAAGTAAGCCTTTATTCTTTTTAAATGGGTAGAAAGAAAGCTTTTAGTTATTTAATAAAATACATAATTTGGAAGTGTAAAGTATTGAAAATAAGCCATTATTCCTTTTTAATACGTAGAAAGAGAGTTCTGAGTTATTTAATAAAATATAAAATTAATATTTTTACATCTAATAAGTTAATTGTATATAATTTAATAATTTATAGAAAACAATAATCGATAATAATGTTTGTTTAACGCATTATAAAATTGATAAAACTTATTTAATAATTACAAAATATTTTAATAATTATTAAATATTGTATTTATTCTTAAATATAACAGAGATAAAAAATGATCAATTAAACGCATGTGCAGTACTTGTAATATCATACCTAACCATACTCAACAATAGAGAGTGATTCAAACTCTAGGGAATTGTATAAGATGGGGAGTAAATTAAAAGGGGAATGTATATGATATGAAGTATACAATTCATGAGAATATTTTTCAAATGAGAAATGAGTTTAATTAATATGGAGGTTTTTCATGTAATATATAGTAAGGATGTTTTGAAGTGATTTAGATTAGGCTGTTATATTATTTTTCATTTATTTTGATGTTTTTATAATGGAAAATTTGGATGAATCAATTTACAAGTTCATTTTCATAGGTGGATCCTAGTTTGAAGAATTGGGATTTGAAACCATATGGAAGTAGTTTGAGGCATTAAATGATATTTTTTTTGGTCTAAAATCTCTCTCGCACCATATCTCCTTTCTTTTTCTACACATAGATACCTTTATAGTTGTCCAAGAGAGACATCCAATGGAGACCATATGCAAAAGTTATGCCACATGGACGTTTAGCTTCATGTTTCATCCACTTTGATTCAAGATGATTTTGTTTCCAACCATTTCTTAATGGGAAAGGGGATAGCCACATGTAAATTACAAATAAGAATCTAGAACGGTCGAGTTGTAACTCATGTTGAGAGTTAAATTGGTCAAACGGAAACCCTAGTTGGCTATCTTACTCTGTCATAATAGAGCCACTAGGAGGAAAAGGGGTTCCATTCTATTTTCTTACAGATTTTTCTATCACAGAGAAGAGTAGATGAGTGTGAGCTGGGATAGAGTGTAATAGATGGGTTTTACATTTTGTAGCATCCAACTAGCCATATGATCTAGGTGTATATTAGTAGCCACCCGCCAATTCCACTTCGACCCCCACCATTGCTTCTTTAAGTTTTTCAGTTTCCTTAATTGTAGCAGAGTTTACTATTTTTAGCAGTTTTTTGAGTCCTAAACATCTAGAGCCGTTTTGAGGCCCTAAACAACGTTTTTTTTGGGAAATCTACCGCTAGCAATTTTTTGTGTAAAATCATCTTTTGTGTTGTAGTCCTCGGAGAGATCTTTACAATGGGTTATCATGCACATCAAATGGAGATAATATGACCAAGTCGCGACCCCGGGAAGTTTGTTGTCCAACTCACCCCAACGTGGCCCATAGACTCTTGGTGTTACATCTCCTCGAGTTAGGGTTTTGGTTGTTTAGGTTTGCTCTTATTGTTCAATAATAAAAAGGCCCTTGAGCCTCATTGTAATGCAGTTCAGAGGCATGTAGCCGCCACATCTCTTCTCAGAGATAAGCTACCATCACCCTAGTTGGTTTATTTCCATTTCTGTTTGTAAGCATATTTCAGTATTTTACATTAATGAAATGAAGTATTATTTCCGCTGCATCTCTGTGTTTATGGTTATCACTGTAATTTGTTGCGGTCCTATTTAAGTCGGGATCACCATAGGCCTTAAGAATCTCCATAAAGAGTTCCTTCTCCTTTGTATTGACATTATTTTCATGCTAGACTAAAAGGAGTAGAGTAAAATCACCTTCCACCTAAAATTTCTTCCAAAAGGGTTTCTCAAAGCATGTATTTGTGTTCATTGTGGTTGTTGAGTGATTGTATTTAACTTTTTTCTATTTCCTAGATATTCTCTCTTGGATGCATACGCAAAAAAAAAAAAATAACAAATTTAGAATCTAAAAGGAATTAACCCTTCATACTATAGATAATAGTTTATTTTTATATATTTGTTGGGACAAACAATTTATTCGAATACCCATGATAGTTTACAAGTTATATTGGTATTAGAGTAGGTTTATTTGGGTATTTTTGGAAAGTTTCTAGGGATCAGACGTAAGAAGTCATAAAACCCTAGCTATGGCTAATGAATTGATTTATAATAACCCTATAGATCTAATATAGGGGAGGTTTGCATGGCTGGAAACAAATATCACATATATAAATCGTAATGTGAACCTCCTCAAGATGGCCCTAACTCGTAAGCTTAGGATGACAGGAGAAAATGGGTTTTCCATCTTGGACATCATATCAAGAGGGAAAATTGAGGGATTAGGAAGAACAAATCGTGTTTGAGCAACATCAACCATTCACACTCTCTCTTCAAGATGGAAGCAATGGTGGATATCAAGTTGTATCAATGTGACATTCATGTTTTGAAACTAAACCATTGTTTGTAGTAGTTAGAGTCTTATTTTAGTGTTAACCATATAAAGGAGCAAATAAAACTTTCATTTTCCCAAAATGATTCAAAGAGTGGCTTCTCTAAGATTTGAATGATGAGGAGTTTGAAAAGGATTATGAGTTGATCCAATATTCCTACTAAGTCCTAAGACAAACTCACTAAAAAAAGACATAAAACTAGTCATGAACAACTATGCAAAAGACATCCTAGGAAACCCCTTGGTTCTAAATGCTATAATTTTAGTTTTCCTTAATATTTTTTTAATTACCTATTTTATATTTTGATATATTTTATTTTTAATAATATTATATATGTACGAAGTTTCAAAAGAGTATCCTATTTACTAATTATATATATTTTATATTAAATCGCAAATGCACATTGCTTTAAATTTTTTATATATCAGTTTTAATTATTATACACATTTATCCTATAAAATATAGCAATATTTTTATAAATCCATATGTTAATAATTCAATATGATGGTCAAGCTTAAAAACAATGGCTAAAATCGAACCTTTAATTGACTTTTGCTGCATTTTATATTGATACTTAATAAAGATAATATGCATCAATATTTTAAAGAAAATAGCCAATAGATGACTGAAACTTGTTTTCCACTTATAAGAGTTTTCGAATGCTGTGTCCGGTTCTGCTTTTCTCGTTTTGTATTTAACTTTAGATGTTGGAATTGAAGACATCTCAGGGGACACAAAGAACGAGAATCGTGTTCCGTTTATCAAATATATCAACATCTAGTCCCGGACTCCAATAGAGTAACGAGATTTTCTAAATTTCGCCGAAGAATAGACCCTTCGACCATTTTGATGGATATCCGTTTACCGTATAAGAGTGGAGTTGTGTGGTGTATTGCAGGTGGTCAAAGGATTTACTCTATATTATATTCAGATAGACAGAAGACTAGGAGCCTTGTATTTGATTCTATCAAATCAGTAAAGATTAACAGTTCAGGAATAAATCTGTTGTTTTTGACAAATATATTGTATTCGAAGAGAATGGCCAGGAAAACAAGTTCTCTATACGGAGGACGGTGGAGACAGAGATGTCTTGCAATTCACAACTTCTCGAAATATAAGTTAATAAATGTATACAACATCAATTTTATATTGGCCGTTCAGGAATAGATCTGTTATTTTTTTGTATATTATATTCAGATAGACAAAAGAATACGAGCCTCGTATTTAATTCGATTGAATCAGTAAAGATTGGCCGTTTGAGGAATAGATTTGCTATTTTTTTAAATATATTGAATTGGAAGAGAATCCCCGAAAAACAAGAGCACGATGCCGTCCACGGTGGAGACAGATATGCGTTGCAATTCACAACTTCTCGAAATGTTTGGTAATAAATCAATACACCATCAATTTTGTATTCCCAGATGTCCACCGCCCTATAAAATAAAATAAAAATAAAACTAGGCCACACATTTATTAACAGCAGTTTCGGACCCTAGAAAGACTTGACCTCATATTTTCCTGCCTCCATTCCCATCCTCTCGGAAGGGTTTTCTCGTCCGCTTTTCTCTGCTTTGTCTGTAAGTGCTCTCTCTTTCTCTTGCTTGGAAACCCTGAACCTTCAGTCTAAACAAAATGAAGTCCCATCTTTCGGTCTGCCTGAGATTTTGCGTAGGAGATGATATGGCTGCTGCGCTGACTTCCTCTCATCTCTCTCTGCAGGTCGAAAGAACCACCGGTCAGGAGTTCATCCTGGGCATGACAGCTAAGGGCCTTAAAAGGACTAAAGTTGTCTTAACCTAACTGCCACATTGTATGTACGTGTCGCTGGACTGGTATTAGATCAAGTAAAAACACAAGATGGGCCGGGGTAAGATTGAGATAAAGCGGATCGAGAATAGCGCAAATCGGCAAGTGACTTTCTCCAAACGTCGAAACGGATTGTTGAAGAAGGCATATGAACTGTCTGTGCTTTGCGATGCGGAAGTGGCCCTCATCATCTTCTCGAGCCGCGGAAAACTGTATGAGTTCGCCAGTAAGAGGTATGCCGCTTCCAAATTCCCTCTTACCTTTCCTGCACAAATTGAAATGCTATAGTATATAAACTGTTTAGACATATTCCTAATACCGCGCCTAAATAATAAGTAACTTATAGTAGCTTAATATACCTTTACTACTTGCCGTAACCCTAGTTTTATTGGATTTCAATAAGTCCAGAGCCAGGATCTTCGCACCCCTTCTAGAACCAACACTCTAGAATGAATTCACCACCCAGGTTTGCTTTACTTGTCGGGCATACTCAACAAAGTCACCAAAAATCTGGGAGACTGCAGGATCGAACTTCCCCTACATCCACCCTGACCGCTTTATTTTATACCATGATAGCATTGCGTTGCTAAATTTCTCCATGTTCAATTTTCATCTTAAAATAGAAATACCATTTTTCTCATTTGTCCAAATTAACTTGTTCAAACGTTTTAGAAACTACTCATAAAATATTAAATGGTATAATTGACATTTTAAAAATTAATGAAGTGAACGAAGTTCATACACTTCAAAAAGATATAGGTCCTCGAAATAAAAAAATAGAAACAAAATTTATTTTCTCAATATTCATGTGAGAAAATTGACCAATCCAACATCCGCTGACCATGGATTTTCCCTGTGAACCGCAGCGCCTTTGATCAGTTTTAATAAAACTGGACAACCATGATCTTTGACACTCTCTTTGATCAAAGCAAACTAACACCTTTTTCTTTTTGAGAAGCCCTATGCTGATTGAAAATAGCAATAGTTATCCCGCAATTCGCCTGCTACAAGCACTATTCGTTCATATATATATAACTTGCCCAAGAATACGGGAGGTCTCATTTTAAGTCCTGGAAGAGCAGGTGTCGCGCACGCCTGGGAAGTTTACCGACAACTGAAAAAAGTAATACCTTACTGTTGCTCTCTAAACAGAAGAACTTTTTGATAATCTCGGTGAATGGAGGCAATATTGTAGCATGTTTAATGGAGTGAATCCGCAGTTTTGTATCGTGCAGTTTCTGAAGTGCTTAGCCACAAATTCACTTTCATTTTTATTTCAATTTCTTCCAGAGTGTTAAGCGTTTTATTTGAGAATGAAGTCGTTGTAATTATCTTTTTATTAAAATTTATTTATTTAAGAAAGTATGTCTACGGGAGCAGTTGATTTCCTTCCACAAGTTCACTTTCATTTTTATTTCAATTTCTTCCAGAGTGTCAAGCGTTTTATTTGAGAATGAAGTCGTTGTAATTATTTTTTTTTTTAAATTTATTTATTAAGAAAGTATGTCTACGGCAGCAGTTGATTGCCTTCTTTATGGCAGGAAAAATTCAAATTATATATAAAATGTAATAAAAAAATCTCATTTCCCAAGGACAAAAAGGAAAGACAACTTGATTACCTTCTTTATGGTAGGATAAGTTCAAATCATATATATATATACTATATATTTTTTTTAAAAAGATGGCCTTCTTTATGGGAGGAAGAGTTTATATATATATAGATATATATATAAAACAAAATTCAATAAAAAAATAAAAGATTTAAAAAGTCAAAAACTCATTTCCAAAGACAAAAGTAAGGCTCTCCATAACATGTTACATTTTTACTAAATTATTTTTGTATTTATTATTTTTATTTTACTATGGTTATACAATATTGGTATTTTATTTACTAATATAACTATTATATTAGTAAATATAAGTAGATTTGCTTCATATGTTGATTGGCATATAAAAATGGAAAATGGCATATATCAATTATATTTATTATTGTGGTTGTTTTAGTTGTTGATCTATTTGTGTGGGCTGGATTTGTTAACCGTAATTGAGAATGGTTGAAAAAAGTTGATAAATTTGACTATAGTTGAAGAAGTTAACCAAAATTGAATATAGTTGACCGAGTGAGTTTGAAAATAAACGTTCAAATTGACCATGATCAATCATTAATATAACAAATAAATGTTCAATCTATTTAAAGATGTTACATTAATGTTGACCATTATGATTTGATATTAAACATATTTGGCTATTCTAATCATAATTAACCATGCCACATTTAAACATAATTTAACTGTTAATATTAACATTTCTTATTATTATTAATCAATTTTATAAAACTTTTTTATATTTATTTATTTTTCATAACATATTTCCACAATATTAATATTGTATTTATTAAAAATGGGATACAACATCGAGATTCCATTCACTATTAAATATATCTATTACTTTACTAGTTTTTTATAGTTATATATTAAATATAGGATTTTATTATTTTTCATAAATATTTAAACTCTATTAATTTATTCTTATTTAATCGAATTAAGGTTTTTCTGTTCCGGGTGGGTAGTACTCGCTAATGCATCCATGAATTCGATTGAATGAATCTTAAGTAAAGGACTCCCACCCTACATTTAATTTCTTTTTTCGCTATCTACTTTTACTTATGCATTAATAACTATTTTAATTTTTTATCTAGAAAGTAGATAGCACAGAACCAAAATTGGGATGGAAAGTAAAATAACTAGAAAAGCATTTTATGCATATTGTGATTTTTGCACAGGACTTGGTATTGTGTCCATGGTGGGTTATATATATGTAGTAAATGCTAATTCATCCATGGATTCGATCGAATGAAATCTAAGGAAAGAATAGGGACTCCCAAAATACATTTTTTTCATTGTTCACTATCTGCTTATGTATTAACAACTATTTCAATATTTTATCTGGAGAGTTGGTAGCACATAGCTAAGAGTGAAGTAAAATAACTACAAAGCATTTTATACATAGTGTGATTTTTGTAAGTTTGTTTTTATAGTAATAAAAATGGTCAAAATTTTATATTAATTATATTTTTATTAATTTTTATATGTAACTTCTAATATTATTGTATGGTTGGATTTGTTTGTAACTAACTTATTTATAGTAAAACATTGTAGGAAAGTTACATTCGCATTTTATACCAATAGCTTTTTTAATAAATTAAATAAACTATTTTAACAATTTATTATTTTAACAATTTATTATTTAATTTATTGAATTTATTTTATTTTAAAATATTTTCTTTACATAATTTAATATAAATTTGAAATTTAAAATATTTACTTATATTATAAAAAAAAAAAAATCAATCTTAAGTTGAAATACATTGTTCTTCAATTCCAAATTGAATTTTTATAATTAAATAAATAGCTAAGACATTCCTAAATATAATAGGATACACTAAATATAATACAATACACTTAGTTACTAATCATGTTACAAGATATATGTTTCTTTACCTTAATGTCATATTTAATGTATTGCAGATGAAAGTCTTCCCAGAAAAAACCAACGACAAAGTTAATTTCTCACTTCGTTGAGGGTTCCCTAATCATACATTACAAATTCTATATATTTAATGCACCAATAACAAAATATATTTAATGTACCAATAACAAAATTAGGTTGAAGGTTGCAATAATAGGTATAAAGTTCAAATGATAATTATTAAGGAATTTTATATATTGTAAATTCTATATATCTAATGACCGTAGAGCATAGTCATATTAAATATCGGAATTTACAATAAAACCAAACAATAATTAAAATTTTACAATTAAATTAAAATTAATTAAAATAAAATATAAAAGGTATTAAACAAATTATAATTATGAAAACTATAAAATCAACTTATATAAAATATAATATAAATGTATAATATATTAGAAAAATGTAGTTATAATAAATTGAGATGGATCTATATAAAATAAGATATAGAATATATTGGAATATTGTAATTATTCTTTTTAATTATACAAAATGTTTTATAAAAAAAATTGATTAAATAAAATGTTTTATGAAAAAAAAATAATTAAAATATTAGTTTTAGAAAAAATATTTTAAATATTTTTTTTGAATAATTTTGTCTAAAAAATTATTTTTTAAAATTTATATCTCTGTATAATATAAATAATAAGATAAATTTAAAATAAATTCAATATTTAAAAATCACAAAATATATATGGTTCCCAATGATAATTCTTATAATTCATTTGTATGGTCGGTTATGAATTTATTTAGTGTCGTTGAGTATATTTTCCTCTTCAACCTTTTGATATCAAGGAGACTTTAGGAGAAAGTTAAAACGTTTATGAAGAAGTGACGGCGTATGGGTGCACAAATAAGTTAATTGTGCAAGTTGGATAGTCCACATTATTATCATTATCATGAGGTGTGGGTCATGATGAGGTGAGGTGTGGGTCATGATGAGCTGTTTAGGAATTTATTTTAATTTTAGATTTTAAGATATTTTGGAAAAATTGATTTCGCTCCTATCTATTGAACTCTAAAAATTGTTATATTCATTATTGTTCCTCAAATTTCAAAATCCAAGTTTAACTTCTATGTAATGGGTTTCCAATAACAATCAAGACATGGGCATCAATGATGTGGTCGAACACATAGAAGATGTAAATTGAACAGACATAGCAGTAACCATTGTGTACTACAATGGAGATACTCTTGTATTTATAGACAAGCTGCCATTGTCAATGCTCAATTTATTTAGTTTCATAAGGATGCTTTTGTTGGTTTCCATCGAAACTTGGTTTATATTTTATTACTTCTCACTCCACTATAATATAGTTATGGGATTTCATTTTTGGTTGATATGGTGATTTTGGCTGGGAATTGAAGTGATTTTTTTTGTGAATTTGGTGGAGCACTAAATTGGTGTGCTTGAAGGTACTAAAGGTGTATACTTCCATTTTAGAAGCTTTGAAGTTGTGGAGACTTGTAAAATTATTTGAGCATAATTAAGGGCCCAACTTAATAATAATTTCATAAACTTGCAAGAATTGAAAAAGAAAATTGGAAGAGAGAATGAATTACATATTTTCAATACATAAAGCAGTTGTGTTAAGCTTAACTGCATGCAAGCACTAAATCTAACTAAAGCTAAGTGTGATTTATGCTATGTCATTATGCATGTACACCACATGCAAGCATTAAAGCTAACTAAAACTAAGTGTGTTTTATGCTATGCTAATGTGCATGTACAACAGCATGGCCCCTTAAGCATAAATTAGGTGAGTATGATGCAAGATAGATGAGACTCGGTGGTAAGTCCATTTTAGGTACCCATGTATAATGCATGAGAGAAGAAAGGGAAAGCCAGTGGGAACAAAACCTCCCCTCACAATCAAATTCAAAATCAAAAGAAAATAAAATTGCTAGGTAGTTGTGTCCTTCACCCCCGAGATCATCCCGCAAAAAGTGAAACTTCTACTCATTGAAATTCATGGTGAAGATGTCGGTAGTTTGCTCGGAATTGGGATAGTATTGTAGATCAATGATACCATAATGAATCAATCCTCTAATGTAATGCACGTGGATCCCAATACATTTGGTCTACTACCATTGCACTAGATTTCTGCAAAACTTCAACGTACTCTTATTGTTGTAACTTATGACAATCAAACAATTGAAAATGATACCAATCTCAAAAATGAAATGTTGTGACCAAATGGCCAGAATGATTTCATTGAATGCTCCTCCATACTCGATCTTTGTTGATGGTAAAGTAGTGGCAATTTTCTTCTTTATTAACAAACAAATAGGGAAAGATCTCAAACTAAGTACATAGATGGAAGTGCAGTCCTCTACAAATAGATCTGGAGGGACAAACTTCCTTTTTGGAGGTAGAGTTATCAACTCCCGTATTTGGATCAACGACTGATTCTCCTTATCCAAGGTTGCATATCGATATAAATTCCTTGCACATTCAACACGTGTTTGATGATTATATGCATGCACTATGTATACATGCATGGGAATTGATTGATCCATAGTTAAGAGTACATGTAGAGAATCATGAATTGAGACCTTTTCATACTTGTATCATTAACATCATCAATAGTGGAGGAATCCAAGTCCTCTTCTATGTTTTCGAAAATAGTGTCTCCATCTATAACATAGTCTTCATCACCTATGGAGGAAGATATTTTCTCATGTGAAACATCCTCATTAGCGTATAGGATAAAATTCTCATCTATAATAGATTCACCAACAACAGAAGAACCATAGTCTTCATGTGTAACATTGTCTCAAGAATACTTGTTCATGTTGTTGAAGAAGTCTTCACTAGTTTCATGACTTCTATGATAGATTGAGCTCTCTCTCTCCAAATGTTATTATTCAAGATAATATTCATCACCATTTAATCCTTTCAATGTAGTCCATATTTCATGTCATGTTTCAATATATATGATTTGATAAATAATATCATGAGACAGAGATAGACATAACCTTCCATAGGTCATGTTAGATTTGTTAACCCAATCAAACTTCTCATCGTCTGACATTGGTTATATCTTAATTCCCATGACTCTCTAGTACAAGCCTTTTCTCCTAATATGAAGAAAAAATATCGGCTTCCATTCATATTAATTGTATGGAGTGAGAATCGTGGAAGATGGGATTCCATTCTTTCACCAATTCATTTCTCTGGTAACATTCAACACTTCCAATTCGTGGAAAACTATGGCACTTTCAATATCCCAACAATATCTAATAATTTGATCTTCAAACTAGAAAAAAAAATGTTCATGCACCTTCTCCAAGCCCCTCGCTGCTTAGATACCATGTAAAATGATTAGAGCACAAGTAAGGACCTAAATGAAGAATAATTGCATAAACTTGCAAGAATTGAAAAAGAAAGTTGGAAGAGAGAATGACTTTTGTATATTCAGTACCTAAAGAAAATATGTTAAGTTTAACTGCACATAAACAATAAAGCTAACTAAATCCAATAAATCTAAGTGTGATTTATGCTATGTTAATGCTCACGTACACCACATTCAAGCACTAAATCTAACTCATGCTATGTGTGCCTTATGCTATATTAATGTGCATGTATACCAACAAGATTTTTTCCACAACTACCACTGAAGGAGACATGTTGTGTTGCTAGCAAGAGAGCATAGGCACTACCCCTTGTAAGGAAATTCGTAGCCACCAAAATAGGTGTAATTGTCTCAAAGGAAATATGTTCGTCTGCTGGTAGTGTAGGAAGAATTAGAGAAGCATTCATGGAATCATCGTAAGCCTCAAAATCTTTGTTTTCTCTTTGCATATTAGCCTCCTGCTCTCTTGTATTAATGGAGGGACTATTTTTTATGGCTCTATTATGCAAAATTTGAATTCATTTTGACATGAAATGATGGAATACATTTAAGGATAAGGAGAATACTAACGATTTTGTTTTTCTCAATTCTACGATTTTTTGGTAGGTTTGAATTCTATTATTTTTTTCGTACTGAAATATATGAATGATAATGAAAAGGACTTACACAACTTAATAAGGCTGGGAAATATTTAATTTTTCTTTAGATTTTATGGTTTTTGAAGGAATTTTCTTAGACATGTCTATTTATTGAGGGCAAAGAAGAATTTGTTGGAGAATATTTTTTTTTTAGTTAGGCACTTCATATTATGTTAAATGAGTATTATATAGATTAAAAGTTTCCTACTATGGTCTACCTGAATACTAAAAACATAAGATCAAATTCTTGAGTTTGCTAAGACCTCATCTAAGTAGAGAATCTTTTAAATAAAAATTTATAAAGACAGACAAGGTGTGTTATATCTTGACATACATCAACATCAAAAGAAAAAGAAAAACTAGTAGTAATTCAACCCAAAATGTATTGATTCAAGACAACTATTAACAGAATATCCAAGCATCCACGTTAGTTTCTCACTATCCTCATATGAGGAGAAGGAGATGTTGGATGATCTCATGGCTAGAATGATTATCTTGTTACGTAGCCTCTCAATTTTTTCTTCCAGTTCTCCCAACATGATATAATTATCTTGCTGAGTCATCTTGTAGCTCCCTATACTTCCTGCAGTATTCAAATTATGTTTAATCTTGTGCAAGCTTTAAATCATGATTGATGAAGGGATGCCAATGGATGCAATGCGCCATCTATAGTGGGATCTATAACCTCCTTTCAAGTGAGCCGGTTTCATATCAAGGCAGGAGAATTGTTGCTCATGTGCACCCTCCTTGGGGGCATAACAATATTGCTCAAGGCATTATATATCATCATGTCACTAGTGGGAATTTGAACCTATGTAGGGAAGATAACAACCATTCCACCAAACCACACAAGATAACCCCGATTGATAAAGAATTTGGTGATTTTGCCTCGGGCCTAAATCGTAAAAGGTGTATTATAATTTAGATAATAAAAATAATTGTTTATGGTTGACTCTTTATTTTAGGAAAGGTTACTAAGTTTCAAGAAAATATTTTGGAATATATATTTGATAAAGGATAAGCGTATATATGTTGTACTTTATATCTTGACAAGAAAACATGAATTATTGGACACTATGAAATGTGTAAAGGAATAAGAAACTTATAGTGTATTAATCAAGAAATTGACATATTTTAGAAAAATCATGATCACCTTATTCAAGAGATATACATGTTACAAAAAAATTGAAATTTCACTAAGGGGGAAATCCGTTGAACTCAAAGTAATAGGATTTATCGATAATTTGTTGGCTTCACTATACAACACCTAAATGAACTAGAAGAAACGTTGAAAGAAAGGATAGAATCATTAGATGAAAGGGTGATTCATATTTGAAACTACAAGATGAAAAATACCAAATGATAAAATCATTGAAATAAGACTTGCTGGCAAAGGAATGTGTGTTGTCAACAAGAAAAGCTGAAGTGAAAAAGGAAAGAGTAGCAATGTATTCTATGATACAAATTATTTGATTGATAGTTATTGTGAGCTCATTAAATCAATTGATGTTAGTAAGGATGACATGCATATGTATTTCTCATGATATGAGACACACAATGATGATCCCAGTGATATTTCGGAAGTGGACCTCATGAAATTGATTTTATTGAATTATAGACAAAAGGAGCCAGGTCCGAACTCATGAAGAAAATGGGTTTTGATGTAAAACGTTTTAGCAAAAATATGTAAGTTATCATGAAGCTCACAGAAATATGTAATAACAATCAAGTCCAATGAAGCTTGGGATATTTTGCAGATGAGATATATTGAAAGAGGAAGAAATGCCCATTAGGATGAAGCTATGATTCGTTAGGATGAAGCTAAGTCATAACAATGTAGTTGTTCATAAATAAATTGTTGTAATAGAATATTTCACCTATGCAAAATTAATTGTTGATGCTGTAAAGAGCCTTCTTGAAGCAAACGAAGATAAATAGTATTTAGAGACTATACTTGTTCTTTTTTACTTAGTAAGACCCATGTGTATATGAAGATATACATGATCAAATTGAAATTGATCTTAAGTGTTGTATCTGTAGCTGAGAAGTATGAAGATATATATGATCAAATTGAAATTGATGTAAGTGTTATAAGTGTAGCTGAGAAGTAAACCACTAGGCCATCATGTTTTTTTTAACTCATAGAGACATTGACAATGTAATATTTAGGCTAAAAATTAACAATCGTAATAGTCAGAAAAAGAGTTACAAGAATTTAATTAACTTAATGATACAAAGTTATAAAAAAAAATGATGTACCTCATCCTAACTAGATCTACTATATATTTTTTAAAAGAATTCTGTAAAAGAATTTTTTACATAATTCTTGTTGGATTTATACATCCTTTTCCTAAGCAATGAAATAAATTCATGTTTGAAAGTTGTAGCTCCTCTAACTATTCTTATGTGCCACGTTGGGATTAAGGTGATGAAGAAAATTGAAGACTGGACATGTGCAGTGTTGGAATTATGATAAATTTGTTGCCCTTAATGACAACTCACATATATGATACCCAAAAAAGAATTAGTGATGTATGATGACAGTTCATAGTGCAACAGGTCAATTAAGAGGTAACAACAAAGGGTTACAGATTAGACTCCAAAGATTGAAGAAAGAGAATAGATTAAGGAGTATACGTTGGTGCACTTAGTCGAAGTCGTGTATACAAGCAGGTTCACTATACAAAAAGAGCGTGTACGTATGAACACACTCTCAAAGAAGGAAAAGCGTGTATGGGATGGAAAACTAAGATTACAGAATACCAGGGGTTCCTACCATGTTATTGACCCATGGTAACGACAAAGAATATTGATACCATCAAAGAATACTAGTAGAAAAACTATGGTTTTGGTTCGAGGTATTGGAAAAGGACCTAAGTATATAAGAAGGAGAAGATGAAAGGGCTAAGCATGCAAGTAATGAATATCTTATGAAGAGTTAGATAAAAAGAAAATATGTATTTTATGGGTTTTAGACGTTGTGTTTGATCTAAACTAAGTATGCACCTAAGCATTTGATGATTAATGAGATCTAATGATGGATCAGGATCATAAGACCTGAAATGAATGATCATTTTGTGGTCTGATAATGCATAATCTAGATCTGATTGGTAACACATGTTATGATCTGAGTATAGGTGAAGTCTGGAATAGCTGAGAAGTTATAAGTATTCATATGCAGATCTATATGTTGGTTCGCCTTGGTGAAGGCATGTATACACGCTGGTTCGACACGTAGAAGTAGCGTATACACTATGAAATATAATGTTTGAAGTTGCAGTAGGTTCTGGTTGTTGATGCAGAGTTCTGCTTTCAGCTCTGTTTTCTGGTGACAGTGATCTGATGGATCCATTATGAAAATTGGATGAAACATGGCATTCATATTGTGTTGTTGTGTACTAGATGTATCCAGTCTGAATATTTATGAAACGTGGCCCCTGGAGGAAGAGTGAAGCTAGTAGCCTTCTGTAGGCTGACACCTATGTACTGGTAAACATATCCGCCAGTACAAGAGCCAAGGGGTTGGAGCTCCCTTTCAATAGCAGCTAGAGAACGAGTGAAGGTTGGAGCCTTCTGTAGGATGGCACATACGTACTGGTAAACATATTGGCCAGTATAAGAGATAGGGTGTTGAAGCTCCCTTACAGTATCAGCTAGAGAACAAGTGAAGGTTGGATCTTTCTGTAGGCTGGAGCCTACATACTGTTAAGCATATCGGCTAGTACAAGAGCTATAGGGTTGTAGCTCCCTTCCAATAGAAGCTAGAGAATGAGAGAAGGTTGTAGCCTTCTGCAGGTGGGTACCTGCGTACTGGTATGAGTCTGCACTAGTACAAGATTGTAAACAGATTTTTCTTATATTAAAAGAAGACAGAGATGACAACAACAAGTGGTTTTTCTCCTCCATTGGGTTTCCACCTTAACTCTTGGTGTTCATGTGTGTTTCTTATGTGTGATGGATTATTTTGTTATTACTACACATGGTTATTGTTTAATGGTTAATAAAGTATTGATGCATTTATTAGATATCAACATATGATGAATTAATTGAATCATAAGTTCACTGGATATACGCTGGTTGCCTTAAGAACAGTGGCGTGCACATGTGAGTTCCCTTCTCTGAAGTAGCATATATAAATCTGATTACAAAATAAAAAAGTTATTGATTTTTTAATACTGATTCACACGCCCCACCCCCTCTTAGTATTATTTCCAACAATTGGTATCAGAGTAGGTCCTTTGGCAGAATCTTGATCGCTTGAAGGAGATCTGTTGAGAAAATGGGAAAGAAGCAAAAGAGGAAAGCACCTTAGAAGAAGAATATATTTGAAAGGAACAATGACAGTAGGAGAGACAATTGGCCATTAGGTGGAAGCAAGCGTTCAGATTCAGAATCCCCTGAGATTGAAGATGAATAAGCAAAATAAGTATCAGGTACAAATTTTTGATTTTCTATTGATACTTTTCATTGTTCATGCAATGTTGAAGATATTTAAAGTGATAGTGAAAGAAATATAGAGGCAGAAGTGAAAATACTCATAGATGAAATTAGAGATCAACAAGATCTATTTAAAAAAAGGGAGTGTGTTTTCAAAGAAGAATTTACTAGATTGAAAGCTCAGTTGGAGGAAGGAAACAAATTAAGAAAGCAATACAAGGAAAAGGAAGGTCAATGTCAAAATATGCAGGATGAAGTGACATCATTAAGAAATGAAGTAAATTAAAAGAGTACAACAATCAAGGGACTTAAAGATAGATCCAATTACTATGAATGTCTTGAAGCTAAGATCTTCTCTTTAAAAGAATATCTTGAAAATTCAAATAAGCAAAATAAAGAACTACCTCAAGCAAATGAAGAACATGAAAATGAGATTCTCAAATTAAGACAAAAAGTGGAAGAAGGAAGAAAGGCTAAAGAAACCATGAAGAACCAATATCTGGAAAAGGAAGAGAAATATCAGGTTGAGGTAAATAGCTTATAAGGTAAATTAGAAGAAAAGGATAGATTGTTACAATTTCAAGATAGTACTAAGATTTTGGATAATATTCTTAGTAGTCAAAGGTCTCCTACCATCAAAACTAGTCTTGGCTTTCATGTATTTGTTGAAGGTGAATCTGACTCACAAGATGAGGCAAGGAAATCTAATGCAAATTTTGAAATGATCAACGAGGAGATAAGAGGTCAACCCCATCAACAACCAAGGAAAGAAAGTATTAAAAGTAAGTCATTTACTCCTAACTATGGAAGTTTTAATCAAATAAATAATGTTGAATGTTCTATATGTCATAATTTTGGACATGTTGTAGCCAGATGCAAAAGTAAAATGTTTCAAGCTAATAATTGTCTCGTGGAAAGATCATCAACTTCCAGGTACTTTAAGGGATTTTTTTTCTTGCAATATGTTTGGTAAAAAACTCCATTGGTTGTTATAGAAGTAATATGAAACATATAAGATGTTATACTTGTAACAAGTTTGGGAATATAAAAAAATAATGCAGGAGCAAATTTCGAGAAACATACCCAAAGGAACAAACATCATCACACTCCAAGGTATGGAAGAAGAAGGAATTACAGTTAGAAAGATGTGGCATAGCTCAATTTACAGACATAACAAACTCAGGAGGAACTGAAAGTATGAAAGTTCAGGGTTCTAATTCTCATACGTAGTTATCATGAAGACAAGTTGTCTATATACACGAGTTAGAAGCTGCACAGTCGCGTATAAGTTGGTTTGATGAAGAAGCAGTGGGACAGACTCAAGAAAAGGGGTCTGATATAGTTCAGTCAATTGTTAATTATCTTTTCTGTTTTGATTGATGATGATTACAGTCTATTGATGATATGTAGAAGTGCTTTTGGCCCTCATAAATTGTTAATGACTTGATCAATAACTGGTCGATGGTGATGCCTTGATGATTCTTGCTGACAAATGCAATGATCAAATCTGACAGTCAACAATTGGCATAGGTTCAGGGGGAGCATATGCTTCTAATAATGCATTGTTGGAATTATATTAGAAGACCTTGGTACATGATGATTCAGATGACTCTTTTGATGATGGACATATACAGGTTATTGATCTTGATGCTTCTGACAGATACTTATGATGCAGATCATATATGGTGTATGATAGTTGTTGATCACTATCATGGTCTTGTTTAAATTGTTGATCCTTGTTATAAATATCATGTATATCAATTGATGTAAAGGTCATGTAAATACCTATGATGTAATAATTGTTATATTCAGTCATGTAAGGAATTTTGAGATCATGTCAAATTTGGTATATCCCCACTTGATTGAGTGATTGATGTATGTAGGAGTCATTTGTGATAGAAATGGTCATACTCACATAGTTGAGTTATAGAGTCATGTTATTCTATTGAAAATATATTTTCAGGATCTACATGTGCTCAGGGGGAGCATGGATAGCATAGTGCATCTCTAAGGGGGAGAATATCTTGGTCCACCCTTTGCCCTTGATGTCAAAGGGGGAGAGTATCTTGGTGTTGTTTGATATATCTAATGGGTTCTATAGCTTGACATAGTAAACACCAATATGGTTTTCATCAAGTCCAAAGGGGGAGATTGTTGGCATTGTGATACAGGTGTTGCCCTTGATGGAAACTCACATATATGATACCCAGAAATCAATCAGTAATGTATGATGACATTTCACAGTGCAATGGGTCAATTCAAAGGTAATAGAAAAGGATTACAGATCAAACTCCAGAGATTGAAGAAAGAGAATAGTTTAAGAAGTATACGCTGGTTCACCTAGTTGAATTCGTGTATACAAGCGGGTTCATTGTACAAAAAGAGTGTATACATATGCACACACTCTCACAGAAGGAAAAGCACATATGGGATGGAAAACTAAGATAAAAGAATACCACGGGTTCTTACCATGGTATTGACCCATTGTAATGAGTGCAGCAAAGAATATTGATACCATCAAGGATTACTAGGAGCATAACTATGTTTTCATCTGAGGTATTGGAAAAGGATCTAAGTATATAAGAAGGAGAAGATCAAAGGGATAAGCATGCAAGTAATGAATATCTTATGAAGAGTTAGATCAAAAGAAAATATGCATTTTAAGGGTTTTAGATGTTGTGCTTGATTTGAACTAAGTATGCACCTAAGTGTTTGGTGATGGATGAGATCTAATGATGGATGAAGATCATAAGACTTGAAATGAATTATCATTTTGTGGTCTGATAATGGATAATCTAGATCTGATTACTAACACATGTTATGATCCGATAGGTGAAATCTAGAATAGCTGTGAAGTTATAAGTATTCATATGCAGATCTATACGCTGGTTCGCCTTGGTGAAGGCATGTATACACGCTGGTTCAGCACTTAGAAGTAGTGTATACACTAATAAATATGATGTTTGAAGTTGCAATATGTTATGGTTGTTGATGCAGAGTTATAGGTTTAGCTCTATTTTCCAGTGACAATGATCTAATTGTTCAGATTGATTGATGTGTTTTAGTGATTGGTTGTATTGCAGTGGTGATTGATTTTGAGCTTCAATGTTACTGACGGGTCCAGTATAAAAACTGGATGAAACATGGCCTTCATATTGTGTTGTTGTGTATCAGGAGTATCCAGTCTGAAAATTTATGAAACATGGTCCTTGGAGGAAGAGTGAAGATAGTAGCCTTACATAGGTCGACGCCTATGTACTGGTAAACATATCCTCCAGTACAAGAGATAGGAGGTTGGAGCTCCCTTCTAGTAGCATCTGGAGAATGAGTGAAGGTTGGAGCTTTCTGTAGGCCGACGCCTACGTACTGGTAAACATATCAGTCGGTACAAGATTCAAGGGATTGGAGCTCCTTTCTAGTAGCCGCTAGAGAACGAGTGAAGGTTGGAGCCTTCTGTAGGCCGGTGTCTACATATTGGTAAGCATATCGACTAGTACAAGAGCTAGTGGGTTGTAGCTCCCTTCTAGTAGAAGCTAGGGAATGAGAGAAGGTTGTATCTTTCTACAGGTGGGTGCCTGTGTACTGGTATGAATCTCCATTAGTGCAAGATTGTAAACATATTTTTCTTATATTAGAAAAAGACAAAGACGACATCAGCAAATGGTTTTTCTCCCACATTTGGTTTCCACCTTAAATATTGGTGTTCATGTGTGTTGCTTATGCGTGATGGTTTATTATGTTATTACTTCACAAGGATACTGTTTAATGGTTAATAAAGTATTGATGCGCTCATTAAAGATCAACATATGATGAATTAACTGAACCATAAGTTCACTAGATATAAGTTGGTTTCCATAAAAATAATGGCATGGACACCCGAGTTCCTTTCTCTGAAGTAGCGTATATAAATCTGATTATGAAATGAAAAAATGATTGATTTGTTAATATTGATTCACCCCATCTCAATATTATTCCCAACGCACGTAAAAATATAATAAAGCAACTTCAAGACAGGTTTCAGGCAGAAGTAGGAAGTAACGCAAGTCTCGGGAACATAAAAAGAACGTTGAAAAAAGCCATGTTGGGATGGAGGGAAAGTAGCCACTTCAGCACAATAACCGAGAAACGTAGAAGTAATACGCCTACTAAAAAGCGAGCTCTTACTCACTACACTTCAACAAAAGCTAACTCATGGTGCTCCATTTATGGTTGGAAAACTACTTCATTGTCTATTAATACGGCATTAGCAATCTGTGACGCTCTTGCCACTGCATTGTCTATTAATATAACATTATTAGTTTGTGACGCTCTTGCAGATTTCAAGTTAATAAACCAGATTTCGTAGCTTTATTGCAAACAATGTAACAAACACAGATATCCAAGCACAGGTAGGGAAAAGATATGGGGAAGGGAAGGGAAATGGAAAGTAATCTATGCAAAAGAGCATGTGAAAGGAAAGTTGAGGGTGATTTCACAATGCAGACAATCTATTGTCGTCCCAACGGCTAACCTTTCTATCGAAGACAGATAGATAGCAATGACAGATATATGTTGTATGTCATTTGCATTTTTTTATTTTGAGATGTGCCAGCCAAAATAATAACGATCAGTCTCGGACTAAATAAAAAACTTCAAGTTAAACATACAAAGAATTAAATGGTGAGTTATTGTTCCTAAACGAGTAAATGTTAATCTTGTACCGAACTACATTAACATACAACCAGCCAAAACGAAAAACTATTTTCTCGTGCAAGTTAGCATTGGGCATATCCAACGGATGTCCGTGGAAGCATTTGATATCACTGCAATTTATATAATTTTAAATATATTTTGTATTTACGAACACGAGATATTGTGGTAAGGAAGAAATTTTTTGTAACTCAAAATCTTAAAGAAAATATAAAATATTATTAAATAAATATTTAATCAGTTATTAATAATTTCAAATGTATATTTAGTTAATTGTATTTTAGATTTTCATACTGAAATAAACATTACAATTAAATTTCAATTAATAAGAATAATATTAAATTTTTTATAAAAACATATTTTATAGATTACAATATATTTATTTTAAATTACCATATCATACTATACTATATTATATTATATTATATTATTTATATATATATATATATATATATATTCAATTTTTATAAGATTATAGGTTTGTGTATATACGTGCACACCCTCAAATATTATATGGGTCTTATAAATTATTATTTGAAAATAATTAATGAATTACTTTATAGGTTATTATTTTAAAATATTTATAAGTTATTTTTTCAAACATTTTTAAATTATAGTTTGTTAGACACCTAACTTTCAAGATTAAGTTTGGGTTATTATGTGTTACAATAATTATTGGAGTACAAGAAACTTAGGAAATTGAATCAACAATTTACCTATTATATTAATATGTACATAATGTACATCATTCTTTGAGTTCATCATTAATAATATAGTTGATTTGGTTTTCAATTTTGTTTTCCTATAGTGGTATTAGAGCATGTTTATCTTCCCTGTCAAATAGCATGAACCACTAGTTTTGTGGCCTTCCAAAGCATACTTGTCTGAGCATTTTTTCGGACATTGTGAGTGCATCGTTGCCTCTCTCCGCAGATCTGTCAGAGGACGAATTTACGTGGAGCTTTTGCACGAAACAACCTAATCATACAGTCTTCATGTAAGAAGAGATGTCAAATATCATTGGATTGTTTTAGTGAGGCACCTGATGTGTATTGTCCAACCATATGGAGAAAACACCTGATTGCATTCAATTTGAATTTGTCGACAGAGGAAGCCGACAACCAACAGATCCAACCAATCAATAATGGGTGTATGATTGCATATTTTCTTACAGAGGATAATCTCGATTTCCTTGTTGGAAGATTGCTTGTGCTGTAAATTTCTGTAGACCGTATTTTGGAACCCTACTCATTATCAAACGATGTGTGATTACGGATGAAGTAAATGATAAAAGGTATTCAAATTTGTATATGCATTGATGCAGATGATAATAATATCGCAGAAGCATAGTAGTTGGTATTTGGCAATTAGTTTTGACTCTGTTTGTTAGGGTTTTGAGTGACCTTTAGCCTCTATGTTGAAGGCAAAGGGATTCAATATGTAGTGTTCCTGGCCTCGTAGTGAACTTATCAGAATGTATTCTATGAGATTCTTCCTCTTGGTTTGGCGCTTGATGTATCTTGACCCTTTGTCATTACATGCATGGTTTCCATATATACTTCCTTCCATACTGACTTTCATAAGTTTTCAAGAAGGCCAATTATAACATTACTCGAGGAATGCTTCAGTCGAATTTGTGGATGTAATGTAATGAGAATTCCTAGTGAGTCATCTCCTTTAATTGGATCATTGGTCTTAGGTGAATATTTGTGAAAAATACACAAATTAATCCCAACAACATACATAAAATTGAGTCCATTTTCAATCTATGGTTTGGTATCTATGGATCTACTTAAAGTAGCGAATGGTACCATGTGTGACGTATGGAAGGGAATTATTAATGAAATGCTTGGATACCAAAACATATTTAATTGATCGATGACTTGTGTTTCTTTGAAAACTGCCAAAAACAAATAATCAATAAAAATCTCCAAATATTCTACGAATGTGTGCTTGCTTTTCATTTCCCAAAGAGTTTTGAAAATTATTTATGTATAGGAATTCTAAGAAAAAATTTGTCACTCATCCACTGACTTCGTTAATGCTGGTAGTGCTCGACTGCCCATATTTTTCCATTGAGAAGAGTTCAATGTATCTGTGTCGAATACTTTCAAAGTTTTGAACATAGTTATATATGGTGCATAGCATTAGCAATTTGATCGGACATGTTGTCAAATTCAAGATGAACAACACAAGTCATTATTGTTTGCCAGATATTATCGTCCATGTTCAACACTAAATAAATGGATCATTATCCCACCACAAAATTGTGATGGATAGAGCTCAAATATGGTTGGACATCAGGTTTTGAGTTTTGTTGAACTTCATGATAAATCATAAGCATTACTAAAGCAAATATTTTCTACCATATGTGCATTTTAAAAGCATCTGGTTGAGGAGAGTTGGGATGGTCCCACATACAACTAATAAAAATGTAATACGTAAGCCATGAGACCCACAATTTTTTGATTGCTTAGTATATGAAAGAGTGGACTATGCGAGTTCATGTGTATATATTTGTTGATGTCACATGCTATATTCAAGTGGAGTATGACTTTTAGTCTTCTTTGCTTTATACGTTTTGCAGTGGTTTTTCATCAAATCGAAGGCACTCTCCACACACTCAGGTCAAATTTTGTTTGTTTATAAATTACATTGGCCTCTCATGGGATTTCGAAGCAGTATTCTTTTTCGTTGAGTAAATTATGACTGAATAGCATTGAGAGTTGAGTGTTAGTAAAGTTTTGAAGCATTGTTTAAGAATTTTTATTTTTTTGGCATATTTCATATTTAGTCACATATTCAAATGGACCAATTGATTTATTGGAGTGAAAGTGACACACGAGCATCCTACTCAAGAAAATCATTGTATATTTGGTTGACATAGGAGATCTAATGCTTTTTATTTCCTATTAGGAAATTTTTGTATATTTTTAATAATTTGAGTGAGACATATTTGTGTGAGGTTTTAAATGTAAATATTCTCAATTATGTGAGAATATGAGAGATGTTAGACTTGTGAACATCTCATAAAAATCTTGGAGATTAGGAGATCATAGAATAGGAAATTAGTTGAGTGAAAAGTGGATTGAGAGATTTGGTATAATCTTCTCATAAAGGCAGAATTTAGATATAGAACTGTTGTTGAGATCCTCAAGGGATCATTAAGAGATTTTAGGAACTAATCAAGAGATTTAAGTTGAGAGATCTATGGAGAAGAACTAGGAACAATAATGATCCATAACTATGTAATTATTCCTATAATTGTAAGCCTAAGGCGAATTTGGAGAAGGGGTGTGTGTGAAGTGAGCATGAATAGAAGAGACTAGGGCTACGTTCCCACATTGTATATATGGTCAAGTTTGATGTATATTTGAGTTCAATTAATAGATGGAAATTATGTCTTTATGATATGGAAAATATCTTTGGTTTATCTTGTCAATAGAATAATTGTTTATGAAGGAGTGGCTAGTTGGTAACTTACGATGGATATGATTGTCAACTCCAACAATCGGTATTTGCAATCAAGTTGAGAATTCGATCTGTAGCGACCAGAGAGTGGCTAGGGCAGAGAACACCCCATACGGTGTGTGAAATTAGGTC
Organism: Pinus tabuliformis; assembly: GCA_031772625.1. Lineage (NCBI taxonomy): Eukaryota > Viridiplantae > Streptophyta > Pinopsida > Pinales > Pinaceae > Pinus > Pinus tabuliformis. Next base: position 945,474,408 of record CM062810.1, read on the forward strand.
AATAGTGTGTGGATCGATATTAGGAATGATATAAGAAGGTGAGTGGAATTATGGCAAATCGAAATTGCCTTTTCAGTATTGAAGATCCACTCCAAATATCCAAGTGCTGGAAACATTGATTAACTATTAGCAAAGTCCTACAAGGAAATCCACCATCAACCGTAGATGGATTCAAGGTGATCCAAGTCAAATGATATTGAGGAGTTGACCATGATTTGCAAGTTTTGTAAAAAAAACATTAGTCACACAAGGGTCGCGGGAGGAGTAGAAGGGTCACGATGAGACAAAAAGGTCACACCTGAGATAGAAAGGTTGCTCCATGGGTCGTGCATGAGGCAAAATGGTTGCACTAGGACTGCAGAAGCGTAGCGCCAGTTCAAAATTGTCTTTGATCGAGTTTTAGGAGTTCATGTTCTCACCTTCAACGTTCTCTCACATCAAGCTGCACTGAATGTAAACGAGCACATGGGTTTCGAGCAATATAGGATTGAAATACTCATGTGTTTCCTTACTCACACTCAGGTATTCCATATAGCATAAAACTCTGAAAACTAATCCTTCCTTGTTTATGTATAACTGATATGAGCATAGTTTTAATCAGAGAGTGAGGGATAAGAAGGGTTGCAGTCTCTTTGTTAAGACTTGTATTGTAGTCTTAGTCATTTAAGGCTACCGATTATGGAGTATAGACCTGGTAGGTCATACTTTTGGTATCAGGGTAAGTAAAATCTCTTTGGGGAAAACTAGAATAGAGTTATGCTCTTGAAGTTATATAAGAAGATACAATTGTGATTGCAGAAAGAGGAGATCAATAAAGGCTGACAGAACAAAGCAGGAAAACAAAGCTAGTGTGCTATGTCTACATTTGTTCAAGATATTACATAAGAAGGGAGGATTAGATTTTAAATCTAATAGGCATCAGACATGCAAAGATAAAGTGTGGCAGAATTTTGGGAAGTAATTAATACTCTTAAGGAGAATTTATAGAGGAAAATGAACAAGGAATAGTCCATTCAGAGTGCAGATGAATGGTTGAACAAGATCATGCAGAGATCTTAAAGGTGATATGGTATGTTTTTCTTTTTAAATTTGGTTTTGAAGATTTTGTTTGCAGATTTTAGGTTGTAGACAAAAAGGGTGTTAGTAGCAAAGACAACTAAGAGGATATGTAACAAAGAACTAGATGTGTTCTCAAGTGGAAGAGTGTATGAGCTCTTAAATAGTGTCAGAACCTTGAAGAATTCCAACAGAGGTTGGATAAGGAGGACAAGTGAATGTTCTCAAAGGAAGTGGAAGTTGTAGAGCCTAAAAGAGCATAAGAGTTGCTCAAAAGAATTGTTCCAGAGCCAGAGGACCATAGATCAAGCTCAAGGAGATAGCTTGGAAACGTAAGGTATTAGTAGGCTAGGCTTAAGGAGAAAAGATTGCTGAGATATCAAAGGAAGGAAGAGACTTGCTAAAAAGAGAGGCTAAGGTGCAGTCCATAAGTGAAAAGATGGAGATCACAGAGGAGGATAATATCATTGTTGATAGTCATTGCAGAGGTTTGGGGAGAAGCCACAGAAAGGAGAATTAAAAACCAAAGGAAAATGGCACGAGAAAGTGTCAAGAAGAGATTGACAGAGAGAAAGCTGAGATAAAATTTTTCTTGAGTTATTGATGGAGATGTTACAGAGGAATAAGGAAGACCAGAGGTATGGTTGGATTATGAAAAGAAAATTCAAAATGGCATAGATTGAAAGCGAAGTGGGAGCGTAGATTGAATGGTCAGCTGAAGGAAGAGTTACTCAGAGTAAATGAATTACTTAATGGGAGAAGACAATCATCTGAAGTTGTCATGGAGATAGAAGGTCATAATCTTATTTAGATGAAGAATTAAAGAAGATTGTCTCAGAGAGGTAAGCCAATGAATTTGACGAATGTTATTGATAAAGAAAAATTGTGGGAGAATGCTAAGGTAGAAGACGGGGCAAGGATAGCTCTTAAAGAGGTCTTACAAAAAGGCAGTAATGCAAAATGTGGTGAGCCAGATTTGTCTCAGGACAAAAAGAAGACATTCATAGGACTGAATGAAGAGGATGGACAACTTTTGAAAGATGTTAAAAAATAAGAAGAACCTATTGAAGACTATAAACAACATCATGATGAAGTACTTGTGAGGTGTCAAAGAGAAATTGAGTTATTGGAGTATTTTTTGAAAAAACAGGAGTATGAGAGTGTAACTATAGTCAGAAATGAGGAAGAGTCTCACGCTTTGATTGGGAAAGAGATATGTGTTAGTTTCCAAGTTTCTAATGTACTAGCTAACATAGAAGAAGAGGTGGATGAGTATGCAGTCAGAAATATGACACACGATTTACTTCTTGAAAGTAAGTTTGAAGATAAGAATCAAAAAATGGAAATTGCAGAGGAAGATGTTTTCGAAGACATTAAGGATGTATGGATGGAATAAAAAGCTGGAAAGAGTAGCCAACCAATTAAAAATGAATGTGAAAAATTGTAGCAGAGAAAGGATCTCAAGCAAGATCTCACACAAGTAACTAAGAGAAAAGGATTCTATGAGAAAGAAGAAATTGATTTTGTGATTGAACAAATGTGAAAATTGATGATGATACATTCCAAATGGAGACAAGTTCTAACAATAGAAGGGATGATCAATCAAAATTTGAAATTGATTGAAGAAATGAAAATGAACCAGAAGACAACAGAGATGCAGCAGCAGCAAAGGTGCAAAGCATTTGGACAATTACAAATTAAGGTTTAGTATCCTGGAGGTAAAAAGTCATTAAGACTTGTAGCTGTCACATTACTATAGAAAAGTGACAAACCTCATAGACAAGAGTCTATGAATATTTTTTTTCTACTGTAGGAGTCTAATGTAGGAGCATCCTTCTCAACAAAATCATTGTATATTTGGTTGACTTAGGAGATATGATGTTTTTGATTTCTTAATAGGAAATTTTGTATATTTTTAATAATTTGAGTGAGAAATATGTGTGTGAGGTTTTAAATGTAAATATTCTCAATTATGTGAGAACATGAGAGATGTTAGACTTGTGAAGATCTCATCAAAATATTGGAGATTAGGAGATCCTAGAATATGAAATTAGTTTTAGTTAAAAGTGGATTGAGAGATTTGGTATAATATGCTCATAAAGGAAAAATTTAGATATAGAACTATTGTTGCGATCCTCAATGGAACATTAAGATATTTTAGGAACTAATTGAGAGATTTAAGTTGAGAGATCTACGGAGAAGAACTAGAAACCTGAATGATCCATAACTACGTAATTATTCCTATAATTGTAAGCCTAAGGGGCATGTAGAGAAGAGGTGTGTGTGGAGTGAGCATGAATAGAAGAGACTAGGCTGTGTGCCCACATTGCATATCTAGTCAAGTTTGATGTATATTTGAATTCAATTAATAGATGGAAATTATGTGCTTATGGTATGGCAAATATCTCTCATTTATCTTGCCAATAGAATAATTTTTTCTGAAGGAGTGGCTAGTTGGTAACTTACGGTGCATATGATTGTCAATTGCAGCAATTGGTATTTGCAATAAAGTTGAGAATTCGATCTATAGTGAGGAGAGATTGGTCAAGACATAGAACACCCCAGAAGGTGTGTGAAATTAGGTCAATAATGTGTGGATCGATATTAGGAATGATAGAAGAAGATGAGTGGAACTGTGGCAAATAAAAATTTCCTTTTCAGTATTGAAGATCCATTGCAAATATCCAAATGTTGGAAACATTGATTAACTTTGAGCAAAGTCCTGCAAGGACATGCATCATCGATCACATATGGGTTGAAAGTGATGCAATTCAAATGATATTGAGGAGTTGACCATGATTTGCAAGTTTTTTGAAAAAAACCATTAGTCACAGAAGAGTCGCGCGAGGAGCAAAAGGGTCGCGCTCAGACAGAAGGGTCGCGCTTGAGATAGAAAGGTGATTCCATGGGTCGCGCATGAGGTAGAAGGCTCGCACTAGCATTTTTGAAGTGTAGCGCCAGTTCATAATTATTGTTGATCGACTTTTAGGAGTTCATGTTCTCACCTTCAACATTACCTCACATCAAGTTTCCCTGAATGTAAACGAGCACATGGGTTTCGAGCAATAGAGGGTCGACATACTCATGTGTTTCCTACTCACGCTCATGTATTCCATATAGCGCAAATCTCTGAAAACCAATCCTTCCTTGTTTATGTATAATTGATATGAGTGCAGTTTTAATCAGAGAGTGAGGGATAGGAAGCTTTGAAGTCTCTTTATTAACACTTGTAGTGTGGTATTAGTGTTTTAAGGTTACCGATTGTGGAGTAGAGACCTGGTAGATCATTAGAAAGTAGTGGAAAAGAAGGTTTTAACTTTATACAAGGGTGTTTATTCTCACCTTGAAGGCAACATTTTGAATATTGTACCAGTGTCTATTCATCTTTTACATTATTTTGAAATGTAAGTGGGGGCTAACATTCTCTTTGAATTTAATTTCAAGTGTTTTCTAAATAGAAATTTGGATAAAATGGCAAGAGTCAATGACTTGTTACAATTACTAAGTAGTATAATGCCATATACTATTTGTAACACAATCCAAATTAACAAGGACGCCCTATCTAATATTATAAATTGTTTGCAAAATGAGCAATACAAGATCAAGTTTCTCCAACTCGAATCTCAATTCTAGAGAGATGAACTTCAGCAAAAGCATTGGAAATTTGAACATGTTTTTGCTTAGACCACTTTGTTCACGTATGAATTCCATCAATAAGTAGAGATGGTTCAAGCCATTTCAGGAGAAAATATGGATGTAGCTGAAAGTTTTGATGTGAAACCTATAGTTCCCAAAACATTCAGTAGACCTTGGGAAGAAATTGTGCTCAACAAAAACAAAACTGGTGTGAGATATGATAAATGTGTTTATTTTCATGTGCTTGATTTTTCCAAGCCTATACAATCTCATAGTGATGGATTTTTGGATAATGTTGTTCCACAACAAGTTGTTAGATTCCAATATTGTGACAGGGTTGGACATGAGAAAGATCATTGTTATGATCTTCATCCTTAAGAAAATTGTGGAAATAAGAATCATTATTCAAGCATAAGACTACTGCAAGAGAGAAATTTAATTTTGGATGGATTGCTTCTTGGGATTGGTCTAAAGCTGCCAAAAAGATTTGCAGATCATACCACAAGAGATGTTCTAGAGTGATGACCTACCTTGCAATGAAGTCTACTTCAACTTCTCACCCTATATCTGATAAGGGGGGAAATGATGGAATAGATAGTCTGCTACAAGTTTGAAAATTTGTCAAGCGAGCCTAAGTTATAGATAATCAAAGTTTACTACTACAACCTAGAGTCTAAGTATAGAAATTAGATTCAAATTGTAGACAAATTTGTTTTGATTTATGCACCATGAGAGCATGATTGCATGTTTTTGGCATGTTGAGATTTGTGAAGGAGCATTTCCACCAACAAAAGATGATAGATTAGGAATTTTTCCAAAGTTGATTTGTCTGAGAAACTGCTATGATAGTTATGGAGTTGATGTTCATCTTTAACCATCATTGGTTGAGAGCTTGAGTTCTCCCATCTTTTGTATTGTTTGTAGTTTTCTATTAAAAAACACACTTCTTGGACTTTGATACATCTCTTTAGATTAAGGGGGGAATGTTAGACACCTAAACCTTGGGATTAAGTTTGGGTTGGTGTGTGTTATGGTGAATAGTTATTGGAGTCCAAGAGATTTAGGAAACTAAATCAACAATTTACCTATTGTATTAAAATGTACACTATATACATCATTCTTTGAGATCGTCATTAACAATATAGTTGAGTTGGTTTCCAATTTTGTTGTCTTACATATTTTTGATTGGATAACTTTTTTTTTTAATATTAAATTTTAATGTAGTCATCGAAAAACTCAATTGGAAATTGTTGTGTTATAAAATATTAAGTAAATGGTGAGATTCAAAATTGATTTCTCTAACAATTTTCGTCCAAACTCCTCAATTTCTATATTAAATTTAATTATAAATAATATATTATTATATCAATTATTATTACTATTTATTATTTAAGAAAAAACTGAAATTTCGAAAATTGAAAATTATTATTAATATTCGATAGTTATATGTTTCCCAAAATTAAATTTATACACTACATTAACTTCAAATTCTCATCATAAGAGAAATGTCATTTTTATATCATTTTTGTATAGTATAATATTTTATTAGTTGATTTTGGATTTTTTTTTTTTCTATCAAAATATAAACATATGTTATATGATATTCACCAATAATCTAAGAAATAGAAGCTTTTTAATATTAATATAAATAAGCCCACGGGGCTTTGGATTGACGGTGAATGGGTGCGCTGTTAAGGCACTCCTTGCGATAGGTCACCGGTTCAAATCCCCCGTGGGTACTTAAGTTAGTCTTAACTAGAAAAAAAAAATATTAGTATAAATAAGACATCGTTTAAATTATTTATAAATGATTATATTAATGGATTTTTATAATTTATATTATAGATGATTATATTAATAGATTTTTATAATTTATAGGATGTAATTTAATTCTAAAATTAACTAGAATGATATATTTTAATGTCAATTATTTAATTATTTAATAAGTTGTTGTTATTCTTGACCCAAAAAAAACTTTCTTCAAATTCCTTCAAAACTTTATATAAAGATACTAGTTGCACACACTGAACTTTTTTATATCAATATCTTGCTGTATATTATTTATGATATAATTACTAATATATTATTATTTTTAAATATAAATGATTAAAATATATTATGATTATTGGATAATTTTTCATTTAGAAGTTCCAAAAGAAATTTCTTTTTAAATATATACATATTTTTCTTATAACATGGAAATCACCGATTAAACTACATCTTATAACCTAAATAATTTGAAATATTAAAAAATATATATAACACATTAATCAGCAAAATGTTACAACATACAATTACACTATTTTTATACTTGGATTTTTTTTATATATTATTTAAAGATAATTATATATCTAGATATTCAACTTGATTAGTTTAAAAAAATATTTGTCTTAAAATACCTACGCATAATAACTTCATTTTTTACCACAAACGGACACAATATTTAGTCATATTGTGTGGAGTTTGGAGTTTAAACCTATAGTAAGTATTCGCAAATTGATATAATTCACTAGCTTCACTCTACCTCCCATCCCACTATATCAAAAAATGTATATTGAGTACACAACATTCAATCATATTGTGTGGATTTTGAACCTAAAATAAGTTGTCAATCTGTATTCGCAGATTGATGTAATTCAGTAGCTTCACCCAACCTCCCATCCCACTATATGAAAAATTGAATAGTGAGCACTTGAGTTTAAAAACCATATTGGTGTATGGAAAATAAAAGATGGTCAATTGTCAGAGAAAAGCATCCCGAAATACAAACCTTGTAACATACCGTCTTTTGAGCACTTAGTTTAAAACCGTGCTAACTCATGGAAAATGAAAGTTTGTCCATTGTCACAGAAAATCATCCCGAAAAATCCTAGCAATGAAAGCGGAGTCCTTGAAGTTCAAATGTGACTGTATAGTAATGTTGGCGGATTTCCCAATGTTGAAAATCTTCATTCTCAACGAAATTATTTTGACACGTCGAATGGCCGTGCAAATTGAACTCATAGCAACTTTTTTTTCAATAAAAGAAAATTGGAAAAAATCAATGAGTCATGCTACATATGGTTGTTCAAATTCACCTTCAAGTCACACATCCGCTCTGGGCCTTATTCATGACCTATGGCGAAATACACCTCAAGGGAAATTTAAGAAATACATGGCTGGTTTAAAGTGCAAAAAAAACCAATTTAATTAATTAAGATTTAGATAGTTTTAATTTTTTTTGGATAATTATTAGTATCAAATAAAAATAGACAAATCCTTTTTAAAAATAATTAAAAATTATATAAAAAGAAAATTAAAAATATGGAAATTTAAGTTTTAATGCTTTTTTATATATTTTTTTTAAATTGTATTTGTATTGCAATAGAAAGAATTACATTAGGTGGCAAAATTATTGTATTTAGCTTGCCACTTTGGTGAATAAACTAGAGGCAGTAAAGAAGAGAGTAAATAACTTGCAAAAATGGAGGAGGGTCCATTAAAACAGAGACCAAAATTAGTTGTTGTCGCACGTAGGGGGAAACTAATAATAAGGGACAAAAATAGCAGCCTTGTTGAACTACAGAGTTTGTGCTAACAAGAAAATTAAACTCAACATGGAAATAAAGGAAAACATAACTATAGCCATGAAAACACTACATGGAACAATAGCATCATGATGATAGAGAAGTATCCAAGTTTATTGGATATTCCTTAGCCTTGCATTGTGGAGGAATCAAAGAGTTGGGTGGAGAACGCAGGCCAACCTTCCATGTGAAGCATAAGGTCTCAGAGTTCTTCAAACCTAGCTGAAATATTTCCCTAGGATTTTCTTCTATCCACCAAGAATTTTCGAAGAAGCAAGTTAACATACCAATATAAATTAAGAGTATGCAACTAATGGTTTTAATGGCAACATGAATTACCAATATATAGAACCCAAGGAGAAATGATTGTCATGATGCTGAAATCAACAGTGACATGTTTTTAATGGTGGATTTCTTCCTCTGCTAGTTAAATTTCCTCTTTTATGTCTAGTGGAGTGCTGACATGAAAGCTACGAGACATGGATTATTGTTTAAGGCATGCCATGGAACCCCTTGGCACTCCACAACCTCCACTACCTCCACTACCATGCCTACATAAAGCTCTCGAACATGTCATGGGTATCGAAGACAGCGTGAAATCACATGAACTCAAACCAAGGTGAGAGAGGAGTTGCATGAGGAAACCATGAAAGAGGGAAGCCATTACGAATTGTTAGTCATGTTGCATTGACGTGGAATGAGGGACCACGCCCTCTCCTTCTGAAAAAATCCAATACCATGAGGGAAAACTCATTGAGAAGGATGGGAGAGAACCTACAACGCTGACAAGGCAAGATTTCAAGAACATCGTGGGAAAAGACAAGTGATGGAGGAAGAAATGGAGGAGAGGGTTGGGGTAAAACAACCTTCCCAAAACAAAGAATATTATGTGGAGTGAAAAGTGGCAGTCGATGTGTATAATATCCATTTTCTAAAGGCCTCGGCCTCCCACCTTAGGAGGAGAGTCTCCTTAAATTCACATCGAGGGAGATACATGTGTCAGAAGTAGAGATGGGAGGGAATGATCACCAACCCCATTTATTTCATTGCTTTCAACCCCACAAAAATACCTTTATAACATACTTTAAAATTTAAATTTTAAAAATTTTCATATATAAAAATAATTTTTTAATATCGATAATTTTTTTATTAATAAAATCATTATTACACATCATTTTAGAGAAACATTTGATTATTCACAAAATATTTAGTGATTAATGGTGAAGTCTTTACATGAACATCCAAACAACATTATAAGATGGTGAAGTTGAGTCATGTTACATATTACAAGGATTAAAGGGCACGACCTTTCTCCAATATAAATTTGATGCTACACGCTTTTGGGATAAACTTTTCCAAGGCTCTGAAAAGAACAAGGCTTTACCACCATAATATGCTTAGGTGGAAAAGGATAAACCTTGATATTTTTAAGAAACGTTCACGTGTTATAAATTTGTTTGCTAGATCATTACTATATAACCTTGGTCTCTGAAAAGAACAACAATAAACAAACATCTAGAGAAAGGTGAATGTATCAAAGTGGGGCAGGGTGAGGTCAAGCAGGGAGCCTTGGCCCTCGGTTGTGCCTCCGTTGTTTCCCATCTTCTCAGTGGATGAAGTTTAACATTTGTTGTGAAGCTGGTGTCGAGTGGTTTGCTCGGTTTGATGGTTGGTTGTTTAGCTTGTAATGGATTTTTTGTTAGGGATTTCTTGTGGTTGCTTGGTTCTATTATTGCATGGGCCATTTTATGCACCAAAATTGCTTATCATAGTCATTTTTGGTGCCTCTTCGCTCGTCATTCGTGCTTCTTTGCAAGTGTTGCATCTATTCATGGGTGCCCTACTATGGAGTTCAATGCTTGTTGGTATTTTCCTGAGTTCTTCCAAGCCATGAGTTATCTACTCTGAGGCTTGTTGCTAGGTTCTGCTTTGCCACCAGTTCCTTTCTCCCGTTGTTTTTTGGTCCCATGATGCATCTGCATTCATCATCTCTAAGGAGATGTGGGATGTTTGGGGGTTTATGCCCCAATTTATTTGTTCCTTGGTAGACTCCCTTCATTGGTGTGGACGACATCATGTTCACATGAGGTTTTGTGAGGGGCTTCGTGGGGATTATCTACCCTAGCTTGTTTTACGGAGGGGCCAGTTTTTCCTTTCATTGTTTGTTTCCACCATGGGTGCACTCTATTTTCGGTGCACCGTTTTTTGATTCACAATGCATATGCCTCGGTTTCTCTAGGCTATTAGCCATGTTTTTTTCTAATGTCATGTGTCTTTGCTTGTTGTTTCAAACTTCCTAGGTGACCTATGCCTATTTTTTAGGCTTGTTAGAGCATATCGAGGCATTTATTGTTAGTCAAGGTATCCTCCGTCATTACTTGCTAGTTAAAGTATATTTTTACATTATTTTTACTTATCGATCAAAGTACTTGTGGTGTTATTTTCCTATGGGTCAAGGTATCTTCCGACACTAATCATGAGACTTGTCTGGGAATCTCCAAGCACTTTCAAGCCTGTCAAAGCATCTTCCGATTGTTTTTTGTTTAGAAACCTTTCCCTCTTTTTCCTTTTAAATTTATGATGAAATATGTTCATTTAAATTATAATGATTGGTTGTCTATTTTTTGAACTATTTTTAATGATTCCTACAAAGTTCTTCAAAAACTTGCATACACTACTATCCTTTTTCATAACTTATGCCAACATTTTTCATTCTAATGAAAATGGTTGTTTTTTTCCTAAAAAAATAGACATTTGCAAAAGAAAATGGAATTATTAAAAGTGAGTCATTCATGAATTGTCTCTTAAAAAGGTGCAAACATTTATGAACGAGTATTTTTCATAATATGTTTTCTTACCTGCAGTTATTATTTACATGTCATCATTTCGATAACAATACTATTACATTTTCATGCTATTTTCTCAAATATGTCTACATCCGTGGAAGTCCATCTTAGGAATATCTTATCCAAAGATAGAAGTTCATGTTATATGTATAAATCAGTATTCTGCTTTTAAATATTTATCTAAATAAATATTTATATTTATAAAAATATATAAATATTTTATTTTCAATTATTTAAGATTAGTAAATATAATATTAACTTTCACAATGCGGTGTCAAAGAGGGGTGATATTTTTGAGGAAGGGCATTGAAATCATGTCTTTCGAAATCTTGATTTCCGAAAAAACATGGATATGCATGTGCGGATAAATGAAATGGGAAGGGCAGGTACACCATGCTTAAAGTGGAAATTGTTGTAGAATGTTATGTTGATTCCCAAGTTTGTAAAATCCCGAGATCCTTTTCCACCTAAGAAGATTATGGTGGTAATGGTTTGTTGTTCTTTGAAGCCACTGATGATGAGTATGGTGGATATTCAAATATTCATGGGGTTCCTGCACATTCTTTCCATTTTCTTATGGTTTATCATTGAGTTTCTATTGGATTTTCATTAGTGAGGTGGTGGTGGTTGGGAATATGTTTGGGATAGTAATATTGTTTCAGGTTGGGAGGATGGGTATGACGATATGGTTTATAGAGTATATGTAGGATATTTTTTTCTTATACTCAAAATGAGGTTTGTAAGGAAATTGATGAGTACTATGAATAGGTTTTCCTACCAATTTTCGCTGAAATTACCTAGGAAAAGGAGGAGGCTCATTAGGGAAAGAGGTTTTTTCACTATTTTCTAGCCGATGCGGCTCATTAGGAAAGGAGGTTTTCTTCACTATTCTCTAGCAGATGAGGGACTTGTGATGGAATTATAAATAATCTAAACTCTATAGTTAGGGACACTAATTACTTGTACTATCTGGGGACACTAAGTACTATGGACTTACACTAGGGACACTAAGTACTATGGACTTACACTAAAAGATTATTATTGGAAAGACTTTGCTAGATCCGTGGAATGACAAACCAGAACAACTAATTCAAATGGATGAAATATTTTTATAGATTTAAGAAATAAGGATATAGATGGAACCATTCACTTCTTACAATTCAGAAGAGATATCTTACAGTCTTATGCCTCCATAAGTTTGTAGTTAGATTATCAAGTGAATTACATCTCTCTTTTATTACATTTTCGTTCTGTAAGGTTTTTAGTCACTCATGTTATGTGATGCCGAAGAGTGTTAGGTTTTTTTTGTGAGTGGCATTTAATCTTTTTGCTTCTAAATTTAGAAATGACTAAATAGATTAAGGGACCTTTCTGGGTAAACTTGTTTAACTTTCGGAATAAAAAACCAACTACATATTGATATTATCCTTCCTTTTTACTTAATAAATTGACTACTAGCTTATTTTATATTTATATATATATAAAACGAATATATATATATATATATATATATATATATATATATAGATATAGATAGATATACACACACTAATTACTAACTTTATATATATAATATTTTTTCGCATTTAAATTTTATTTATAAATAATAATATTATTATATAGAAAATATTAAAAAAAGTTTAAATAATATTATAATATTATAAAATAGCTATGATAGTGTAAAGGTTTATAAATATAAATTCTATAAAACATATTTTATTTTTTTCCTAAATTTGACTCTATTACTTTTTAAATACATATTTAATAATAAGTAAATTTATAAAAAAATCTAAACATCTTGATAAATTAGTCAACCATTTTTACTAAATTTACATATATCATTTCAATTACAGAAATAAAACAAATATATAAATATTAAATATAAATACTAAATATATCATTTTAAGTAAGAAAATTAATATTACAAAAAAAAATTATGTTGAAAATCTTGAATTTTTTTATGGTGATGAAAAACACTATACAACTTTTTTATGGTAATTATGTTGTAAATGTTATATAATATAATGTTATGTTGACTAACTCAAATTATTTAAAATGTAATTAAAATAAATTAATAATCAATAATTGGTATAATAATAAAATACAATATAAGTAAAATTATATATATAGAGAGAGAGAAAGAGAGAGAGAAAGAGAGAGAGTTTATCTTGGGTGTTTAGGTGGAATAGTTGTTATCTTGGTTGACCTAGTACCAACAACCTCTCTCTAGTTTTCAACCTTTCTCTGGTCTTCAGACTTAAACAGAGCCAAAATTTCTCTCTTATCTTGTATATATGACAAAAAAAAACCAAAAACCTTTAAATATAAAATGAATAAAATGTTTGACACTTCTTACCCTATTTTTTAAATAAATTAAAAAAAAAACTAAAAACCATATCTTCCCCTTTCCATTCTATTCTCTCCTCCATCCCACCCCATTTTCCCTACATTTAACTCCTTCGTCATTCTCTCCTCCATCCCACCCCATTTTCTCTACATTTAACTATGGATTTATAAAGGCTTATTTTCATCTACTCATGGATTAGGGTTCTCTTTTTCCTACCATCTTGGAGGTCATGGCCCCTAGCTCTATCGACACCCTACAGGAGGTCGTGGCTATGGTCGCCATGCCACTATTTTTCCTTCGGGATGATGTGTTGGTTCCTTCTATCGTTTCCTGACCTCCATAACTTGGATCCTCTTACTCTGCAAAAAATCACACATATGCTCATAACACATTGCATGTGATTTATTTATTTTTAATTATTATTAAAATTTGTAAATATGTGTGGGGTTTATTGCTAATGAGAATTGCTATGCACTAGTAGACTCTTCGAGTTGGAGTTAGTTTACTTTATATATAACGTTAACAACATATTTAATATATTTCGGTTACTGGAAGGAAATCAATGAGATGTTTTATTTTAGCTTATTCATGGAGTTCACAATTTAGGCAGGAAAATAACGTTATTTTTAAAGATAAGTATATTATTTAGATTTTAATAATTATTTAATTAATGTTTTTATTTAAATATATACATTATTTTTATGTAAATATATAATTTAAAAAGATTTTAAAATTACATTTTAAATTTTATGTGGAAATAAATGACATGCTGAAATAAATCAATGAAAACTAAACGTATCACATTATATATTTTATTTGTTTATATTTTTTATTTTTTTTAAACTATGATGGAGGAAGCTTCTTAGTAATTAGAAAGATAAAATTTCTTTATAGTGAAAAATTTTAGTCAAATTTTAGACTTAAAAAATAGTTTGCACCTTGAAATATTTGATATTTCTAGATGCTGATAAATTCTGAATTATAAAAAATTTATGCCAGTTAAAAAAAAACATGTAAAAAATATTTTTTCAATAACTTTAAAAATGCCTTCATACTTTCCTAACCTTACCATTACAATATTAATATTATTAGTATTATTTTATATTTAATGTAAATAACTAATATTATTATTTTATATTTAATATAAATTTATAATATTGGTGAGTTTTTTATTTAATTGTGTTACTCTCTTTTTCATTTTCTTTTTCATTCTCATATATATATATAGTGTGTTAATTGCGTTAATTAATTGTTAATATATATTTGATACATTTAAATCAATTTATAAATAAAAATGTCTTGTATAAAGATTTTTTATTTTTTTTTAATATTTTAATATAAAAATAATTAATTTGTCGTTTATAATGTAGATCATAGAAGGTGTTATTAATGTCTTGAATTTGATTTTTTATATCTCACAAGAAAACGAGCCATGAAAAATGTCATTTTCAAATTAATACTAATATCGCCATCATGTCCACCTAGGTGAAAACTTTCCAATCATGTAAATTTCTCACCACTAACCATGTCAACATTAACGCACCTTGTGGGATCGTTGGATTTGAATTCCTTGTGAACCAATGGTTTCCAGTGTACTAGTTTGAAACTTATTGAATATCACAATATCATATAAAATATAAAATACATGGTGGTATTAAACACACATCATATAAGTTATATAAATGAAATCTCATGTATTTAATTCACATCGATCAAAGATATATCAAGCAAATTGTACGTATTATATGTAAACAAATTGCAGGAATTACAGCGACGCATTGTATATCACAAGCCTCGGCATATGGATTAAAAGTTATACTTGAAAGAAAACATGTCCCGTAAGGACAGATCATGTCAACACTATCGTGCATGGTAAGTTATTGGATTTGTTCGCCTTGTGAGCTAAGGGTTCCACTGCACTAGTTTTGAGAATATATATATATATACTTTGGCAACTATTTAATACACGTATTTAATCCAGTCCATACCATATTAATTATATCTATATATATATATATAATAAACGAATAGTAGCTATTATGTCTACTAAATATATTTAGTAAACAAGTTGCAGGAACATCCACGCATCTTATGTGTCATAAATCTCAGCGTGTATTATCCACCAACAATCACACGCATTAAATCCATGTAACACGTCATATATAAACCATTGGCACATATTAAATCAATGCCACAGTCACACATTATATGCAGGGAACATCTTATGAAAATGTTGTTTGTACCAAAGGAAAGCCGTGCTGTTCGCGTCAGTTCCACCCTACCTTGCCATCTCACAGAATCCCGATGTGCGATCGAGTCTCCTGTGGGCTTTCCCCACATTACACTAGTGTTAGAAATTCACGTAACAAATACAGAATTTTTGCTGGAATTTTGTAAAAAAAAATTAAAAAAATCCGGAGTGCCTGAATTGTTTTTTTATGGTAAATTAAAAATTCTTAAAATATTCAAAACTAAAAATTTTTAAAATATTCAAAATCCCAAAATTTGACAACATAATTTAAATTTTAAAAAAATTCTACTAAATTTAATGATAACATTAACTAAATTCCTATTATTTTCCAAACTAATTTATAAAAAATTTAGACAACGCTCATTACACATCCTCCTCATCAGCCCAACCAGCAATGATGCTTAAAACCATGAGGGCCGCCTGGATGCCGGATAATAAGGCAGACCTAGCTAGGTCTTGTCCCCATCGGGCATGTTAACGATGATGGGTTTGATGAGTGGTGGGGCCTAAGCCAGATACTGGTCGGTTCAAGAACTTGCTGAGGTTGATCAACGCCCAACACCCATTTGGGTTACCATCAGCGATACAATTCGCAGAGTGGGAACCAGGTTGGAATTTCAAAAATAGACTTATGCATCTAATTTAACAACTTTCACACTTATTTGACCTTTCTACACAGTTTCAAAGAAAACTTTTGATGGTTTTGTAAATTTTTCATAACTGTATTCGACAAACAATTAACCCATCAAATTCAATACTGAATGAGAACTAAGCCCCTAAACTGGATACAGCGCGAGACGTACCCTATCGCCCCATCGAGGGTCGAGGGTCTTGACTGTTATGTATAACGACCTGGGTGATATTTTTGTTCATAACATAATCGTGAAACTTATTCATTCCGTCCATTGGAGTCTGGAGAGTCCTCTTGGTTATGACAACATCCCGAATTAGTCGTTTACATGAGATTCGACTATCAACATGTGAGTTTGTGGTATGGACTGCCCTTGAACGCTTAGATGACTTGCTGGCCCTGCACATTAAGGGCCGAACGGCTACAGTTACGTAAAATGCGGTCACCAACAATGTCATTCCAGAACATTCATGCTCGACGGATACAAAAATCCCTGAATACAAGAAACAACAGTAGTATGGCATATAAAAAGGCTCTTTGCTGAAGTTGTAACCAGAAAACAACCTCTAATACCATTGCACATTAGAGCATTAATGGAATTAATCATTGTGGTAGAAAAGGTGAAAAGTTTCACCATATGAAAATTAGGCTTCATAAGCCATTCATCATCTGCTCCTCAATACGAGGGGCAATGGATTAACTGTCTATATCATTTGAGCAACAAATGGTTCAGAAAAATCCCTTACCTTTGAGTTACATTATAGCGTACACCGCAAACTTCCTTGAACTTGAGGGACATATGAACAAAATTGAGAAATGCCACTAAGCAAATGCACAGTACTTTGTTTCTTCGGTGATATCCAATATAATAAAAGATAATCCAATTACATTGTACAATATAGGAAACGGTGGTTATGTCTTTTAGTTATACTTCAGAATATAATATTAATAAGGAAATAGCATATTTTATTATTACCATTATAGATCCATGTTTTTCCACAAAAAAAATTGTTTTCTGTTAGTGAGAAA
Organism: Pinus tabuliformis; assembly: GCA_031772625.1. Taxonomy (NCBI): domain Eukaryota; kingdom Viridiplantae; phylum Streptophyta; class Pinopsida; order Pinales; family Pinaceae; genus Pinus; species Pinus tabuliformis. The sequence continues at coordinate 945,491,770 of CM062810.1, forward strand.
TAAATGAAAAATGTAATTCTCCATCACCCTTTTTAACAAAGGTAATAAAAAATGCTCACAGTAAATCCATACATCATAGGTGGTAAGAGAAACTGCTCTTAGAATTTACAATTCAGCGTTGACCGTTGCTAAATGGCTCTGGCAAAGGACATAGAAACCAAAAAAATACTACATCTTTAAAATACTATAGAGCAACAAAACCAGGGGTAAAAACGGGGGAGGCAAACTGTCCGAACATGTGATATGATCTTATCATATAGGTATGATACCTTCCCCTCTCACCATACCAAGGTCGAACTGATTGAAGATAATCTGATTCGGGACAGAGCTGCAACCCATTTTTGAGAGACGTAGCTGCAACCCATTTTTGAGAGGCGTTGATTGAAGACAATCTGATTTGGGACATAGCTGCAATCCATTTTTTAGGGACGGCCTCTCACCATACCAAGGTCGAACGGATTGAAGATAATCTAATTCGGACATAGCTGCAACCCATTTTTGAGAGTCCGTGATTGAAGATAATCTGATTTGGGACATAGCTGCAATCCATGATTGAAGATAATCTGATTCGGGACATAGCTGCAACCCATTTTTGAGAGGCGGTGATTGAAGATAATCTGATTTGGGACATAGCTGCAATCCATTTTTGAGAGACGGTCAGTTTCACTGTTTTGAATTCTATTGATATGTTTGGATACATAGATGATGGAACTTCCCAGATTCGAGAACTGCAAAATTTAAGGAGCCTGTGTTGTTTTCGCATTCAATAATTGATTTGGAGTCGCCCAAAACAGAGAGGAACTTGAGATCAAGCCAAAATGCAAAATGCACAAGGAAGGACCCCCAAATCTCAAGAAGTTTGGCCCGAGTGTTGGTTCCGAAGTCGCACTATCAATAAAATCTAAAAAAGTGTTTATGGCTAACGTAGATGGCCATACCACATCCACAAGAGTCAAAGGAGGAAGCATCATCAAAGAAAGTCACATGATAGGAAGACCAAAGGTCTGTAAGAGGAGGACAGAAATGATTCATCTTAACCAAGGATCTACTAAGAGCCCAGATGGATCAAATTTGATTATATTCACACCTGTTTTCAGAATACAAAACTTGAAAAAAGAAAAAAGATTTACATGTTAAGAGACTTAATCCCCTTTTGTGCTTACTAATCCATGGCTAAGATAGATTTATAGTGGTATTCTCTTACACCATATGTGATTTTTTATTGTTTCAATTGTATTTTTAATAATTTATTATTAATAATATTTTATATTAAAAATTGAATGAATTACACATTCTCATCTTATTCAGAAATAACTAAATTATTTTACCTTTAATTATTTTCATTTTGATAATTGAAATATTTTAGTGAGTTAAACATTAACATACATATATATAATAGTTAATATAGATATTCAAACAATTTATTTAAGTTCTATATTGAAATACTTATAACAAAAATATAACTTTTTTTTCTTTAATTTTGATTACTTACATAAAATTATATTATTTAACATAGATATCAAAATATTTTATTTACTAGCATAGATCTATCGTAAATAATGCTCTAACATGAGCAGAGAAGGATCCAATATCTTCAAGTGCAATTTTTTTTATGAACCCACATTATTTAAATGTTTTGTATAGTTAATTTTCTTTTAGATTTTTAAAACAATTTATTTTGGCCACATGAACAAATTTTCAAATTTGATGAGGGACGTATATCCTTACACATCATACTAGGCTATAGAATGAACCTCTATAGAATGAAAGTGAAAGTGAAATATGTTTACCACATGTTTTTCATACTAGATTATAATATTTACACATAACTAAGTGAGCACAATGATAATGCTATTATTGATGTTTTATGATGTTTTTATTTATAACTAAATAAATATGTATAATTATTTATGTTTTTATTCTATCTGTAAATATTTTTTATTTAAAATATATTTTTTAACAGACCTGTGTCAACTCCAATTTAAATATAGAGAAAATAACATATCACACTCATAATAAAGCTTTCAACTTAATAAAAATCTCAGACTTAATTATTTTTATATTAATAAAATAAACCCTAGATCAAGATTATATAACAACACATTCATGAAAAAACAAATTACTAAATATATAGCAACATATTCATTCAAAGAATATTACTAAATATCATATTTAGAACACACTCTAATCCCCCATAAGTATAATTATGATGTCAAAAAAAATATCCCTAACCTTTCAAAGAATATTACCAGATATGTGCATACACTTTGAGGGGACTGAGTGGCATATCAACTCCCATCATCAGCCTGCTTTAGTTCATCCTTCTAGTGTATCAAATAGAAATACTGCTAAATGTCAGTACAACACCAACAGCCCGGCTCTCAGATCCCAATGATCTTGAGGTATCGCTATGAGAATTTCATTGCTCTTTCATACACTAATCAATCTCAGGTTCTATTCAGTAAAATGCAAACACTAGAGCTAACATGGTTTGGAACTATCATAATAGCATTAATTATTTTCGCAAGGTAATATTGTGCGATAAAAACTAACACCAATGTAATATCCTTGGATGTATAAGTTTGAATATTGAAAGACTCAGCATGTCTTTTCAGTAAATTTATAAGAGTTTAGATACATTTTTGTATCATAAAGGAACTATATATAACTACAAATATTGTTGACTGAAACACATGATACATTATAGTTTGTGGACATCATATTTAATCATGCAATATTTTCAAGGCTATTGGAAAATGCTTAAGCCACATCATTGACGTCGAAAGGAAGAGGGACACAACCCCAATTGGTCTTTGTGTCATAGATGTATTTTAACCGGCTATTCATGAACGCCATCTCTACAATTTGCACGATTATGTGGGTGATCCTATATCTATATATTCATCCAACAATAGTGTTGATACCAGCAAAAGAAAAGGGTGCAACCCAACGAATTTTTAGCATTTTAATTATTTTACATTTCTTTACCCACACTACCAAATTTTAATTGAGAACTGATATTGATAGGTTTTATGTCACGATGGACGAAGGCTCCAACCTCTCTCATATATATATATGAAAATTGGAGAATTTGAAACTGTACACATCATTAATCACATTGCAAGAATTTATCAGTCTTTTCATAAAAGAAAAAGATATAATTCCAAGGAGATATAGATCCAAGGATATATAGTGAGTTCAAAAATACATATTCTTTTTAGAACAATACAATTTGACAACTAATCAATACATAATCTTCATGGTATTCATAAATAAGGAGGCACAATTCTAAACCAATGTTAAATAATCATCAACATATATATTCATGGTATTCATAAATAAGGAGGCACAATTCTAAACGAATGTTAAATAATCATCAACATATATAGGTTAAAGTGACCAATAGTCATAGACTAATTATTTATTATGCAAATATAAAAAGAAAATTTAATGGTTTTAGCATATTTTCCATAGAGCTATTTATGTGAGAACTTAGTATTCATAAATAGTGTTTAGGCCATATTACTTATTTAGTTGATTTATTTGACAATTGAAGGAGGGACTTTCACTCTCCCCCAACTGTAGGCCAACTACACTAGTATTTGTCTTTTAGCTAACCACCCTTGAGCCAGATTTATGGTTTAAGGATCTATTTGAACATATGAATTTACACCAAAGGAGTTGGTCCAACTCTCAAGAGCTTCAACACACTAAGCTTCAACAAATTTTGTGAGAAGAGTGCCGCTAAAGTATTTTCCTTCAATAGAAATTTTTGGTCAGTGAGCTGGTGAAAAAGTGCCATAAGGATTATTCCTGGGAATTAACGCAAAAGATTTAGAGCCCAAAAGGGGCTCGGTGCGATGGAACCAAAAGTGTAAGAGTTTTGAGAGGTGGAGTTCTTGAGGATGTACAAATAGTCTTAGCAAGAATGTAATGTGATTAAAATGTCGATGTCTAGATTAGAATGACCATGGAATGATGTAGGTGTTCTAAGATTTAGGAGATAGTTGGTGCGAGAGATACCAATCGATGTCCCCTGTGTTGTGAGGTGTGCTAATTTATAGTTCTGAGCTCTACTACCTCTACATCTCTTGGTACGACCAAGAAGGTACCTCCCTAGCTCTTTGTTACCTTCACATGACTTTTTCTTTTTAGAGTGTAAGAAGAAGGTGGGATGGGCACCACCTAGCCTAGTTTCCCTTTCACATTCCCATCAGTAGGAGGGTCTTTTGATTCATAAAAATTAGCTAGTTACCAACTCTAAAATTTGGCGCAGACGCATTAATAGGTATGGTTAGAATGGGTAATGTCTTCTTCTTAGTCGTAAGGGGTCAATCATTTAATTATATAGGGTGTGGTATGGTTGTTTAAGGAAACAAGAAAAGATCAACAATATTGCTTCAGACTAAGGATCCATAATGAAATGGCCGTACTACAACTAGCTCCATCGGCATATCCAATGAATGATTCCAATAGGTTCGACATCTACAACAAATGCAAAAGTGGATTACCTAACCAAAATGATTACTCTTGACGAAAACAAAAATGTAACAAAAACATGTAAAGAGGTTACTACACTTAGTCAAGCATAGTAATGCTTAAGGTACAACCTGTTTCAGGGTCGCGCCAGTGGAATTCCATCATAATCTACTAGCTCGTAGGCTCCTTTTGCTAAGACTCATTTAAAAATGTAGGGATCCATCCACAAATATTGGAACTTACCTGCTCCTAATTTATCAGATTCCTGATCGTAAAGCAAGACCAGGTCACCTTCTGACAAGACACGGGATTTGATATTTTTGTTAAACTGCGACTTAACATGTTTCTTATGGGCTTCGTTAGCCAAGGTGATGTCACGACGGGTTTCATCCAATTGGATTAGTTCCAAGGAACGAGCCTCTTCCTCTGAAGCTCCGAGGAGAAGGTCGATTGTGAGCTTGAGAGATGAAATCTCACATTGAATTGGTAGGACAAATTCCAGGCCATACACGAGTGAAAGGGTGTAAACCTGGTCGCATTTCTTACCGAGGTTCTATATGCCAACAAGGCTGAGTACATGATTAGTTGCCAACTTCGTTTGTGGATTCCAATCATCCTTTGCAGCATGCGCTTTTGGACTTTGTTTATGGCGTCAACTTGTCCATTAGCTTGCGGATAATACAAGAGTAGAACTATCGTGGGACAATCCTAGTTTGGCAGCCAATTCGACCATCATGTGATTGAAAAAATGCGATCCATGATCTGTGACTATAGCTTGTGGAACACCAAACCTAGAGACTACATGATTGAAAAAGAAAAGAGCAGTCGTTTCACTGATGTTGTTTAATGTAGGCATTACCTCGGCCCATTTCGTAAAATAGTCAACTACAGCTATGATATACCCATGCCCCACGGCCGAGGTGGGGTTACATGTAATGAAATATATGCCCCATTTGGCGAATGGCCCAACAACAACTACTGGTTGCAAAGGCGCCAGTGGTATTCTGGTTTTGCAGTCGAAGATTTGACAAGCATGGCAACTTCTGACTGCGGTTATGCAATCTTTGAACATTGTTGGCCAAAAGTAGCCTGCTCGTAAAATATTTTGTGTTGTAGCGTAACCAGATTGATGCCCCCCACACACGCCTGAATGACAATCATTCAGGACTTTTTCAGCCTCCTTATGGATGAGGCACCTTTGCAGAACTGTATCGATACCACGACGGTAAAGTGTATCACCGACGATCATGTAGTCTTTTGCTTGGTATCGAGTACGTCGTTGTTCAAAGTCAGAGGTATTAGGCCTGTATGTTTGGGTCTAGAGATGGATGATTATATATCTGTACCACAGATCGCTTAACAATATCAGAAACAAAGATTCATCCACAATTGTTGCTTTGGATGTTGAATCGTTGGACGACGATGGGAAATCGCATAATAACTCCGCGAAAACTAGAGATTTCTTTGATTTGGATTTTACAAAGTCCAAATCAAACTCTTGCAAAATAGCTATCCATTTTGAATATTTGCCCCCAAGTAACTGAAGCGACAAAATGTAAGTCATTGGGTTGCAATCTGATAAAATGGTAGTTTTGCGAAAGAGGATATAGTGTCGAAATCGCAGTACTGCTTGAACAGCTGCAAGAGCTAGCTTTTCAACATAGGAGTATTTTATTTCTATATCATTTAAGTTTCGGCTTAAATAATAGATAGGATGTTTGATTCCATTTTCTTCTTGAACCAAAACCATTGCGATGGTTGTATCTGCTGCAGCTAGATACAGGTTAAAGTCTTTTTGATAATCAGGAGCGTACATTAATGATGCTTTTAATAGGGATTTCTTTAGAGCATCAAAGTAAGCTTGCGCAACCTAATCCCAGTTGAAGGGTACTTATTTTTTCAAAAGACATGTATAACCTTTAGCAAGTTCTACGTAATTTGGAATGAACCTCCTCAGAAAGTTCGCTTTCCCTTGGAGTTTCTGAATCTGAAGAAAATTTGAAGGTGGAAGCATATCGATGATTGCCTGAACCTTACATGGGTCTAATCGAATTCCATCCTTAGAAACCATGAAGCCAAGTAAATGACCAGAACCGACACAAAAGACACACTTGTGTGGATTGAGTCATATCTTGTAGTGTCGGCAACATAGAAATATAGCTCTCAAGTGCGGTGGATGATCAGTCCGCTTTCACGAATGAGCCCGAAGATCATCGAGATATGGTTGAACGATGTTCTTGATGTCATGGAAGGCATAATTCATAGCTCTCTGAAAGGTTGCCCCTGCGTTCTTTAAACCAAAAGGTAATTTGCAGTACGTGAATCTGCCCCATGGACATATAAATGCAGTCTTTGACTGGTTCTGTGGGAAGATATTTATTTGATTATACCTAGAAAATCCATCTATAAATGAAAAGATTTCACATCCGGTGCAATTATCAATTATCTGGTCGATGAAGGGTGTACGGTAGTTGTCCTTTGGACAAGCTTGACTTACATTCCTGTAATAAATGCACACTCTAATCATTCCTTTCTTTTTCATCACAGGAACAATATTTGATACCCAATCAGTTAGAGGAACCGGGTAAATGAAACCAGCATGTAAAAGTTTTTCAACTTCTGCCTTAATGGCAGTGGCTTTCTTCGAGTGCACCTGCCAAAGTCGTTGTCGTACCGGTTTGACATCTGGATACATATTGATTTCGTGTTCAATGATACTCGAGTCAATGCCTAGCATCTCTTTGTATGACCATGCAATGACATCTTTGAATTCACGAAAGAGAGCGGAATATATTTCCAATTTTGAAGAAGAACAAGATTTGTCGACATGAATATTATATACAACATTAGGTTTGACCGAGATATTTATGGTGATAGTTTCTTCAATATTGGACAGATTTCGCTTGAAATCCACCATATTTACAGTATTTGATAGAAAATAAAAAACTGAAGGATGATGAAGGTCATTGGAATAATCTTCATTGTAATCCAGAAGATGGGAACAATGGTGGTAATCTTCCCATGGTGCCTTTCCTATCATCATCGATTGCATAATTCCTTTGTCTATAAAATGTACATGTGACGAAGGATCTGAAGAGGTGCCATATTCCTTTGACCTATCTACCAAAACACTCGATGAGCGTTGATTTGGGTTTGCCGCCTAGGCTGAGAAAATTGATTGCTACAAAATCTCTATTGGGCTTGGAGGCAAAACCTGTTGATGATCCATGCTAACAAAATGTTCGGAAATCTTCTGAATGGAAGATATCATATTGTAGGTTCCAATTGTTGCCACTTCCGCCAAATTACTCAGAGGCAGTAGGGAAAAGGTACCCATAAAGGTAGGGTCTTTCAGTAGGCCTACTCCGACATTTTGAAGCGAATGAGAGCCTCCATGGATCATTGGAATGCTTCCTGTAACTTGTGAACTATTGTGGAGAAAGTTTTGTTGATCAACGATCGTAATTCCTCCTTGGAAAGGAAATGCAATCTTTCTAAAGTAAGTTGATACAACAGCAGCCATGGCATAAATCCAAGGCCTTCGTAGTAAGATATTGTAATCGAGGTTTCCATTGATAACTTCGATGTCAATTTCTACTGTTTTGCTCCCCAATTCAACTTGTAAGTTACTTAAAATCCCATACGGGGTGTATGTTAGTCCATCGAATGATTTTAATGTCGTTGATGATATTGACAAGGTTTGTGATCCTAAAGTTTTCCAGCAACTCATTGACATAATGTAGGTAGATGCCCGCTCATCAATAATTGTTCGATGAACAGTTTTGTTGAGGGCTTTCACTTGGATAAGGAAAGCGAGTTGTGCTGGTAACTGAGGTTCAAATCCTTTATGATTAAAGGCCACCAGATTGTAATCCATTGGGTCAATCCCACCTATTGCTGATAATAGAGCCTACTTTTGGGAGGGGCAATTTTGTAGTACTTCAAGTGTTGACATAGCGGATGACGATTGGGCCAGATCCTCTACTATATTATATTTCTGTGCTGCTTGGGCACGAGGATTAAATGCCGATTTGTGTACTACTACATTTGGTGGCTTTATTGCTAGCTCAGGAATGATGGGTGGCACAACTTCGGTTGAAGTTGTTGTCGAACTACTAGGTTGATCTGCAGCCTTGTTGTTCGACAGCTGTGGATTCCCATAATCTTTGTTCATTTTCGATATCAAAGCATCATTTTTCTATTTTGAAATGGACAACATAAGCACTTGGGATGGGGAAGCATTGTCGCTAGCAACCAGATTGGTTTCTGGGTTTGGAAATGGGTTAGTCAATACCACTGAAGTTCTTGAACTCTTAAAGATTTTCTTAACTTCAGCTTTATATGGACAATCTCTTGTCCAATGGTCCTCATCGCATATGAGACATGGCTGATTAGGTTTCTTTTTCCTAGAAGGGTTTGTAGAAGATTTTTTAGGAGGCGTATCATCCTGTTTCTTCTTTTTGCTTTTCCCTTTCTTCTTGCCCCCTGGCTACTTCGGTTCTTTTCCTTTGTCAGTGGACACGACATTAACCTCTGAGGCAAGAAGTTCTTCCTTATCATTTTGACCAGAAACCATACGGGATTTTTTAAATGTAGCCTTTGCGGTTTTCGTGCTGGTTGTACCTATCACGCCATTGCTGACATGAGAGTCTTTACTTGATTTAGGAGGAGGAGGAACGGAAAACTCTGGTCTAGGAGCATCAGGTATTTTGTCATAGAGCATGCCAGACTAAGTATAAATCAAGTCTAGATATTGCGCACGAGCAATGACTTGCTCTTCAGTGACAACCCCCCCTTTAGCCACATCTTCTGTAATAGAAGGTAATAATGACTTAATAAACCATTCAGCTAGTAGCTGATCAGGAACATATGTTTTTACCATTCGGTGACGACGTCACCACTCATGAATATGATCAGATATGTGAGTGGTTGTCGTCTGCTTAAAATTGGTAAGAAGCTCCATTCCTATTTCGTACCTTATGGGTAACTGAAAATGGGTTAAAAAGGTTGTGGCAAGGGTGCTGAAGTTATCGAATGAAGCTCTAGGCAATTCGATGTACCATTTTGTTGTCGGACTAGTTAACATTCGTTGAAAGAGGCGAAGCCTAATCGAATCATCATTGAGAGTGTTGGACGAACACCACAGATGAAAGGTCATCACATGGTTTGACAGATCTTCACCTGGATTTCCATTGAATTTAGGAATATCTGATGGAATTTTATGAGCAATTGCCGGCCACCAAGGGGCGTAAGCAATTGGATCATTTGTTAGCCAATTCAGATCTGGTAATTCCAATGTTGCGACGAAAGGCAACTATTGATTCAGGTTTGGCGAGGCATACGCAGGATAAGATGGGATCGCCTGAGCAATGGGTCTTTGCATACCAGCATAATGTATTTGATGCTGATAACTTTGATAAGGTTGATGGGCATAACCGTTATGATATGATTGATGGTGACCATTATGAATATATGGTAGCCCATTACCCGCAAAGCTTTGTTGCTCAGGTCCTCGGTAAGCTTGATGGAATTGCGGTTGTTGATATTGCACTAGCCATGGTTGTGAAGCCATTTGTTGTTGTCCAATACTGGATGTTTGACCAAGATGACGGGTGATAATACCCATTTGATCCTGAGTCGCTTCAATTAAGGAGCCACTAATCGGCAATTGTGGTTGAGTCGTTGAGACAAGAGGCTGTTGTATTACGACCTGAGAGACTTGAGGTTAACATGCAATAGACAGCGCATGTACTTGCGACACCGTTACAATAGCCGGTGTAGTGGGAATATTTGACACAGGTAGATTTGGTTGCATTGAATATACAACTCTTGGCTGTTGAGGCAGTATTGGCACCCAACCACTGGATGCAATTCCAGCTTGACCCGAATTTTGTTGTGAACTCTCATATGGTTTTTCTCATGGAGGGAACAATGAAAAGGCATATTGCCCCCCATATGGCAACAATCCAGTGTTCAAAGGAAAAATTGGTCCTTGTAGACTGGACTACCAAAATTGATACTATTGCGGAGGATCAATTTGTTGAGACTCAACATAAGAAATTCTGGATATTATTCCTGACGAACAAATGGGAATAGACCATACTATCAAAACAGTCCCTGGGTGGACTCCATCTAGCGGTTGAGAGCTAGTTGGGATAGATGGTACACCAGCGAACATTGTTGGAGTAGTGGTAGGAGGTTCTCCTACTGTTGTATCGAGTGACATATTAAGTCTATCCAAAAGACTTCCTAGCAATTCTACAGGAACTTGCAATGAAGGTTGACCATCTTCTGAATTAGAAGGATATAGGTCGATCCCAGCTCCAAAATGCAATGGGGTACTGGATGGAATATCCTCCACAATCTCTTCTATTGCAATTAGTCCAGGTGGAAGAGGCAAACTGTCAGGTTCGTAAAATATTTCTGGTGCCAAAGAAGATATACACTCTGTAGCAACAGGTGTTAGGGAGTTAACACCTTCCAAATCAGTTCTAAATGGAGTTGGTTCAGAAATAGATGTGTTTACCATTACAGTAGGATCAGTTCTAGTGTCCTCTTGTAACTATGGAAATTCTTCTGTAGAGGCAGGGATACCAGAAATAGTTGCAGTAACTGGAGTTTTTGAGGATGTTGAAACACAAGTTTCAACAAACCAAGAGACTTTGACCCAGTTAAATGAGATCGCTTGGCCCAGAATGGTTTCGTTTCTGGAGTCAAAGACGGTTGACTCATTAGTCTCCGCGAACGACGGGGTTTTGACTGACTTTATTCCATGATTGCGGATTACTTGATCAACTCAAAATAAAAAGGGGAAAATGCTATTCCGAATTAAATAAATTTTATGACACTTTGACACAACTTTCTTTTTCAATTTTTAAGAGTCGAGAAAAAGCTAAAGATGACTCTAGTCGCCTTCGATTTTTAATGAGCTTAAAGTGACAAGTGTTCAGATGGACCTTTTCTTTTAAGGAGTCTGAAAAGGAAAGAAAGTGACTACTCTAGAAATCTAGATAGAGGAGATTACCAAACCAATCGCAAAACTGCAGAATACTTTTTATGGTACGGCAGTCAATCTTCCTGAATGCTGTGTTCAGTGCATTGCGATCGATAGGGCGACAAACACGGCTTCCTAAGGATAAAGGATGTAGCCTATTGTGGTCTCCCAATATATACTCTACGATACATGGGAGCATAAGTCCGTACTGGCACTTGGCGTCTCAAAGAGGAGGAATCACCCAACCTATGATGAAAGCGATAGTTACCAGGCTTTATGATGCCGGAATACGTCTCTAGCCTAGACTTCTAGATGTTGTGCATTAGGTTCCAAAGCATTTTTATGTTCATTGAAGTTTATTTTACAGTTGATCTTTCTTAAGAAGTTTTCCTTTAAGGTTCACTGCGTGATGTAGATATAAAATTCCTAAATATGCAATCTAAGATGATAAACAGTCATTTATTTTCTTTTTGCAATGAAAATCCTAGCTACTAAGGAAAGAGAGATGAAATTCTTTCAACATAGAGCGGAGAGCACACACTAGATGAACTTTTCCTAAATCAACTTCAACATGCAGTCTTAATGCAAATGCACATGCATGTATTGTTTTTCAGTTTCCTTAATGTGAGAATGACAAAAAGAAGACAAAGTATAGATCTGAACTATCTTCCTTCAAAGCGACAGTACTAACAATTTTCTTTTCAAAAAATGAAAGTAAATCCAAGACGACACTTTGCGATTTCGAATTTAAAATTGTTTTCGACACTTCAAATACTAATGATTCAAATAAAATACAATGGAAAAAGTGTAATCCACTATCTAGAAGAGGAATGCTTTGTGACACTCTTTTTCTTAACTGAAAATGACACTTACGACACTTTCAAATCAAAATACGACAGTTCGATTAAGCTACTATTTGCAAAGGAGAACTGTAAATGATGAAAAATACATAAAAAAAACATTCACAATTCCTTATGATGGAGGCTGAGTAATGCAAAGGAAGATGGTTTCAACAGAAATATACTGATCATAGACAGCAAAACTACTAAATAAAGCTGAAGACAATGAAGAAAAGACCATAATCTCGAGGCAGAAACAGTCTCATTCAATCATCACACCTGTAACATAGGGAAACAGGGATGCATCTAACCTGTAACACACGGGAGGTGCGATGCATCTATGTTGCCAAGAGGAGACAGTGCGATGGACTAGGGACGAGACTGAGCTTGGTTTTCACTCACAGTTTGCAGCTAAGTTCAGGGATTTAGTCTGAGCTAATGATTGTCTGTAAACACAAAGTATAGGGGCTGATATAATGAGGTTATTTGAGCTACCACCAGGGAGCTTAGGATGTTTGCAAGCTCAATGTTCAGTTCATAAACCAACCTGGAGATTGACTAAAGAAGCATTGATCTACTTTGCAGTTGCATAGAGAAAGTAGTTCGAAGGCTAGCTGGCTTAACTTCAGGCACCGTCTGTGGTTTATAAAGAAAATAATAGTAACAAAAAAAACAAACTATTCGCTCCCCAGTGGAGTCACCATTTTGTTATCGGAAAAACTAGTGTCCATTCAGAGCTGCTAATCCCACTAAGACGGGTCGCTATCTTAGAAACAAACATATTAAAGTCACTTGTGTTTTCCTTTATGAGAGATAGATGAGAGAGAAGAAGAGAGTACCAACCTCAGTCTTTCGCTAGTCTCCTTGCTTGTTTCCTCTCTCCTTTGATAGAACTTTCGCCACTCCTTTCTCACTTGTTCCACTTTAAAGAACACCTGTAGAGTCAAGGCAGCAAAATACCATCAAAGCATAGAGATCTATAACCATAAATAATGTAGGATCAAATTTACATTAACCATATAAATGCATACACAAACAAGATTCAGAGATATACATGCATGTGGAGGAAAACTCAAATAGCTTTATTGATAGAAGTAGTAGAAGAGAGGATTACAACCGAGCTATCTAATCCAGCATCATCTTCCCAGCATGAAAGCCCTCTTCACCTCATACAAAGCAAGATCACCCAACAATGTCTTCAAAGAGAAACCAACAACACTTCCTTGCAAATTACAAAATTACAGCCTCTGGATCTCTAGAATGAGGGATCCATATATAGATGTTTACAGGAGAGTGAGTTAGCTTCTGGGATTTTGATTAGTCTCATTTCACTGATAGTTCTTGGTTCCACTTGGAGATTTCAAATCTCTTACTCATCCCTGGGTGAATTCAAAGAGGCAAGTGTCATATGAGCAGTTTCTAGAAGATTCTCTGGGTTTCCACCTAGAAAACTGCTTCTACCATTTGTCTGCTCTCGGTCATCACACCCTATAGAAGGTATTTCCAGTACGCATCGCACCCCCATGTGTAATAGGTGATATGCATCACACCCTATGCATGGAGCAGCCTGTATGGTCCAGTTTTGACCAGTTCTGAGTAGTTTTTCATGGAGAACTTCTAGGAGATGATGTAATCAGTTGACCTTGTTCCTTTAGGGTATGAAACAACACTTTTGGGGGTTTATAAGCCCTTGGTTTATGGACATATGTGATTGGGGTTGCAGTGCCCAAATATGTCTATAACAGAGATACTTCGAAATTGATCGATTTCGTAGCTCTCGAGTTCTTGTTTCTATGACTGCTATAGGTTCCAATATGATTTCTCCTTCCTCTTCAAGCTCTGGCAATATTGGTTGAATTAGGATCTTCTGCAACTTTTGAATGAGTGGACACACTTCTTCATCCTTCTTCCATTCATACCTTGTTTCGTTTATCTAATCTGGTTGGATAATAGAAATGGCGCACAACAATTCTTCCACATCATCATCCTTTCTTGAGAGTGCATCTACCACAATATTTTGCTTCCATTTTTTGTAGATGATTTCAAAGTCATAACCCAACATATTTGTGACCCATTTTTGTTGCTGTTCAGAGGATAAATTTTTTTTTAAAAGTATTTAATACTATCATGATCCATTTTTACCTTGAAGTGTCTTCCCATTAGGTAAGGTCACCATTTCTTAAGTGCATGTAGTATTGGCAACATTTCCTTCTCATAAATAGCTTTCTTGAGGGACATTTGTTTGTATGTATGTAACCATAAAAATACCCAATCGCCTACATCAAAACTTCTTTCATTGCGATGTTGATCTCCCTATTGTTTCATTCAATTCTGCACCAAAGTGATGTTATCCTTTAAAATTTGGAGAACTTGTTGTTGATGCTCGATGTGATCCTTCAATGCTTGAATCTTTTTCTTCTTGATATGTCCTTTTATATTTAGAGTTTGAGGAGTGATAATTTCTTCCAGTACATTACAAGATATGGTCGGATTCATTTCTTGATGCTCTATGTGATCTTTCACTTCTTGAACATTTTTCTTCTTGATATGTCCTTCTATCTTGATAGTTTGAAGAGTGGTAATTCCAGCCATTGCATTACAAGATATGGTCGAATTCATTTCTTCTTTCTTGATGTGATATTTCACTTCTTGAACCTTTTTCTTCTTGATATGTCCTTCTATCTTAAGAGTTTGAAGAGTAGTAATTATTTCCAATGCTTTACAAGATGTGGTCGGATTCATTTCTTCTTTCTCCAGGGTTGGTTCCTGGTGTATATACTCTTCTTTTGATGTTTCATGATCCTTTTCTTCTTCCTCTCAACAATCAATGTAAAATAATTTCTTCTCAGCACACTTATGACCTTTAATGCATTTTTTATCACAATTGTAACAAAGCCCTTTTTCTCTTTTTTTCTTCCAATTGTTGTGGTGCAACCCTTGTAGGTTGTGGAAGGCTAGGAGAAACAACACTTCTATCTTTATAGTTCTGAGGGGTAGACATCCTTATTTCCATAATTTTTCTTTCCACTTTGTAGCAACGCCCTTTTTCTCTTTTTCCTTCCAATTTTTGTGGTGTTTCTCTAAAGAAGGTGTTGCTCTTTGTATCCTCATAATCTACTATAATTTCCTCCGTGAAAATTGACCACATAACAAGTGGTTTACGAGAACAAAGCCCTTTATACCATAAAATTTGATCTTGTTCTAAATATGAAGATGCAATACATAGCTTTTGTAACAGTGGTACACCATGTAGATCAAAATATTTCTCCATCTGTAGTATCCAATTTACCGGATCCTTGCCATCAAACTTCCTCATCTTGATTTTTTTTTTATTTTAGGAGCTCCATCTTGAAACAACTGTAACTCTGTAATTTCAGATCTCCAAGTTCTAAAATTTCTTCCTGTGGTATCCCTCTGAGTTGTATTTCTAACCCTGCAAGTCTGATTAGAATTTGATTATCCAAGAAATAGTTATGCCAAATCTCCCAAGATGACCTGATTATATACCTTTTCAGAAGAGAAAACTTGTATGAAGTACCACGTATGACTATTTTGACCATTGGTTCTGAAAAATATATACAGGAAACTACAGTCTGTCCTCTTTCTACAGCTTCTTACGAAATTCCAATTTGATGCTCAGAGAGACGGCTATGACGATTTTCCCAAGGTGACCTGTTTGGAATGTAATTCAGGGGTCTACAAAAACCCTAACTTCCTCAGACTATATCTCCACAAATATAGTGAGACAGGATCTGAAATTCGTGGCCGAGGTTTAGATCGATTTTTTCTCAAATGTATTTTTGTTTTAACTTCTAGAACTGCGTAGAGAAAGCGTTATTGTTAAAATCCCACAATGACTTGTTTTAGTTGAAATTATGGAGCTTTCAAAAACCCTAACTTCCTCAAATCATATCTCCTACAATGTAGCGATATAAGTTCTGAAATTCGAACCCTGGGTTTATCACGATTTCTTCTCAAATGGGTTTTTGTTTTAGCATCTGAGACTTTGTAGCGAAAAATTTATAGAGAAAATTCCATGATGACCTATTTGGAGCAGCAAAATCCTAGAATCCAAAGCTCTGATACCAAATGTTACGAAACCAGCTCACAAAAAGGTAGAAAAGATAGATCAACGCCTTAGAAATAAGCCTCTTCGAGGGGGCAACCTCCTTTACGTTACACAAATGAACAATTCCTAGATGATACAAATGACGAGACCTCCTTTCTATATATAGGAGTCTAAGGGGTCATAATATAATCAGAGCCGACATAACAATAATAATGTAAGGGCACAAAAATAAAAATAGTGGGCTTCTATGGGGCACAATAGTAATGGTACGGGGACTACATGGGGACAACAATATAATAATGGGGTTGTAATAATAATAATAAGGGGTTACACTAGTAGTATAGGGGCCTAACATTCTTACATAATTGATGCAGATGCTTGCATGGAAAATTCACATTCATGTTTTTCAAGTACACATCTATGAGAAGGATGAGGAGATCATTAATGATGTTAGAGATGACAACAACTAAGGTGTTTAGGTATTCAATTTTTTGGTAAACCAACGAAACCCAAAACAATCAATAAATTAAGATACCAAAACAAGGTTGTGATTCATTGCAAAGGAGGGAGATGGTATTATTGTCATATGTATAATTGTATTTCATTTTCCTTTGTTGGTGTTTTGTAAAGCTACAATACATCTACAATATATTGTATTTTGTGATCTAAAAGTTATTTATAAGTTTGAGGTGTTTTCACTAAGTGTTTTTTCTCCATGAAGTGTTTGTTGAACTGTGGACCTTAAGTCCCATATTCTTATTGGTAGTTGTAAAGAATGTAAGATTGACGTGGATACATCTCTTATTCAGTAAATTTGATGTATTAGTTGTATGGTTGGTTATAAGTTGGTACGTGTTCAACATAATAGTTTTACAAGTAAACAGAGGATCATGGACACTTTTTGAGATGGAAGTGATTTGCATTGCTTTCGTTAGAGAAACCAATAATTGATTGGAAACGGAAATATTTTTGCAGTTGAATGATGAACTTGTAGTAGGAAGGATAGATGTCCTAGATGCAATAGAGAGTTCTTTGGAGGTTGGTCTAAGGAAAGAAGGTGATAGTGCTTGTAAACATGTTGTTGTAATAGTGGAAAACATATAATGGTAGATAAATAAGTTATAATTATGTCAGTTGTAAGGAGTTAAAAGTAGACTTGAGTCCATATTGTAACGAAAATCATACTTGGTATTTGTAGCAAGTCTATATGTCATGCTTTAATTCAATGTATTGGTTGTTGAATAATATAGCTTGTACTTGATACCTCTATAGGATGAAGTTTGTTGTATGTACATAAGATGAAGTATGCTATATGTGCATATATCTATTGAACATGTAAAGGACATTACTGCTATAAGTCCTATAGAGGTATGTATAGCCCCTTGCTATGTATTCTTAATGTTTTAGATCATTTTTCTAGATTACTATAGTAAAATTTGTTATCGAGTTCTTTAACACATGGCGTGGACCTTCTGTTGGCCAAATGTTATAGGGGTGGAACATATTGTTATTTGTAGACTATGTTATAGAGTTCTTTAACACTTAGGGTGGACCATACTAGTTGTAGACTTTGGGATATTAAGTTATAGATTTAGGGTGAGTTCATTAGGAAGTTGAATGTACCATGTACATGGAGGACATCCTAGTGAGGTTATAGTTACAATGGCTAAGTCAATGTTCTCGATTTAGGGTGAGTCATCAGGAAGTTGGATGTACCATGTACATGAAGGACATCCTAGTGAGCCTATAGTTACAGTGGTTAAGTATCCATGCATTTCGTTGGGTGGTTGTCCCTCTATATTAACAATGATATTTTGGTGATGCATGATCTAGCTACGAAGTGGACGTAGAAGGATGGAACATATATGAACACCACTATTGAGGAGATTCTTCTTCGCAAAATAAGACATTTTCAGCAGAGAATATGTTGAAGAACTCAACAGATGAAGATTAAGATGAGTAATCATTAAGGTGATTGTTGGAATATGTAACACTAACTTGTTTTATGGCTAATCTTATTTGGTTGTTTTGATTATTGATCACTTGAATGTTAGATATATTGTCCAACTAGATGCTTCCAAATTGGTGTATGGTTGATTATTCCCTCAACCTATTGATGTCTAAGATAATTTGTCTATTTTGAAACAACATATTGTATATTTATTAATTGAATTTATGTTAACAAAATTCTTAACCAATTTTTAATTTGTAATAAGATCTACTCTCCCATCCAGTTATGGGATTGGATGATGAGATTGGATGATGAGATATAGAGGAGAATTTAAACTAGAACTTTGAGTTATGAGTAGAGTCCACATTGCCACTAAAAACAGTGAACAAACTGAAGAGTCTTGTGGCTCTTTCATCTTGAAGGTTTGGGGGGGCTGTAAGGCTACCCTGTCCCAGGGCTGCAAAAAAGGCCCCGCACAACAGTTGCTGAAGTTATATGTATAAGGAATGCCCTTTGTGTCGGTTGTCTTTCGGACTTTGGTTTCAGCTTAAGCGCAATCTTTGCAAGCATGTTTAACCACATTACGAGATGAGTTGTGAGCTGATAAATGAATGGTCGACAGAGAGTTGAGATCGGTTGTGAGCTAAAAATAAATAGTAGAGATGGCATCCAGATAGATTACAACCATCGTCTCCTCGATTACTTTTGAGAGGTTACCATAACTCATGTAATTAACTCATTCAAACATATCCCCGTTTTATCGTCTACTGTAGTTAACTTATTCAAACATATGCGGGTTTTCTCTCTCTTTCTATATTGCTTGCAGTTTTTGCTCTTATACCATCAGACATTATAAATCATACTGTAGTTAACTGACTCGAACATATGAGGGTTTTCTCTTTCCTCGTTGCCTCTAATTTATGTTCTTTCGTTCCATCAGACATTAGAAATCATGTGCAAGGCCTTGAATTATGCTCACCAACCATTTAAAGTCATTTGTAAACAGTAAGAAGTAAACTTCGAACATAGCAACAAATTTTGTTAAATAATTAATTTACAATTGCGCTTCACTTATAGACTGTGATAGTGCACGCACTTGTATCTTCTAAGTCTACATAGCCAAGATGCCTTTCATTATTAATCATGATACCAAAATATGTATTTATTATATATATCTATATATATTTTTGCACTTCCTTATATCTTGTGATGTCATAATCCATATGTATGTATATTTTTGCACTTCTTTATATCTTGTAATGTCATAATCCATATGTATGTGGTTATGTGGTTATTGATAATAACATCAAAATATGTATCTATATTTATAATAAACAGTATTATAAATATATTGCTTTTTAATTGAATATGCACGTGTTATAATGATGGAATGTATATAAAAGTTTTACAATAAATTCGTATTTATCAAATACCTTTTAATGTTTTTGCATATTTGTTTGATTTAAATTTTCTAATTACTTATATTTTCTAAAATCACATAATCAATATTGTTTTGATTATTAATTATAAAATTAGCTTATATATGTTATTTTTTGTATTTTTGTTTTCTATGTAGGTCGAGCCTAGGCTAGGCCAACCTAATTGTTGCATGAAAGAATGATCTTCTCACTAGTGGGATGCTATCACTAGGATAATGCGAAGCTCGATCAAGTCTGGATGCCCCTTGAGATAGTTCAGTTCCCCCAAAGGTGGCTCCCATCCTCAAATCCTCCCCATGAGATTTTTAACCATGAACTGTTAGATACTAAGATCCAGAGAAATCAACTGGTCTACACCTCATGCATTATAAATATTTTGTTCTTTATGAAAGTGAATATGAGTACAACTTTTGAATAAGTACAAGCTTTTCCCCCTAATTATGGTGGTTCTATGGAAAAGTGTGTAAGAGGAGGTAGGGAAGGGGGGGCGAAGGCTTGGCCCTCTGTTGTCACCTCACTCCACTAAAGGGTGATGTAGGGAAAGCCTATGCTCCATCTGGCACTCAATATTAATTTCAAGTAAAAATGATACTCCTTTCAATTAATTCACATTCTAAGGCTCCCAAGGGAAACTTTAATATGGTTACCACCATGTAGAACATGCTATAGTGAGATTTTTTAGCCTGTGAGGGGAAATTATTGGAGCAAACCTATGACCCTTCTCATCCAACTTCCATTGTTTTCTTTTGTTTCCATTTTTATGAGAGGGACAAATCAAATTCCTCATGATTGGGCCTCCCCTAGATTTGAATCCATTGCACTCTAGCTTGTTGAGAGATTTTCTCACTTTATTTTGGTTGTGGGGAACCTTTGGCTGATGCATGAAATTCACCTTAGCGATGAAATTGAAGGCTCACTCTTAGCATTAATAGGATATAGACTCCAACGCAGACTTGGAAGCTATCCCACTTCATTGTAGGTTTTCTTGTCCTTAGTTTCACTTATGTCTATTAGGAAACATATGCTTGTGGTAATTGGTTTATTGTGAATTTACTTATTTATTTATTTAATTTTTAGATTAAGTGATGTAACTTTCTTCAATATTTGTTTCACGATACTCGAGCTATTTGTGATTATTAGTCAAATTCTATAGTGGGGGTACTCTGACGCTGTGCCTAATTGTCCTTGGGTCTCTCACAGAACTCAGTTATCACTTTTTGGGTTGTTACACTTCACCTTACTTGCATTGGCTTATACCTTTCCCTCCTCCTACAACCAAGTATTCTTACACACAACACTGACATTTTTAGCCTCCTAGTAGTGCCTCACTCTAACAATTAGCACTAGTAACTTCTCCTTCTCCTATTTACACATGATCCTTCATGGTCATTATTGAGATCATGCTCTGTTTTTCTCCCATGATGCCTCACCAAGAAATGTTTCTGAGGCATGGCTCTATTGGTAGGGGGATGTAAACTCTTCTGATTTTTCTTTGGCTTAATCAATGGAACATTGCTATAGTGAGGCCATGTCTAAGCATATATAACACATAATTAATGAGGAAACAATTGAATCTATGTGTGAGTGAGAAGCTCACACAAATGATGACATTATCTCACAAGCTAAAGAATGGATAGTGGATCCTGGCCACACTCATGGATAGAAAAATCAATATTTGTGCATAGTATAACTCTACTAGCACATTGAAACTCTCATTTGTATGGATATCTAAGAAATATACGACAATAAGAGTAAAATATCCCTTGAGTTGAACATCGTCTAGGTTAAAAATAGAAAAATGTCATTCAAACACAATGATATGGCTATAAAGCACTCTAAAATTGGCTTCACAAAGGGAAGGTTATAGCCTCCTCGAGCACCCCTGATACTCCTATATATTTATCAACTTCAACCTATATATCACTATTATTTCCTTCATAGTGACATCTTGCTCTAGTTTGCGCTTTTATAACTATACATATCATAGACAGAGTACTTGCCATTTTGCTTTAGTATCTTTTTGCTATAAATATATTTCATGAAGAAACTTTGTCAAACTTTAATTTCTACGATTTATATATCTTTTATGATTGGACAAAATAATTATTTCTATAGCAACAAAAGTTATTTGATATATGTTTTTCCTAGATAATCTACACAATTACTTTTACAATAAGACTTGATGTGGTTGTTTTTCATACTTCTTTTGTTTAAATTTTATTAATTAAATATTTTTTTATCTTAAGATACCATATTTGTTAATATGCTTTTTAAATGTGTAAAATTTTTTATAATAATATTATTTTGATTTAAATTTTATTAATTAATTTTTTTTCTATAAAATTATATTAATATAATTTTAAATGTAAACACATTTTCAACGGTTTCTAAACATTACTTTTGTATTTCTTTAGTTGCAATTTCATTAATTAAATAAAATTCTATTCAAAATATATTAATTCGGTCATTAATAGCACTAAAATTATATCCTTTTATGGGTGTTGTCGTACATAATTTTTTCCAGATTACTTAGTTAAATGAACTTGTATAATATATATATATATATATACATATATAAATGAAATTATTCACTTTTATAATGATGATGTGTAGATAAGCTAGTGAAATATATTTTAATTGGATGGTATTATATTCAAATTTATTTAATTATATTTTTATCTATGTAATTAATATTATATAAATGTATGGAATTTAAATTTTCAATTATGATATTTTCTGAATTTAGGTTTTTGTGATTCATATTATAAATGTTGAGAAATCTTTTATTATATTCTCTTTTTATTAAGAGAATGAACAAGTTATATAAGTTATTAAGCATTTGATATTGAATTAAATAATAATTTATCTTATATTTATATATATAAGATAATATATTATAATATGAAACTTATTTCAATTTAGAGGGCATAGGTGTCATTCTTTGTTTCAAGTAATAGGTGTCCAAAGTTCAACTTAAATTGAGAAGACATTATTTTAGTGCATACATATTTCTTTGATGTGTTATTGTTTTAATTACAAGTAATAATATGATTAATAATACATCGATAGATAACCCGGATCGGGGTGTGTGCCAAAGAATGGCGGTGCTTACAGATAGTTATGACGAGTAGAAGACAGGTACGTCCCCGCCCCTCACACACTCAAAGTGATGGGTGTGATGGCCCTTGGCATGAGTACATGCAAGGGTGGTGGGAAAGGTGGAAGAGATGGCATGGGTGAGGTGATATGCATAGTAATTAAGGAAATATAGGTGCGTAAGAATTGTAATATGGTTTGTGGAGTTAGGAGTTCGAACAACAGAAAAGGAAGGCGACAACAACAACAACAACAACCTTGGAGGGGAAATGGGTATGTATCTTAGCTCTTCGCCTCTTTCGTAATGTCAATATGGTTTGGTTGTTTGGGGGAGAGGGAGATACCTAGGAAGGGAAATTGGGGGAAATACAGGGGTAATTGGCATAGGCATCACACTATTTTATTCTAGCTTTGCATCTTTTCTTTGAGCCTGCCGGGATTTTGTTTGGCTTGTGGCTGTGAGGACCTTACTGTGGGTGGTGTTGAGACCCCGTACCTCGCATTATGTGTGTTGAGAGGGGTTGGTTGTCGAGTATGGGTAGGTATTCATTCGACACTGGAGGCTGAGGGTAGCAAAGGACAACTAACATGTTGGGTTGGAAGATGGAGCAGTGGTTGCAACCACCGCAAGCTATGTGGAACTGGGAGTAATAATTGCGCTAACAAACCAGTTAGGATTCCTGTCAGAGAGGATGGGCATGACAAGGGTAGAAGAAAGGACCTGTCTTACTAGGCAGAGGGGAATGGGATATCATATCATGGAAGAAAACTAGCTGGCTGGCAACTAAACCCATTTGCATGGCCTCGACAGGAGCCTGGAAACCACACTAGTATGTGAGTCAACAGATAGGGAGGAGTGAAAAGCCAGATGAGATATGGAGACCGGCCATGTCTCAAGACTGGCCCACCACCCACCCTACGTCTTATTCTGCTCATAAATGGGACAAAACAAAGAATGGAGAGAATACCGGTATTGAAAATCCTAGCCAAGATAATAATAAGCTACAATGCTTGTGGATAAAATCTCTTTCCTATGACCAGGTATCGAACAATGTGGATATGGCTCGACTAGCAAGAGGAATAGGTCAAGGGAGATGAGTTTGGGAGCCTATGTAGGCTAAGGACTCGAGCAGGTCAAAACCCCGTAGAGGAAAGAAATCATTAGAGAACCTCACCAATGAAGCAGTCGCGGCATACCAGAAAGGAAAAGATGAAGGCATTCAAAATTTTCTAGAAGAATAGGAAGAAGAAATCATGCGGGGCAGTGAGCCAGAGGAGGAGCTAGAGAATTGGAGGAAATTAGTCCCGAACCCTGGGAATACCATAGGAAGGATAACCCAATTCAAGCAGACTTTATATCTTTACTGGATAATGAAAACCCTGTTAGGGAAGGCCATAGAACAGATCTTGGTGGGGATGGCTCTCTCTCTCCAAGGCATGTCAAATTACAAATAGGATCTGTAGAGAATTCAGTTTCAACTCCACAGGAAGGACATTAGGCTAGATAGAATTCAAAGGCACATGCCATGCATCATAGAATTTACTGAGATTCCTTTAGCAATTGTCAAGGCTTCAACACCGGTGCAATCAACATTGAAGGAGCAGAATGGCTAGTCATTTTACCTTATTTTCTTTTTGTTTTATATGCGATTATCATTTACTTTATGTCATGCATGTTTAAGGATAGATAGACATATAGAGTCTAGTCATGAAACAGAGACATAATTAGCTTGGTTAGAAAGATTGAAACTCTATTATTTTTGGATGGCTTACAATGAGGATAGGTGGCCAACAGACTTGGCTTCCCACTAGGAAAGTTGAGGCCACCTACTCAACATATGTGGTGTAAATTTTCCGATTATAATAGAAAATGAAAGGTCCTACCAAACTTAACAAAAAAATAACACATCGATAGATGGAGAGAGGGAAATTGAAAAGTTAGAAAAGGCTCATTATTTAGTGAATATATATTTAGATTCATAACATAGCATATATCATTCATTAAACTTAAATATGTGAGAAGAGAAACAAGTAAAATAAATTTCATCATTTGGATAATACAAAATAGAAAAGTTAGTTCCCCACTAATGTTACTCAACACATCACATAATAAGATTCTAGTACTCTCATATCAACAATATATTTTTCGATCTTTTTACTTATATATCCCTCAGTGATTACTTTACTAGTATAGTATATAGAGGTTAAGGTTGATAATGTGAATACACAATCAACCAAATTAATTCAATAAATATAGTCCATCATTTAACAAGTATAATTTTTCTTAGAGAAAAATTATTTATTTATAACTTAGTATGCAAGTATCTCAAGTGTCCATTAGGCCTGGTCAAAACTATCCATGTTGTGCATTTTCTGTCGTTTTACTTTTTTGAATGGAAATCCCAAAACCAAATGAATGGGCCAACACCCATAAATCAGAGAAGGGTATGAAGAACTCAAGAATTTTACCAACAAAAAAAAGGAAAAAAAGAATACTCATTACCATCTCCAAATGGATTATTCCACAAGAGTCGAGGCTTATGATGCTAAAGGAATGAAGGGAAAAAAAAAAAATATACTCATTACCATCTCCAAATGTATTATTCCACAAGCGACGAGGATTATTGTGCTAAAGGAATGGAGAGGAATATGGATAGGGAAGTATTACACTACAAAGTTTATTGGTCATTTTGGTGTTAGGAATAGTTGTTAAGTGTGAAGTCAAATTCATGTAGGATTCTGGATTCTTCTACATCGCCAGTAGTTTCTAGAATCACATGAAAGATTCTAGATCCTTCTACACCGCCAGTAGTTTCTAGAATCACATGCAAGATTCTAGATCCTTCTACACTGCCATTAGTTTCTAGATCTCCATGCAGGATTTTAGATCCTTCTTCAGCCTCTATAAATTTGTCATTTCTCTGGCCAAGGAAAGCAAGCAAGCCAAGGCCCAAGCCTCTTATGTAATGCTAAGTGATTTCTATTCTCCAGTGATTGTTTTATCTATTCCGTTGTTTCTGACTGAGTAATCTTTTTGTTTCTCCATTTGTCTGTCTATGAATTATTCTCTGCTATTGCCTCTAAGTCTTTGAGTATAAATCTATTGTGTGTGTTATGTATGCTCTGATCTAACAACTGGTATCAAAGCTAGGGTTGAATATCCACTGTGGAAGCCGCTTAGTGCCATCGCCTTACTCTGGCAGCATTCGTTAAAAAGTTGGTTGTTACCCCTAGAGCTGTTGAAGGACTTGTCGAGGAAATAGTTGAGGAACGCTGGAACTAAAAGACAGTTGCCACAAGAAAAACAAGGTCATGGATCTATGTTGAAACATGTTGCTGGAGTTTGAAACGTGGAGATCCGTGGAGTTTGTATTTGAAACGTGGTGTTCGTAAGTTTTTCTTTTCACATCAAGCTTGCACATATACATCAAGGTTTTCTCTCAAACGAACATATGTATGTGTGAAATGTGAAAAGGTTAAAACATTATATATGTTTTTATATTTATTATGAAACATATATAATTATATGTTGGAATTTTGAAAAGTATATTTTAAAAGGGAGCAGGAATTTTGAAAAGGGTGTTTTAAAAGGAGGAACGTCATTATTAGTAAAGAGTAATAATTAAAGTTTTATTTTTAAGTGGAGTTTTTTGTGTTTTAGAGCACGAATTTGATTGAAAATGGAGACAGCAGTTATAGAAATGGAGAAGTTGAGCGGGCCTAATTTCGCCCTATGGAAATCACAGATGGAGGATATACTGATTTTAAAGGATCATTATTTGCTAATTGAGGGCACAACAAAGAAACCCTCATCGATGAAAAATGAAGAGTGGAATAAGCTAGATAGAAAGGTGATTGCAACAATCTGCCAATATTTAGCAAAGAATGTCTATTTCAATGTGTCTGGAGAAAAGACGACAAAAGGATTATGGAAGAAGCTCCATGATCTATATGAGAAGAACACGGCATCAAACAAAGTGTCCTTGATGAAGAAGCTTTATAATCTCAAAATGAAGGAGGGTGCTTCAGTTTTTGAGCACTTGAATGCATTTAATATTATTACTAATCAGCTTGCCTCTATCAAAATCATTTTAGATGATGAAATTAGAGCTATTTTGCTAATGTGTTCTATGCCAAATAGCTAGGAAAATTTAATTATAGCTATGAGCACTTCAACAATTGCAGGGACCCTGAATTTTGATGATGTTAGCAATAGTTTAATGAATGAGGAGTTGCGATGCAAGTCAATTGTGGAAAACCAAGGAGGAGAAGCTCTAACTCTAGCTGATCGTGGTAGGAGAATGGATCGAGGCTGGCAAGGGCGATTAAGATCGAGAGGCTGATAAAAATCAAGGAGACGAAGGATCATCTGCTTTCATTATGGAAAACCCAGGCACATGAAGAAAGAATATCGATTTTGGAAGAAAGGACAAAAGGATCAGAGACCATCTAATACAAATCACAAGTCATATAGCACAAATGAAGGTGAGACCACTACTGTAGCCACAGATGGTGATATGTTGTTTACTGTTTTAGTAGAGGATGCAAGTGTATATACATCTAGCAGTAGCTTTGATTGGATCCTTGACTCTAGGGCATCTGACCATGTAACCCCATGCAAAGATAGTTTTGTTTCATATAATCCTGGTGATTATGGTAGAGTGCATTTGGGGAATAATCATTTTTGCAGTATTGTTGGAGTGGGAGATGTCCAGATCAAGATGAAAGATGGACAAGATATATTTTTGAAACAGGTTAGGCATGTTCCAGAAATGCGCATGAGTTTAATCTCTATGGGGCGACTGTATGATGAAGGCTATTCGACAAGCTTTGGAAAAGGAGGCTGGAAAACTAGCAAAGGTGCATTGGTCGCAGCCAAAGGACCCAAGACAAGAACATTATACACATTGAAGACACTAATGGGAAAATCAAATTTGGCTACTATTAGAAAAGAAGGAAATTCAGCAAATCTGTGGCATAAGCGTTTGGGTCACATGAGCAAGAAGGGCTTAAAATCCTTGCCGGTAAAAATTTATTACCAGGTTTGAAATCCTGCAATCTTGATCTTTGTGAGCATTGTATATATGGTAGACAAAGAAGGGTTTCATTCCTTAGAGGTGGCCATGACATAAAGAAAAATGTGTTAGAATTGGTACACTCAGATGTGTTTTCTCCTGTTAACATCAAATCATTAGGAGGAGCATCATATTTTGTAACATTTATAGATGATGCATCCAGGAAGGTTTGGGCATATCCTATGAAAAATAAGAGTGAAGTGTTTGGAATATTTCAAAAATTCCATGTTTCTGTTGAAAGAGAGACTAACAAATTGCTGAAGTGTTTAAGAACAAATAATGGTGGAGAATATTGCTCAAATTCATTTAAGGAACATTGTAACAGGTTTGGCATAAAGCATGGGAAGACTATACCTGGTACTCCTCAACAGAATGGTGTCGTAGAAAGGATGAGTCACACCATTATGGAAAATTTGTGAAGTATGTTGTCCAATTCTAGTTTGGAGAAGAATTTTTGGGCTGAATTAGTCAGGACCACTTGCTACCTCATAAATAGATCTCCAACTATAGCCTTGGATGGCGGTATCCCTGAAGAAGTTTGGATTGGTAAGAATTTGAATTATTCTTACTTGAAAATCTTTGGATGTGAAGCATTTATACATATTCCCAAGGAAAATAGAACTAAGCTAGATGATAAATCTATGAAATGCATTTTTTTGGGATATGCGGATGAAGATTTTTGTTATCATATATGGGATCTAGTCAAACATAAAATTATTAGAAGTAGGGATGTTATATTTAATGAGTCAGAAATCTTCAAGAGGACTGTAGTGAGTTGGAGGTCAAGAAGGTTATTGACAGGTTTGAAGAGCAGTAGGAAAACATACCACCAATACAAGAAAATGAACAACAAATTCAGGAGCATGAAGAACAACAAGTGCAAAATGTTGAACAACAAGAAATCTTGTAGGAACCTTTACAGGAGATTCAACTTGATAATGCACCACCACAGTTGGTTCGCAGATCTTCTAGGCCTCATAAGCCTTCACAAATGTATCCTCCTTCAAACTATATTTTGTTGACTGATGAAGGTGAACCTAATTGTTTTCAAGAAGCTTGTAAATTCGAGCACAGTAAAGAATGGAAGAAAGTAATGGAAGAAGAAATGAACTCTTTACAGGGGAATAAAACTTGGCAGTTGGTAAACCTCCCAAAAGGTAGAAAGGTTGTACAAAACAAATGGGTGTACAGGATTAAGCATGAATGTGACTAAAAGAAGGAGAGGTATAAAGCAAGGCTGATGGTCAAAGGTTTTGCCCAAAAAGAAGGTATTGACTTCACTGAAATTTTCTCACCTGTTCTTAAAATGTCATCCATTAGAGTCATTCTTGGTCTAGTTGCTGCCTTAAACCTAGAATGTGAACAGTTAGATGTAAAAACTTCATTCCTTCATGGTGAAAGGGAGGAAGAAATTTATATGGAGAAGCCAGAAGGCTTCATAGAAAAAGGCAAAGAAGGCCTTGTTTATAGGTTGAAGAAGAGTCTATATGGGTTGAAACAGGCAACTCGACAATGGTATAGGAAATTGGATTCATTCATGTTGGAACATGGTTTTCAGATGTTGGAAGTAGACCATTGTGTCTATATCAAGAGGTATGATCAAGGAAAGTATATCATATTATTGTTATATGTGGATGACATGTTGATTGTTGGGCATGATAAGAATAAGATCAATAAGTTGAAGAAATATTTGGGTAGCAAATTTGCAATGAAGGATTTGAGACCAACACAACAGATATTGGGCATGCGGATTATGCGTGACATGAAAAACAAAAGGTTGTGGCTGTCACAAGAAAAATATATCAAGAAGGTGCTTGAAAGGTTTAATATGAAGGATGCCAAGCCAGTTGGTACACCCCTTCAAGCCCACTTCAAGCTGAGTACTGAATTATGTCCTAGTGATGACATGGAGAAAGAGGAGATGAGTAATATTCCTCATGCTTTAGCAGTTGGCAGTTTGATGTATGCCATGGTATGCACACGACCAAACATTGCATATTCAGTGGGAGTAGTGAGCAGGTTCCTTTCCAATCCAGGCAAACAACATTGGCAAGCAGTAAAATGGATTTTGAGGTATCTCAAGGGTACTAGTCATTATTGTTTATGTTTTGGTAATGATGAGACTGTGCTTGAAGGATTTACAGATGTGGATATGGCTGGAGATATGGATACTAGAAAGTCCACTACAAGTTATTTGTATACATTTGCAGGTACAGTAGTATCTTGGGTGTCAAGGCTACAAAGAATAGTAGCCCTCTTCATAACAGAAGCAGAGTACATAGCTGCAACAGAAGCTTGTAAAGAGATGTTGTGCATGCAGCGATTCCTAGGAGAGATAGGAATAAAGCAGGACAAGTATGTGTTATATTGTGATAGTCAGAGTGCCATTCACTTGGCGAAAAACCCAGCATTTCATTCAAAAACCAAGCACATTAACTTAAGGTACCATTGGATCTGGCATGTGTTGGAGGAAGAACAATTATCCTTGGAAAAGATCCATACAGATAAGAACCCTGAGCTGATATGCTCACTAAGATTCTACCACGAAGTAAACATGAGTTATGTAGAGGCATGGTAGGACTCGGTGTGACTTGATTCATATTTGCCTTCAAGTGGGAGAATGTTAAGTGTGAAGCCAAATTCATGCAGGATTCTGGATTCTTCTACACCGCCAGTAGTTTCTAGAATCAGATGCAAGATTCTAGATCCTTCTACACAACTAGTAGTTTCTAGAATCACATGCAGGATTCTAGATCCTTCTACACTGCCATTAGTTTCTAGATCTCCATGCAGGATTCTAGATCCTTCTTCAGCCTCTATAAATTTGTAATTTCTCCGGCCAAGGAAAGCAAGCAAGCCAAGGCCCAAGCTTGTTATATAATGCTAAATTATTTCTATTCTCCAGTGATTGTTTTATCTAGTCCGTTGTTTCTGACTGAGTAATCTTGTTGCTTCTCCATTTGCCTGTCTCTCAATTATTATCTGCAATTGCCATCTAAGTCTCTGAGTATAAATCTACTGTGTGTGTTATGTATGCTCTAATCTAACAATAGTGTGGCTAACATATCAAATTATATCACTGGCTTAAGGTAGAGGAATAAGTAGTTATATTTGTAGAAGGATGTATTTTATGTTGTATTAGAATCACCAGTAATAGGAAGCACATTTTATATAGTCTATTTTCTATCTATAAAAACCCATGAGAGACCATATCATTGAACTTTATCAAAGGTTTTCGATGACGAGAAATAAACATGAGTATTATTATTCTATAGTGTATAGTTTCAATATTATGTGTATTTTGATAGATTATAGAATGACCATGAAAGGATGAGAAGAAAGAAATCATTTCATTGAAAACGATTTAGCTCATTTTGGGATATTAAAGAATCATTTATGATTGATCTAGTAGATTTTTTCATACATTTATAGTCTTCACAGTAGGATAATTTGGACATTGACCTTAAGATAAAAACATAATTTCACCTCCATAATAATGGGATGAATATGGTGATGAATAGGATTTTTGTTCAACTTTTGGGTGGTTACAATCATAATCATCTAAGTACCTAATGATGATTTCCACTTACACATATACATGTGTACTAATTTATAATTGTCTTAGATAGAAGAGGGTGATGTGATTGAACAAAAAAATGCCATTGATTTGAATTTTTTGTAGAAATAAAGTGTTAAGCATGCATAAACAACAAAGTGGGTTTCATGGTGAAAAGTAATGGATCTCAATAATAGAAGCCAATTCCTGAATCCTTTGTGGATTTGTTGAGAGATGGCATATTGATTACTAGATTTTTATTATTGAGTGAATACCAACCATAATATCTTGTTTTCCATTTGATTTTAAGACAAATAATCTCCAACTATATGAATGAAGAAGAATGGCATGTTTAATATGGAAATGAATTCAAATTCATAAACATAACCTATTCTTGAGAGTGTCGAGTATGATAAACAACAAAGTGTCAATAAGTATATCTCTATACTACTAGAGAAGTGAAGTTAGAAACTAGAGATAAATCCATAGCTAAAGCTAGAGCTAGAAGCTAGACTTAACAGCTAGAGCAAGATAAATGTTGACAACCATGTTCCAAATAAGTATATATGAAGCATATTGATCTAGAGATTGGCATGGTAAAATATTGTTCAGACCAAAAGCCTCTCAATGGGGAGGTGTGATAAACAAAAAAGTGTCAATAAGTATATCTCTACACTATTTGAGAAGTGAAGGAAAAAACTAGAGCTAAATCAATAGCTAAAGCTAGAGCTATGAACTAGACCTAAGAGATAGAGTAAGAGAAAAGAAGACAACCATGTTTCGAATAAGTATATATGAAGCACATTGATCCAGACATTGGGTTGGTATAATATTTTGAGATCAAAAATCTCTCAATATCGAGGTGCGATTCAAAATGGATCTGTAGAAAAGGTGAATGGATGAATAATAAATACATAAGCATTTGACAATAGTTGAGGGTTGGATATATGAGAAATATAATGCAAGAAATTATGGAATTAAATGAAAGAAGAAGATAAAATTTATGAAATTAAATGAAGGAAGAAAAGAAAAACAATTGAATGAAAAAAAGGATGGAATAGATTAATGAGCATTAACGTCTGAGAAGTGAAATGAAAATTTGTTTGTCCTCTATTTTAACTCTAAATCCACTAAGATGTTTTAGAAATTTTGCTCATAGAGGGCTTTTTCAGGATGAGCAAAAAAAATTGGCTATGTAAATTGTTAAATTGTTAAATGATTGAGAGGGAGATAAATATGCATGGTAATCCGAAAGTACCAAAGTTTAATATCAAGAAACCATTTAAAGATGGTTCTTAATTACTTTTCAAAATGAAATCTCTATGCCAATTAAGAATTTTGTTTAATTTCCATGTGACAGCATTATCATTAGATAGAGATACATTTTATCGATTCTTACAAATATTTTATAATGTATATATAACGTTTATTACATGGAATAGAGTTATATCATTTGTTTGAATAATTACCGTATAATATTTATTTGTCATCCTATCCAAATATGCATCACGTTTCTAAAATTATTTTTTGGTACTAGCTATTTTCCTCCTTACATACCATTGGACTATTAAGTGCTTGATAGAAGAGGTATACTTCTTCATATCATGTACAAATTTCCCCATTGTCAATCTATAATAAAAAAATTATTTACCCATTAAACAATGGCTCAAATTAATAATATATGTTGTGTTATATAAGCACATATGATCAACTTGATGAATCAATACAATGTTGAACATGAAGATATTAATTTCTACCTACATAGATCGAACCATGAGTTTAAAATATCTAAAAATATCCTCTCTTGTTTTGATCATTGTATGATAATTATAAGTGCATTTAACATGGTATTAGTGATCTTTCTTCCAATACAAGTTTGGTTGATACCTGTGATTCAAGTGGAGGGTAGTTAGCATGTTAGCATTGTTTCTAGGAACTAACTTAATAAATTTCCAATAATTTGTTATGTGGCACCCCTATGTTTTTCTTTTCAAACATGGCTATTTTTATACTTTCAAATTATTGTCGGACTTAATCACTATGAAAGCAAGGATGGAAACTATGTGATGATGCAAGTGTGTTTTATTTTATTGAATTAATGAATGAGTAGTTTTGAAATATTAATTAAACAAAATTGAGTACTAGACACTTATTTCCAAAAAGTTGTTAGTGGTTAAGGTCCACATGGTGTACCTTCCCAAAAAGTCTCCTAAAAATACATGAGGAGAAAGTTATTAAATATGTTAACATAATGGGAGAGAAATATTATGTTAATTACCTAGCTAGAGAGAAATGATAATTTGGGTGAAAAAGTAGAATAAAGCATAGTGAGAGGGAAAAGGCGTGCTTTATAGAAGGGAAATAGTGTTTTTATTTAATTAAAAAAAATCCTAAGAAACTAAGAGATGCGGACCTTTAAAGAAGGGCATTGCTAAGGAAAAGTATGTTGGGAAGAATCTATCAGAAAAAACCAGTGGGTAACCCAAGAGAGTTGTTGATTCTAGAAGGAAAGAAGGTCTGAGCTTGGGAGTAACTGGTGGATACAGTTCATAGTTGAGTAGAATATACTTTATTCCTTAATATTACCCAACGAGTTAATTAGGATTAGCTGAAATTAAGTTTATGTTTTACATGTCAATTTTGGGATGGTTTATTAATGTTACAATGAGAATGCTAAATTGAATATTGCATTAAGGAATGAATTGTATATAAGATAAGTCACTTCCATATAAAAAATATTTTCTAAGCTAATCATTTTGGAAAATGTATGGTTACTTTGTGCACGGTAAGTTCTTATTGTTGAGATTTTTCTGTTTTTGACAAAATAGGAAAAATCCCAGTGTGTGACAACAATAGAAAATCTGTTGCTGGATTATCTCCAGGTAGTTGGGAGAGATTTAATGCATCCTAAATTTGATGTGAGAAGCAGTTAGATTCTCCTTGCTATAAAATAGGTGGTCGTACGGATAGCTGGGTGTGGTGTGAGAGGGTTTATGTAATCTCCTGTTTGATTAATAAAATATTGTCGATGCCTTAGTTGTGTGGACGTAGCCCAGATTGGTTGGGTGAACCACGTTAATTCTCTGTGTCTTTATGTGCTTGAATTTCTGCTGCGTATTTGTTTTATAGTCTGCTGTGCATCTGATCTCCAACAATTGGTATCAGAGCAAGTTGGACGCAAGATTGGACTTGCATACTGGAGGTGGAGCTGAGGTCGTTTATTTGCTGCCTGGACGTGCTACCTGGTGCACTGTGGAGTGTGTCCAACAAGCGTGGAGTAAACCTGGTGCGTGTTAATACCTGCGTAAGGTTGCTGGTATGTATCACCGTAGTGGTGCGTTGGTCTTCAAATCGTGTATATACATTTAAAAAAGGGCGTGGAATTGTTTCAAACAGTGTGAATATACACCTGCATTAATATATATTTTACCAACAGCGTGGATATATGTTTTTTAACCAGCGTGGATATATGTTGTTTAAAAACAGCATGGATATGTTTTGAAAACGGTGCGTATTTACATTCAAAAACCTGCGTGGGTATATAGATTAAAAACAGCATGACTATATAATATAAAACGACGTGGATATATATATCAGTGTGAATGTTTGATACACAGCGTGGATATATTAAAAACGGTGTGGATTTCTGATGTTCTTAAAAAAAAAATGCGTGGATATCTATGAAACCTGCGTGGCGCCGAGTTATAACATCTGCGTTGTGATGAATTAAAACTCAGCGTGGTCCAGTTTTTTTTTGGTGTAGTGCGTATTCCAGTTTTTTGGGATTGGCGCGGGATTTAAGAAAACAGTAGCGCCAACCTCCTGAATTAGCGCGAATATTATATAATTACATGCGCCAATGCGCCAATTCTCGGGTTAACGCGAATTTTAAAGGTATAAACACGCCAATTTGTCATTACTCACACCGTTTTTTATTTGGCGCGGTTCTGGTAATTATTAGCAAGCACCATTTGTATTTTACATGCTAATCTGAGTTTTATACAGCAAAGCACAGAGGTTTGTTTTTTGTTTTTTAAAAAGGCGAAGATAATCTGAGGCATAGGCATTTATTGACATTCAATTTTGTTTTTTATTAAATTGAAATTGGAGATTCTTTGTTTTTAGACGAGATGGCCAAAACTCAGAGTGCCCGTTTTGAAATAGAGAAATTTAATGGGAAAAATAATTTCGAGATCTGGAAGGTAAAGATGCACGATTTGCTGGTTCAACAAGGTGTGGCGAAAGCACTGTTGGGGAAAAACAAAAGGCCTCCTTCCATGATGGAGGATGAATGGGATGAGATGGACGATAGAGCTCTGAGCGCAATTCGGTTATGTCTGGCGGATGATGTTTTGTTCAACATTGTGTTAGAGAAAACCGCCGCAGGCCTGTGGTCGAAGCTTCAGAAGCTCTATATGACGAAATCTTTGACAAATCGGATTCTCCTGAAACGGCAGCTTTATGGTTTGCGGATGAAAGAAGGTACCTCAATTACTGATCACCTGAATGTTTTTAATACCTTACTGGTGCAATTAGACAGTGTAGATGTGAAATTTGATTCAGAGGATAAGGCAATAACTCTATTGTGTTCATTGCCCGAATCCTGGGATCACTTTGTTACTTCCATAAGCTTTAGTACAACAGACATCCTTGAGTTTGACGATTTTGTTGGAGCCTTGTTGGCTGAGGAGACGAGGAAGAGGTCGAATGCAGACACCTCTACGTCAGAGGTAATGATGGCCAGAGGTCGCTCAAGAGAGAGACACTCCGGGGGAAAGCATAGCGACTCTCGTTCAAAGTCCAAAGGAAAGAAGCCAAAGGTGAAGTGCTAGCATTGTGGCAAGGTTGGACATTTGAAAAAGGATTGCTGGAAGCGAAAGCAGGCTGCTAAAGAAGGCTCTTCGACAGAAAAGAAGGAAGCCAACACCACAGATACAGGTTCAGTATCTGGTTCAGGTATGAGTGATGAGGTATTGTCTGTTAATGTTTCAAAACATGATCAACATTGGTTGTTAGATTCCGGGGCATCTAACCACATGTGTATTCATAAAGATTGGTTTAAGACATATAGATCAGTTGATGATGGAGTTGTGTACATGGGTAATGATGTCACTTGCAGTATTGTTGGAATAGGAAGTATACAACTACAAATGTTTGATGGCACAACCAAATTGTTAACTGATGTGAGACATGTACCAGATCTAAGAAAAAATCTAATTTCATTAGGAGCACTGGATACGAATGGATATAAAACTGTAATTCAAGGTGGAGTTATGAAAATCTATAAAGGTATTTTACTAGTGATGAAGGCTAAGAAGGTAGGAAATCATTTTCAATTAGAAGGTAGAACTGGGTCAGATCATGTGTCGGTGTCTGAACAGGACAGTAGTTCCATTCGCCTATGGAATCAAAGGTTGGGCCATATGAGCTAACGAGGGTTGAAAATTTTGGCTGACCGCAAGTTACTTCCTAATCTAAGGTCTAGAAAGTTAGATTTTTGTAAACATTGCTTGTTTGGAAAACAAAGTAAACAAAAGTATAAAACAGGCAAACATACTAGTAAAGGGATACTTGATTAGATTCATTCAGATGTTTGGGGTCCAGCCCCTACAACGTCGTATGGTGGCTCGTCGTATTTTGTGTCGTTTATTGATGACTTTTCTCGAAAAGTATGGGTCTACATGCTGAAAAAGAAGTCTGATTTTTTTACAGTTTTCAAGCAATTTAGAGCATTGGTAGAAAACAACACTGGTAGAACTATAAAATGTTTAAGAACTGACAATGGTGGTGAGTTTTCCTCCAAGGAGTTTGACAGCTATTGCAAGGATGCAGGGATCGAGAGACATAAGACCACGGTTTATACTCCTCAGCAGAATGGAGTTGCTGAACGCATGAACAAGACTCTTCTAGAGAGAGCAAGGTGTATGCTGAGCAATGCCGGGTTGCAAAAGGAGTTGTGGACGGAAGCAGTGGCAACAGCTTGTTATGTGATAAACCGATCTCCATCAATGGCGATAGGCTGCAAGGTTCCACAAGAGGTATGGAAAGGACACCCTTGTGACTATTCTAAACTCAGAGTGTTTGGTTGTGATGCATATGCTCTAGTGCCTAAACATCAGCGAACTAAATTAGATCCGAAATCGAAAAGGTATGTCTTTGTTGGGTATGGTGATGGAACAAAGGGATTTAGATTGTGGGATCCTACTACCCGCAAAATCATCATCAACAGAGATGTAAAGTTTGATGAATCCTCTCTTGTACAGTTAGATGTAAATAGTAGATTGAAACAGGATGATGTATTTGATTTCCAGCATATTCAGTTTGACAGCATTTCTAATGATAGTCATAACGACCATAGTTCAGAGTCTAGTCATGAACAGGTTTCAGAATCAGATTATGTACAGGGTTCAGATGGAGGTCATGAACAGGTCTCAGATGGCGATCATGAAGAAGTTCCTACAGATGATAGACAACCAATTGTGGAAGCACCAGAAACATTCTTAAGGAGGTCTACAAGGATCAAACGCCCTTCGAGAAGGTATGATGATCATGTTACTTCAGTTGCTTTGATCGCTAATGATGATGAACCTTTGTGTTATCAGGAAGCTGTAGAAGGTTCAAATAGTGACAAATGGAAAGCAGCCATGAAGGAAGAAATGATGGCCTTAGGTAAGAATGGCACGTGGGATCTGTTGAACTTCCCAAAGGCAGGAAAACTGTGGGATGCAAGTGGGTGTTCAAGGTGAAACGGGGTGTGAATGATACGAAAGACAGGTACAAAGCGAGACTGGTTGCAAAAGGGTTTTCTCAGAAAGCTGGCATAGACTTTCATGAGATATTTTCACCAGTGGTTAAAATTGTTTCAATTAGAATTGTGTTAGCATTAGTGACTTTGTTTGATTTAGAGTTGCAACAATTAGATGTTAAGACTGCATTTCTACATGGAGACTTAGATGAGGAAATATATATGGAACAACCGGAAGGGTTTGTTCAGTATCGCAATGAGAAATTTGTCTGCAAGCTCAAGAAGTCATTATATGGCCTGAAGCAATCGCCTCGGCAGTTGTATAAGAAGTTTGATTCTTTCATGTTGAGTCAGAAATATGTAAGAAGTGAATATGATCATTGTGTTTACTTTAAGCAGTTAAGTAATGGCATGTTCATTATCTTAGTGTTGTATGTTGATGATATGCTTTTAGCAAGCAAAAGCATTGAAGAAATCAACAGGTTGAAGACTCAGATGGCAAGGACGTTTGATATGAAAGATCTAGGAGCAACAAGACAGATTTTGGGCATGGAGATTTTCAGAGACAGGAGTAATGGTAAGCTGTGGCTATCACAACAGAAGTATGTTGAGAAAATACTTTTGAGGTTTGGTATGAATAATGTGAAGCTTGTGTCAGTCCCTTTAGCTTCCCATTTCAAGCTTTCTTCCAGTTTATGTCCTAATACAGATGAAGAAAAGGATTATATGTCTCGAATTCCATATGCCAATGTAGTAGGATGTTTGATGTATGCGATGGTGTGTACGCGACCAGATATTTCACATGCAGTTGGGGTTGTTAGCAGGTACATGGCAAATCCTGGTAAAGAGCACTGGTCAACAATAAAATGGGTGCTTCGGTATATGAGAGGCACAAGTATTTATTGTATTACTTACAATAAAAGTAGTGAATCTGTTTGCGGATATGTTGATTCTGATTTTGCAGGTGACTTGGATAAGAGAAGGTCAACTTCAGGGTATGTCTTTACTCTTGCAGGTGGAGCTATTAGCTGGATGTCAAAGCTACAAAATATTGTTGCTTTATCCACTACTGAAGCAGAATATATTGCTGCTTCGCATGCTTGCAAAGAGGCGGTTTGGTTGAAAGGATTGCTTGGTGAGTTTGGTAGGTTACATGACAACATCAGGTTACTTTGTGACAGTCAAGTGCAATACATTTGGCTAAGAATCCGGCCTATCATAGTAAATCAAAGCATATTCCAATCAAGTATCATTTTGTAAGACAGGTTATCACTGAAGTTTCTCTTGAAAAGGTGCATACAAAGGAAAACTGTGCAGACATGTTCACGAAACCAGTTTTGTTAGAGAAGCTACGTTGGTGTTTGGCTTCTCTTGGCTTGCAGAAAAGATGAAAATAATAAACAAACAGGGCATCAGGCTAATTGTTGTCAAGGTGGAGATTGTTGAGATTTTTCTGTTTTGGACAAAATAGGAAAAATCCCAGTGTGTGACAACAATAGAAAATCTGTTGCTGGATTATCTCCAGGTTGTTGGGAGAGATTTAATGCATCCTAAATTTGATGTGAGAAGCAATTAGATTCTCCTTGCTATAAAATAGGTGGTCATATGGATAGCTGGGTGTGGTGTGAGAGAGTTTACGTAATCTCCTGTTTGATTAATAAAATATTGTCGATGCCTTAGTTGTGTGGACGTAGCCCAGATTGGTTGGGTGAACCACATTAATTCTCTGTGTCTTGATGTGCTTGAATTTCTGCTGTGTATTTGTTTTATAGTCTGCTGTGCATCTGATCTCCAACACTTATTCAGAAAAATTGTATTAAGCTAATCATTTTCGAAAATATATGGTTACTTTGTACACCGTATATTCTTATTTAGAGGAATTATATTGTATTATGGTGATGAATTAGATTGAATACAAAAGAAAAAGATTGTATAATAGATACAATATGCTTATTAATCTAAATTAATTCTTTTTTATATTGATAATCTCATTATAAATACCTGTTTAGGGACAAAGTGACTAAAAACCAGTGACATATTTTTTTGTACACTCTCTCGATTTTATGAATATAGATAACAAAGAGTGATTTACTGAAATAATACCCATCAAGTAATGCAACTAGTTGTTAAAGTACGGTATCTAGCAAAAATAAAATTAAGAAATTATAATATAATTTCATGCAAAGAGATTACTTTTCTATCGATAGAGGCTTATTATGGATGGATATTGTAATATCTTTTAATATTATATATTTGGACACAATATTGTATTGGTATAAGCTTATCAGAGTAAGCCTATGGAAATGCCCTTAACATTTTCTTTAAGTCAATAAACTTCGGATAAGGAAACGTGGAATACCTAGGTTATCCCTGTAAACTAAATAAACAAATTCTAATGTTTGTGAGTCTAATTGAAATGCTTATATGGTACATTTCATCCCTACACGTATATATATATATATATATATATATATATATATATATATATATATATATATATATATCAGTATAATTCCCTAAATATTTTTATTGAGTATGCCCAATCTAGTCGCTGATATGATTATTTTATTCATGCAAAAAATAGATCTCTAGAAACAAATGTGAATGAATAATGAGGATGATATCCTAGTCACAGTGCGAAGGTAAGCTTGGCCACTGGGCTTTCAGTGTCCTCTCCCAGGATTGACAGCAACAAACTGGGGTTTATTTAATTTTTTGCTGTCTCCTAGGTAGATGGTTCTTCTGTCATTTCTGATGGAATTTTTGGCAAAGAAGAAGGCACATTGCTGATGCTGCATGGACCTCAAGGAAAAACATCACGGTTTCTGATTGAAAAGGTATGTTTTTTCTCAGGACTATCTAAAAACAAATCGTAGAGATATAAAATATGTATAAGGCTCCTCGGGTCAATTCCTTAAAGTTTTTTATTTTGGGTGCTACTCAAATGTTACATTCCTTTTTGGGTTAAGTATTTGAAAACAATGATGCTCATACTTCTTGCTTGTGCCTGAGTTTTCCTTCTTGGGCGTTTTCTTCACAATTCACAGCAAAACAACATGAGCTTAAATTGGAATTAGAAATCTGTTTATAGGGAAATTTTCTTATTGTTAGCGGGTTACAAACTTTCTCCACATTCCATATGTGGTGGGGATCACAAAAAATCAAAGAATGCTTATCAGAGCTCTTGGCTTTCTACCTATCCAGTAACCAGTTCAACTGGCATTTCCCAACATGGCTCCAACTATCCAATTTCATAATTGTCTCTAGACCCTGTAAACAATGTGGGATTCGGCTTTGTAATGTGTGGTTAGCCTGTAATTGTTGCTACTGTTGCTATCTGAACATTGGGTGCTAAAAATTTAGTTTTTTGTCCGGTCAGTTTTTTGTGCAGAATGAAATTAACTTGTTTCATCTCTAGATGCCATTAGAATTAGGTATTTTTGTCATATCTTGTCCTTTATCATAGCAGACTCGCCATAGTCTACCACCCTCACTCCAGACAACCTTATAAGTTTTTCGTCGGTTTAAGATATTTCCCGGTCGGCTGCCAATTTTCTGGTGGCGGTGGTTGGATTCTGTCCACATCTGACAAACCAAAATAATTTATTCCAATCGCTCCATACGCATCACCACCACACTTCTCAAGGCTAGCATTTATCGCCAAAATAGGATATATCTGATGCCACATTCCCTTTCCCAGTTTTTGTAATAGAAAATTCCAAATTGGGGAGGTTATTGGCAACGCCTGGGCACATTTCTCCAGGTCGACTATCAATTCCCCTGTGATAGCATGGATTCCATCCAAATTTGATAATAGATATCTTTTCTAATTGATACAAACATGTCACTCGCACTCTTCACTAGATTCATATTTATTTCCACATCAGGATTATCTGATGATTCATTCTTATTGTCAGTTTTTTAAATATATAATCCAATTAGGTTTGTTAATGGTGTCGTTCGACCATAAAATACCTTTTAAGTCTCGGTACTTGCATCCTTCTGTAATTGCATGTTTTTTCGAAATTGTCAATCCCAAGAGGGATGTACATCTAATTCCGTCAAATCCGTAATCTGCCTATATCGTTCAAGTCATATGTGAATTAAATAAAGTTGTCAATATTGCCATCTCACTCACCATACTTTTCTCAAAAATCCAATTAATATGGCGGATTACCCATCAGACGTCTCTACCACCTCTGCACTCATTCATGCCACTATGGAGGTTGAATCCAAGAGAATCAATGCTGACATCCTTGTCAGCCAAAACAACCCTCGTTCACTTGATGCATGGTGCTCTATATTGGGTGATGATTTTATGCCAGATGTCACAAAGAGGTCTCTTGATCCTTTGGCTGGCGGACATGTACAACATCACCATCGTTCCAAATACCGCTCCATTAAAACTGCCCCTCCTCCTCCTGCACTGGCTTTGGACAACGATACTCTAGTTGACCACATTACTAGCCTACAAAAAAGATCCCTAGTAGGTAGATAGTAATTTTCAGAGATGGAAGACTCCAATACATGTAAATGGATAGAGAAGAAGTGGAAATCGATGTTAGGGTATATGCCTATGGTCGTTAGGCTTCTGAAGGGATGGTATAGTTTTTGCTTCCTCAGTCAGGAAAATTTGGAGAAAATTATAACTATTCCATGGATTCATGGGAAAATTTTCCTGGCTCTCCATAAGTGGTACATTGGGTACAATCCCCTACGTAACACCCCCTCCAACAAGTTGGTATGGGTAAAATTACTAGGACTCCCCCTGGAATTATTAAAAAAACAAGCACTTATTGACATCAGAAACACAATTGGAAAAATTATATACGTGGACCCACACTGTCTGGGTGCACAGGACAAAAGGATCACCTAGATCGTTATTAAAAAGGATTACATAGGGGGTTTCCCCGATCATGTTGACCTTCACTGGGGTGACATATTCCTTCAACAAAGACTGGATTATTTGGGAGTACCATTCATATGCTCTTTCTGCCACAGAACCGGTCACATGTGACAACAGTGCCCTTTTCAGCTGGGTGGTCATTTCCATGGCAGAAAATGCTATAATGCAACCTCGGGACCTCTCTCGAAAATGGGTCGAAAAGGTCA
The DNA here is from genome assembly GCA_031772625.1 of Pinus tabuliformis. NCBI lineage: Eukaryota > Viridiplantae > Streptophyta > Pinopsida > Pinales > Pinaceae > Pinus > Pinus tabuliformis. The sequence continues at coordinate 945,535,125 of CM062810.1, forward strand.
TCAAAATTAAAAGGGAAAAGAGATCATGAAACATAAGTATCTACTTCAGCAATCAGGTACACACTCTCACCAAAACTCTCACCTTCCACATGCATTTGGATCAGTTTTGTCTTCACCCATTACTATTCCTTCATCCCGATAAATTTGGCCAAATCGGATTTTCCGTCATCTGACAGCCCAGTAGCATTTATGGCTCATCCACCTCCAGAGCCTGTAAACTTCCAGGAGATTCCTATCCCCTTGACAACCACCCAACCATACCCAGATATTCCATCCACCTCACAAATAGCATATTTTTCTCCTCTAGCTCTGCCACGTCATTAATCAAAAGATAAAGGACCTTGTCTTAGTGTTATTCCACCAAATTCCCCAACTGTTTCACTGACAAATTTTGTGGGGAGTGACCTTGACCTAGTACTAAAAAGGAAGACCCTTGATCTCCATACTCTCACCATCCATAAACCAGTGGATAGTTCATCTCCCCATATCAGTCCAAACTCGACGGGGAATATCACACTGTGGAGGAAACAAAACCGTGGTAGTTGCCACTTTCGGGGTCGACCCAATAAAACTCCTTTCTCATCTCCTATGGACAGATTTCTTGTTGACATCCCCATAGCTGACATCTCCCCCGCACGGTCCCTTAGAGCATGGATGCTCGAAAAATACCTACAATGATGTGCATCATCTCCCTCAATATTCGGGGTCTAGGGACTACCCCTAAATATCTAGCCCTCAAAAACCTATTTTTATCTCTACATCCATTCATTATTCTCATTCAAGAAATGATGCACAATGTTCTTGATGCTATTCAATACTTCTGAAAAATGTTTCCAACCTAGCATATAACTAAACAGTTGTTATGGGTCTCTCGGGAGTTCTGGTGGCTTTATGGGATCCGAGAATGATTAACATGAAAGCTTTCAAATGCTTCGCTGGTATTCTCCTGGAAGGAAATATCCATGGCATGCCGGGTTATGTTCATATCTTAAATATATATGCCCCATTCAAAGAAAGAGGGGAATTCTGGGACAGATTCATATCATCTGGCATAATGGGACTACAGACCGTCATTATCACAGGGGATCTAAACTGCACAATCAACTTGGATGAAACTTGGGGTTGTTTCAGGAAAACTGACCCTCTGGCAGGGAAAATCCAAAATGCCATTATCATGAACAATTTTGTAGATATCTGCCCCTACAAAATCTCTCCGACATGGGACAATGGTCGCTCGAGCTCTGCATATGTGGCAAAAAGACTGGATTGATTCTTAATACATGAACAATTAATGGATCGATTGGGAGATGTCCGAGTAAATACCATCAGTAACTTTATATCTGATCATAGACCCATCACTCTACAATGGAGAGAAAGAGTACCCCGTTTGGGACTCCATTTCAAATTCAATAGAACATTACTACACTACCCCAAATTCAATAAGATGGTACATGACACTTGGGAAAATTTTAATATTTTAGGTTTTTCTCCTATGAACAGTATACTGGAAAAACTCGATTCCCTCCAAGAATTAGTAAATTTATGGCAAAAAAAGAAAATTAGAGACAACAGAAAAGAACTTGTAAAAATCCAAGAACAATTGGACTATCTTCAGCTCTCCATGTCTACACATTTCCTTCCAGAACATATCCGAGTCAACATTCAAAAGCTAGAACATAGAAAGAAGGAAATTCTAATGACAGAAGAAGCGACATGGAGTTTAAAAATCAGAGCTCTTTGGCTAAATGAAGGAGACCAAAACACTAAATTCTTCCATAGATACGCAAATTTCCGTCAGAATATAAATTCCATATGGAACATATCTGACATGGAAGGATGAACAATCTACACACAAGAAGAAATGAGTGATGTTGCTGTAAATCACTTTAAAAATGTTTATAGAAGGAATGAAGATGTCTCTATGGAAGATATGGTTCGGGGTATTGAACCATATTCCAACATGTTTGATCAGGAGAGAAATAAGGAGTTTATAAAGGAAGTCTCTAAGGAAGAGCTACTGGGGTTTCTCAAGTCTTTTAAAAGTGACAAAAGTGCCAAGCCTGATGGATGGACTATTGAACTGTTTACTCATTTATTTGATATTATCAAGATGGATTTGCTAGGTATGATCGAAGAATCAAGAAATATGGGCTATATTCAACAAAAAATTTCCTCAACATACATCGCCCTGATTCCGAAAAACAAATCTACTGAGAACTTTTCGGACTTCAGACTCATTTCATTATGCAATGTCATATATAAAATTATATCATAGACTATAGCGGGGAGACTGTGCAATTCCCTTTTGTTGTACATTTCCCGTAAACAACATGGTTTCCTTCTAGGGAGAATCATACACGATGCAGTGGCAAATGCACAGGAAAGTATGCACTCTATCCACACAAAGAGCATGGACATGGCTATTCTACAGGTAGATCTCTGTAAAGCTTATGACTGTTTGGATTGGGGATTCCTTAGACTAATTCTTAACAAGACTGGTATACAGCCAAGGTGTATAAACTGGATAATGGCATGTGTGGAAAATGTAAATTATGAAATCATCATCAATATTATTCCAACAAGATTCTTCTGGTCCAAAAGAGGTCTTCGTCAGGGATTCTCTTTATTTCCATTATTATTCATCCTAGTAATGGATTGCCTGAGTCTGCATATCAAAAGAGAGGTGATAGAGGGGAATTTCAAACCACTGAAGTTGGGAAAAAATATAAACATTTCACACAATCTCTTTGTCGATGACATCCTCATAATGGGTATGTTATGCTGCTTCTCTTGGTATTATAATTTTAATATTTTCAGTAGATTTGCAAATGCCTTGGGAATGTGCATGAATACCAACAAATTTTTTCTTTATTATTGTCAATCTGATATGATAACTATAAAATATATAAAAGAACTATTTGGAATCATAGCCAAACCTATGCAAAATGGTCTGAAGGATCTAGGGTATAGACTTAAACCATCATGTTATAGAATATCTTATTGGAAATGGCTCACAGAAAAGTTCTATAAAAGAATTGTTGGATGGGAGTTTAGATGTCTATCCATAGGGGTAGGGCCATACTATCACAAACTGTTCTAACACAGCTAGGGGTATATTGGGCACACCTTCTTCATATCCCTTCCTCCATTTTAAATGATATTAACTGTCTCATGGCTAACTTCATCTGGGCGGGTGCACATAGTAGGAAAAAATTCCATCTTACCAAGCTTTCAAATATAACTCTCCGAGAAAAGATAGGTGGGTGGGGAATTTTAGACCTTCATCATTTTGGCGAGGCTTTACTCATCAAGTCGCTTTGGAGGTGTTTATTTGGAGCAGGTAATTGAAGTAAGGTTATACAACGCAAATATAAAAAAAACAAAGAATTCATTTTCTAGTACCGCTTGGGTTCAATTGGAAAAAACAAGGTTCAATAATATGGTCAAGCTTCCTGAAAATTGAAAAATGTTTCATTCAACTACTGACATGGAAATTCCAAACTAAAAATAATATCCTAATTGATTTTGACCCAATTCTGGGTGTTGAACCGAAGCTCTCCATATCAAACAATTTCACGCGGTTCCTAAATGACCATGGTTTCTTTTTCTGGGGCTAAGTCATAAAGGACTGGCAAGGAAATCTCCATGTCTGGAAAAATGCAAATGAATTGGGATTAACCGGTCACTTGAAAGAAGAATGGATTCAGATCATCACATCTATGAAACAATTGGGCATATGTCGATCAGGGAACCAGGATAAAATAATATGGTCGGGGAAAATGCTTTCTGAGAACATAGTTGTAGAAGACACATATCAGACATTAACAAAAAGAATTGTGAGGAAAGAGGAGAATCATACCCTTTATGCCTTCTGGAAAATAAAAGTGCCACACAAAGTTATAATCTTTAGCTGGCTTGTTTACCATAATAGAAATCCTGTTTGGGAAATCTTGCAAAAAAGGAATTGGTATGGGCGGGCATTTGCTGCATATGCAAAAACGACTCAGAAGAAAATGATCACTTTTTTACAATGCCTCCCCACTACTTGGGTTTCGAAAAAAAATTCTTCCCTCATGGGCTTCCTTTATATTCAAAATTCTTGTATCAGAGATTCCTTGGAATGGTGGAGCTCTCAGAAACCTGCCTAGCGAATTATACCTCTCTTCCCTTTTTGGGAAATCTGGAAGTGGAGGAATAGAAGCATCTTCCAAAACAGTAGAGAAGATTTTTCTATAATTATTGAAACAATGATCACAAATCTTTCTTTTTATTATGTACAACTTATGCTCTAAAGAGGAATCCAAAATGAAAAGTGAATTACACTTCTCTTATCCTATGGGTTTTTTTGATGGGGTAGCCCAAGGAAACAACTATGCTTGTGGCTTTTGGATTGCAATAAATGCTGACTTCATATACAGGATGCATTGGAATTGTGGTGTTGGTATACTAAAGATGAAGCAGTAGCTCTCTGGGGCCTCCTATGGTTCAACAATTTCCTCAGAAATTCTGAGCTACATATATACGGTGATTTGAAAATCATAATCGACCAAGTCTTGGGGAGAGCATCCATCAACAATCCCAGACTACAAGGATGGATGGAAAGAATCGAACTTTTATGGAAAGCTCAAGACAGATACACAATCCAACACATTGAAAGACGTTTTAACAAGGATGCAGACAAACTATCAAAAAAAGGATTACAGGGAAGCAATGACGATTGGTATCTAGAGATTACATGGGAGCAAATCATATACGACATGGAGAGCCTTCCAAACCCGGGTTAACCATTTCTATGCAAGCCTCTCAAAGTTTTTTTTTTTTGTGTGTAAAATATTGTTATATAGGTTGATAATGTACAATTTTCCCGTGACTTCTCCTTGGGAGAATGAACACCAAGAAAAGTTCCCTAAAAAGGCTGACAAACTGTTAGTAAAATTGTTGTGTTAGTTTTGCAGGTATGCATAAATGTTTTCTTTTTGGAAATTTTGAAGTTGTATGCCTGGCCACTGGGCAAAAACAATGTCCTCTACGAGGGGCTTTCCTAAACCTCCTCGTTATATAGTGCCATTAAAAAATGAAAGTCTTTTCCTTTTTTCATACCTCTGCTGACCAAGCTGTATTATTCTTTATAAAACTTTTTCTTCTCTGGATTGGTTTCACATGCTACAGGTCCTTCAGTGCTACAGGTTTTCTCCAGAGAGGGGACTATCTCTTTTCAATAGGATGGTTGCTCAATAATATAGCTACAACTGAAGTTTTTTGTCTACTCCATAGAATTTTGCTACTGATATATGCTCCTTTCTTTCATATCAACACAAAACTGTATCATGCATATTATGTTATCTATTTTTGACTTGATGTTTTTGACTCTTGTTTTTTCAGAGTCACAGTAAACTATTGATATCATGGGCTCTATATTTTGTTTCTTTTTCGCCCAAAATGACATCTGAAAAATATATTACATGTATATCTATTACCAATATAATATATATATCAAACTTTTTTGGTACTTAAAAAAGTGAATGAATAATGTGGTGATGCTTGGTTAGTAATTAAATGGATTAAAGAACGTTTAGTATAGAGACGTAGTGAATTTGGTTAGTAATTAAATGGATTAAAGAAATTTTAGTGTAGAGACGTAGTGAAATTAGAGTATATAGCGTTATTACAGTAGAACATATATAGATATTACTTTACGTGAATAGGATTGTAAAAAGGGTCTGACATTATGAAACAAAAATAGTATAAAAATATAAGAAATAATTTATTATCAAACTAAGAAGTTGACCATAAATCGAGTAACCATAAAAATCAACCGTGTGTCATGCATAGTCAATTTAATTAATTTACGTGTCCATTTGCACATAATGAAATTCTACATATAAACTTCATGTCCATTTGATGTTGAGAAGGAAAATATACCATGAGGTGAAAAATCCCAACATTAAAGCTTATAGAGAAGAGTATCCAAGATAAATAAATGAGTATATAGTTTGTTAAAGCCCAATGGCCGAAATATACAAATTGTAACCCTTTAGGTGTTCAAAAGTAGTGAGAAAAAACCCTGACTTGGGTTTTGACCAACGCAGTCCATCTATAGTTGTGCGCTATGATACTTCAGGAATATTTAAGTAATAGAAGGATTTTGACCTGTAGGAACAAGAAGTCGACAAGTTATCTTCAGAAAATGTTTGTGAACTATCCATATCCCCATTTCACATGAAATAACATAAATATAAATGTAGCTAAAATCGTACCGACAAGGGTTAGAACCTTAGAAGCCGAATTATAAAAAATATCAAAAGGGTGAAAATCGTTGAATAACCAGAAACTAAGTGAAGTGGAAATATACCTATGATTGGAAGTGGCAATGCGTCCTTTCCACCACTGCAAGTGCCAAAATATATGAATATTATAGTGGTATTGAAAAGAAAAAATAAATCCTTTAAAAGAAATCAATCATATACTAATTTTGAAAAAAAATATTTGATTATTCTTAACGGCTTTAGGGTTTTGACAAAAACCATAAAGGTAAAATAATACTAAAACAAAAGCCTGCTTGAGCTAAAACGAAGTCATAGCCAATGGTTGTCATGGCGTAATTAAGCATTGGAAACCTCGCTACTAACGTAATTTGCTAGTATAGAGGAAGAGGAACCCCAAGAGTATTGAATCCATTAGTAGATATATGAAAATATCATTGAATCAAAGGAAGGATTGGTCCTTGCAATGTATAAGACTTTTATAAGGTATAAACCTTATAAATATAAATAATAATATTGAAGGTAAAAACTTTATTACCACTTCAATCAAAGGAAGGATTGGTCCTTGCAATGTATAAGACCTTTATAAGGTGTAAACCTTATAAATATAAATAATAATATTGAAGTACATAATTTTAGTACCACTTGAATTACCTTTTTATGTTAAGAAGCTGTTTTAAAGAAATATAAATGGTGAAATAGGTGTACCTTATAAAAATAAGAAACCATAATATTGAAAGTACATAATTTTAGTATCACTTGAATTACCTTCTTAAGAAGGTGTTTTAAAGAAATATAAATGGTGAAATAGGTGTAACTTATAAAAATAAGAAATCATATTTTAATGATTCTAAATATTAAAATGGAAGATCCCTTGGTACAACGGTTATATGCAAGAAATATTACTCATGGATTAAATGAAAATATGTAATTGATAAGATCTAAGAATTTTGTATATTAATGACTATCTTTGTTCCAAATACTTAGTGAGAAAATGGAAGTAAAAAGGAACATATTAGTAATAAATTACAGAGATGCTATTTCGTTGGATAATCATAAAATTAAGAAAAAAAATGAGTATGGAATTGAGGTATAATACATGTGATATTAGAGATGTAGGTTCAAAAAATTAGGCCTAAGGGTCAAATCACAATAAAACGTTAATTGCAAAAAGGGTTCTGTCTCATAAAATTGGTGTTATTTTTTGTGTGCAGTATGGTACAACAGAAAGCAGAAGGAAGTGCAATATGTTAGAACACTCCTATCAACCTCATGGTGAAGGAGGAGAGGTTTGGGTTGAGTTGGGTGGGGAAACACACTTCCAACAACTCAAGTTTTTGAAATTGTAAGAGACTTAAGGCAATATATGGTTAACATTCGATCCAGTCATGAACACTTTTTGAAAGCAAGAGAGGAGCAAGAGAAGCTCATACAAGTATTCAATGAAAATTAAATACATTAACCTCTTGAAATAGAGGTAAAGGCGGGGAAGGAAGAACCATTAAAGAGGAAAAATGTTGGTAATTAAGCTGTTAAGTCTGAACTTGAAAGTGAAAAATCAGAAAGTGAAGAAGATTTCGGCAAAACATCTCAAAAATCCAATAAATCTAGAAAGAAAAAGAAAAAAAAACTCCAAGGAGAGTTGAAAACGATAAAACCACCTAACTTTGATGGAGAGAAAGAAGGAGATGCAAAAACTTGGTTTCTGAACGTTACTAAATATTTTCATGTATAGAAATATTCCAACAACTGAAAGACCATACTGGTAATATATTAGTTACAAGGAAAGGTTGTATTGTGGTGGGAAGAGGAAAAAATAGTACAATATCTAGATGAAAAAATAGTCACCTAGGAAGAATTTTAGAAATAGTTCAAGTCAAAATATCTAACTAAAATATATTACGATGATCATGCTAAGGAATTTCATGATTTAAGGTGTTTGAAAATGTAACCAATTTAGGTCTTCATAATTGTCATTCTACTCATGTAATTATGTATATCTTAGGTATCAAGAAAAAGAAGAAAGAAAAATATTATTTTCAAGCATGGGTTTTGTGCTTCTCTTGATTGGTGAGCTAGGTTAAGCATGTTCTTCATGATTCTAGGGTTTTTCATGTCATAAAAATAATTCTCATGAGTTAAGAGAGTCATTATCAATTTTCTAATAACCTATTGGTTATGTGTAGTATGCAAAAGAGTTTATTTTTTTTATCTATAATATCAAGAAGACGTCAAAGACTATGTCATCCCTGCCATGGTGAATTCGGCCTAGAAGAGGCCTATTCGACTCCTCAAGAATACTTTAAAAAAGAGGGACTTTGACTCATTTGGATCACTCGCTCACACAACTTCAATATACAGGAAGATAAGAAGAAAGACAAGAGAGAAATCGTAGAAGAAGTACTAGAAGTTTAGGTGAAGAAAGAAGTCTTGAAAGCATCATTTATGTCCACATGTGAAAATTTGTCTAGGGTTTCTGTGCTAATTGCAAGGGTTGAAGTTGCAGGCTGAAATTGTTGACGTAAAGTTGCAGGGCCGAGATTTGATTGAAGCTGCTTCTCCAGGGTTTGACCTTCACTATCTTTGGAGTACTTTGACTCATTTTGAAGATATTTTGTTGCAAAGCTGACTTGGTGCTTGGAGGAGGCTTTGACTTTCGTCTTCGGGTCCTTGAATTCTTATTAGAATTGATTTTATAAGAAAAGAAGAGATTCAGACGAGTATTCAAGGTAAATAAATGAGTCTATAGTTTGTTAAGGGCACAGGGCCAAAATATAAAATTTGCAACCGTGAAGGTTTTCAAAAGTAGCGAAAGAGAAAAACCGTATTTGGGTTTTGGCCAACACATTCAGTATATGGTTATGCACCATCAAAATTTAGGAATATTTAAGTAATTGAAGGATGCAATATTATAGGAAGAGCAAGTAGAAATTCTATCTTCAGAAAAAGTAAGATGTCTTTGTTTGAAGTATCCATATTCCCTTTTCACTGGAAATAGAATACCTGTAATCGAAATTGTATCAAAAATGATTAGAAGCTTAGAAGCTTGATTATAAGAAACACCAAAAGGGTGAAAAGAATTGAAAAACCAGGAAAACAAATGAAGTGGAAATATACATGAGACTGGAAGTGGTATCATATCCTCTCCACCACTACGAGTGCCAAAATATATGACTGTTAGAGTGGTGTTGAAAAGAAAAATTAAATCCTTTAAATGAATCAATCATTTATTAATATTGATAAGGAATATTCAATTATTCTTAACAACTTTAGAGTTTTTACAAAAATGCTAATGATAAAATAAAATATTGATAAGAAATATTCAATTATTCTTAACAACTTTAGAGTTTTTAGAAAAATTCTAACGGTAAAATAAAACAAAAATTAAACATGCTAGAGCTAAAACAAAGTCATAACTATTGGTTGTTGTGGCCTAATTAAGCACTAGAAACCTCATTAGTAATGTAATGTGCTAGTATAGAGGAATAGGAACCCTAGGAGCTCCAAAAGGGATACCCAAAGCCAATTTGCCTCCTTGAAATTTAAGATGGATCACATAATCTTACAAAAAATTGAGAGATAGGATAAAACTGTACTCCATTACCAAAATTGTGGAAACCCAATCTAAAATACAATGCAATTTAGAATGATGAAATGAATGGATAGTAAACAGACTAAATCTTAATAAACATTTAACACAAACGACCCATAGAAGAATCTATGAAAGCACTCAATAGAAAACTTGTAAACAAACTAAGGGTTTTATTAGTAACCCTCGATCAATGTTAAAGAATTATAAATTGAAAATGAAAAGAAGAGAAAAATTAGGCCTTACCTTTGTAAGAAAATCAGAAACCTCAATAGGTTCCTCCTAAAACCAACAAGTTTCCATCATTCAATCTAACCCATCCTTTCTCACGGGGAACCCGTGACTATCAAAAGTCAATAAGTGATACGTTGAAGATGACAAAGTAAATGTAAATATTCGAGCAACTTATACTATATTAGAAGCATACCAACATGATTTCAAAGCGTCCAAAGAAACCCCTACCCCTGTACATTCTAGGTGTCCCCTTTGAAGTATTAGAGGTGTAGTTGAGACCATATGGCCAAAAATAAAACAAAAAACATGACACCTTGTGATATGGTAGAGAAACACACTAGTTGTACGAAACAAAGCAAATGAGGAAGAATGACTTTGTGAGACACCAGGGTACTTCATTTTGTTTAACCCTAGTAGTTCTACACCCTTCATTCAAAAACAAAAATATCAACCGTTGATTATACTCCAGCCAATAATCCATGTGAGTTCACATGGGTCATGATCACATGGCTATTTCCAATAAATTCCAAGTGTATCGAGTGGGCCAGCAATCGAAATAAAATGATTACACTTATATATCCCATATGGGTTAGCAAAGGAGTGACCTAATAGGTTAAAAAGGATTGATAATTGGAACTTCACATATATGTAGACCAAAGGTAGAGATTGATAAAAATGACTTGTATTAAATTCATTATTAGTTATATGAAAACGCCATCGAATCAAAGGAATGCTTGGTCCATGCAACGTTTAACGTTTTTATAAGGTGTAAACCTTATAAATATAAATAATAATATTGAGCGCACTGAACTTTAGTACCACTTGAATTATTATCAAGTGCTAAGACTAGTGTTTGAAGGAATGGTCAAATAAGTGTACCTTATTAAAATAAGAGGCCATATTTTAATGTTTCCAAGTATTAAAGTGGACGACCCCTTGGTGCAAGGACTATATGCAAGAAAATTTACGCATAGACTAAATAAAATATGTAATTGATAAGAGCTATGAATATTGTACATTAATTGTTTTCTCTGTTGCAAATTCTTAGTGAGACAAAGGAAGTAAAAAGGAACATATTAGTAAAATATGTGACGAAATCAAAGAGATGCTATTTCGTTGGATAATCATAAAATTAAGAACATTTTTTTTTTTACACCTTATTAATATAAATAATAACATTGAGCGCACTGAACTTTAGTACCACTTGAATTATTATCAAGTGCTAAGACTAGTGTTTGAAGGAATGGTCAAATAAGTGTACCTTATTAAAATAAGAGGCCATATTTTAATGTGTCCAAGTATTAAAGTGGACGACCCCTTGGTGCAAGGAATATATGCAAGAAAATTTACGCATAGACTAAATAAAATATGTAATTAATAAGAGCTATGAATATTGTACATTAATTGTTTTCTTTGATGCAAATTCTTAGTGAGACAAAGGAAGTAAAAAGGAACATATTAGTAAAATATGTGACGAAATCAAAGAGATGCTATTTCGTTGGATAATCATAAAATTAAGAACACTTTTTTTTGGGTAAGGGATTAAGGTATCTTATAGGTTTTATAATAAATCCTTGAGTGTTGTGCTGAAATCTATAACAATATGTAGGGTTATCTTAAAATGATGCATGGACTAAAATGTTGACCATTTGAGGATACCATTTTTTATAAACAAGCAATTGATTATTACAATAATTCTTACTTTGTTTACTCTCAACTATCGTTCTCAACCCTGAATCCTAATTATTAAAGCCTTGGTTAAAGTATATATCCCACACTACTATCCTATGCACCCTCTCTAATCCAATGTGTTTTCAACAATGCACACTTATTTATGTGTATTGATTATATGGGTTTTTTAATTTCTTCTTGATATAATATCTTGAGAATGATAGTTCTATTCAGTAATACCCCTCTATATCTGTAATAATGTTTTCTTTGCTTAGACTGGATTATGTTAGTTTTATGGTGTAAATGCTATGAAATGGTTAGGATTAAATTAACAAGAAAGTGGTTATGTTGTAATAGGTAAAATTAAAAATAAAAATAAAAATTGGAACTACTTGGGAATGAAACACTAGACTTAAGAGATTGTTGCCTAAAAAGTGGAAAAAGCTTCATTGATGAATGAGATTGAGATAAATCTTCCATAAGTGGAACTCCTAGATAAGATTTGGTGAGATAGGAGATAAAGCTCCACTAAATCACTTACTTGGATAAAAACGCTAAGTATGGGGTATAATAAAGCGCCATGAAAGAGAAAAGTAGGCTTTAAAGGAAAAAAAAAGCCTAGACAAGTGGGTTAGTAGACCCAAAAAGCGGGATTCCGATAAGGGAAAAACTACACTAGAATATAATATATGAAAGTACAAATCAAGGGATCTAAGGTTGTTGATTCAATTGAGAGGCACATATTAGCTCGAGTGGAACTAGAGGATGCAGTTCATGGTTGGGTGGAAAATGTGACATTCCCAAGTGTGTTTCCAGCAGAAATTATGGTTAGATTATTTACCTGAAATTTTGATTGCATGGTTGACTTGTTCAAGATACATTTAGTGAAAATCATGTGATACATGGTTGGCGAGCCTATTTTAGTAGTGAAATTTTTTAGATGCAAGGGTTGATTCTTTTGGTGTCTATTCATTTCGTATATATGTTCCTACATTAGATTAATACCCATGAGAAGTATTATGTCAATATATGAGTTTGGATGTACACAATCAAATAGAAATGAAGGGGTAATCATTCTAAAGCTTGATTTATTATCTAGGAGGAAGAAATGTTGTTATACAAATTTATATATTTTATTTTTCTGTACAATATAGAACTATTGTAAGTATAATGTTCTTAGAGTGATCATAAAAAAAAAGACCTCAATAAATAATTTGTGAGTTGGTATATAGAGTTGAGAGAATCGATCTTGTAGGATCATGCAGCTCCATGTTCTTTTAGGGATGGAATTTGAGTGTAGTAGAATCCAAAGTATGTGTAGTGACAAAATTAGCAGGATGGACAGTCTAGTTGTAATAATTACACTATCACTAAGAAATATAACCAGAACCAATACCTCGATGTTATATATATAGATTCATATGAACCCCAGAAAAGCAGTGGGGTTCTCGTCACTTGAAACCCTTACTCGCTAACTCTGGAGACTACAATCACTGGTGCGGTGAGTTCGAAAAGTATAAAATAATAAAGGCTAACAGATTGGCTAATGAATAGTCCAACTGTGTGAAGTGAATTAACTTACAGTAGGTGGAAAATAATTCTAACATAAATAAGAAAAAAATTCACAGATATGCTGTAGAATATTTCAATTTATGACCTAGAAGTTATCGAAAAATTCATGTAGGAAAAATTTACCCATATTCCAAATAAGGAGGGTAAGTAGAGTTTAATATACATAGCTGAAATCATTAGAGTGTCCCTGGTTGTATGTCTTGGGGACCAAAGGATTTTTTTGGAAATTACTCATTTAATACCTATGTCTTGTGACCACCCACAACAAACTCAATAAATAACTAGTTGTCATTCCATTACCACGTAGTAAGACGTGCAATTAGAAGGAAGTAGATTAATAGTGAATAAAATAAATTCATAAGGATTGAACCATACACACCTAGCTCTAGTTATTCTCTTAGAGTTCCAAGATTTTAGCAAACACCAATCAGACATGTGAACAATACAGGTGTAGATAATTAATAAAGACACAACTACAACAAAACAATGAACCAAGACGTGGTGTAATGAACTCAAATTATTCAGGAAATTTAAGTAAATGTTCATAATAACCATTTCATTGAAGGAAAATAAATAAACTAAAGAATGCATCTAAGTCATTGGAGAAATTCCAATTCTGTATATGGAAATAATCACGATACATCATTTTGTTGTAGGTTTTAACTCCGTACAAAAATTTCCTACATACGAATTCTAAAGCATAGAAAATAAACAATAGAGAGAGCATAACAGATAAAACACATATACATAGAGATTTTCCCCTCGATCCCAAAACGAGGACTACCAGCTTGATTTTTCATTATTTTCATTTCATTGTTATAATACATATTTATACATGCCAAAGTATCCAATACCATGTATCGAAAACCATCGCGTCCAAAACCATGTGAGAAAACCATGCACAAAACCATAGGTAGGTCTGCCCAACCTAATATAGGGTCCAAACCTAAGTGGGCTAGTCGTGGAAAGAATATAACACAACCCAACATTATCCCAGTTATTGTTTTCTTTCCACAAGGGGCCACAGGAGAGCTTAGTCATTTATCCGGCCCTAAAATGCCCATTGTTTCTCTACACAAAGAGAACTTCTCAAAGCTCACATATTGTGTCAATGCATTTGCAATATTCTTCAAAGTGTCCACCTTTACAGCAACACCTTTTTGTCTTCTATCATATCCCTCACAAATTGATACTGAACATCAATTTGCTTTGTCTTTTAATGATAAACAGGGTTCTTTGCCAAGAAAAATTCACTTTGGCTACCACAACTTATCCTTATAGCTCCCTGTACTAACCCCATACTTGAACACAATCTCTGCAACCAAACTGCTTCCTTGCTTGCATGAGTGGCCGCCATGTATTCTGCCTCTGTAGTTGATATTTCCATTATAGATTGTTTCTTACTCATCCAAATGACTGCATCTCCAAATAGGCTAAACACATACCCACTTGTACTTCTTCTCTGATCCATATCTCCAACCCAATCTACATTAACAAAGCCATGAATATCCAACACTCTGTCCAATCCCGGTCTTCCTTGGTAGCACAAACCATAATCACTAGTCCCACGCAAATACCTGAAAACCCGCTTCACTATTGTCTAGTGTTCCTTCCATGGTTTTGACATAAACCTGCTTAATACTCCCACTGCATGTGCAATGTCTGGTCTAGTATAGACCATTGCATACACCAGGCTACCGACTGCACTTGCATATGGAACACGGGACATGTCCTCTTTCTCTTCTTGTGTCTTGGGACACTGTTCAGCAGATAACTTCATACCTAGAGGAACATGAACCTTCACTAGTTTACTATCCTGCATATTAAACCTCCACAGTATTGTCTCAACATACTTCCTCTGGTTTAACTAGAGCTTCCTCTTTGCCTGATCTCTTTTAATTTCCATGCCCAAAATATAGTTTACAGGACCAAGATCTTTCATGTCAAATTTGGAGGACAATTGGGTCTTCAAATCCTAGATAATTTATTTGTCATTTCCAACCAGCAATATATCATCCACATACAAAACCAGATAAATAACATGGTTGCCAATTAATTTAAAATACACATAGTGATCTTCTTTTCTTCTGGTGAATGAAAGTCCCCGTATAAATGTATCAAATTTATGATACCACGTCCTTGGTGACTTTTTTAACCCATATAGAGACTTTTTTAGCTTGCATAGCAGTTCTTTCTTACCCTTCACCACAAAGCCTTCAGGTTGCTTCTTGTAGATCTCCTCTTCCAGATACCCTGAAGAGATGTTGTCTTCACATCCATCTGTTCTACCTCAAAATCAAAAGCAGCAGCAACAGATAAAATTAATCTGATAGAAGCTACCTTGACAACAGGAGAAAAAATATCACCAAAATTAATTCCCTACACCTCGGGATAAGCTTTTTCTACCAACCGAACTTTGTATTTCTCGACCTTTCCTTCTGCATTTGTCTTCTTCTTGAACACCCATTTGCTGCCAATGGGTTTCCTTCCAAACGGAAACTCCACCAGATCCAAAGCCTCATTTTTTTGCAAAGATGTCATTTCATTAACCATGGTGTCTTTCTCGAGTTTTCCATTCTTTGAATCTACTAATTCCTTCACAGTTCTGGGATCATCATCAATAACAGATAAAGCAAAATTTGAACAAAAAGCATATGGACTATACCTTTTTCACTGCCCTCTTTCTTGAACTGATCTTCTCACACTCGGAGTTTGTGGCTCTTCGTCTTCTGATTCCTCCTCTGCTGTAGAGTCTGATTCTTCCTCCTTGAGCTCAAACTCTATCTTCTCAGGTTCCTTTGGTTGGAATTCATGTTTAATAACATCTTTCACCTCTCTAAACACCACATCTCGGCTATACACAACCTTCCTTTTTACAGGGTTCCAAAGCTCATAACCGTTTAAACCATCCTTATACCCAATAAAGGTGCACTTTTTAGATTTACTATCCATCTTGGTTTTTTTCTCCTTTGGAACATGTACATATGCATCACACCCAAATACCCTCATATGTTAAAGAGAGGGTTTCTTACCAGTCCATACCTCTTGTAGAGTCTTATCCTCCAACATTGATGAAGGTGGTCTATTGACTAGGTAACATGTTGTCTCCACCACCTCTACCCACAATTTATGTTTTAACCCGGTACCACTGAGCATGCTTCTTGCCCTTTCCATCAATGTCTTGTTCATTCTTTATGCAATTCCATTTTGTTGAGGTGTGTATAGAGTAGTCTTCTGTCGTGCTATACCACACTTCTTACAGAATTCTTCAAATTCCTTACTACAAAACTCTCCACTGTTACCTGACCTCAACACCTTTATCTTCTTCTCTATTTGGTTTTTCACCAAAACCTTAAATTCTTTAAACTTGTCAAAGACTTCAGATTCCTTCTTAAGGAAATATACCCATGTATTCCTTGAGAAGTCATCTATAAATGATACATAGTACATAGATTTACTCAGTGATGGAACCTTCACAGGTCCAAACACATCACTGTGCACAAGCTCTAATATATGTTGTGGCCTCTTACCACCAGAGGGGAAACTCACCCGATTGTGTTTCCCATATACATAATTTTCACAAAAATTAAAATCCAGAGAGCTATTACTTGTACTTTCTACCATACCTTTACCATGAAGTATTCGAAGGCCCTTCTCTCTAATATGTCCAAGTCTTTAATGCCACAACATGGTCTTCTCTCCAGAGATCACTAGAGTTTCTGCTCCACTTTCAGGAACCACAGAATTGTTGCACCCATCAACAATAGTGTTACCTTGCATCTTTTACAGAGTTCCAATCCAAACTCCCCGCATCAATACCAGTGCTCCCCGAACCATCTTGCAGGTATCGTTCTCGAACACTATTTTTACACCTGCATCATCTAGCTTGCTTATAGAAATCAGATTTTTGGCCAATGTAGGAATATGAAAAACACCCAGAAGTGTTCTAACCCTTCCACCTTGCAACTTCAACTTTACTATTCCGCGACCAATGATTCTAGCCTTCCTATCATCCCTTGAGAAGACATCACCACCATCGTATTTCTCATACTTGCAAAACCACTTTCTATGGGCAGTAAAGTGAAAGGATGCACCTGAGTCAATCAACCATGTCTCATGATCTACATGTGTACTTGAAGCCAAGTACACATCCCCACATTCATATGAGGTGGTTTTCGCCTCTGCAGAAGGAGAATCATCAGATCCCTTTCCTTTGTCAAGAGCTTTAGATTTATAGTCCCTTTTGTAGTGCCCTTTCTTTACGCATTTCCAGCCAACCACCTTTACATGTTTTCCTGGAGATTTACATCTCCCTCTAGATTTACATCTCCCACCTAATGACTTATTTTTGTTTCTGGTTTGGGACCGTCCTCGTACAGACAAGGCATCACCATTATGGCTCTGCATACTTTTCCATCTCATCTCCGCCGTCAGCAAGGATGAGACTATTTCATCAAACTGCATTGCAGTTGCATTGCTATCTATTGCAATAACCAGACTATCCCATGAATCTGGTAGAGAACACAACAAACAGATGTAGTTATCTTCATTTGAAATTTTAATATCAATAGATAATAATTGACTTACCATAGTGTTAAATGCATTCAGATGCTCTATCATCGAGTCTCCATCTTTCATCCTCGGGTTATATATCTTTTTCTGTAGGAATAGTTTATTTACCAGAGACTTAGATTGGTACAAAGTCCCTAACTTGTCCCACAAAGCCTTAGCCGTAGCTTCCCTTGATACATTCAACAATATTGAATCTGAGACACATAATTGTATTGTGCTCTTTGCCTTCCAATCCAACTTCTTCCATTCTTCATCAAACACTCATGTTGGTTTAGTACTCGGATCTACCATGATCCACTAATCCTTATCCACCAACAGATCCTCCATCTTGAGTTTCGATAACTCAAAACTCTGACCATTAAATTTCTCGATCTCTATCTGTCCACTACTCACCATCTTCTTTCACCACTAGAATCGATCTTGTAGATCTCTCACTGAACAGAGTCTACCACAAGGCTAAGCGAAACCCCTAAGCAACAAAGGTGTCCCCTTGAAGCCAAAATAACTCTGATACCAAATGTAGGTTTTAACCCTGTACATAAATTACCTGCATAAGAATTCTAAAACATAGAAAATAAACAATAGTGAGATCATAACACATAAGACACATATATACAAAGATTTTCCCCTGGATCCCAAAACCGAGACTACCAATTTGATTTTTCATTATTTTCCTTTCAATGTTACAATACATATTTATACTTGCCAAAGAATCCAATACCATGGACCGAAAACCATCATGTCCAAAACCATGGACCGAAAACCAACGCATCCAATACCATGGACCGAAAAACATCACATCCAAAACCATGTGTGAAAACCATGCACAAAACCATAGGTATGTCCACCCAACCTAATATAGGGTCCAAAAAAAATTTCCCCGGGGCACTGCCCTACACCTTGTAGAGGGGGGCTAACCACCCCTCTCAAACCCCCTATGACCGCCCCCCACGTAGTCGACGCAATGAAGGGGGGCTCTGCCCCCCTCTAACTCCCCGATTGACTAGGTGGGCTAGTCGTGGAAAGAATATAACACAACCCAACATTTGTATGAAATCCCAATTAATTAAATGAAAGGGTATTATTACAGTGGTACATCCATACAAGCCAGCAATTAAATGAAAAACAAAATATATGATTTTATATCTAGCACACAACGGTGCCAAAGTACATTATACATTGTGAAAGATTTTTCACCTCTTAAAAATTAAGGCTCCTATGGAGCGAAATTAACCGGTAGCATCCCTCCTCAACCATAGGTAGAATGGGTTTGAACCGAAACATTATTGAATGAATGTATGCAAGACGGGTTGGAAAACAACAAAAAGAGAACCAACCTATAAAGCCACAATAGTGGTTAGTGGTGGAAGATGGGTTTGGCACCTATTGTGGTGTCTCGTTTCCAGAAGCCAATTACTTGTAAAGTCAACTAGAGAAGGGTACACCTGTTAGATCTGTTTACCCCGAGGAATAATTCATTAAGAGTAACATTTAAGAGAGGCTATTAACTAGAAGGAAGGAGAAAAAAATGTATATATATCCATATTAATATGCCTGAGAGGGAGAGAAACCATAATATTCCTTATTGTGAGCACACCATCTAAAAGATAGTAGAAATGAGACGGATTCGATAAAAAAAAAAAGGAAAGATATGAGTTTTTAAGGGTATATAGAAATGTTACACCAATCTATAATGGAAAAATAATGAACCCAACCAACTTTCCCTTTTTACTATGCCACTACGCACTATGGTTCTTTCGACCAGTTAAAGAATCCCTCCCAAAATTTGGTTTCCATCTAGATATCGCCAAGAGAAAGGATAACCTTTGATGAGGAGGGAAGAAAAAGACACTGCCATATTAAGGATACTCACCAATGATGGATAACTTATCCGAAATGTGAGAAACATAAAAAGGACATAGACAAGAATAGAGGATAGAAAATTACCCAATATCGGATGGAGGCAACCTATGGAGACCCAATAAAACATGGATTTCTTATGAAAAGTAAGTTATTCTATTGGTTTTCATACTTCAACTCCATAGCCCTGCAGGAGCTTCTACAAAAAATGGACACGAAGAAGGTGATTAAAATTACATTTGCATATAGCCAAGAAGGGTAATATAGGACAAGAAAGAATAATAATTTGGTTACATTTGCCTTATCAGTGGTGAGTTGCAAGAGGAAAACATTGTCACACATCATTGGAGCCAAGAAGGGACACACCATAGCCAGAACATGGCTACATTCCCTGGTAATGTTGTGGGCATATGGCACTCCTCATAGGAAAGAAAATTCGACAAGGAACCAGATGGAAGGGATAAAAACTATGAGGTTAGTTAGGGTTACAAGATGAAATCTCCACCCTTTGATTGCATGAAGCCATCTCAACCATTCACCATTTCCCAACTTTGATACATCACATGGAGGCCACCTGCTCTACGAGGATGTCGAACCCTATAGTTCACGCACAATTGTCAGTGGTAGCCAAGTACACCTTGTAAACCACGTCAATGTATCCCATACATAAATATAAACAAGAGTGAATATAATTAAAATAGTTTATAGGTATAGGTATTAAATACGGGATCAAGTGAATGAGGGAACTCAACCCTCATTACTAACCCCTAAATAAATATGAGTACCAAAGTTGAGTATTGAGATTAAATAAGGCCTAACATTATTTGTATCCATTCCGCTAGTATTAATGTTCCTTAGTGGAAATATAAGAGTCATTAAAAAATGAATGGACACCACAGTGTTGCCATTTTTTTTTTTTTGGTAAACTAGTTCTGTGATAGGTGGTATCAGAGCCACAGTTTCAACATTGGGCTTGGAAGGAACTATCATGTTAAAATGAATTGTGTATAACTGTAGATATCATATGCTCATAACATTTTAATTTTTGTATTGTTTACAAGGTACTTAGAAGACCACAATAGAATGGCACAGGATCCTCCTCTAGCCATAACATTCGAAAAAGAATTATATGTTGAGTTGGGAAATGGAAATAACCCACCCACCTATAAGTTTATGGATGTCATCCGAAATATAAAACAAAAGTTGGCTCATCTCAAGAGAAATAATGAATGTCTATTAAAGGCTAGTGAGGAATAGGAGTGGATGATAAGAGAGTTGATGGAAAAGTATAGCATATAACCATAGAACCTGAAGGGTTGAAAAGAAAAAAATGGAAATAGAATCAAAGAATTCTGAAAGTTCAGATGACTAAGATAGGACGTATTCGAAATCACAGAAAGGAAATAATAAAATGGAGTTACAAGGAGAATTTAGGAAAGTAAAACACCTTACCTTTGATGGGGAAAAGGAAGAGGACGCAGAAGCATGGCTTCTTAACATAGCAAAATATTTTTACGTTTATGAGTAAGAGAGTAATTTGAAGGCTAGATTGCCCATTTTCCAGTTACAAGGAAAATTTGCTCTCTGGTGGGAAGAGGCCAAAAGTGGGCACCTGTTGGAAGAAAAGATAGTTTCTTGGGAGGAATTCTAGAAACAGTTTAAGTCTCGATATCTGAATGAATGATATTATGATGATCATGCCAAGGAGTTCCATGAGTTAAGTCTGCGACAACTAACTATGGATGATTTTGTTGCACAATTTACAAATATATTATGGTATTCTCCCTATATTAAAGAAGACAAAGCCAAGTTATAGCGATTTGTGAATTGTCTACCCACAATTTCTAAAGAGAGGATTGTGTTGAAAATCCCAAAGCCATCGATGAGGCAGTAAGGAAAGAAAGGTCATGCTACCAACAATTTATAAATATGGGTGAATTCTCAAAACATTGGTCAAGTAAGGAAAAAAACAAGACTACAATGGGATCAAAGAGATAGAAACCTGCTTATCTTAAAATTTTTGGAAAAAATCATCAACGAAATAAATTTAGTGAAGGGAGTTTAAATAAGCAAATACAATATCAGATGGGGCCCAAACCAATAGATCTGAATAATAAAAATACTAATGGAAGTAAGGAGAGAGAACCACTCAAGTGTTGTGGGTGTGGGGAACCTCACCTGTTGAAAGATTGACTGCATAATCCCAAATCTATTTAGAATATTCAAGATGGTCATAAACCAACAATTGTTAATGATATTGCCTGAAATTTTCCAAGGATAAGTGCGACATTGGAAGACAAACATGTTGAGCATCAATCTACAATGATCCACATTGAAGTTATTATTTCAAACCAATAAGTTTATGTTTTAATTGATCTAGGGGCTACTTTAAGTTACATTAGTCCCTAGCTTGTGGAAAAATGTAAATTTAAAATTCAAAAATTTAAAATTCAAAAATTCAAAATTGCATGTCTGGTACAACTGGAAACTGGTATGAAAAGGAGAGTAACTAGTCAAGTGAGACCGTGTCCTAAAAATTTAAATGGTTTTCCCACAAAATTCGATTTGGATATACTACCCTTAGGATCTTATGATGTACTAGTAGGCATAGATTGGTTGGAAAAAACATGGCACTATCATAAATTTCTTAGAGAAAATAGTGAGTTGTGTGAGTTTAAATGGAAAAATTTAACTAATTAGAATCATACCTAAACACATATTAGTCAGATAGATTAGAACATTGCGAATGAAAAAGGGTGCACAAAAAGGTTGTCATATGTTTATGAATCATGTGGAAACATAATAGAGCCACATTGTATACTAGATTGAAAATACATCTTGCTCTAGAATCGAGTCATTGTTCAGGTTAAAGCAGAGTGGAAACACTTTACCCCTGGAAAGGCAACTTGGGAGCAAGAGGATGATATGCAACAGACCTATCCAACACTATTTCAAAGGGAAATAATTGAGAAATAAAATTGGTGATAGTAAAAATAAAAAGAAGGGGAATATTTAATACCCTTTTGTTTCTATAATAATGTTTTGTTTTCTTAGATTGAATTATGTTCTAGTTTGATGATGTAAAGGCCATGAAATGGTTAGGATCAAAATGAACAGTAAATTGATTATGATGTAATAGGTAAATTTTATTAATAAATAAATAAATAAATAAAATGGAACTTCTTGGGAATGAGACATTAGAGTTAAGAGATTGTTGCCGAAAGAGTGGAAAAAACCTTATTGATGAATGAGATTGAGATACATCTTACATAAGTGGAACTCCTAGATCATGTTTAATTATATAGGGGATAAATATCCATTAAATCATTTAGTTGGAGAAAAACGCTAAGTATGGGGCAGAAGAAAGAATTTCGAAAGAGAAAAGAGGGATTTAAAGAAAAAATTAAAGAAATCATAGGAAAGTAGGTTCGTAGACCCACAAAAGTGGAAAAACGCTAAGGAAAACAAAATTGAAATGGAAGATAATGTATAAAAATACATAACCAAGGGATCAAAACTTGTTGATTTGATTGGGAGGCACATTCCATCACGGGGGGAACTAGGGATGCAGTTCATGGTTGGATGGAAAATGTGACATTATGATCCTGGTGGATGTTAGTCGCCACCCACCTATCCCACTTGGACCCCTACAACTGTCTCTTTTAGTTTTTTAGTTTCTGTGATTGTAGCACAATTTACTTTTTTTAGCAGTTTTGTAGGTCCTAAACTTCTCGAGCCATTTTGAGGCCCTAAACAATGTTTTTTGGGAAATATGGGAGCAAAATGGGTCTATGGACCGATATTGTTCTTCCCAAAGTTATAATTATCAAATAGATATTTCTAACGAGCTATTGTACGCATCAAGTGGAGATCGAGTGCCAAAGTTACGACCCCGAGAAGTTGATGTACAAATTTACCTAAAATGGGGCCCACAATTTAGCGTTTCATCTCCTAGGGTTAGTTTTTTGGATGTTTATGGTTTTTCATTATTTCTAAACAATAAATAGGCCTTCAAGCATCATTGTAATATAGTTCAGAGGCATGTAGCCTCCACATCTCTTCTAAAATATAAGCTACCATCACCCTAGCTGGTTTATTTCTATTTCTGTTTGTAAGCATATTTCAGTATTTTACATTTATGAAATGAAGTATTATTTCTGCTGCATCTTTGTGCTTATGGTTATCTTTGTAATTTGTTGTGTTCCTGTTTAAATCTGGATCTATGGTATCAAAGCAGTCTGCTTTTTCTCTGTTTTTCTTTGCATGTCCCCAACAAGGTCGGAATATAAGGAGTTAGGGCTTGAACTGGTTGAATCTTTGCAAGACCAGCCTCAAAAATCTCGACGGCCTCCCATGGAGGATGAAAAGAAAGGTGAGGGGGCAGGAGATCCTCTCAAAACCTTGCTTGAAGAAGCCCTCGAACGACAAAGGAATGCGATGATGGACAACTTTGCCTAGATCCTTCAGCGGCTACCCAGAGGCAACGCATTGGCTTTCAACAGCTACTTTGGAAATGCCACGCCCTTTAAGGTACAAGTTAATTTTGAAATCCCCATCCTCGAGTGTCAAATAGACGCAGATGTCGTAGATAAATAGTTAAATTTTCTAGATGGGTATTTTTCTGTTCATGATTTTTCCAGTCAGGAAAAAATTATTTTCGCTCTTCTCAAAGCAACCCGCCACATCAGGGACTGGTCGGAAAGTTACTGCGAGGAGAAGGATGAAAATATGGGCTCACTGTTTTCAGCTGCACCCACTTGGAATTCATTCTGGGATGCCATCAAGGAGCAGTATTACCTTGTCAAAAGCTATGAGGACAAATACATAAAGTGGACCACGATGCAGCAGGGAAGGGACCAAGATGTGCCAGAGTTCACAAACATTTTTCGTACCCTTCGCACACAGTTGGGTATCAAGGATTTTGAGCTACATTTGGTACTCAAATACCATTACTACCTGCATAGGTACATCCAGGAAGAGATGGAGTTCCTGAACATCTTTCACTCAGCGCAGCATACCGATAAGCTGTCAAAATTGAGTACAAATTCAAATAGAAGAAGCGAGACTTTGGGTCTGTGAATCTGAAGACCAGAGGACAAAGCCAGTGCGGGGTGACCTAAGACAACTCGTTGAAGCCACAAGAAAATAACAACACCACGAAGTCGAAGAAGGACACAGGAAAGTGGTGTGAGTACCGCAAGAGCCCAACTCACAACACAAGTGAGTGACAAACCAAGAAGTCACTAGGGGCCGAGCTGAAGGCTTCCGAATCAGATGCATATTCTGACCCTGGGTTAGAACCCGACAAGGGGAATGGAAAAGGAAAGCAAATCACTGACGTGAAGCCCAACGCCATTTTTGCCACCTCCAAGATCCATAATAATGAGCCCGAAGATCTAGAGGAGGGAGAGCATCTTTTCCATTCGTAGATGTGGGTGAAGGGTTCACCGCCGCAATTCATTGTCGACAGTTGTAGTCAAAATAACCTCGTTTCGGCTGAGGTCATGAAGCGGGTTGGCCTACCAACTACACCATCCCACAACCGTACAATATCGGGTGACTTCACTAAGGACGAGATCTTCGAATCCACCAACAGTGCCGCCTTCCCTACAGCGTCAAGCCCTTTACAGATGAG
This sequence comes from Pinus tabuliformis, assembly GCA_031772625.1. Taxonomy (NCBI): domain Eukaryota; kingdom Viridiplantae; phylum Streptophyta; class Pinopsida; order Pinales; family Pinaceae; genus Pinus; species Pinus tabuliformis. The sequence continues at coordinate 945,560,521 of CM062810.1, forward strand.
GCATCGTGTGATGTTGCACCTCTTGATGTTTGTGATGTATTATTAGGCCAACCATAGTTATGGAGGCGACATGATGTGTATGAGTCAAGACCTCGAGCTGTTATTATTACTTTGGGTAATTCATGATACAGGATACCGAAGATAGCCCTACCTACCACCACCTCTTTGATCACTACTAAGAAATGCAACAAGATCGTCTCCTAGACTAGGAAATTCATTTTCTGTCTAGTTTTCTCCCAAAGTAAGGGGAAGATCGTAGCCACATCCATGACCCCTGCAAAGGGTTCCTCCATGTAGCAACAACAGCAGCAACAAAGGGATACGGTCATGAAATAACACAGGAAGAGATTCTACTTACCCACAGGGGTACCACATAAGTTTCAGGTGGGCGACAAAGTCTGGTTGCATCTATAGAAAGAACACCTTACCAGAACCCATCAGAAGCTTAGATCAGTTCGACATGGTCCTTACACCATTACCAAGGCTGTGGGAAACAATGCTTTGGAGCACAACATTCCCTCATTCCTTTCCCTGCACCAAGTGTTCAATGTGTGCCACCCTCGACTATGCTTCCCACCATTACTGGACACATCTGAGATTGTACAACAACTCACCAGGGACAAAGTTCCGCAGATGGAGGAACTCAACGCAATGGGGACCATTGCTTCCTAAGGGGGGAGGAATGATCCAGGTGGATGTTGGTGGCCACCCACATATCCCACTTGGACCCAGACAACTGTCTCCTTCAGTTTCCCAGCTTTCGTGATTGTAGCACAATTTACTATTTTTAGCAATTTTTCAGGTCCTAAACTTCCGGAACCGTTTTGAGGCCATAAACAACATTTTTTTGGGAAATATGGGAGCAAAATGGGTCTATGGATCGATGTTTCTCTTCCCAAAGTTATAGTTCTCGGATAGATCTTTCTAACGAGCTATTGTACGCGTCAAACGGAGATCGGTTGCTAAAGTTATGATCCCAGGAAGTTGATGTACCAACTTACCCGAAACAGGGCCCACAATTTGGTGTTTCATCTCCTAAGGTTAGGTTTTTGAATGTTTAGATTTTTCCATTTTGTCTCAACAATAAATAGGTCTTCGAGCCTCATTGTAACATAGTTCAAAGGCATGTAGCTGCCACATCTCTTCTCAAATATAAGCTACCATCACCCTAGCTGGTTTATTTCCATTTCTGTTTGTAAGCATATTTCAGTGTTTTACATTAATGAAATGAAGTATTATTTCCATTGCATCTTTATGTTAATGGTTATCTCTGTAATTTGTTCCATTCCTATTTAAATCCAGATCACATTCCCAATTGTGTTTTTAGTAGAAATTATGGTTAGATTATTTACTTAAAATTTTGATTGCATGGTTGGCTTGTTGACGATACATGTAGTGAAAATCATGTGATATGTGGTTGGCGAGCCTATTTTAGTAGCGAAATTGATTAGGTGCAAGAGTTTATTGTGTTGGTGTTTGTTCATTTCGTATATCTATTCTTACATTAGATTAATACCCATGAGAAGTATTCTATCAAGTTTGGTTGTACACAATCAAACAAAATTGAAGGGGTAATTAGTCTAAAGCTTGATTTATTATCTAGGTAGAAGAAATGTTGGTATATAAATTTATATTTTTTATTTTTCTACATAATATACAAATGTCGTAAGTAAAACATTCTTAAAGTGAGCGTAAAAAAGAAAAGAAAAAACCTCAAAAAACAATTTGTTAGTCGTTATATAGAGTTAAGAGCACTGATCTGGTAAGATCGTGTAGTTCCTAGATTTTTTAGGGATCGAATTCGAGTGTAGTAGAAGCCAATGTATTTGAAGTGAAAAATCTAGTAGGTTGGACAATCTAGTTGTAATAGAAATATAACCAAAACCGATAACTGTTATATATACATATTCATATGAACCTCGGAAAAACAGTGTGGTTCTGGTCACTTGAAACCCTTACTGGAGAACTCTGGAGACTACGATAACTGGTGCAGAGTCTGAAATATATAAACTAATACAGGCTAATAGATTGGCTAATGAGTAGTCCAACTCCGCGAAGTGAATTAACTTACACTAGGTGGAAAATAATTATAACATAAACGGAACAATTTTTTAAGGATCTGCTCTAGAATATTCAAATTGAGGAGATGAATGTTATCGGAAAACTCCTATAGGAAAAATTTACCCATATTCCAGAGAAGAAGGGTAAGTAGAGTTTAATACAAAGGCGAAATCCTCAAAGCCTCCCTGGTAGTATATCTTAATCTTGGGGATGAAAGGAGTTTTTTGGAAATTCCCAATTAAAGACGTGTGTTGTGACCACCCACAGTAGATTCAATAAATAACTGGATGCCATTTTGTTACCACGTTAGTAATATGTACAATCATACGGATGTAGAGTAACAATGAATAAGATAAATTCATGAGTTTTGAACCATAAACCACTGGCTCTAGTTATTCTCTTAGAGTTTCAAGATTTTAGCAAACACAGTTCGAACATGAGAAACGTACATATGTAGATAATAAATAAACACATGGCTATAGTAAAATACTGAATCTAGACGTGGTGTAATGAACTATTTAGGCAATTCAAGTAAATGTTCATAATGACCATTTCATATAAGGAAAAGAAAGAAACCAAAAAATGCATCTAAGTTACTGGACCAATTCCAATTCTGTATATGGTAATAATCGTGATACATCATTTTGAATGAAACGCCAATTAATTAAACGAGAGGAGAAACATTATATTTATGCGGCCATAGAAGCCAACAATTAAACAAAATACAAGTATACAATTTTATATCTAGCACACATCGGTGCCAAAGTACATTATACATTCCGAAAGTTTTTCTCCCTCTTAAAAATTAAGTCTCCTCTGTTGCGAATGGAACTAGTAGGATTCCTCCTATAATTGTTGGTAGAATAAGGTTTGAACCGAAACATTACGGTATGAAAGTATGCAACAGGGGTTGGCGAACAACAAAATGAGCAACGACCCATAAAGCCATGATAGTGATTAGTGGTGGAAGATGGATCTGGCGCCTATTATGGTGTCTTGGTTCCATAAGCCAATTACCTATAAAATCAACCAGAGAAGGGTACACCTGTTAGAGTCGTTTACCCTGGGGAATAATTCATTAATAATAACATTTGCCTGAAGCTATTAACTCGAAGGAAGGAGAAAAAAATGCATATATATCTATATTAATATACCCGAGAGGGATAGAAACAAGAATATTCCTTACTATGAGCTCATCATCTGAAAGCTACTAGTGTTGAGAAGAACTCGACAAAACAAAGGAAAGCTATGAATTTTCAAGGGTATGGAGGAAAGTCACACCGATCTATAATGGAAAGAAAATGAACCCAACCAGCTTAACCTTTTTACTATTCCACTAAGCACTAAGGTCCTTTCGACCAGTTAAAGAATCGCTCCCAAAATTTGGTTTCCATCCTAATATCGCCGAGAGCAAGGATAACTTGTGACGAGGAGGGAAGAAGATGATACACCCAGATTACGGATGCTCAGAAATGATGGATAACTTATCTGAAATGCGAAAAACACAAAAATAAATAGAGACAATAACAGAGGATAGAAATTTACCCAATATCAAATGGTTGCAACCTGTGGAGATCCAACGAAACACGAACTCCCTATGACAAGTAAGTTTTCATACTTCAACTACATGGCCCTGTAAGAGCTACTACAAAAAATGGACACGAAGAAGGAAATTAAAATTACCTCTACATATATAAAAGAAGGGTAATACAGGACAGGAATGAATAACCACCGAGTTGCAAGAGTAAAATATTACCACGTATCGTTGGAACCAAGAAGGGATACAACACAACCAGCGCATGGCTATCTTCCTTGGCCGCGCAGTGGGCATATGACACTCCCTCGAGGAAATAAAATTTGACAAGGAACTAGATGGAAGGGATAAACAGTATGCGGTGAGTTAGGGTTACAAGATGACATCTCCACTCTTTTATTGCATGAAACCATCTCAACCTTTCACCATTTCCCACCTCTGACACGTCACATGGAGGCCACGTGCTCTGTGAGGATGTGGTACCCCATAGTTCGAGTACAATTGTCAATGGTAGCCAAGTACAACTTCTAAACCATGCTAATGTATCCCATACATAAATATAAACAAGAGTGAGTATAATTAAAATAGAGTGGAGGTACAGGTATTAAATAGGGGATCAAACCAACGAGGGAACTCAACCCTCATTGTAACACTTGAATAAATTCAAGTACCAAAGTTGAGTATTGAGATTAAATAAGGCTTAACACTATTTGTATTATTTCCCCTAGTATTAATGTTCCTTAGTGGAAATATAAGAGGCATTAAACAAAGAAATGGGCACCATGGTGTTGCCACGGAAAAGGAAAAAAAAGTATTGGGTAAACTAGCTTCGTGACATATTCTTTCACATAAATATTTTCTAATGGAACATATTTTTTTTGGGTTAAAAAATGGTTTTATTAAAAATATATTTGCGAAGGCTTTGTTCGCTTGGGGTAGTTCAAGTGGTGATGGCCATGGAATGAATAATGGACATATAAACAGGAAAATCGGAAAGTCTTGCCCAGCTTACAAAACAAAATAAAAAATTTGAAAAGATAATAGATTTATGGAAATTTAATTATAATGTTGTTAAATAGTTGCTTTATAATACAAAGTTGTTTGTTAAGAGAATTTTGAGATTAAAAAAACATTTAAAAAAAGTATGTTATCTAAAAAACCTTTAAAAGAACTAATAAGATTCAATATGATGATAGTCCATGGAGTTTTGGATTGATGGTGACTTTTTGCTTATCTTTTTATAAATTTACTCAATATCTAGTATGGTAACTCATTGCATATATAATTAAATTCTACACGTATCAATTTGGACATATTTTTTTAACAAACTTTAATGAGAAAAATTGAAAACACAAAAAAAAATATGTTTTTTTTTAACACATTTGTTTTCATTTATTTTCAATTATTTCACTTTGGTTATACTAAAAAATCCATATCTAACCAGTTTTTACACTTAACCAAAGACCAAAAATATAACAACAAAATAATATAATTTTACGATTATAATTTAATTTTCTATTTTTTTATTTATAACTATTATTTTGTTATTTTAATTATCATTTTAGACCTAAAAAAATCTTCAATATAACCGTTTATAATAATGGCCATATTAATATTTATTTAGATGTTTAAAGTTCATATATTATTTATAAATAAATTTCTACATTATTATATATATATATGTTTGGAATATGACCAATGGTTAATGTATTTGTATTCTTATTTAATGCATGCGCGATGTTTTTCTCAGGTATTATTTACCATTATCTATGTTGGATGACATATTGCATTTTTTATTGGATTTTATGGAATGCTTTGTGGGCATAAGAATCTTTACTTTCCTTCATTTTATTTTTTTGTAAATTAGATTTAAAGTATTTTTAGTGTAGAAACGAGTGTGCTAACTTTCGTGGAATCGGGACTATCAAGATAGAGTTGGTATTTTGGGCCAAGTAGGCCTTTGAAAATATCCACAAATGCCTAACGTAGGTGGTAGATAGTTTTGGACGGATGTCTAAAACTCGTTTGCTTAGTTTTGGACGGATGTTAGAGGAGGAAAAGGCCCGAGAGCGAAGAGAAGAGCTCAGAAGCGATAGGAATGGAGGAGTTAGAATCTAGAGAGAGAAACTCATAGATAACAGCTCGGGAAGCGAGCCCATTATACTTCCTCTGTAAATACTTATTTCGAATGTTAGAAGAATAAGCATGATTTCACTGTGTTTTATTTACTGTCCAAAGTCATGTCATAAGGAGAATATGCCTTTGTTGTTAAGATAGTAAATGTTCAGAAAGAATAGTGGCGACAGAGAAGAGTAAGTCTTCCATAGAAGGGGACTGAAAAGGTTCGAAACGATGCTAATGAAAGTTAACATGTTTGTGTCACGCAATGAGAGCTTATGTGCGTAGGCACCTCGAACATTGATCGCCCATTGAAGGCAAATCTTCCAATCCCCTATTGGAGAGATAGAATTAGTCGTGGGTGTAAGGAGGTGATCAAAGACCAAAGGAAGCGCTTATATGTATGACTCTTGTGACAGAGAGCAAATGTAAGAATTCATAATGGTTGCGTGAATCAAAAGGGCTAAGTGATAGAGAATGGCTCGCAAGGCGAGTCGTAGGTCCAAAGTCGAACTTAAAATGGAAAAGAGGAGAGATTATATAAAAATATGAAGAGGCCTATTCAAACAACTGCCCATATGAGGAAAACGATGGTGTGCTAAACATGTTTGCACATTTAGAAGAGCAGACAACATGTTGGGATGGCCTACGATGATTATGGAGTCCTGCATCGAGATGTGGTGACATTTGTTTGTTCGAGAGAATGGACATGAAACTCTATGTTAAGTTCAATGGCGATGATCGAGCCAACTGTGACCATTGAAGGTTGGTCGAATGAAGCTACTTTAGGTTAAAAAAAAATAGATCGATAGGTTGGTAGCATATTCGTCCAACATAAAACAACGCATCAGTATTGGAGTCTCGACCAATCTTTAGTACTTGATAGACTTGTTGTGCGTCATTGGAGTTTTAAAAATATTTTATTATATTTTATTCATATAGGTTTTTCGGTTGGGCGGGTGTGATTTGTTCGTTTTTCAATTAACTCCACCATACCAACAGCGAACTAGAACTGCAGTTTTGAATGGGAGGTTTTGTCAAGGATTTCATACGAATCAGGATTCAAGCACAAGGAATTTCGTACCTCCACTATTTTCGAAGGTGTCGTTGTGCTGACAACGCGCTTTAGCTACCTCAAGTGGTATTAGAACGTAGCACTAGCATTCTTGGAATTAAGAAAGAGAAAGTGATCGAAAATCCATGTGAAAGGGAAAGGAAAATTTCAGCCAATGGGAGATTAAGGAGGACAGCGGTAGTAGAGAATGCCCAGGATGATAGGAATTTATAGGCAAAGAATATTTTTTGTGGGTAGCAAGAACGAGCCAACAGGGTTTGTAGCTGATGAATAGAAGGACACACATCAGTCGAAAGGCCAGGATTTCTCTGTTTGATTGAATGGCTACTAAAAGGTTGGTTATTTTATAAAGACATGATTGAGAAAGCAAGATATAAAGGTGAGAATGAGGAACTAAGCAAATTTCGACAAAAGATATCAAAGTAAAAAATGTATTGAAAGTGGGAGGAGGTATTAGACATGGGTTTACTTAATGAACCTATAACATAGCACATGTGTTTATGACATACTAAACAATACCTTTAATTTGACTACATATTGGAAAATATCTCTAAAAATTAGTTTAGTTAACCCCATTCCAATACCAACCCAATACACATACTAAAGAATACCCTTAATTTGACTACATATTGGAAAATATCTCTAAAAATTAGTTTAGTTAACCCTTTTCCAATACGAACCCAATACACGATCCCAATTTAAAAGGCCCCTAATTTCACTAGATATTATAGGTATTCACTTTTTCATTAACATTTTTATACTCCTTTATATTTATATCCCTTTGTTTTCATTAACAATGGTAAGTAGATTTTGCACCTAGAAAGAATAACTTAAATACTAGATAGCTGAAAGCTCAAAAGTTTGAATAAAAAAGAGGAAGATATAAGTTGGTTGATTTACAAATACATAATTTGGAAAATTTGAATGGAAAATACATAGATTTCAACTCTTAATTGCATGTGTCTTCTATTGAATACTGAAAAAGATACACTACAACAATTCAAAACAAAACCTCGATAACCAACACAATGACACATGTTTCATCTCGCTTATAGAATAGGAAGAGGAGATAAAGTACAATGAACATGGACACATTCAAAATCCTATCTGGTTAGAATTTGTCAAATCATGGCACTCACTTGATCACCTAGTGCGCCATAGTTGCATGGTAAGAGTGCCAAGTAAGTGTGTATCCATCAAAAGATCAACTGGAGCATGCAAGCATTCATCCCTTCCTTGATATCTGTGTCATCTACCTAAGATGAGAATTTATCATACATAAGTATTCTAATTTACTAAGGATTTGCATCCTCTTAGTAAGAATAGATCATGCATGCTAAAAATAACAAAAGAAAAGCTCTAATAATAGAAAAAATCTATCAAAAACTGGAATTGCTAAATTTGGAACAACATCCAAACTAGAATTAATTGAAGGTGTGACATGCTTGCCCTTAGCATGCATGCACCCTCTTAGAAACAATAGTCTAATTCACTATCTCATGTGGCATGCATGTGCCCTACACCAAGAAATAGTCGGTATCACTATCTCCTTCACTTCCAGTCAACTTGTTCCTCATTACTGTAAGGAAAGGGTGAAGGTGCCATATGTGTTTTCTAATCTACTGCCCCATCATTGGGAGGATCACTACGTTAGCAACATCCAAAAAAAATGTTAATGCACACATTAGAAATAGATCATAAAGGTGTTAGTAATGTGATGCATGTTTTTTCTAGAGAAAGGATACTTGGGAGTGGGAGTGGAAGTGGAAAGCAAGAGTATAATCAAGAAGTGGGAGTGGGAGTGGAAGTAGGAGCGAGGAGTGAAATTTTCCAAAGCTCCCATGTTGGGAGTGATTTTGGGAGTGAATTTTATATAATGTATATTTTTATATATTTTGATGCATATATGTCAACAAAAGATTCTAGAATGATGAATTTGTGATAGAAAACATAAAAACATGGATTAAACTATATAACATCATTCATCTAGTAGTTATAATCTTCATCAACCACATGATCCAAAAATTGCAAGTTCTCATTTATATAGCATGTAATGGTGCACATAACCAAAATAACATCGAGTGCAATCCATATATTAACCGAACATACATCAACAAATAGGCTCTAGATGGCCTCTAGAATCCAAAAAAATCATGCTACAACAAATACCTACATATCATCAAAATCATTGCCTATATTGGGATATTTGTCATTAATATCATCCTCTAAGCATTAACATAAGATAAAAGAAAACGTAGTATGTCAAGTCAAGATTTTGTTTGAGTGATAGGTACATTTTTAGTAGGGTCATGATAGAGGAGTTTGAAAACAAATGTCACTAAGATCAAGGTACATAAAGGTTTTGGTTCTCTTTGATTAAATATGAGCTCCATATGCTAGTACATGACAAAATCAAATGGAAACATTGCAATCCCCCTAATATTGAAATCCTGAAAAACTAATAAGTCTACTCGATTTTAAGTGAGATCTAAAATTCTACTTTCTCCATATAAAATCTAATGAGGTTAGAACCACTCTCAAACATCCTAAGTCATTTCATGGTAATGTTAAAAATTTAACTAAAGCCGAATCAAAGGTAAAGGAGAATGTCACTTTTACTTTAAGAGTTTAACATTACCATGAATTGCATGTCAATATTAGGGCCATAGGCCTGAATATTAGGCTACTACCGACCTAATATTACGATAGTTTTTTGTTTCTCCCTCCCACTCTCGATACTCCCATAATACTCCTAAACCTCTATTTCTCCATCTCACTTGTTTTTTGCCTCCGCGTGAACAATGTATTGCATAAAAGATAACTTATAATGCACATATTTATATAGAACATATAAAAACCCTTTGCCCCTCTATTATGTGCTCAATATGTTATTTCATCTATTCTTGATTTTTTATGCCCCATTATGAATGCACGTGATATGGTATTTCTTTGTCATTAAAGCCCTCGTGGTATTAGAGTGCAAGATGAAGCTTTGATAGAAGGTTGCAAACAAAGGCATTAAAGTAAGAACGAAGAGTGAGATGGGTTCAAAACAAGTTTCCCAAGATAAGGATTTGAATACAAGACTCAAACGAAATGATTATAGGAGGAAAAAGGAGATTTCCTGCAATGAGGAGGAAGAGTTTTGGAAAAAAACTAAAGGCGAGGAAAGTGGAGAAGAGTGAAAAAAGATCCTAGATCAAGCATAGGATAGAGGATGGTAGCCATAACACCTCCAAACAATGAAGAAGGAGAAGAGATCCGAGATAAAAAGTTCAAGGAAGTGACGAAACCCTAAGAGGTAATATGATCTTTAATTCTTTATAAATAATTTTTTATAAGTGCGGGTAGCATCCATTACAACTAGAAGAGTTGTGACAGAAAAGGAAGAACCTACCACAAAGGAGCCCTCACAAAAAAAGAAGTTGTTATAATTTATGAAGGGAAAGGAACCAAGAGAACCAATATCATTCTAATGGACTATGGTAGAAAAGACCTAGCAGTAGAAGGATTGGATCTAAAGAATTCCAAAAATTGGAAAGGAAAATGGGATATAGGAATTTTTTAGGGATGAAAGAACGAGGGGAGTTCTTAAAAGGTGAGAAAAGTGAAAAAATAGGAGGCGAGCAAGGAGTTCTCAAGAGGTTCCACAAGAGGGAACCAAAGAAAGATGATTAGCCAGGTTAAGGTGAGGCTCTCAGGTAACAAAAAAGGTAGGACTTGTTACAGGACTAGGTTGCAACTCATGATGAGCATGGAGAAGGTCATGTAGAAATAAAAGAAAATGAACATTCTTGGTCATAAGGGAGATCCAAGTACAAGCCACATCAAGAAAAAGAAAGAAGCTAAATAAAATGGCATGAAGAAAAAGGTGAGTCAAGAAAAGTTTGATAGGGTAGTGACCAAGATAGAAGAAATACTCAGTAATGCAAGTTTCTATAAGAGAGAGAGAAAGAAGAGCAGAAGTATAAGTTTTCTATTAGAAGGACGAGCTTTAGGAAAAAGTCTTCTAAAGGAATAGTGAAGGAGGTGAGGATGTCAGACCTATGGATCAAAGAGTTCACGCTTTTCAAGTTGGTAAATATGATGGAGGAGAGGACATAAGACTAACTATAGGTCTTCTGAAATTTAAGAAGGGTCCAAACCATCGGGTGATGACATGGGACGCAGCTTAAAAACCGCATAAGATTGATCAACTTTATTGATGTGAAGACCATAAGCTTGCGAAGTAAAGGAATCCATACAAATTTGTCATGGGGATGGTAGATGGAAGAGTGTTTTTTCAAAGCACCCAATAAGGATAGAACTCACATTCTGTTGAAATATAGGAGGAGGCACCATTTCCCCGAAAAGGCCACCAGCATAAGAGCTTGACATAGAAGGGAGAATTGTTGATAGAAGAAACATAAGAGGTTAGGAAGCCTCATGTTTTTAAAATTGACATTTGGTGTGTGAATGTAAGTATTACAAAATATGAGTGGGGACAACTAAGCATTGATTCGTTCAAAGAAAGCCTAATTGAGGCAACAGCTGGAGGAAAGTCCTCAACACAAGCTAAGACAACGTTTCAGAAGTTGAAGCTAGGGGGAATTAATTTTTCTCCTGCAATACATAAAGATTCTGTGAGGAAAAACAATGTAGGTAAGCATATAAGTATAGTCTCCTAAGTGTAAATATCTTGTTGCTGAAATGAACATCGTAGAGTTGGGTTGGGGAGACCATTGAGATAACGTTGATGAAGATAAAGAGAAGTATTTAAAGGAGCACCTCATGAAGAGTGACAAGGACACTTTAAAGTTAGTGATGGATCCAAAATCCTTGGAGGAAAAATTGGCGAATCAAATGATTAACATCCAACACAAAAATTTGAGTTGAAGGAGGACTATAGCAAGACCAGGCTAGAAGATGAAATTGATAAGACATAGACATTGATGAAAAGTGTGTCCACCGGAATGTACAAACCCAAGAGAAGGATGGAAAACAATGAGATATAGTTGATTGTGCGATATTACCACAACAAGGCAAGTGGAATACTGCAAAATCATGTGTGGAACATGGTAGATTGAAGCAACAAGACAACTAGGCACATGGATAACAACAACACTTTTTTTTGGATCGAGGAGGCTTCATTAATTTAAGAGATATGACTATCAGGTTATATATTTTTTGTACGTGGGGAGTATGATATGAGAGCATCAACACTTGAAATCTCATTTTATTTAAGACCTCAACGGGGTCAAGTAAATTCTAGATGCAGACCTTACTTTCCCTCATTTTTTGTCTGTATAAATTAGAATTAGAATGATTTTTGGTATAGAGCCAAGTGTCTTGATTATAGAGGAATTTAGACTATCAAATTGCTAGGATATCCTATCTTGAGGAGTTGGTATTTTGGTTCATAATATTGACAAATTCCCAACTTAGGTGGCACACATATTGAAAGATGTCCAAAACTTTTTTGTTCTGTTAAGATATTTATCTCGAAAATTAAGATTATATATGTAAGTGTGTATTGTGAGAGAGAGGAAGAAGAGGCCCCAGAGCAAAATAAGAGATCCAACAAAAGAAGAGCTCATAAGAGAGAGGGCTCGGGGAGACAGAATATAGAGAGACTTAGAGATAAAATCTCGAGAAGCGAGCCCATTGTACCTCCTATGTAAATACTTCTTTTGAATGTGTTAACGGTGATGGACCCATCAACATTTAGAGGATCTCTTCGGTATGAAGTCTCAACTAGACTTTACAACACTTGGTGTAGGAGTCCCATCCAGTATGATGGCCTGGTTTCTGTTATCTTAAATGTTTTCCTTAGGTCTTGCTTGTCAGCACATGAGAGTGGTCAGCTTTGTCTTCGAGGTTCGTATGCCTGGTGAATGATAATGTTACTTGTGTCAAGGTTCTTTCACAACATAGAAAGAGGGTGGAAGAGAGTCTCTAGTTGATAGAGAAGAAGTCCCAACTCTGTCAGAGACACACAACACAATAGGACATGCATAGTTTCCGGAGTAGCAATGCACATGGATGTGGCAGTCATAAGGCACAAGGGAAGATAGCACGTACAACACTGAGCGGAGTAGCCCGCACGAGTGCGACGGTTGTTATAACAAGGTTATGTTTGATGTTCGGTAAGGTAACACCCGTGGGCAAGACAACGTTAACAAATTATACAACACATTTTCAAAAATATATGTATTAGATAAACTGTAAGAGCTCAATTGCTTGAACACAAGTTAAAGAAACATGCATTACAAGTGTTCAAGATTAGTTCTTACAATAGTTATAATACATGTGTGAAAACGTGTTGGCCTGTCATCAGGCTTCTGAATTAAGAGAAAGTTCCAAGACACATCTGTACACCATACACCGCTAACCCCATGAAAGGGGTGTTGGAGTCATTGTTCACTCCTCAAAGAAAAGACTACAGACTCTCAAAACTATGTGGGAGGAGCCAAGGTGAAAAGTCCTTTGCATATACAAATGAGGGGGTATTTATAGCCAAGTGTAAAACTGGCCCTTGTGACTGTTCGACGTCCCTCATGATTATTTGACTTATTTGACTCTTCAGCTTTACATGACTCTTCCTATGACATGTGGGTCTCTTGGACTTTAACCTTACATTACATTACATTGATTTACATAGTATGGCCCATAGTAGTGATGTGGTCAACATAACTCATGACACAACTCAGCACGACAGTGCTAGTATGTTCATGCTGCTGGTGGTGTCCATGTCAAGTTGCAGTGCTGTTGAGTGATGGATGTGCTCTTGGTGTATTATAGTGTCACCTCCACATGGCAAGGTTTGCGGAGTTTTCGATGGTCTTAGTGTTCGCTTGATGTTGCATGTGTACGTTTCTCATTTTCTTGTACTTTGTCATGCTTGACATGTTCATCTGTTGGCGAAAAGCTCTCCTCGTATGTTCGTTTATTTGTGGAAAATTCTCCTCGCCTGCATCATCTGTTCACGAGAAAATATCTTCGCATGCATCATTCGTTCGGCCGTTTGCAAACACATCTCCTTGCATGTACTTTCCTTGTTCATACCATTTGTCATCACGTGATGTCTTATCTATATACCTGTATCTATAATCACTCATGATGAGGACATCATGAAATCCATAAACCTCCTAGTCTACCTTGATGCATTGTTGTCCGCTTTCGGATGTAGTTGACCGAGAGAGAGAGGACAAGGCTATGAAACTATGCAAGGCAAGTTTCACGATGGGATGCGGGCTCCAAACACTACTGGTGAAAATTGCGCAAAAGTCAGTGGGAGACTGAGATGAACACTCTAAATCAGTAGTGAGTGTCTCCGTGATCTAGCTTGGCTGGAGGGCAGATCTGTGCAATCTCTAAAGAGAAGTAGTGCGGGCAATAGAGGGGCTTGGCAACAAAAACTGCACAATTCCTCGAGGGAACTAGCAGTTGGCTGCAGGAGCTTTGCCGGGAAAAATTACGCATTTCTTTCATGGAGCTCACAACGCGCTGTGAGATTGTTGGTGAAAAAGCTTGTGCAATTGCTGGGAGGATGACCTGTTGAACATCTCTGTGCAGTTTCATAGTTGAGCGGGATAATGGGCAGCTGAGGGGCTTTCTAATTAAATCTGCACAGTTTTCTGGGTGAGCAGCTGTCCGGCTAACTAGGTGCTTGGCTCGAAAAACTGCACAATTTTTTGAGGGAGACAGGGACGGGCACCGGGTGTCTGTTCGACCTATCTGTACAATTTCCTCAGTCAGCGGAGTGGGCAATGTCTGCAACTTTTGTGCAATTTTCGAGGAGAGTGAGTCCCAAGGTCTCTGCACGGTGAAACTCCCTGGTTGACCAATAGAAGGGTTGGTTGATTAGCGTGCGGGAAATGTAGATTGAAATGGCTTGTTGGACACTTTTGCATTGTTCTCGGTGAGAGTCGGTCGAGTCGATTCTAGGGTGGAGGTCAGGTTGTTAGACGGTGATCTGGTCATTATAACTTCAGCAAAATGACTAAGTGTGTGAGAAAGTGAGTTTGTGCATATGCGACCTTGCAAACACACACTCAACATGACTTGATGACAAAATGCCTCAAACCATCAAGACAATATATAATCAACATGATTGATCGACGGTGTGAGCGACAAGCACGATGCTTGTGAAAGATTGTTGAACAACTGCAACGGTGCTTGCGCGACAATGGATACAACTTCGTGTGTGAGTGCGACATATGTTTACATAGCGAATACAACTTGTACACACAAAGCGAGACTTTGTGCATGACTAGAATATGACTACGAGTGTGACATTGTGACCAACATGCAAAAATATGTCCATTGAACGGTTAAACAAGGAGGGTGCAAAGACTCAACACGAGCTCACGGGGTGAGCCCGAGTGCTTGCAAACATCATGTAAAGATCCATAAAAAACTCTAAAATTAAATGGAGACCAATGTTTTGGAGGGTGTTGCAGCCACTACAACAAAATATTAATAGAGTCAACATGATTTCACTATGTTTAACTTACTCTGTAAAATCTTGTCATAAAGAGAATGTATTTATGTTGTAGTCAACATGATTTCACTATGTTTAATTTACTATGTAAAATCCTGACATAAAGAGAATGTATTTATGTTGTTTAGATAAAGAAAAGTGGCCACAGAAGAGTAGGTCTTGCATAAGGGACTGATACGGCCCAAAATGATGCCTCTAAAGGTTAATATCTTCGTTTCACTAAATGAGAACTTGTGTGCGTAAGCACTTCTAACATTGATCACCCGTTGAAATCAATTATTTGAATCTTATGGTGGCGAGATTGAATTAGTCGGCGGTGAAAGGAGGTGGCCAAAAACCAAGGGAAGCGTTTGTATGTATCTCTCCTGGCGGAGAGCAGATGCAAGAATTCATAATGGTTGCATGAATCCAAAGGGATAAGTGATAGAGAATGGAGTGCACGCTCAGTCTTATGTCCATGGTCCAAGTTTCAACGGCAAAGAGGACCGATTGAATAAAAATACGAAGAGTTCCGAGTGAGGATCGTATTCGAACAGCCGCCCATATGAGGAAAATTATAGAGTGCTAATCAGTTTTGCCCATTTAGAAGAGCAGACGACCTTTGGGGATGGCCTAGGATGATTATGGACACCTGCATCAATTAGATGTGGCGAAATTTGTTTGTTCCGGGGCGTGCGCATGAAACTCTATGTTAAGTTCAATAGCGAAGATCGATCCAACCATAGGCGTTGGTCAGCCAAAGTAAGATCGTTACCATAGAATGTTGGTCCAATCAAGCTGGTTCGGCTTCAAGAAAATAAAATGGTCGACAGGTCGGTATTATATTCGTCCAAAATGAAAAAAAGCCCGAGTATTCCAGTCCCAATCGCCCGAGTATTCCAGTCCCAATCGGCCATCTTTATGTCGCTTATATTTGGGAATCGGACAGAGATGGGCGCCGTCAATTTTTTGACATGTCCATGCCCATGTCCGTTCAATTTTCGAATATTCAGGGAATCAGCGATCAACTAAAGCTCACGTTCCCAACCTAGCTTGATCTCGGCAAATAAGCCAATGTCGACAGGTACGCCGCTATCTGAGTGGGAGAGTCGGGCATATTGAGTTTAATTTTTTTTATTATATTTTATATTCATATACAGTTTCGCGGCAAGGTTTAATTTGTTCGTTTGGAAATTAAATCCACCATAGCCGCAGCAAGCTAGGACAGCAGGTTCAAACATGACATAAGATCTTTACCCTGATTAGGGTATACGAAAGAAAAAAGTTATTATTAAGATAAAATGTAACGAAAATTTTCAATTATTTTTTTATTAAAAACGGTCTATGATTGCACAAAAAGGATGTCGTTCGATTGATATCGATATTACTGAACGATGTTAAGCAAACACAAAAAAACAACAAAGTGGTTTTCATGTTGGAACCTTAGTAAAAGAAGACACTCCATGCTTTCTCTTATGGATTTTTTTTTTCTTTTTTTTCCTTTGTGACGGCATTCGATGCTAATTATAGAGTGAGTGTTGATCATTGTTTGAGGGTTAAGATTAATCATGTCGATGTTCCCGAGTGAAAGAAACATACAATTCATAGGTGGAAATGGATTTTGATATATAAACGTCGATGTTCAGGAGTGAAAGAAACATACAATTCACAGGTGGAAATGGATTTTGATATATAAACGTCGATGTTCAGGAGTGAAAGAAACATACAATTCATAGATGGAAATGGATTTTGATATATAAACTATCTTATTGCTAGTTTTAAATAAATATGACTGGCAATGAAATTAAGTAAGAAAAAACATGTGTTATTATATCTAAGGTAAAAAAGGAAAACAGAAAATTATAGATGGAATTAAAGCGAAGAGCTACCTCCCATTTTAATGTTAGAGATGTATTTAACTGAAAATTTTAGAAGTTAAAATTTAAAATTTTGTTTATTTTCTGTCTTCTTTAGAAAATATATTTGTCTTTATATAAAATTAATAAAAACATAAATATTTTTAGAAAACTACTACCTAACATTTAAAATTTTTCATATTAAAGATATTTAGAAATAATAATATTAACCAAAAACTTCTTACATTTCAAGATAAAATATGACTAGACCTAGAGTTAAGAGCCATGTTACATAGAAATAGAGAGAAGGAACAATAAACGAAAAAAAAAATGAGTTCATGTAATATTTTGGATGCCAAAAGCCATTCAGTAGGGAGTTGTGATAGAAAATGTATATTCACTCAAGATGAATGGACGAAAACTATTACAAACAAGCATTTGATAATAGTTTAGGGTTGAAAAACTATATTAAAAAGTAATGCAAACATTACTAAACTAAATGAAATAAAAGCGAAAAAAAAAATGAGAAAAAGGGTGAGATGGAAGAGTTAAGAGCCATGTTACATAAAAAAAAAATGGGAAAAGGGTGAGATGGAAGAGTTAAGAGCCATGTTACATAGATGTAGAGAGAAGGAACAATGAACAAAAAAAAATAATGACTTCATGTAATATTTTGGATGCGAAAAGCCATTCAGCAGGGACTTGTGATAGAAAATGTATATTCACTAACGATGAATGGACGAAAACTATTAGAAATAAGCATTGGATAATAGTTTAGGGTTGAAAAACTAAGTAATGAAAACATTACTAAACTAAATGAAATAAAAGCCAAAAAAAAAATTGAGAAAAGAGTGAGATGGAAGAAATAACATTATGGAATCTAAAATAAAACTAGAAAGTTGATTGGCTTTCCATTCACTATAGTTCTACATACATCTTTCCATAATTCTACTCATTAAGGATCCCTTTAGGCAAAGGGAAGAGGGAATTGGTTGTAACTTAGTGCCCTAAGTGAACTAGAGAAAAACAAATATAATGAGGAAAAGATGAAATAAGAAAAATAGCATTGTAAAATCTAAAATGAAAAAACAAAGTTGGTTGGCTTTTCATTTGCTTTAATTATACTTATATTTTTTACTAATTTTAATCCTAAAAGATATTTTTAGATAATTGGTTGTAACATAACTTATTCCCTTTGTGGTTTATTAACAATATAGATTACTTCTTACAACTACCCATTATTATTTCAATTTGTTGCTCTATTACCATATCTTTAAATTTTTTATTTTGATATTTTCTCAATTTATGTTACAAATATGATTTAGACATATAAATTATAATTAGATTATTTAGTCGCTCTGGAATTAAAAAATTAAAATATAGATTTAAATCTGTAAATGGATTTGAAAAAACTAAATAGCTTAAACAACTGCGATTTAACATCATCACAGGTAACTTTTTTTTTTAATTATCTATCTAATCCTAAGCTCTTTGTTGCACCTAATATTTCTGTAATAGGTGAATTTACCTATTGCTACATACAAGTCTCTTCATACAATCCAATTCCCATTTAGTCCACTTACATTTGTCCCAACCCATAACACTTTTTCCTCCATCAGATTGGTTAACCAAGAATTGAGATCCTTTTCTATAAAGTAGTCCCTTATACTATTCAACTTTAACAAATGCTCTCAATGAAATATCATTATTAATGTTATTTCCTTCATAGATTTTAGCTATAATTTGAAATTATATTTTAGGCTACATGACTTTTTTAATCATTATTATTATTATTCAAATTTAAGGTTATGGCCAAGCTAAATACCAAATTGGTATATGAGACTCTCTTGTTTGTGGGATAAGAGATTCACTTGTACGGTTTACGAACCCCCTTGTTTATGGGACAACGGACCCACCTCTGTGTAGTCTACGAACCCCCTTGTTTGTGGGACAAGGGACTGACCTCCCCGCACTCTACGAAAGCATACATAGTCACTTGTGACCTCTTAGGAGGAAACACATTCTCTTAACCATTAAGCCCAATAAAGTAAAATTTGATCTCTCAAATTTCTTCAACTAAATAACAATTCAAACTCTCCTTCATTCAAATAAAATTATTATCTACATTTCCACTACAATGCAATTAGTCATACATTTTTAATTACACTATTTAAAAAATCTTCATATCACTACCTAATTATAATGAAAAATTCAATATTCTAGTATCTTTCACTTAAATATTATAATTATAATTGAATGAAAAATAATTAAATGTAAATTACTTTTTAATTGAATATAATGTTACTTATATATATCTACGGTGGTCATATATTTATGTATAATTCAATTTACTAATTTGAAAATAAAACATCATAATATAACTGTATTGTAATATGTTTATATATACTTCATTATTTGTATAATATTTGAAATAGAATTGGATGATAAAAAAATACAAAATTAATTAATTTATCGAATTATAATCATCCAAGCTATATGTGTACAAGAGATCCCGATTTAATGCTCGTAAACAGGGTTTGAATTTGAAATCCAAACCACCTATCAAATTTGACAGTTAAAACAGGTTTTATCTGAAGTTTTAAATTCAAATTTAAGTGAGATATTGACCTGCAATGGGGAAGAGATGCCCCCACTACGATCTGGCCAAAGCCAACCAGCAGAAGAAGATATTGTTTACATTGAATTCGACATCAATATTTGATCAAGATATTTTTATGTGGCTCAGTATCCGTGGAAAGAATGTTTACTGTATGTGTATGCGTATCTTTAGATACAGAGACCAAGGAATAAAATCAAGGATTTTAAATGTTGAATATGGTAAGTGTGAAGTCAAATTCATCGAGGATTCTAGATCTTTTTACATCTTTTTACATCACCATTAGTTTCTAGATCTCCATCTAAATCACAAGCAGGATTCTAGATCTTTCTACACTGCCATTAGTTTCTAGATCTCCATCTAAATCACATTTCTAGATCCTTCTTCGCCCTCTATAAATTTGTAATGGCTTTGTAATGGCTCTGGTCAAGGTCCAGGCCTATTACCTAATGCAAAGTGATTTCTATTCTCCAGTGATTATTTTATCTATTATGCTGTTTCTGATTGAGTAATCTTGTTGTTTCTCCATTTATCTGTCTCTCAAATTATTCTTTGCTATTGCTGTCTAAATCTCTGACTATAAATCTGCTGTGTGTTATGTATGCTCCGATCTACTCCAAACCAATCAGCGGAACAAGATATTGCTTGCATTGAATTCGACATCAATATCTGATCATTATTTTTTTATGTGGCTCAGCATCCGTGGAAAGAATGTTTACTGTATACGTATCTTTAAATACAGAGACAAATGAATAAAATCACCTACTTACGGCGATTTCAAATGCCGAATATAATTTCTACTTAAGGTATCTCTATTTTACTTCTGGCTAGATTGTGAAATTGCTAAATGTAAATTTTAGGCTTCTTCTTACTCAGTGTTGAATAGTGCCTTACAGAACTAAAAGGCAACCAAATTCAGATATCCTCCGTACACCATGCCAATCGCGCTTGACAATCCCATACTCCTAACACCATTCCATAAAAAAAAAATGATGATTTCAGACTCTGGGAAAGAGTTTTAATCCATGGAAAAATGTGCATATCCTTGACGAAAAGACGGAATATTACTGGCCATCATACTCAAAGAGTTTCATAATAACTTTTGCTGAAAGAAACGCTAATTTATATCCATCTCCACATTGATAGAGGATGATAATGTTCCACTCCAAAGTTTGTTAAAATAATGTCTAACACAGTTCTGAGATTCTATATACGGTATTAATACTAAATTGAAAGACGGAATATTACTCTACTTTATCAAGTCCGGCGGTTAACTTCAATTCCCCCGGTTTGATTAGGTCTTTCACTATTGATTCAACAAAGTTATTCGGGAGACTCGAAGGATCTTGAAATCTTTCGTAATTATAAATGTAGTCACTTCTCTTCAACTACTTCCAATGGTTTCATTGGAATTCATGAAAGAAAATATGGAAGAGATCGTATGGAATTTAAAGAAGTTTAACTGCAAATCAGCGTTAGAATTTGACGGGCGTCACAGGCATTTTGCCCATATCTTACGCTTAAATTTTTTAAGTGGTGTGCGTTGAAGTGTTCAAGGTCGCTTAAATTTTTGATGATCTGTTTTTTTCGAGAAAAAGGTAAGTAAGATCCAATTTCAAGGTAGCTAAAGGACACTGCCACTAGGGCATGTTCCAAACGTTTGTACATAAGATGTCAAAATAGATCGAGCTTGAATACCATTATTAACATCCTTCCTCAAGTTTCTACCATCTCTCAAATCACCAATATTAACAATTTTCCTCTCTAAGGTTCTCTATGTTGGAGGTATTACACATCTAGGACCTTCATTACTGGCACATGCGGACACATAGTTAAAGCATTCACTGACATGTAATCTTCACGAGATTGGCGTCTTTGACTGTCCATACACGCATGGGACTACATGCACGATCCTTTCTACATGATTTACTCTCTCATTTTCTCCTCCTTTCACTCCACAACTGGCTAGTTCTCTTCGCAACTTGCTGCAGTTGTCGATTCCTCTCATTGATCACCACTATGACGCATTACCTTGGGATCTTCACCCAGTGATACTATATCATGAGCATTGTAACCTATTTTCTGAATCAATAATTCTTTTTGTTCTTTCGATTTCTTTTAGTGTTTTTGCTCTGCAAAGTTGTGTGTTCAACCTTTACTAGCTAGATTCATCTGTGCAGGTTTTCTAACACATTTACATGGTATCAGAGCCCACAGGTTGCTAGATAAAGGTGCACCGATACCTTATTTTGCAGGTATTACAGCTTGGAGATCAAAGATCGACAGAAAAATGGAGTTCCCCAAAGCATCAATCCTAACACCACACAACTATCACAAATGGAAGGACCAAATGGCTCGATATCTTCGTCAGAAAGGGTTGTACAGGATTACTATGGCTGTAGAAGTGGAACCCTCTTCAGTCATAGAGAAATCCAAGTACCTCAACCGCATGGATGAGGCCCACGGATCCATATGCATGTGCATCTCCCTAGAGTTGCAGTTTCATCTATCTACCTGCAGTACTCCCAATGAGATTTCAAAAAGGTTGAAGAACTCTACAGGAAACCGGATGAGATGAAAGGACATCTGCTTGAAGTGGAGCTGCTCTAATTGGATCCATGAAACTATGACATAATTCAAGACTTCTTCACCAAATATTATGATCTATTGCTGGAACTCAAGGGTTGTGGAATTGACAAATCGAAGGAGGAGAGTCACCAAGTTCTCTCTATTATGTCAAAGCTCAGACCAGAATACTCTGTCTTTGTGTCTACATTTCATTCAATAAGGCTTGCAACAGGTAAATCCTACACTATGCCTTCTCTCAAAGAGTTCACGGAGTCCCTCACTTTTGAACAAGATGAACTCATTAGCATGGGGAAAATCAAACCTCCAAAAGCGCATGCACTTGCTGTGCATGATGGAAGACACAATAAAAATCACAGGTCTGATTCAAATTAGAAAAATTAGTAGCAAAAAGACAAGGGAAAAGCGCATTCCCATCCAAAGAAGGAATGGTACAGCAAGCCCTTCAATGACTCCTCCAGCTCCAGAAATGAGAAAGGGAAGAAAGGAGACAAATGCACCTACTATCACCGAGGATTCCATTCGGATTCCTCTTGCATGAAAAAACAAACTGACCAAATGGCTGAAATCCTTCAGAAGCACAACCTTGGGGACCACATTCCTCAGGGCGCCAGGAAGAAAGCTAAGGATCCGCCACACGGGAAAAGGAACAATTTTCATGCTTTAGTTGCAATTAACTCTTCCCCTGATGCATGGATTATAGATTTTGGTGCATCACATCATATGGCTACTGCAAAGGAAGTCTATTCCTCTTTGGATGCATGCAAAGGACCTCCCATCCTCATGGGAGATGACTCACCTATTGAGGTCACCGAAAAAGGTAGAGTGGAACTTTTACATGGAAGTTTTGAAGATGTGCTTCATGTTCCAAAACTTTTGGTAAACCTACTTTAATTTTATCAAATCACTCATTCTGGCACCAAAAAGAGAGTGGAATTCACTCCAGATGCAGTGAACATATATGACCTACATAGCAGCTCCAAAATTGCAACCGGTGAGGTAAACAATGGAGCTAGATTGTATACATTTTCTAAATTTATTGAATTTGAATCCTCCTTCTTGCTTACAAATGCTGATGATAATAGTAGGCTTTGGCACGAGAGGTTTGGTCACTTAAATTACAGTTATAAGCAGTAGCTAAGCCAACATGAGATGGTGGAAGGCTTGCCAAATATCAGTTTCTCCAAAGGAGTTTGTGAAGGGTGTGTCCTTCGCAAACATCCTAGAGAAAAGTTTGACACCAACAAGACTCACACAGCATCCTCTCCTTTAGATCTGATCCATAGTGATCTCATGGGGCCTTCCTCATCCTTCCATCAACAAAGCAAGGTATGTTCTTACATTTATTGATGATTTTTCACGGTATACTTGGTTGTATCTTCTGAGAGCCAAATTTGAATTTTTTGCGCACTTTGAAGATTTCAAAGCACCAGTTGAGACACAGTCAGAGAGAAAGATCAAAGCCCTTCATACAAACAATGGTGGGGAATATGTTAACACATAACTTCAGAACCTTTGCCTTGAGTCCGACATATAGTTGCAGCACACAGTTCCATACACTTCGAAGGAGAACGGAGTTGCTGAGAGAAATAACCGATCTCTTAATGAGATGGCTTCCTGCATTCTGCATGCTAAGTCACTACCTCATAAGCTATGGGTTGAAGTACTTAATTGTGCTAACTACATCCAGAATAGATCTCCTCATAAATCTACCAAAAATCAGACCCCCTTTGAGGCTTGGAGCGGCACTAAACCGGAGGTCACCCACTTCTGTGTTTTTAGTTCCCGAGCATGGGCCAAGATCCCCTCTGAAAAGAGGAAAGCTTTTGATCCACAGAGAATTGAGTGCATCTTTGTTGGATACCCTGATGGTGTGAAGGGATACCAACTCTTGATTTCCTCTACGGACAAGCTCATCATTGAGCAAAGTGTCCAATTTGAGGAAAGTCTCTCGCATGCACCTCAATTTCCACATGCAGACATCTTTTATCTACCTCATGACCGAGATGATGACATAGTACACTCAGATGCAGATACAGAGCATGCATATTTCGAGGTAGAGCATGCAGATGCTGAGACAAAGTCTTCAGATACAAATCTAGTGCATGCATATGATGATCCACATCCAAGCCCAAATCGAGATTCCAGCAGTGAATCAACTTTCCCTGTCATAAATCAGAGAACAAGGAGCTTAAGTGAGATATATGCACAAGACCACCAAGCTGCTATATGGTCTTGTGGGGGATAATTTTGATCCACGGAGGACTAGCTCAGAGTTTATTGAGCCTCCTCTTTCCCTCATTGCCACTAAACCAATGCCATCAAGGCATTGTCATTTGGTTCAGTCTTTTGATCCGCAGTCTTATGTTGAGGATGCTAGGCATCCCTTTTTGGAGTCTGCCATGGAGGAGGAGTACAACTCCCTCTTCGCGAACCATGCCTAGGATCTGGTCCCCCTTCCTTTAGGAAGGAAAATTTTCCGATGCAAATGGGTCTATAGGACCAAGAGTGTTACAAATGGGAAAATCACTAGACATAAAGCTACGCTAGTAGCCAAAGGCTTCCAGAAAGTGCATGGCATTGATTATGATGAGACTTTTGCTCCAGTAGCAAAGATGGATTCCATACTCCTTGTACTTGCCATTGCGGCTACCCAAGGGTGGGAAGTACATAAGATGGATGTGAATAATGGCTTTCTTCATGGAGACCTATTTGAGGAGATGTACATAGAGTAGCCACATGATTTCATTCATGATTCATCCTTGGTTTGCAGACTGAAGAAGTCTCTCTACAACCTTAAGTAGACCCCGAGAGCTTGGTATGTGAATATGGATTCTTTTCTCTTATCACAAAACTTCGAAAGATGTAAGTCTGATCCAAATGTTTAATTGCTCAGGAGACATGACTCTCTTCTTATCTTAGTTTTGTATGTTGATGATCTCCTGATCACCGGCAGCTCGGCTTCAGTGATTGTTGCAGCCAAGAGTGATAGGTTCTTGGTGACGGACATGGGTCCATTACACTTCTTTCTTGGTCTTGAGATTAGCTAGGATGCGACAGGCATCAAACTCTCTTAGGCTAAGTATGCACGGGATCTCCTCGAGATATTTCACATGACTAACTGCAAGCTAGCAATGACTCATTTTCTGTCTAGGGTCCACCTTGAGAATGGATGTGACACTCCATTAGTTGACAGTACTCTCTACCGACAGCTAGTGGGGATCTTATTGTACCTCACCCACTCCGGACCACATCTCTCATATGCAGTAGGGGAAGTTTCCAGATACATGCAGGAGACGCATGAGCTACACTGGAAAGCTGCCAAGTGCATCCTCCAATATGTGCAGGGCACCATCACCTTCAGGATTCACTATGTAGTAGGCACTGCATTGAATCCCCTTGGCTTCACAGATTCTAATTGGGCGGGCGACAACATTGATCACAAGTCCACCTCTGGATATTCACTCAGTCTAGGGTATGGCCCTATCTGTTAGTCGAGAAAGAAGCAGGATGTTATTGCTCTCTCTCCAGCTAAGGCCAAGTACAGAGGAGTAGTCAACATCACCATCCAGGCTTTGTGGCTACAACACTTCCTCACTGAGCTGGTCATCCAATTCCACTAGCCCACTGTCATCTGGTGTGACAGCCAGAGCACTCTCAAATTTTGTAGGGATCTAGTACAGCGGCAATGGCCAAAGCACATAAAGATCCATATGCAGTACATCAGAGACATAGTACATGATCGGGTCATTGATTTGCAGTTCTGTCCTTCAGAAGAACAGACTGCAAACATCTTCACCAAGACATTCACTGAGCAGAAGTTTCACTCTCTCTGCGATCGTCTTGGATTGAAGGACATAGTTTCTTAGCAACTGTCTTTTCTTCCTCTTTTCTTTTGATTACATTGTATTTTGAGGGGGGGTTCATCCCACAAGGTTTTCCCTCTTTCCTCAATTTTAGTACAAGTTGCATTGTATTTTGGGTGACCTTTGGCCTTAGTTTCCAGGGCCCATTTTCTATTTCTCCCCACAGTGGTTTTCAGGGGGTGTTGGAGGTACTACACACCTAGGACCTTCATTACTGGCACATGCGGACGCTTAGTTAGAGCATTCACTGACATGTAAGGCTTCAACATTGGAATCTTCACCAGATTGGTGCCTTTGACTATCCATGCATGCATGGAACTACATGCAAAATCCTTTCTGCATGATTTACTCCCTAATTTTCTCCTCCTTTCACTCCACAACTAGTTAGTTCTCTCCTGAACTTGTTGTACATTTCAAGTCCTCTCATTGATCACCACTATGGTGCATTACCTTGGGATATTCACCCAGTGATGCTATATTATGAGCATTGTAACCTATTTTCTAAATCAATAATTCTTTTTGTTCTTTTGATTTGTTTTAGAGTTTTTGCTATGCAAAGTTGTGTGTTCAACCTTTACTAGCTAGATTCATCTGTTCAAGTTTTCTAACACATTTACACTATACGATTCCATCTGTCAAATCACCAACATTAACAATTTTCGTCCCTAAGTTTCTCTATGATTCATCAAATCACCAATTTTAGAGGTGATATTAGTGTAGGTTTGGTACGAATGGCCCTATTCTACCTAGTTGGTGTAGTAAAAAATCAATATCTACAAGTTTACGATATCCCTGACGAGTAACCATATAATGGCCCATTTAAATGAGCAGCAGAAGGCTGAATCCTGTAATAGCTTGAGTTCTTTTCTATGTGGATAGGAGTAATATTTTCAAATTAGAAATAATGGACACAAGGTGTGAATTTTACTACTTTTAAGCACATTGGATATGCATTCCGTGATATTGTTCACTTTGGTTAAAATTTGCATGAGTAGATTGAATTCAATGTAATCTACATGTTAAAATTCAAGAACGGGAAGGGAAATATGTGGGTTTGTATTTTTCTGCCCTTTCGTGCCCTCCATGAAGGACATTCACCTCCAATATGTGGGTTTGTATTCTTCTGCCCATTTGTGCTCTCCATGCAAGACATTCACCCCCAATATGTGGGTTTGTATTTTTCTGCCCATTGGTGCTCCCCCTGCAGGACATTCGCCCATATTTTGTTCAAAATGTATGCAAAGTTATTCCGAAAGGGCTACCTCAAGATCATCTTCATCTGCATAGATGTTGATGAGAAATAATTTACGAATTATCATCACATCATGCCTTGGCTTACCATGCAATTCTTAGATGAAGATACAAGGCATAAGCATTATCAAGCCCTTCAAGTCAATAGCATTCCATTCCTTGTTGTTATAAACAAAAAGGGTAGAGTATAAACCACCGAAGGTGTGAAAATCATTGGAGATCATGGTGTCGAGGCATATCCATTCAATGTTGGGAGAATCAATTAGTTGAGGGCCAAGGAGGAGGCCTTGATCACTGCACAGATTGTAAAGTCTCTTCTATTGTCTAATGAATCAGATTTTGACATCACCCATGGAGGAAGGAAGGTGAGCTTTTCTCCATTTTGATTTTTTGATTTTCTTTGCTTGCAAGTTTGGATTTGGGTTTTCTTTGTTCGCAAAGTGTACATAAGGAAACCTATGTTTAATTAGGTTATTGAACTTCAAAACCTTGTGATATGAATTGGATCATTATATTGTTTTTCATCCATCTTGATGCATTTGTAGTGGATGAATTAGCTCATGGGACTGTTTTTACCGGTGGGACCTAGTTTGGAGAAACGAGGTCTGAAACTTTCCGAGAGCTTTTTGAGGCATCAAATGAAATTTTTTGGGGTAAATTTTTTCTCCTTAATCTTGACACCTTTTCATGTTATTCTACACATAAATATTTCCAACGGCACAAGAATCACGTCAATCATAGTTCGTATGCAAAAGTAATTTCGCTCAGAACTTGACCTTCCTGTTTTCACACCTATAGTTCGAGAGGATACAACGTCAGCCCCCATTATTCATGGAAAGCATGTTCACCACATGTTTGTGATGTAGAAGAGTCTAGAATAGTCTATTTTGTAACTCTAGTTAAGAGTTAATGTAGTCAAACTTAACCACTAGTAGGCTATCGGGTTGTGTTATAACCGGGCCACTAAGAGGAAGAGACATTCCATTCTTTTGAGAGAATTTTGTTCCATATTTAAACAAAGATAGACAGAAGAGATAGCAGGTAGAAAAAATAGAGAGAATTTGTGCACTATAGCAGCCCATAGGCCACAAACATTACTTCTTTGTATTCTACAGTCATATTTTCAGACATCGAAAGAGATCGAAGCGACCTCACCTTCCAGCTAGGTTTTCTCAAGAAAGGGTTTCCCAAAGAGCATATCTTGTGTATTATGTGTGTGTGAGATTATTTTGTTGTTCTATACTTTTCTGCTTGAATTACTTTTACATGCATGCTCTAATTACAATTAATTTTACAGATCTAGAAATTAAATAAAATTGTAATAGTGTAAAATCTGAGATTTTTAATATAATATTATCATATATGTTGTGACAAACTATCCAGTGGAATATCCACGTTAGTTTATGGATCACCTAGAGAATTTATCGTACATATTACATACACCAGTTTTTGTAAGGCAAAAGGCATGTATTAAATTGGATTTTTGAGTTCAAAAGACTAAGGAATGGATCAGGGTTGCATTGGATCTCATAAGAATTTATCGAAAGTATTTTCATAAATTTTGTTGAGTGTTGTTTTGATTTTCAAGTGGATCCTGCCTAGATCAAGGATATATTGGATCTCATAAGGATTTAAGGAAATCATTTTCATGAATTTTGCTTCTTGTTGGTTTGATTGTCATGTGGATCATACCTGATCAGGGATAAATTGGATCTCATAAAGGTTTAAGGAAATTATTTTCATAAATTATGTCTAATGTTGGCCTAATTGTGAAGTGGATGTTGTGAATAGGTCACGGTCGCTGAGCTCATTGGGAAAGTAGCGGGTGTCCATTTTTCAGCTCACTCGGAAAAATTATCCATTAATATTTTTTATTTATTAGGTTATTCAAATAAGATTAATAATAACAAGCTTTTATTTTTCAAACCAATGATGACAATAATGGGAGACGGTGTGAGGAAATCATAGTTCTAGATTTTCACATAATGTTTTTCCCTATGTTTTGGAGAAGATTTGATAAGTGGAATATGGATGGTTTGGGAGCTATGGATCCCATCAATCCAAATCTTTCATTAAATTTATGTAGTTCTTTCTAGGTATCTTGGCTTTCATTCAAGATCCAACATGTGATTTGTGTGTTATGGTCATTTTGTTTTTTTTGCTATGTGATTTTTTTTTTAACACAAATAGTTTATTGAAGGGTAATTTTTTTAGTCAAATGGTTATGGTGAAGGTTCAATTTATTATTATAACATCACTCATGAAGGAATTTTTTTTAAACATAATGTTCCTTAAGAAGAAGCAAAAAGTCCCAAAAGTTCAAAAGAAAATTGTCTTATCGGTAAAGAGGAATCTAAATTCCATCCCTGTCGCAATGGGTATAACTTAATCATGACTATTATGAATTTCAACTAACCCAACCTTCATGGTCGCATTATGAATATGGGTTTATATTGTTCCTCATTTCTCAAAGTTAGCATAATTAACTTTGGATAACACTAATACGCCCAGCTCAATAAGATGTTTTTTGATATATAAATTTTATCTTGATTCAATGCCCATATCGAAAGTGACGTTCATTTAATTTTTTAGCCTTTTAATCCCTTTCCACCTCAGTAAGCATTGCCATGTGGAACTACCTACTGGCATACATGGATATACCACCTTAGATGAAAATTCCACCAAATCAATTTGATCAACACCATTGTGCTAAGACGGGAGGTAAATAGCTCTCCAAACTAGCACAAGATGGAAATATTGACATCAATTAATAGAGGGATTCTATATTCCATGCTATCTCTCAATTTATGCAAGTGTTAGACAAGGTTCTCATGGCAATTTTCCCATTCCTTAATGCATGTTGTGCCCTCTGTTAGTCATGGCAGAACCCAAAATGTCTTGTCTTACCGATGTCACCATAACACGTGGAATCCATTGAAAGTACTACATGTCATCCACAACTGGTACCCTTATCTATCAAAGAGGCCATTTTTTCCTGTGACATGTCATACCATTTAGGTGCCACATAAACATAATTCAAGGTTGCCTATCCTCATGACGTTCACATAATCCCACCTAGACTACGGCATACCTGCCACCTTATACTCTATGAAGGGATCCCATTGAGCTAGACCATTCATGAAAAACCACTCTTTTTTGTTATACAAAATTTCAGGAGGTCAATGTATAAGTCACCAACTATGCCTCCACCTCAATGATCCAATGCCATCGTTTCGAGACATGAGGTCACACATTATGTCAAACCAAGCATTGTGCAATGACAACTTTCCTTGTTATGTAATGGGAAAAACGTTGTCCTATGCTCTTTGTTAACAACACCCATTCTCCAAGAGAGCTCACATAGCATTTGAAATAGTGTGAATTTGCATTATGCCAAGATATTATGTGGCATAATCAATAAGAATTAGTGGTAATATCTAAGGTTTAATAAGGCCCTTATGTGTTTGTAACTTTCCAAATTCGCTTACAAATTTAAGAAGGCACAATTGGCTCAAATACAAGTTTGTTTCTCCCTTCCCCAAACTTAGAAATTCCTCATGATTTACGAGGACTTTCCCAAAATATTCTTGAATCACAACATGATTCATGAATGAAGCTCACAAGGACAAAGCGCCTATTTCATTATGTCATTCCAGGTCTTGTGCATAGAAAACACATATTCTTGAAATTCTTGACTTACCCATCATGAGACATAGAAATGAACCAGGATGTATTGAACACTATCACAATAGAATTGCACTATCTACACAATGGAACTCAAACAAACTCCATTATACCTACTAGTAATTATGCACACCTTCCAACATATATATATTTAACAATCCAAATCAGTGAAACATTCATGGCCATGCCAATTAAGGAATTCATACATTATACAATTAACCATGCGTAATAATCATTCATTCAATTCATGTATAAAACTTTGTAAATCAAGAAATGTATCAATGACTACAGGGATATGCAATTCCCTCACACCATGAGAGTAACCATACAAACCATCTCATTGCAAACACAAAAGAGTATATATTCCTTCTTAATAGTGTTGTGACATGCATTGTCATATAACAACATAAATCTTCATTCATATTACACATGTATGCAAAGAGATACAAGCATGCAACTTATTAACTAAATTCCTAGAAATTGAGAAAGGGACTTCAACTCTCCTCCAAAACATAGTTCAATTGTACTACTCTTCTATCCTGTAGTTAACCACGCCTGAGCTAGATTCAACGCCTAAGGATTGATGTGCTCAAGGGGAATTCACACTAGTCTAGTTAACGATCACATGAGAATCCTCAACAAACCATTCGTCCGCATGGAAACTAAAAGGATAGAGTACATAGTGTCTCCTCCAAAACAACATGTATGGAATCAAGAGCACACAATTCTCCACCCAATAATAACTAAAGGAATCTACATTCTAGGCTGTCTCCACCTACTTCACATTTTAGGATTCTAGAGCTAATAATGCCTCAACCTGTCACGCGAAGGAATTCAAAGAACATTGTGCTTCCTCTTGATAAGCTTCCATTATAATCTAGAGATCTTGACCTTCACTTATTAAACAACACACAAGAATCCAAATCACTCTCCAATGCTCCACTTCATTTTTTCCTCTGAGAGTTTTTTTCTTTTACTATCTGTGCATGCCCTTCATATTCAGAGACCGTACATTATTCTCCTAAATTTATTCAATATTGTTCTTGTCTATTCCTTCTCGATTATACAATATTAATTGCATAACATCCACTAGTGTTTTTCCATGTTTTACCTTTGTCCCCTATCTATCTCTACACCTTGAAGATGCCTACTATGTGTTTACTAGTTCCAACTCGTCCCATCAGAGTGGGACGGGCTCATCCTTTGGTTGATTCACTAACACACCATTTTTAATTCTTGTACATTTTTCTTTTAATTTAATAGGGATATGAGTGGAAATTAAATGTAGCATTCAAGGTTTGGTTATTTCCCCAAGCCATTCCCAAGCAACTTCTCCTTTAAAGCTTTGAATCTGGGTCTTCTCCCCAATCCATTCATTTATACATCTATCAAAATTAACTGCAATTTCATATGAAAACATTTATATTTGGGGGAAACCAAAAATAGCTATTATAGACGCCACCCCCTTAAAGGAACACTGTGCCTTGGTGTTCTAAACCCGAGCACTTAATTTACAATGTACTTTACATACACAACTCATTTACATTTACATATACATTCACATTTGGTTACCGAGCAAATAAAAATGGGTATACTACCATCATTTGATCAACCATTTCCCAAGTGGCTTCATATGGTCCATAATGCTTCCACTGCACCTTGACCTACTTGATTACTCGATTATAGAGCATTCTCTTCCTTCAACCTATAATTTCATATAGTTTTGGTTGGAATTATCCCCCATATTTCATCTATATCACAAAAAAAATCAAAAACATGATTAGGATCATGCACATATATTTTTAGCAAAGAAATATGGAAAATATCATGCCCCTTTATTATGAGTGGTAATGCCAATCTATACACCAATGGCACAACTCTTTAGGTAAGTTCTAATGGCCCACAAAAACTAGGTGCTAGATTTTCATATCACTTTATTGTCAATGGAATTTCCTTAGTCTAATGTTGAGATAAACACGTTCCCCCACTTAGAAATCTTTGTGCATTCTCTGCTAATCGACATAACTATTTTTCCTATCTTGATATGTTTCCAAATTCTTCATAATAACATCTATTTCCTACTCCATTTCCTTCAGAATATTAGGTCCAAGAAGTAGCCGATTCATTGGATCATTCAAGTTGCCATGTATGTTACATTTCCTACAATACAGAGCCTTAAAATGACTCATTTTTAATGGTTCTTGCTAGCCATTGTTGTAGGAAATCTATGAAAGGAAGAAAGTATTCCCACATTTTAGATTGATGCATGACATAAATTCTAAGCATATCCTTTAATAACTTGTTAACTCTTCCAATATGTCTCTTAGTTTGATGATGATATATTGCATTGAAAGCTAACTCTATCCCAAAACCAACAAATAATGGTTTCCAAAATTTTGATGTAGATTTCACATCCTAATCAAAGAAAATCTTCTTGGGTATACCATACAATATGAGTATCTACTTCATAAAAATATGAACAATATAAATTTCCCTATAAGTGGATTTAGTGGATTTAATAGCTACAAGGCGAGCCAACTTGCTCAGCTTATCTACTACTAGCATTATGGCATTATGTTGTCTAGATTTCCTTGGCAGCTCGGTGATGAAGTCCATTGAAATGACTTCCCACTTCCACATAGGAATGGTGATTTTTGGTAGAAATCTACTTGGATGCCTATGTTCCACTTTTAGTTGCTAACACTCTAAGCATCTACCATTATATTCATCCACCTCCTTTATCATACTTGGCCAACAATTTATCTCTTTCATGGTTGTTATCATCTTTTGATAACGAGGGTGACCTAAATATGTTCTTTTATGAAATTAATGCAATATGATATTCTTAAAGTTGCTTGCACAATATATATACCATATACCTTTAAATTTTAACAGTCTGTCATTTGTGAGGGAATAATTCGTACCTAATTTTCCTTATGGCTATATTAGGTCCCTATACTACTAGTGTAACCAATTATTATGATTATTACAACCCCCTTATCATATTTTTGTGCCCATGTAGTCCCCATATTGTATTATTATGCCCCATAGAAGCCCACTATTGTTATTATTGTGCCCTTACATTATTATTGTTATGCCGGCTCTGATTATATTATGACCCCTTAGGTTCTTATATATAGAAAGGAGGCCTTTTCATTTGTATCATTGAAGAAATGTTCATTGTGTAATGTAAAATAGCTTTCTCCCTCGAAGAGGCTGTTTTCTAAGGCATTGATCTATCTTTTCTATCTTTTTGTGAGTTGGTTTCATAACCTTTGGTATGAGAGCTTGGATTCTAGCATTTCACTGCTCCAAACAGGTCATCGTGGAATTTTCGCTATAACATTTTGTATGCAATGTTTCAGAAGAAAAAAATAAAACCAAACTGAGATGAAATCGTTCTGAACCTAGGGTCGGAATTTAGAATCTTTTCTCACTATATTTTCGGATATATGATCTGAGGAAGTTAGGGTTTTTGCAAGTTCTAGAATTCCATCTCAAATAGGTCATTGTCAAAGATTATGTATAATTTGTTTTCTATGAAGGTTTGGATTTTGAAATTAAAACCCATTTGAGCCTAAATATTGATGAATCTTGAGTCTAAATTTTAGATCTTGTCTCGCTATATTTTTGGAGATATAATCTAAGGAATTTAGGGTTTTTGCAGATTCCCAAATTACATTCCAAAAAGGTGACCTTGGGAAAATCATCATAACTTTCCTTCTGAGAATCATATTGAAGTTTCACAAAAAGTTACAGAAAGAGAATAAACTTTGGTTTTCTGTGTATTAGTTTTGGTTCTGAAGTTTGAAACAATGACATGTGGCACTTCATACAAGTTCGCTCTTCTGAAAAGGTATATAATCAGGTCATCTTGGGATATTATGCATAACTCTTTCTTGGAGAATCCAATTTTGATCAGACTAGTGGCATTAGAAAGAGGATGCAGAGTGATACCTTAGCTTGCAATTGTAGAACGGGAGATCCAAAATTACATAGTTACAGTCATTTCAAGATCGAGATCCTAAAATCAAGAAAAAACGATATGAGGAAGTTTGATGGCAAGGATCTGGTAAATTGGATACTACACATGGAGCAATATTTTGACCTGCATGAGGTGCAACAAATTACAAAAGATACATATTGCATCTTTATATTTAGAACCGAATCAATTTGTATGGTATAGAGGGCTTTGTTCTCGTAAACCACTTGTCACCTGGTCAATTCTCATGGAGGAAATGATAGCACATTATGAGGATACAAAGACCAACGCCTTATTTATCCAATTGATAAATCTCAAACAAAAGGGTTTAGTGGGAGAGCACATTGAGGACTTCCAAAAATTGAATATAAGGGTAAATGATATTCCAGAGAAACAAAGGATTGATGTCTTCATAGGGACTTTAAAGGATAACATTCAACATGAGGTTTGTCTTTGGGAACCTGATTCATTGGAGAAGGCATTCAGGTTGGCAAGAAAAATTGAAAGACGAATTATGGAAACAAAGAATCCCACCACTCAAAACTATAAATATGGAAGTGTTTTTGCTCCTAGCCTTCCACAACCTACCTAGTTTACAACACAACAATTGGAAGAAAAAAGAGAAAAAGGTCTTTCTTACATTTGTGATAGCAAATACACTAAAGGTCATAAGTGTGTTGAGAAGAAATTATTTTACATAGATTGTGAAGAGGAGGAAGAAAAATATCAAGAAGCGTCAAAAGGAGAGGATATATGCCAGGAACCAGCCCTAGATAAAGAAGAAATGAATCTGACCATATCTTGTAAAGCACCAGCAAGAATTACCACTCCTCAAACTCTCAATATAGAAGAACATATCAAGAAGAAAATAGTCTAAGAGGTGAAAGATCACATCGAGAAAGAAGAAACGAATCCAACCATATCTTTTAATGCATTGGTTGGAATTACCACTCAAACTATCAAGATAAAATGACATATCAAGAAGAAAAAGGTAATAGTGTTGACTGATTTGGGCAGTACCCATAATTTTATTCATTGTAAGATATCCAAGGAATTGAATTGCTTCCTATATCCAACACCAGAGTGTCAAGTGATGGTTGCAAGTGGAGGAACCATAAATTGCTTTGGAAAGTGCCATGATATCAAGCTATCCATAGGAGAATATGTATAGAATAGCCCAATGCTTTCCCTTCCAATGGGTGGTTCTAATGTTGTACTGGGAGTCCAATGGCTATAATCCTTGGGTACAATAGCTTTTAATTTTCAATGACCTTTCCGGAAATTTTCTTCGGAAGGAAAAGAAGTTGAATTAAGGGGTATTACAAGGGAATTGATGGCGTGGGTGCAGGCGTTAGGGATAACCTTCCAAATCTGGCAGTAATTTCTTCTATGTCAGGGTCAACTTCTCTTTCCCTTTCTATATGTGTATTAGTCATTAAACTGATAGCTTCATATTTTTTTCCCGAACCCCATAAACCTTGCTAATTGATAGAAATAGGGGGCTTTATTCCTATCGGGCAGTAATTCTAAAAGAATTACTTTAAATACAATTGGCACTTTATGTTTCCCCTTTCCCTTTTCCCCGATGCGATATCGACAATCGCTATCGGCGGACTCTATGGTACCAATGCCTCCAATATGCGATGCAAACACCCCGTGGAACTGATGCACCTTATGCTCCCTTCTATATATAGATTTCGGGTCTGGAATATTGGCGGTCCTTATCGGCGGGTTTGTAATCCGACGCCCCTTTATGCTCCGCTCTATAATGTTTCGGATTCGGATGTCTACACAGTTCCCAAGGCCCTTGCGGATCCGACGACCTTTTATACTGCGATTTATATTACTTTGGCTCCATGATATTGGAGCGCACACATTCCACAGTTATAAAGGCCCTCTCCATTGCGATATTGGTTTCGGACTCGATAAGGGTAAGAACTAATATTGATAAAGCTTCACATCTGCCCACTGTTCCACTTAAGAGAAATATCGTAATTACTCTGTGTAAACAGAGTTCTCCTCTGACTTTATAAAAATGAATTTAAAGAGTCGGCAGCCGCCACAATGAAAAGAAAACGACCAAAAATGCTTAAATACACAGTAAATGCATAATGCGGGAAACAATAAGGCAACTCAACACTTTCAATACACAGTGTAATAAGTTATGCATACATATTAACAAAAACCATTGATTTAGAAACTCTGAGAGAAAAGTTTTCAATAATACTGCTTCTGGCACCGCTCCTCTCAAATGCGAGTCTCGATTGCCTCTTTATTTATAATTAAAGGATAGGTCTTCTCAGACCTTATCTATTACAAAAGCATGCTTTACAGGAATGATTTAAAGCGTAAAAGATTTATTACATCTTATCCATCTGTGATATAAATAACATGTTTTATTCTCTATTTTATCCTATCTTGAAAAAAACATGGGAATTGCAGGCTAAAGGACCCCACTCCCTTGCATGTAGATTTTTTTTGGATTTTTGGGATAAGTTTGAAGACTTTTTCCCTCTGAGCCACATGCTCCTGCATCAGACTCCTGAGGAAAAAATTCTTCGTGGGCTCCTGTCCATGAGCTCGTCTACAGATTTGCCCAGTTTCTGTAGAACGTCTTCTGTCACCCAAGTAGCTTCAACAGTTGGTTGTCCCTTCCATTTTACCAAATACTGAAAGTATTCTCGTCCCCTTGTCTTCTTATGCACTTTCTTGTCCATAATTCTTTCTGGCTGTAAATTATTTGCTGTGGGTAACTGTTTTACCCAGTTAATCTCTAGAGTCTCCTGATCCTGTGCTGTATCATCTGTAGTTTCATTCTCATACTTATACAAGTCTGCAACATTAAAAATTGGTGATATTCCCACATCATGTGGTAATTCAATCTCATAAGCATTTGCAGAGAATTTCCTTAGTATTCTGCACGGTCCAATTTTCTTGGATTTTAACTTATTATACTCCCCCTTTGGAAATCTCTCCTTTCTGAGATGTGCTAAAACCAAATCCCCAACTTCAAAGTTCACCTCTCTTCTCCTCATATCTGCTCTGGTTTTGTACTTGATGTTGCTATCCTGCAGCTGTTGTTTCACTTGTTCATGTATCGCCTGCATTCTTGAAGCAAAGTCTTCACCTTCTGCACTTCTCATTTCTTCTTTTCCCAAATTCCTTAATTCAGATATTCCTCTAGGATGCATTCCATAAACAATATGGAATGGGCTCTGTCCTATGCTCCTGTTCGGTGAGTCGTTATATGCATACTCAACTTGTGCTAACACTTGATCCCATTGCTTTGGATGCTCTGCAGTAAGGCTCCTCAAAAGATTGCCTAAACTTATGTTCAAAACTTCAGTCTGTCCATCAGTTTGTGGATGATAGGCAGAACTGAAACTTAATTTAGTCCCCAGCTTCTTCCATAGTGTTCTCCAGAAATGTCCAACGAATTTTGAATCCCTGTCTGAGACAATGCTTTTGGGCAACCCATGCAATCTTACAATCTCTTTAAAAAACAAATTAGCAATATGAGAAGCATCACTAGTTTTATAACATGGAATAAAGTGTGCCATTTTTGAAAATCCGTCCACTACAAAAAAAATTGAATCATAACCTCTTTGAGTTTTTGGTAGCCCTAGCACAAAATCCATACTTACCATGTCCCAAGGCCTATCGGGAATTAGTAATGGAATATACAACCCTGTGTTCTGGCTCCTTCCTTTTGCATATTGGCAGACTTTACAATTTCTTACGTACTTCTCTACTTCATATTTCATTTTCGGCCAGAAATAAAATCTGTTGAGCTGTTCAAAAGTCTTTTCTATCCCAAAATGTCCTGCAAGTCCTCCACTATGTTTCTCTTTGATTAAATTCTCTCTCATTGAACAGTTTGGTATGCATAGCTGATTTTTCTTAAATAACAGTCCATCTTGTAGGAACTAATCCAACCACTTGCTCCTATCCGCCAAAACATGATTTTTACAAGTCTCAAATGCCTCTTTAAAATCTGAATCGGTCTCATATAATTCCTTAAGGAAATCAAAACCCAACACTTGGATTTGACTTTCTTGAAGCAATACATTTCTCCTACTTAAGGCATCTGCAACTTTGTTTGACTGCCCAATTATATGCTTCAACACAAAATCGAAACCTTGAAGATATTCTACCCATTTAGCATGTTTATGGTTGAGCTTTGGCTGTTGCATTATGAACTGCAATGCATGGTTATCTGAATAAAGAATAAATTCTTTTGACATTAAATAATGCCTCCATTTCTTTAATGACTTCCCAACTGTGTAGAACTCCTTATCATAAGAAGAATACTTCTTTTTTGCATCACTTAGCTTTTCACTAAAATAAGCTATTGGTCTTTTTTCTTGGCTTAAAACTCCTCCAATTGCTTCTGTGCTGGCATCACACTCAAAAACACTCTTGGTGAAGGCCACTCCATAATTACCTTGATCTTCTCTGGATCCATCTTCAACCCTTCAGCAGAAATAACAAATCCCAAGTACACCAGCTCCTCTTTCATGAATGAAAACTTATTCAGATTCAACAATAGTTTTTCTTGTTGTAGCTTCTGTAAGACATAATTTAAATGCCTCAAGTGCTCCTCCTTGGACCTGCTATAGACTAATATATCGTCCAAATATACTATTACAAATTTACCAATGAACTCTTTAAGAACTTCATTCATGAGCCTCATGAATGTACTTGGTGCATTTAACAGCCCAAAAGGCATCACTCTCCATTCATATAGTCCTTCATTGGTCTTAAAAGCGGTTTTCCACTCATCTCCCTCTCTTA
Organism: Pinus tabuliformis; assembly: GCA_031772625.1. Lineage (NCBI taxonomy): Eukaryota > Viridiplantae > Streptophyta > Pinopsida > Pinales > Pinaceae > Pinus > Pinus tabuliformis. The sequence goes on from CM062810.1 coordinate 945,600,406, forward strand.
TCCTTATCTGATGATACCCACTTTTAAGATCTAGTTTTGAAAAATATTTTGCTCCAGTCAAGCAATCCATTAAATCTTCAATTCTGGGTAACGGAAATTTGTACCTGATTGTGATTTTATTGATGGCTCTCGAATCTGTACACATTCTCCAGCCTCCGTCTTTCTTTGGGCTCAATACTGTTGGCACTGCGTAAGGACTCAAGCTTTCTCTGATCAGCCCCTTTTCAAGCAATTCTTGCACTTGTTTCTTAACTTCTTCATTTTCTGCAGGAGTCATTCTATATGCTGCTTTTTTAGGTAAGCTTGCTCAAGGAATCAAATCTATATGATGACTGATTCTTCGAATGGGTGGTAACTCATTAGGAAAATCATCAATAATAATATCACAATATTTCTCCAGCATTTCTTGAATATCAATGGGTAAATCAGCAACTTTAGTAGAAGTCATTATTACCTTGGGCTTGCAAATTATAGCAAAATTTACCTCATTTTCTTCAATCTACTTCAGATATTCCTTTCCTCCAAGTAACAAAGTTTTTGGATCAGTCTTCTGTCCTGGTACATCTTCTTCTTGCAGAGGCAGCAACGTATGATTGACACCATCCTTTCCAAACTTGTAGGTGTTTCTTTTCCCATCATGTTTGGCTCCTTTGTCATATTGCCAAGGTCTTCCAAGAAATATGTGACACACATCCATGGGCATCACATCACAAACAATTTTATCTTTATACTTGCCCACTTGAAATTCCACTTCACACTGTTCACTTACTAACAGTTGATGTCCCTTTTGCAACCATGACACCTTGTAAGGTGTTGGATGTTTCATTGTCTTCAGCCTCAATTTCTCCACTACTTCTGTAGAGACTAAATTATCAGTGCTGCCACTGTCAATGGTCATCTGGAAACATTTCCCTTGAACCTTACACACTGTCCTGAATAAAGTCTTCCTTTGTGGCGGTTCAGCCACCTCCTTTGCTGGCTTAAGTAGGACTTTATTAACTACCAAGGATTCTCCTCTTTCTGGTGTATTTTCTTCTTTTGCTACTGCTGCCACTGGTTCTTCTCCTTCAACTGGAGCAACAATTGCATTCCTCTGCTTTGTTTCTGCATTCTCTAGGCACTCAAAAGCTCTGTGTCCCAGATTGTTACATCTGTAACATCTTTTTTCTCTGCCTCTTCCTCTGCCTCCTCTTCCTCTATAAAAACTCCCTCTACCTCTTGCATCACCTCCTGTGGGTGTATGCTGGGTTGGGCTACTGCTAGCTCCATCTTTAGGTGCTGTAGATCTTCCTCTACCACCTTGACTTCCTTTTCCTCTGAAAGTCCCTCTCCCTCTGGCAGACTGCTTCCTCATGAGTTTTTCTTCATCTTTCAGTGATATCTGATAAGCTTCCTCTACTGTTTTAGGAGACAGTAGACTTATCTCATCTTGAATGTCCATCCTGAGGCCATTCATATATCTAGCCACCTTCTCATCTGTATCTTGAGCTTCTCCAGCTCTTATGCTCACCTTATAGAACTCTTTTGTGTATTCTTTTACTGTCAAAGATCTCTGTCTAAGATTTTGCATTTGTCTAAACAATGTTTGTTGATAATTACTTGGCAAAAACTTACCTCTTAACTTTGTTACCATCCTGCTCCAATTCTTGATTGGTTGCTTACCAAGTCTCTTCCTTTCTGCCTACACACCATCCCACCAAAGTGCTGCATGGCCTTTTAACTTGGTGACAGCAAACTTCACTTTCTTCTCATCTTCTGTTTCTTCATAATCGAAGAATTTCTCCATGCCATTAATCCAATCTATCAATTCTTCTAGATTCAGTCCTCCTTGGTATACCGGTACCTCGGTCTTTGGCCTGGTTGTGGATCTCAACACTGACTGAAAGAACCTCATCTCAGGAGTAACCTCTACAGCTTCCTCCTTTGTAACTTCAACCTCAGGTTCGCTAACATCTCCATCATCTATGTTTCTGTCTGAAGTTAACGCATCCAATCTAGCTCGCAGTTGTTGTACTGTTTCCATTATTTCAGCATTTGCAACAGGCCGTCCTCTTCCACCACATCCTTGTCCTCTTCCAAATCTAAAAGCCATCCTTCTCCTGCTCCTGAGATTCAATTCAATGTCAGTTGATGGCTCTGATACCACTAATGATGGCGTGGGTGCAGGCGTTAGGGATAACCTTCCAAATCTGGCAGTAATTTCTTCTATGTCAGGGTCAACTTCTCTTTCCCTTTCTATATGCGTATCAGTCATTAAACTGATAGCTTCATCTTTTCTTCCCGAACCCCATAAACCTTGCGAATTAATAGAAATATGGGGCTTTATTCCTATCGGGCAGTAATTCTAAAAGAATTACTTTAAATACAATTGGCGCTTTATGTTTCCCCTTGCCCTTTTCCCCAATGCGATATCGGCAATTGCTATTGGTGGACTCTATGGTACCAATGCCTCCAATATGTGATGCGAACACCCCGCGGAACCGACGTACCTTATGCTCCCTTCTATATATAAATTTCGGGTCCGGAATATCGGTGGTCCTTATCGGTGGGTTTGTAATCCGACGCCCCTTTTTGCTCCACTCTATAATGTTTCAGATCTGGATGTCCGCACAGTTCCCAAGGCCCTTGCGGACCCGACGCCCTTTATACTCTTAACTTTGTAATGTTTCGGTTCCGGTAAGTCGGAGCTCTCAATGCTAAAGGCCCCTCTCGGACCCGACGACCTTTTATACTGTGATTTATATTACTTCGGCTCCAGGATATCGGAGTGCACACATTCCACAGTTATAAAGGCCCTCTCCGATGTGATATTGGTTTCGGACCCGATAAGGGTAAGAACCAATATTGATAAAGCTTCACGTCCGCCCACTGTTCCGCTTAAGAGAAATATCGTAATTACTCTATGTAAACAGAGTTCTCCTCTGACTTTATAAAAATGAATTTAAAGAGTCGGCAGTCGCCACAATGAAAAGAAAACGACCCAAAATGCTTAAATACACAGTAAATGCATCATGCGGGAAACAGTAAGGCAACTCAAAACTTTCAATACACAATGTAATAAGCTATGCATACATATTAACAGAAACCATTGATTTAGAAACGCCGAGAGAAAAGTTTTCAATAATAATTCTTCCGGCACTGCTCCTCTCTAATGCGAGTCTCGGTTGCCTCTTTATTTATAATTAAAGGATAAGTCTTCTCAGACCTTATCTATTACAAAAGCATGCTTTACAGGAATGATTTAAAGCGTAAAAGCTTTATTACATCTTATCCATCTGTGATATAAATAGCATGTTTTATTCTCTATTTTATCCTATCATGAAAAAAACATGGAAATTGCAGGCTAAGGGACCCCACTCCCTTACCTGTAGATTTTTTTTTGGATTTTTGGGATAAGTTTGAAGACTTTTTCCCTCTGAGTTACATGCTCCTGCATCAGGAACTTGGAAAGATAATTAGCTCTAACATAATTACAAAGCTTCTAAAGAAATAAAAAAGAGGCGTAATTGCACAATTATGTTCACTAGAGGTTCCCACATCGAAATCATCTATTTCTCCAGATCTCCAAAAAGTCTTGGACAATCATTCCAAGGTATTTGAGACTCCCAAAGTCCTCCCACCTATTTGTGATCATGATCATGCTATTAATTTGATTCCAGGAAGTGTTCCTCTAAACATTAGGTCTTATAGATATCCATATGCCCAAAGGAGTGAAATTGAACGTATGGTTGCATAAATGCCAGAGGTTGGTATAATTATCCAACCAAATTTGACAAATGAAGGAAGGGATGATTGGAAGAATGATGAAGTAGGGTGGGAACTCATTCAAAATTTAGAGAAGATCCCAATTCAAACCAGATTTCCATAACTTAACGAGGAAGGAAAAATCATATTTGAACCTGGCACAGTCATAGAAACAAGAAACCAATAGCTACGAAATCAATCAATTTTAGAGTATCTCGTCAAGTGGAAGAACTTACTTGCTAAAGATTGCACATGGGAGGACAAGAATTTAATACAGAACCATCAAGAACTACTCCATCACTGAGGAAAACACTTTTTTGAAGGAGAGGGGCATGTTAGGTCCCTATACTACTAGTGTAACCCCTTATTGTTATTAGTACAACCCCCTTATTATATTGTTGTGCCCATGTAGTCCCCATATTTTTATTACTGTGCCCCATGGAAGCCCACTATTGTTATTATTGTGCCCTTACATTATTATTGTTATGTCATCTTTGATTATATTATGACCCCTTAGACTCCTATACATAAAAAGAATGTCTTGTCATTTTTATCATTCAAGAATTGTTCATTTTGTAATGTAAAGGAGGTTTCCCCCTTGAAGAGGCTAATTTCTAAGGTGTTGATCTATCTTTTCTATCTTATTGTGTGCTGGTTTGATAGTGGGGTCTTGCTGCAAGTGTTCTCTCACTTTTTGGTAACATTCATGATGTTTTATTGCCTCTTAAATATTTTCTTGGATGTAAACTTAACAAGTATTGATGGTTGTTATATAAACCACCTGTATACTCATACTAAGTGCATTAGCTACCTTGTTTTCCACGCCTTTGATGTATTTGATTTCAAAATTAAATTCACTAATCAAGGCTAGCCACCTTGCCTGTCTTTCATTTAGTTTGGGCTGATCAAATAGATACCTCAACACTCCATGATAGAATATGAAGATAAACTTTATTCTTAGAAAATAGTGTCTCCACATTTTTAATGCATGCATTATAATTTCTAATTCCATGTCACGAGTGACATAATTTAAAACATGCTCATTCAATTTCCTTGAGTCATAAAAAATTACCTATCCCTCTTGCATGAGGAATCCATCAAGGCCTTCCTTGTAAGAATATGTATAAACTACTAAATATTTATCGATATTTTATATCTTCAATATCAGTGCATGCATGAGAAAATGTTTTAGTTGTTCAAATCTAGATGAACATTCTACTATCCATCAAAATTCAATTCATTTTCATTGTAGCATAATGATTGGATGCCAAATCTTTGATAAATTTTGGATAAAGCATTGATAATAACCAACCAATCCCTTGAATGATTTGACTTCTATCACATTCTAAGGAATAGGACATGTCATAATATCTTTAACCTTCTCTTATGCTACCACCACTCCTTCCTTGGAAACAATATGTCCCAAACATTGAACATGTAACTAGAATAATTCAAATTTGTTGAGTTTGGCATGGAGCTTGTGCTCTCTCAATAATTTCAACATTGATGCTAAATTTCTTTCATGCTCCTCATCAGTTTTGGATTAAACCAAGATTTCATTGAAAAATATTAGCATAAACTTGTCCAAATATGGACTGAGAATATTGTTCATTAAACACATAATTTTGTTGTGGCCCTTGTGAGTCCAAACAACACAACCATAAATTCATAGTGCCCATACCTTGTTGTAAGTGTCACTTTGTGAATATCTTCATTTTGTATCCATATCAGATGCTACCTAGACCTCGAGTTGATCTTTGAAATGAAGCCCCTCTCAACTAATCAAACAGATCGGTAATCCTTGGAAAAGTGTACATGCTCTTTATGGTGGCTTTATTTAACTGCTTGTAATCAATATAAGGTCTCAAAGTGTAATCTCTCTTCTTTACAAACAATACACGTGCTCCCTAGCTTAATTTGTTGGGTTTGATGTATCCCCTCTCTAGTGTTTCTTTTAATTCTAATTTTAATTCCACCATCTCTAGTGCACTCATGCCATATGAGGCTCTTGAAATAGGTGTTATTCCTAAAATAAATCTATTGAAAAAACATTTTTTGTTCATGAAAAAAATCCTCATACTTCTTCGGGAAACACGTTTTCATTTTTTTTTTTAAATATGAGGTGTTATTCCAAACTATTTTTGTTGATTTCCATGTTGATGGTCACTTGTAAATCATATAATTCACATCTCTTTTTTCTGCACTACATCATTTGCAACAAAAATATTGGTCGAACTATCATTGGTTTTATTTTTCCTTGTAGCGTGATCTTTTCCCCCATGTTTTTGAGACATTTAATTTATTTATTGAAGCAATTAATTTTGGTTTTGTGGTGTTACATCCAATCCATTCCAACTAATACATTATGTGAACCCAATTGTAATATTTTCAAATCTACAAATCTAGGCATGCAATCTATTATGACTAGGAATGACCTCACAACATTTTTTACTCACATTGCTAGTTGTACCAGCTATGATGTTTCATGGGATACCTTATGCAATGCACATATCTATCAAATATCAAATCTAACATAACTAAAATTAGAACCCGGGCCTATAAAATTTGATACTATATGGTTATTGATAATACCTTCCATCTCAATGACTAATGCTTGGTGATATGCCTTCCTATTGTCTAATGTGGCATAAGTGCACACTTTCAGCCACATACTTCGAGGTCTCTTATTCTTGGACATTGTACAATATTGGACCATTTTGTTGTCACTGAGGACACTCTATATGCTAGTGGTTTTCTCCACAAGTCAAACACTTCATAGGTATTTATCTGAAACTATAAGCTTTTGCTCCTGATGAATTGGTTCTTATCGGTAGTAGAAAATTTTGGATGAAACTCACCCTTGACAAGGGTGGCCAATTTTGCATTCTTTCACCCTAGCTGATGTCTTGCAAATTTATGTCTTTTCCCTTTAAAATTGGGTTTCCCCCTTGTTTCCCAATCAACTCTGAATTCAAACTTATGTTTGGATTGTTGATCGAAAATTTCGTCTTCCTGATGGTATCCTCTGATGTATTAGTCTTATCAAAATTATTTTTGTCCGTGAATTCCTTTGGAATCCCATTGATGTACCTATGGATTTTTTCTACTTCAGGTAAGGCACATACCTCTACAAATCTAAGAATCTAGTTGAATATTCATCACCCTTCAGTTTCCCTAGTTTGTGCTAATAGAACTCCTAGTCCTTGATATGTTAGTACCTTTGAAATATGTACTTTGATATGAAATACCTCTCGATTCCATCCAAGAAAACTCTTTCTCTCTGATATATTTTACATTCCTTAAATATTTTCACTAGATATCATCCTTTCCCTTTAGGCTCAAAATGTCTATGTTTTCCTTCATATTATCAGAGTAATCATCCACCCTAAATTACTTCTTCATCCATAGCAACCATTCCTATACTTCCTTGGCCTTATTCACCTCTCCACCGAATGTGGGAGGCTTTTCCCTCTTAGTTATTCCAACATGAAATATTTTTTGTTCGTTCTTGATTGACAATGTCTTTTAGTTGCAACATTGGATAATTACTCATGACTGCCCATTCTCCTCTCTAGAGTACATAGTGGAGTTCCACCTCTCACTAAATCCTTGTGTTCCTTCCTACCTCTTTTCTTAGATCTGTGGCATCCTACACAATTTATCCTGAAATCATACTTCCAATAGCTAGCATCTAATTCATGTTGCTTATATCTTTAAAGATATGGTAGGATTTGTACTATGAGTGCATTTACTTCTGCCTACTTTACCTAAGCTATAAAAATATTTTGATTGTCAACCCTTATACTTATAGGGGTTTCCATATAGACATTAGATCCTTACTCTCTCCTTTTCTCCACTAAATCCTCTTCCTAATCATGTTTGGATCTATCAACATTGTACTACAATCTGCTACACAACCTTTTTTCTCTTGGTTGTTCCCTGGTGTCTTCCTATGTGCTACTAGACACACGTAATTGCTATGCAATACTATCTAAATAACATATTTACCCATTTCCTTGGAAAATTTCCAATAAGTATATGCAAGGTTATTAGAAATATAAAAGTTCAGGCTAGTATACTTATTAGAGAGAAATTGACACATGAGGATCTACTATGTATATCATTTTACAATTCTAATATCAACACTTGCATATATTGTGTAGTTCACAAGAAAAATGTTACAAGCACCACACATTGCACATAAAAACCATTTATTTAATTATTTTTATTTATTTTTATGAAGGGCCATCTATTTTCAATGTTGAACATCAACATTATAATTCTTTGTATCGTAAATCCAAATATTGTCTCCAAAGGTCCAATGTAGAACCTATGTTTTTCATTTCATCTATTATTGAGCCCATAGAGTCCAAGTGTTGAATCTGTACACTATGATACCAATATATTTTGCTCCCTCACAAGCCGTTGGAGTCTTTAAAGTTGAATGGGAGGTGTTACTTTCAACTAACTCAACCACCATGGTCTCATTATGAAGACAAGGTTATAGATTTCCTCCTTTCCAAAAATTATCAAAATTAGCATTAGATAACCCTAATTCATTGATCTCATCAAGCTATTTTTTACGATATAAATTTTCTCTTGATCTGATGCTTGAATCAAAATTTATGCTCATTTAAATTTTTAGCCTTTTAATCCCTTTCCAAGCACCTTAGCAAGCACTGCCAGGTAACATGAAACTTCCACCAAGTTGATGCACTAAGTTCCATTATGCTAAGACAATAGTTAAACACCCCTCCAAAATGACACAATGATATAGATATATTGATGTTAGTTGACATAGGGATTCTCCATTCCACACTCTTCATCAATCTACACTCTCTGTTAGGTTCTAAAAGCATTAAATAGAAGGTGCTAGTGAGAATTTTCTTGTCCCGCAACACATGTCACACCCTTAGTTAGCCACACCCAAACCCCAAAGGTAATATCTTATTGACATCACAATGATTTCATAATGACATCACCTTACCACATGGCATCAAGTGGAGGTTCCACATCTCATTCACAACCACCCCCCTTCACCATCTGAAGAGGGAATTTATACTTTCCACATGTCACACTACATCAATGCCATGTCATCATAAGTTTAGGTCACTTACCCTCATGATGTACACATAATCCCACATGGCCTATCTGGCACCTACCACCTCATCCTATTCTAAGGGGTCCCACCAAGCTAGGCACTTTGTGCAAAGCCACTTTCTCTAGTTATATAAAATTTCAGTAGGTCAATTTGTGACTCTCTAACCATATTTCTACATTAGGATTCTAAATCCATATTGATGAGATTCCACGTAGGAATTATGCTAAAATGGGCATGTTGCAAAAATATTTTTTCTCGTCATGTAACGGGAAAATCTTTGTCTCGCGCTATCTATTAATATCACCCATTCTACAACTGGGATCGAGTAACATTTTTCATGGTGTGAATTAGTGCTAAGCCAAGTTATTATGCAACATAATTAATTATATATTAGTGGTAATCTCCTACGGTTAATAAAACTACCATTCCTTTGTAATTTTTATAATTAACTTATAAATTTAACATCGATTAATTGGCCTGAATAAGAGTTTATTTCACGTTTACTCAGACTTACATATTCCTTGTGATTTACAAGGACTTTCCTAAACTCTTCTTGAAGCACAACTCAATTCATGAATTACATTCAGAGGGATAAAACCCTTACATTTATTTTTGATTTGAGGCCTTTCACATAGATAAGAGATATCCATGAAATTCTTGACCTATGTATCATTAGCCACATAAATGAGTAAGAACATAGTTAACACTACTATGTAGCTTCAAGCACAATATCATGACACTAACCACACTGTGGAACAAAAACAAACTCCATTAGATCTACTGGCAATGCACACCTTAAAACACAAATACATTTAATATTCCAAATTAGTAAAAACTTCATGTCCATGCCAAGTAAGGAATTTACACATTGTATAGTTAATCATGCATAGTAAGATTTCATTCAATTCATGTAGACAAATCTGTAAATCAAGAAATGTATAAGAAAATACAAGGATCTACAAGTTCCTCACACCTTGAGAGTAATCATACAATCCATCTCACTAGAGAAACATAGGAATATGTATCCTCATTAATATTGTTGCAACACCCATTTTCATATAACAACACAAGTCATCATTCATGTTGCACAGGTATGCACCAAGATACAAGTAAGAAACTTATCTTCATAACTAAGAAATTGGAAATTGAGATAGGGAATTCAACTCTCCTCCTTACCATAGATAAAATGGAATGTCATTCTATGTTATAGTTAACCACCCCTGAGCTATATTCAAAGCATGAGTTGTGAAGTTCCCAAGGGGAATTCATGCTAGTGTAGTTAACAATCACATGTGAATATATAGCACACAACACCTCTAGTTGACAATCAAGAGTCCATAGTACATGGTGTATCCACCCAAAAAAATATATAGGGAATCCATAGCACAAAATACTTGACCCAACAATAACTACATGAATCTAGAATCTAGGGAATTTCCACTTGCTTCACACTTCAAGATTTAAAAGCTCAAAATACCTCCAACTATCACCTGCGAGAATCTAGAGCATACTATGTCCCCACCAGATAGGATTCCACAAGAATCCAGAGACCTTGGCCTCCACCTATTAAGAAACACAAAAGAATTAAAAGTACTGTCTAATGCTCTGCCTGCGACCTTTTTTCCTTGGTGATATGTTTAGCCTTTAATGTTTGTGCCTACTATTCACATTCATGGATTGTGAATTCTTATCTCAAATTCCTTCACCACTATCTTTTATTCTCCTTTTTGAGTGTGTACTCTTCTCTACATAACATCCTCTAGTGTGTTTTCCTTGTGTTCTCTCTACCCCTTATCTATCATTGCACATCCAGGATGCTTGTTTTTTGTAGATCAAAATCATCTGTCTAATGCAGCAGGACTAGCTTGTCCTTTTACTCAGGCATTCATACACTATTGTAAATGCATGTAAATTTTGATTTTAATTCAACATTTTATGTGTGTAAATTAAATGTAACATCTAAGGTTTATCTATTTCCCTAAGACATTCATAAGAAACTTATCCACTTAATCTTTGAATCTATGTCGTCTTATTAGTCTGGTGACTTTTACATTTATCAAAATTAATTACCATTACACAATAAAACATTTATAATAGGGGAAATTGAAATGGGCTATTACAAAAGGAACATGATTCATGAGTGAAATTTTTTAAAGGTATTTTAGTATAAGGTGTTAACTACTTCAAATATCTAGTTATGGATGATAATCAAACTACAATATCGAAGGCAATTAGATTGTGCAATTCCTTCATAGACTTAATTAGTCTAGACTACAATCAGGCATTAACAAAGGAAGTAGGTAAGGAGGACTTATGTATGACACTTCAAACATTTAAAAGAGATAAAATCCTATGTCCAAATGGGTTACCAATGGAATTATCAACGGGAATTTATGATTTTATTGAATATGATGTAAACAGGTTGCTTGTATGATCAAGAATGAATACAAAAATATGTCATCGTCAACACCACATTCATCAAATTGATTACAAATATTAGGAATCTAGCTATATTCTAAGACTTCTAAATAATATCACTATGTAATTGAATCCATAAAGTCAAACCATTATAAATATAACGTTAGAAAGGATTGTACTTGATAAAATCTATATTGAACGATTCAATTTTTTGGAGTGGAGAAAAATTTACAAGGAAGACAATAGGGAAATTTTATGGTCTAAAATGGGCCTCCTAAAGAAAATAAAAAAAAAATAGTAAAAACAATAAAATAAAGGTTGTGAATTTTTAAAGGAAAATAAAGAGAATTACCTTTTTTATTGTACTTCTTGCTTATCTCGTTACAAGTTTACATAGATGTCATGTATATAAAACCACTAGATGTGCAATGAAATTTTAAGAAACAGGTTTTTTGTGCATTTTATTTTTTCGGCATGGACCTATTCAAAATCATGAAGAGTGGAAACTCATTGGATGTAGAATTTAATTCCACATGCACCCAGTGCCTACATTTGACATTTGGGTAAACCTATAAGGAGATGACATCAAAATATGATTAAAAAATTATTTTTATTTTATTTCCTCAAAAATATTTACCCTTGGGTATGCCATCATCATCTTGAATCTTATTGGTTCTTTTAAAGTTGGTTTTACTAGCACATTTGTTATTTTGAGATCCATTTTTGACCTTAGAATTTCCCTAATATTTCATTGGAAAAGAAAATTACATTCTATTAGGTTAAGAAACTTAGAGGCCATGATTGCAAATTCTTTTGAAGAATATGACAAGACAAGATAGTTCTATATGAGGCCAATTCCTACTCACCTAGGGTCTTTTCCTCTTTTCATTTCTCGGGTATTGAATTGTGTTAGCCATGTCTCTTTTGTAATTCCTATAAATGGTGAACCATATACCTCTTTTAGGCTAGAAGGATTTGTTAGAAACTGGTGCCAAATATCCCCCTCTCCTTTTCCTTATATTTTTAGAATTTCTAAGTAAATCACTTATGGAGGCCAATGGGAATGGGAATTTTAAAGTGATAAATGTTGGGAAATCTTGTTAGGTCATGCACATACTATTTTTTGAAGATATGCATATTTATTTATTTATTTATTTATTTTTAGAAGAATGGATTAAAGTCTAAAATAAATAGTTTATATTCTTTGCATGGCTTCATACGTGAAGGAAAAAATAACAAAATCAATGATACTCACTTGGGGTATTTCTAAGAGAGACAAGAAATTTATCAACCAAATGTCTCCCTTGAGTGTGGTTGAGTTTGAGATAATCACAATTTTAACTAAAAGCTCAAATTTATAGGAAAGATGGATAAGAAAACAATGTTCTTTGTGAAATTGATCGATATGTAGAAGGTGTCAACTAGTTTTGGTGAAAGAAGTTCTAAAATAAATTCCAACATGTTGGATGTATCTCATTTGATACAAGAAAGAGTGATGAAAAGGAACATGAATTTATATTACATGTTTATTTTTCCATGATAGCTAGGAGAAAAGTAATTGTTTTTGTTCCTTGGAAAAAAATAATAACACCAAAGACTGAAGGAGGACAGAGATTAAAAAATATCTTCCTTTTCAGTAAGGCATCAGATAGAAGGTATGTATTAGGTTTAATTTAGGGTTTTGTGATATGGGATCATGTTAATAGTGAAAATTATATATCTTTGGATACAATGAAGGAATACATAAGAAATATTATTGAGAGAATAAAAAATGACTTTATTTTATGGAAAATGATCATTGCATTTTTTCCCTTGGTCCAAAATTAGTTAGTTTGGCATGTAGGGAAGGCAAGAAGATTTCAAATTTGTCTACATTCATCCATAAATTGTAGTGGTTTCTATATGTTATTTTCACATTTGACTGAAGATTTAAAAGATGGGAAATTTTATACAATCAAGTAGATTATTGTAACACCCCATTTTTGAACCCCAACTTGTAAATATTATCATGACATGTAGTTTTGAGAGATTATAGCATGGATCTCATGTTAAATCCATATTTTTTAATTAGGTTTTTACTTTAATGAAAATTATGAACAACTACATAAATAATGAAGAAACTATATTATCCATGATATTATGAGTTGGAATTAGTGAGGGGAATAGGGCAATTATGTTTCTTGCTGTGTAAATAACCTTTTTTTTAAATCTGTTTTCCAAATTATGAAATTTGAATTTGAAATTATTTAACCCTATTTTCATTTTTGCCAAAATAATTAGCTATTGGGAGGGACTTGGGTAGTTGTACCTCCATCCACTCATAATTATGAGGATATCATCTATTGTTGAGATAAATAAAAATTGGAACCAATGGTATAATAAGTACACACTTCAATTTCCAATAGTGACCCATGAATACCTCTATCACAAAAAATAAAATTACGAACCTTCTTAGGCATGAAAAGCAGGATTCCCATGAGGTCCATGGTGTGATTTCCATTCTTGAGTGTAAAGTGCGAAAACATATAATATATGTTTGAATATTTTTTGTGAGATAATGAAAGTGAGAGAGAGAACAAATGAACATAAAAATTGGCGAACAATGAGTAGGTTTTATATTAAGTTTTTATTATTAATAATAACTTATCAAAACTACCAAAAATTCTACCAATGGATCTAAAATATGAGTTGGGTGAACTACTATGTAATTGGGCATCATAAAGATTGAATTTTAATATTGAATTTTGGAACAGAATCTTAAACTTAATATGCATAAAGGGGGTTGTGAATTTGGTGCTAGTTAAATATGTAAAAAACACTTAGAGTGGAGGGTGATGATTGACTACACAGATAGTGAAGTGGATCCTTTATGGTGATGAAAACTAGCTGATAATGAATCTAAATAAACCATGGAAGTATAACTTTGTGGGTAGAGGAATTTATACCATTTGACTACCCATGAAAGAGAGTGACCTTAATAGCCATCAGTTTTATACTAAGAAATATGAGTTTATTTGATGGTAACATGTCTTGTGAAGGGGATGTGGACCACTAGATCATATACAATCACGAAGTTGCAATATATCACCTAATATATTTCACATGTCGAGAAATGATTTTTACCCTAAGTGTAGTTATATATTTGTACATTTTCTCCTTCTACATTATCTTTTAATGAGGTGGTGAGGTGAGAGCAATTGAAGTTATTTTCATTCTTGAATTATATATTTGTACCATTGAAATGAAAAAAATCATATGAGATGGAATTAGAACTTTTATTCCAATTTATTTTCTCTTGTCCTATCATGCCTTTTATTTATTAACATCATATTAGATATATGGTGTAACAGGAAATTCATGAAATAAGGAGTTGTTGCTCAATGGACTTTTCCCGAAACCTGTTAGACAATGTGTGTATAAATATATGGATCTACTAGATGCAAAGAAAGAACATGCATATAAATTCATATAATGAGACAAACCACACATACTTGAACCATCACAAGCTAGTGAAGATGTTGGAATTGAAGACTTTATTGGATAACTTAATTCCACAAGAATATCTTACACCTAAATATTCTGATCCGAAACACATACACACAAGCAAAGACAAAAAAAGAAAGGTTTTCCTTCCACGAAGGGAAGATCAACATGTACCAAACATTATTACATCAACATACATCTGATAAACACAAAATATATGGAAGGAAACTCATAAAAAAACATCAATCAATAAAAAGAGGTAAATTATACCTTCAACACATCATTACTCCTGAGATACCAATATTGGCTACTTCCTAAATAATGGATAATCAAAAGGAAGTATGATTGATCTCAATCTCACTGTATCATTCAACTCACCCCTCTCCTATTGATAATGTCATATTATACAATATTTTCTCACCCTACAGGAGAATGTATCTAGACACTTAGGGTCTCAAGAAGTTAGGAATATTCCACAATAATTGACCCCTAACCAACTCATGGAAAAGTAGGTTGAGATGATCTCCTGAGGAATGACAAACTTTTAATGGTTTTAGCATAGTCACTCCTAGTAAAATGGAACCGCGGAAGAGTGGTCCTGAGTTGCACATGACATGAAAGTGACTAAGTGCATGATGCCACTATCTTGGGAGTGACTATCATGCTAAAATGGAAAATAAAAGAGGAAAAATTTTGCATTAGGGTCAAAAAGTTAAACCACGGGAAGAGGTCCCTCCTAATGACTCAAGGAAGGGAAAAATATGCTATAAAAATTCCCTATAATGCATGACCTTAGAATAGAAAATGATAGCCAAAATGCATTATGAAATACATAGACCTCAAATGGAATGGAGGATCCAAGACTAAAGAAATTAATTGGAGTAAATTAGATATTAAAGTATCAACCATGACAATGATAAAGATAAATTGAAAATGGATACCAACTATACACTACAGATCCATGACATGGAGTGCTAGGACATCTTTGTGAGAAATACATATTGGATCCATGTGAAAATCCAAGAGATAATAGCCACTAGCAAATATAATGTGGATGTATGTCACGATATACATTAGTAGGAATAGAAGACATAGAATAGAAGTGACCCAAAGCATTGCACAATGTATATAAAATGATAAATAACTCCAAAGAAACTTGGGAAGGGTTCCATATAAGAGTGAGATGTCCCTAACCCAAGGTATTCTACAAAACCATAATGGTATGGATCTACTTCATGTGAATGCCTGATTTTATGTCAATCATGGTATAAATTGTCTAATTATCATTCAATAAGGCATATCATTAACAGACATGAGGCACCCACAAATGATGACAATGGACACCAAGGTACCTAACATTGTCCACTAAGTGTGAATAATTGAGTTGGTATTGAACACTCGTAGACTTGATCGATCATGAGTCAATGAGGTATTCCCATTGTTGATCGTGAGGAATCCTACCACTAAGGTATACAAGGTCCAAGGTACCACAGGTTCCTAGATTAAAATCCTAGATAATGAGCTTATGTTGACAGGAGAAGATCCATTGAAGGAGAGACTTAATGTATCCCCCATCATTTGACATAGAAATGACCAAGAGATGATGTGAGAGGATTATTTCATGAAGTAAAACCAACATAGAGATCACTGACGCAAAAAGGTCAATAGCAACAAAAGATGGTTATCTAAGGTTGAGACTTCCCTTGAACATGTAACACCGTGACACAAAGGTGACATGGAAGCATTGACTAATGAGAAGCACATATTGTGCAATAATGTAGGATGGATTTAGGCATGCTTTATAGTTACTAGAAGAATAACCATCTAAAGGAGTAAACAAATTCATATTTATGGTACAACTCGTAGGAAACCTAAATCCCAACTATGAGGAAATGACACAAATAGGTGCCACGTTCAAGGGTGAGATGATTGACGCTATAATTTTGAATAATAAATCAAGAAAATGAGAACCCTCCCCTTTTCTATTTTTAATATCTTTCATAGTTTTTTGAGGATGAAAGAGAAGACAAGTAATCTAAATAGTTCCTATTTTTTTTCAGATTTAGTGAGATTGAAAAGGAGTTAAAAGGATAGTCTGTGTATTTCTTTTTTGACGAACATGAGAAGGACATGAAGGAATCTTGTCGTGGAGGAAA
Source organism: Pinus tabuliformis (assembly GCA_031772625.1). Taxonomy (NCBI): domain Eukaryota; kingdom Viridiplantae; phylum Streptophyta; class Pinopsida; order Pinales; family Pinaceae; genus Pinus; species Pinus tabuliformis. The sequence continues at coordinate 945,617,308 of CM062810.1, forward strand.
TAGTGGCATGAAGTGTATCAATTTGTTGCAATAGGACAAAACCACAATAAAAAATGTAGAGAGTAGCGTGAAAGGAAGAACATTCATCTCAATAGTCCCTCTAGGATAGGTAGAGCACAGGTAGAGACACGAAGAAAAAATAAGAAATGGGCAAAAATTAATGTGATGGTAATGGTGAAACAAGACTAAGGCTTATGATCATGGATAAATAAGTATAAATTGTAGTAACAATGACAAGGTATAAATTAAGTGGAATCCTCTGAGGATAAATCCAAAAGATGACAAAGAAGAGAAAATGAGGCTCAAATTCTAAGAAATATTAGGTCAAAAGGAGGAATTCTGATATAGAAAATAATGTTACATGAACACCAACATGGAATAGAGGTGCTAAACTATGGAATCCTTTTATAGTAAATCTCTAGCACCAAGTTATGATATGCAAAAAAGAGATGGGTTAATATCACAATTTGATGGTATCTGGTCTAAGATGTATAAAAAAATGGCAAGGGAAGTTGATAATGAAACAACAATGGTAATGGAAAACATGTCCCTATATTCTAGGTTAAACAAAAAGCACCTCAGACCCATTGTAATATTGAAACCATGAAAAAATACTCCAATTATAAGGACTAGGAAAGTTTTAAACTCTTGTAGATAAGATGAATCGAATAATAAAATCATAAAAATGTACCCCAATATTTGTAAAAAAAGGATTAAAAATTAAAATTCCCACAAATGTATATTTATAAGTAGTCTATATAAAGGAAAATTACCCAACCAAAACTCATTTTTACATTTTGATAGTGTGAAAGAGACAATAGGAGAAATTTACCAATTTTCCCTTCAACTTTGGACTGATATATTGGCAACTATTGAAAAAAATTTATGGAGCCATCTTCGCGAGGTCAACCTCAACATTCCCCTCTTTTGTTTGATCACTTGCATTTTCTTTTTAGTCAATTTTTCATTGTCATATTTTTTGCCTAAGTTGCACTAGAACAATTGTAGTTGAGATAAGCTCCCAAAGCATCCATGAATGTTGTAGATTCCTTGGAAATATAGGTCAACTTTGGTCAAAATCACTATGTGTACAAACATGGTTTAACTAAGTTATGCGATGGATTTTTTATAAAAAATGGATCAAAAAACACATGTAGAATTTTTCCTTTGAGTTTACCTGAGTGATTTATGTATGTTTTTGTGCAGGAATTCACCATGATTGGTTTTAGAAAGTGTGAAAACTAGGAGAATGATATCCAAGCTTTGTCTATCCAATAACCCTCAAGGCTCCCAAGGAAAATGATTTACTGCAATTATTCAAATTACAAATAATCAATAGTCGAGCAGTGTTATTGCAGCTTCTATTTGAGTGGTGTGATCTACAAAACCAATAATTTGTAGTGAAATATGAAATCTTGTAGTTGGAAGTCGAAGATATTTAGTTCTTGATAGAGTTGTCTAGGCATGTAACCCAAAAATATCAGAGGGTGTGAAGAGCACATTATATGGAATTATGGATGAGTATCTGGCTAGGTATTGTGGGTCACATGCATGAAAGATGAGCATCAAAGTACTTATATGTGACATAACAGATCTAACTCTACAAACCATTCTCTTCAAGATCACCCATGTAGTTGGATCAATGACACAACACCTAGCCTTGAAGGCTCACATGAACCTCGCAAAAAATTGTTTAGATATAACGCTCTTTAACTGGTGTGATGCTAAACTAACCAATATTAAATATCAACTAGTCGGATCAAAAATAGGGAAAATGAAACGATTTTGGTATGCATTCATTTTGGTATGCTTATTTTTGGAGTGGATAGTTGTATTGAGTCACAGGGTTGAATATGATTAGGAAGAACTGTTAAATCCATGTATGGGTCATTGGACATAGTTAATGGGTAGACTGGAGGATGGGTACTCTAAACAACAATTCAACTCCACATTCTTCATATGGCTAAAATATGCTATCCTTGGGATATATGACTATGTGTATGAGGGAGTGGAATTTAGGAATTATCTAGACTTGGTAATCACCCCCCCCCCCCCGAACAATGGGTGCACTCTGTAAGAAGTTTTTAACTTTTTCTTTAATTTTTGAATGAGTATGTGGTAACTAATCATGTAATCATGTCATATCTAGAATTAGGACTAGCCTAGCCATAGGCCTATCACCATTTCATCGCATAGGATTAGTAGAAAATGTTTTAAATGATTCTTCTAAGGAGGAGGAGGAGGAGGGAGATGAGTACAATGAGCTATGTGAGTTGATACACAAGGTGGATGTTTTGACAGTCAAGATACAACTGATGTCGATTGATGAGATGCCTTTACACCTAGAGAGGCACACCATGGGGCTTCAATCCATTCATCATCGAGGACTCCAATGGTATATTATACTTGTGATGCTAAGTTACCAGTAGCATGATTGAAATTATATTCATTGAGTAGTATTCATAGGATATATTTTTTGTGTTGCATATTTACAAGCTTGGTGGACTAGTCCTTAGATTCCCCATTTTGACTTATCTACTCATGATATTTAATGATGTAAAACTCTATATTTTTACTTATGCTATATATATGATACTTTTGATGTTGTTTTCTAATGATGAGTTTAATGATGCTGCCTTTATGTTCATGGCTTCATACTTAATGTTACAAATTCCAATTCAATAGATAGTTAGCTAATGAATTAAGAAGTGCACTATATTATCTAGTAATATGAAAGTAGAAAATGTACAGAAAATGTTGTTCCAAGAGACATGCCCTCAAGCAATAATGAAGTAACGTAGGATTCCTTATAGAGTAAACATGTTTCAGTTGAGACACTACAAGTTGCATTTCAAGTTGGATAACCTAGTGGTAAATTCCAAGGGCAATGACCTTAGTTAACAGTTCAATGACAATGTTATACTTTACAGTGCTATTAGTGACTGGGTTAAGAGAAAGGCCCCCTAAACTCAAGAGCTCATCAACGAGAGAAAAGGAGACCCATGCGGTGGACACTATGTTTTTAATGTTATGTATGGCACTGTATGGAAGGCCTATGTAAATTGCAGAGGGACTTGACATCTACCATTCAAGCACCACACGTAAGAAAACAGTCAAACAAACTATCATCAAATAGAAAATTAAAAAGAGAAAAAAACGTCACAAACACACCTATGTACACTATGAGCAAAATACCACACAAAAGGCTATGCATAATATTCATAAGGTAAATACCATTATGTGGTTACGAAAATAGATTTCAATCAAAGTCAACAAACTCATGGGACCCTTTCTTGAGAACTAATTTAAAAATATAGGTACCATGGAAAATAAGTTATATATTTCTTAACCCTAACTTATAATGATCATGATCATAGACTAGGACCAGATCACCTTCTAAAATATCACAAGATTGAAAAAAGTTATCATATTTAGACTTGAAATGATTTTTATGATTTTTGTTGGCTATCACAACATAAAGACATTTATTGTCAAGATGGGATAAGTGTAATAGACATTCTTCTTCAATGATGGAATTTCACAATGAACAAGGAGAACAACCTCCAGTCTATAAAACAATTGGAAAGGAGTGGAACCCGTAGAGTTTTTTTTATGGAGATTCAGTATTCCCAAAACACAGAGAAAAGAATAAGGTGCCAGTTTTAGTTATGATTCCTGACAATCCTAGAAAATATTGTTTTCAAGGCATGATTAACAGTCTTTAATTATACGCTAGTGTATTGATAATAAGGTGTTGATTGATCATGGAAAAAATCAATCTCGGAAACTAACTCCCACATCATATGATATTGAAAATGTGCACTGTGATCAGTGGAAATTCTTTTGGGCATGGAAAACCTAGAAATGAAGTGGTTGAACTTAAACAGATTTTTGGTGCCACCATCATTTGAGAATGTTGGGATAACCTCATCACACTCATTGAAGTAATATTCAGTTATGATAATGTAATGGTGTCCTTAGGTTGAGGTGGGGCTACATTGCATAAAGCTAATGCCCAATTTGGTAAAAGGTACAACGACAACTACAAGTTGAAGTCGAGGAAGGTGAGAAGATATATTTCTATAAAATATTTGGCATGGATGAAATTTTTGGACAAAATTAATATATTATTTAAATTCAATGGCCAAAAAAACCCAATACACAAGATTTTATGAGCAGTATTAAGCCCATATAAGTGACTTTATTTAGCTCTAGAATGAAAATCATTGTAAACTTGTTTGAACTATCATGAGTGATACATTGACGTAATACCACATCAACTTCATGGAAACAAAGAGTATTAGTGATAATGACATAATGCCTAGACTAGTGGCATAGACATTGATGTTCATTGTGAGATAATCTAGACTGAAAATATTGAGTTTGGTGATATCATAGAACATATTTGTATTATAGATTATAAGAGCTAATGAGGAATAATGATTTATCAAGAAACAAGTCCTAAACCAATTTTTCTTCATCAAATTGGGGTAATTCAAACATTAACTCAGTGATTGCTTGGGAGTTTTTGGTCTTAGCAACCGTAAACTCCAAATCAAACCCCTAAAGGATAGAAATCCGCTTATAGTATTTACCCCCAATTAATTTAAATGTAAGGACGTGTTTAATGGGGTTGGAGTTGGAAATCACAATCTTCTTTCACAAAGATTATATAATGTTGTAAACATTTGAAAACAATAATGGCTTCCAAAGCCAACTTTTCAATGTGGGAATAATGAAGATAAGGACCAATGAGGCCTTTTTACAAGATAGTAAATAGGATGTTCATTGTGCATCTCACCCTCTTGGACAAGAACCATACCAATGGTGGATTCAGAGGTCGTCGTATTTAGCAAAAGGTCATGGTTAAGGTGAAGAGGATGAACTAAGGGGAATATAAAAGAACCTATTTTAGAATGTCAAAATATCTTTGGGCTTGGCCATCCAATATGAAACATACTTCATTTTTCAACAAGTGCATAAAATGTTTAATTATCTCAACATAAATGGAAATAATCCTAGAGAAAAGAAATTAGCCTTAACATTAAGTGCTTTATGCTGGTTGATAGTGCATGAAGGAAGAAAATTGATTATTTCCTCAGCCTAAGAGGGATCAACACAAACCCCTTCCTTGGATATGATAAAACCTAGTAAAATCCTAGATCAGACACATAAGACACATTTTTCATATGTGTATGATCAATTGTGACAATCCTGCCTTCATCGAACACACAAAAATGATCATGGCATAGATCTCGTTATAGCCAAAGAGTAAGTTATAATCTAAGTGATCATGAACAACTTCAACATAAACCATTACAATTTTCCCCCTATCTTAATGGTAAATGAAGGAACAACACCCAGATGCATGAAGGTATGATTTCCAAATAGCTGTACACTTGTGTTTAAGTTGGTGAGTGCTAGAGAACTAAACATTTTCCAACATGACACAAATAATACAATTTGAAGACCCTTCATTAACAAGAGTGCAATGTATATCTTGACTGAAGATAAGCAATAATATCTTAAAAGAGACCTAAAGAGAGAGTCTAAAATGAGGGTCATCAATGTAAAACATGATGAAACTTGACTCTAGTGGATCCACCCCTCCAATAGTAGTCAAGAGTGTTGCATGGAAAAACTCTACAAAATATCCGGAGAAAACGTGACACATGGTGTTTGGGCTAAATCCTCAACAATATTATAATGTTGAGTAACCGCATTAGGTTTACTTGTTTACATATGGAGAAAAACCATAGGTGGATGAAATACTAGTTCTAAAGGCTTATCTAATGTGAGAGGTCCATTAGGCGCAACTGATCCAGATGGCTCTGGATTTAATCAAAAATCAAATTCATCGAATTTCATCAAAACTAGAACCAGAGTGTAGTTCTTGTCATCAGGATTCCAATGGCGTAGACAACACTCAAATCCAAGCCAGTATGGTCAACTTATAGTAGTTAGAAGTTCACAAGTTAAAGTAAGAAAGTAAGACCCATAAATCATATGTGGCAACTAATTAGCCACTTAGTCATTGACACTTGGGACCTAGTCATTGGCTCTTATCCCTGAAAAGAGACAAAAGAAGTACTATTAATATATTAAATAAAACAAATTCATAAAAGACAAAAGAAAATATTTATATCAAAAGAAATGGTTATTTCAAAACAAAACTATAATAATATGGATAATAACATAACTGTATAAAGCCAACACATCCATATTTTTATGGTGGTAGTTTTTTTCTGGGTGGTTATAATTTTCTATATTATAATGTGTCATATGATTATAAGGTTTGACCATTGGCCATATATTATGTGCTAAAAAAAACAATCCATATAAAATTTATCAAAGAAAATATTAACATTGATGATTTGGTCACGACTATATTCATATCCAATCTATGGTTATGCTAAATTTGGCATTGTTGTTACAATAAACCAAAAGAGCGTTAAACCATATGCAAAAAAACCAATGAAGGTCTTGTTACTAAAACAGTCGCTAGCTGATTGTTTTGTTGGAAAAATAGTTAGCCAGTAACATGTATCAGTTTTTGTGGTCAGTGTTGGTGTTGGTGGGAGGGTTTGTTTCATTTATTAAATGTGGTGTGCTAGGTTGGAACACACTACCCATCCTAAAAACCAATCTATGTTTATTTGTTCTACCAGGCGGCCTAACAAATGGCCTTTGATAATATCACTCACCACCTATTATTTAAAAACATATTCATTTTCCGCACACTCAATGGAGGAGATAAGAGGCAACAGGAAGCCACGAAACCTATAATGGAGAAGCAATGCAAAACCCTGAGTGAGCAAAAAGAATGAGGAAGTGGAACCATGAAGGTTGATTTTTGAAAGTGTCATAATAATGCTAAGTTTATACTCAGATTAACCAGAATTTTGAAAGGAGTTTTATGGTGTGATCAATTTCTTCATCTCGACAGCAAAATTTTAGCCAATTTTCAAAAACCAATATTTATGGAATCTTGAGGAATCTTTGAGGTTCCCTGGACACCTGAAATTGGCACTCTCAGAACCAGATGAATTTTATACTCATTATTCCCAATTTTTCACAAGGAATGTGATTGTGTGATCAGATTCTCCATCTGAGCAGCTAAATTTCAATCAACCCACAAGAAGAAATCTTTGCAGAATCTTTGAGGTTGCTAGGGATCTAGGTTTTGACATGAGCAGAAAGGGGTCGAGTTTATAGTCGTTTTTCATGATTTTCCTTTCAGGGATTCAATTTTGCAATTCGTTTATTCAGTAGATGTGTGTATTTTTAGGTCGTCCCTAGAAGTGGAGGTATAAGGTGTCTTTTCTACATGCATGTAATTTGATTTCATTGAAGATTAATGAAAGTGGCCTCCCCACATTAAGCAGGGCCCGAAGACATCACCCACACTGGGTGAACTCCATTATAACCTTATTTGTCTCTTTTATTCTCATGGTTGTCCTTTATTTATGCTTCTTTTATGTGTATGCATCTTATGGTTACATGCCCATTTAAAAGAAATTCTATATGCCTCTTTGAAGTGAAAGGATCTGGATCAACAATAGTGGTGACAAATCCCTTAGCAGTAGAACTCGACTCAGGAGTTTCGTAAGATTTAGTATTCATATAAAATTTAATTTTCTCATTACACATGAGGGCAAGAAAATTTCTTCCAAAATAAAAATAGTTCCCCCCATTCCCCCCCTTGGGGAGGCGGAGGAGCATGAGAAACCATTTGTTGTTTTGTTTGGGTAGGGAATGGATGAGTCAAAATGACTAGTTGTTGTGTTGTTTCCGTTGACCAAGAAGACAATGAACCTCATCCATACATGGGCAGTCATGATTTAAACAATCTCCCTAACAAATATTTCAAGGGAATTTAACCTTACAACATTTCTCATCCCCCCCCTGGTTGCGTTGGTTTTATGTAGTCTCCTGAGGAAGTTTACAATTATTCTTTTATTTATTGCTTTTATTTATCATGTGAGGTTGTTGAGGGATATTTGGTGTTGTGGAATTGACAATAGGAATTATGACGGTTTTCTCAAAAAATATGCTTGTTAAGAATTGGCCATATTTGTTAGGGCTTCGCATGTTATAATAAATTTCCCTAACTGAGTAGCTAAGTAGCTCACAACAACAGAAGAAATATAACCAATGACACCATCACAATGCAATACAGATTGGGTTTTTGTGGATCATAAAAAGGTTGAGGAGCATTATGAATAACATCGTAAATTGTGCTCAATTGAGAATAAACCAAATTAAGGTATTGAGCACGTAAAATGGCTTACTCCTTTGTAGCCTCCCCTACCATGGCAACATCCTTAGCTATAAGTAGATGAAAGGATTGAGTAAATCAATATTTAAGAAATTGACCAATGAGTTGGTATTAACTAACCTCTTATGTCTCCTTCACTCATGTATGCTATAAAAAAATTGAGTAAAGCTATCTTGTTTAAATGTGGATAAGAGGTCAGTCCTGAGATCTTTCCATGTAGATATTTGAAAATGATTCAAAAAAGTATATGCCAAAGAAGCATAGTTACTATAGGATGCCTTATCAAATTCGATGTGCCATTTGGCAACATTATTGATCATGGTTCATTGGAAAGGACACAACCTCACAGAATCATCCACCAAAGAATTTGAAGAACACATAAATGATACATAGTAATATGTGTGGTCAGGTTATCTCCTATCATCTGTTAAAATTTAAGAATATCATAGGGTAATTTTTAATGAACATGTGGCCACATAGTTTCATGGAATATGCATTCATTCATAGGATTTTCCAATTTTAGAAAATCAGGTGAAACTATAAATGGAAGTTGATGTTAATTAAATGGATCAGGAGGTAAAGATGTGCCCCATGATAGACCTTGTGGTCCCCCCATGGCATAGTTAATGGTGCAATATGATGGACTAATGGTGTAGCTCTTCCATGAAATTGAAGTCTTAGGCCAATAGATGTGGTGAAAGAATATTGTCCACTAGGCGAAATGCCCCTAGAGAACAATGGACTCCTAAAGGCATGACTACTCATGGGATTGTACTTGACACTAAAATAAGGACCTCCTTTTGTAAAAGCACAATTGTAAGCATAAGACGTTGTTGTCATGGTAGCATTACTAGGTTAACTCCCCCAGTTAAACTAGCCCCTTCAAAGGAAAGATAACCCCCAGTCAATGGAATCCTACCTAGCAAAGAACTTCCCAAAGGTGGAGATGTTTCTCCAAAAACATTGGTGCCCCCAAAACTGGCTAGAAGTGAACGTAGACCCCCCTTCATGTTTCTCGAACCAAAACTACCCTCATTAGGTAAAGAAATTATTGGAATAGATGCACTAGGTGGAAAAATCCCATCTTTCATTGGTTGACCAAGTTTTTCCCCCATTCTAATAAAAAATGTGGAAGAAGGCAGAGATACAAACAAGCTTGGAAAACTTGTAGGGGTTACTGAAGAAACAGGTGGAATATCCCATGACGATAATAGAGGTGTTGTCAAAGTAGTATAAGTGGGCCCTATCATTTTATTCTATGGCAATGCAGACATGAAAGAAGATACTACTGATGAGGTAGATGACGAGGGACCCATCTCCCCCATTGTATATGTATCATTCCCCCCAAACATAGGATGAGATAGAAAGTAATAGGGTTAAGAATAAATAGGCCTTAGGTGCACATGTATAAGTAAAAGAGGTTTAGTTAAAAGTGGGTTGACCTATGGTAGTGGAATTCATCAATAACCTATGTTATCCCATCCAAATCGAGTGTCATCTAAGTCCTTTATTTTTGGAGTTATCCTATGTATCATAGGTGGTGTATCTTTCTCTTCAAGAGAGAGGTTTACATCAAATTTTTGGGTCATCCATGGTGAATATATTTTATTATTTTACTTAAATTATTAAGACACCCATATGGCCAACTAGACTTAGACTAAACAACACGTGCTATCAAATCTATGGAGTCAAGCAGACAAACTAGGAAATCAAAGGGATATTTCTGCAATCATAGCTTGGTTAATAGGGCCCAATTAAGCTATTATGATATGGTTGGGATAGTAATACCAACAGCTTTCATAATGAATCTTGCATCCGTAACCAAGTACCCTTATGACTGTCGTGTAGCCCCTATGAAAACTGAGTGAGTTCTTATCAACATCTACCCGAGGTACAACAAGGACGTGCCCCCATTGTCACCTATGAAAGGTCCCTAGGATTATGGCCACTATTGATACCATGCATAACAACCTCACCTCGAGGAATAGTAATTAGTCGGGTTTACATGCAAGGGCAAGATATCTAGTCCAAAACCTTTAGAGATATTTCTCAAACTGAGTCATATTCCTCTCAAGGAGATCCCAAAGAAATAGGTGCATAACAACGCCACCAGGAACAATGAAGTGGGGTGGATCATTCCCCTAGCCTCAATGTGACATCATGATTGAATATTGTGTGAGAAGGGCTTCCCAAGCAGCGTGCCAATAGAAATGTATTTCCACTCACTAACTCAAGTCTTTATTGCCCATTTTTGTAGCATTGGCGAGTTAACCTCACCATATATGGTCGGTCCTAAACCCTTAGCTAATATTGGTGTGTTACTAGAGAAACAAAAAAATGTTGAATAAAATTTATGCAGCAATTATTTCTGTTTTTTTAATTTAATCAAGGCTAATGGCATGCAACATGGATGTGTAATTAATTAAGACCCAATCTTAATGCAATTTACACGAAATGAAACATTTTCACTTTCTCTTTCAATGGAAGCTAACTAAGGAAGGGAATAGAGTATTTTTCCTTTCTCAAAATAAAAATAAAAAAAACAACCTTGCACAATCTCAATATTCTTCTTGAAATTCACTAATTTCATAAAAGAGATCAAATCCAAAAAAAAACCCAAAAAAATTCAAAAAAAGAGAATCTTCAACAAAAACCAACAGATGAACACCACACACTCAAAAGCTTAAAACTTGGCTTTGCAAAAGAGAATCACAAGGTAATTTTTTTTATCTCACATGAACAAACAAAATAGAAGAGAAAATTATGTTTCATATATGTAGTTCAATGTAGACAATGCAAACAATTTAACCACAATGCTCTGTAAAGGAAAAAAAATAAACCCCAGTTGATGGAAAAGACATAAGAGCCTTGAAAATAGAACAAAATATTTATGATCTAAAGAGTCAAATAGATCACAAATATTAAGCTAGATCTCTCAAAAAATGTTTTGCACAACCATAAAAAATAGAAGAAATAAGTGCCAACAAAAGTAATCGAATTGGCGAGAAGTAACGTTGACAGATACAACAAAAATGCAAAACATGAAAGTTCCCACTCAAGCACAACCTTTCTAAACCATAATTGAAGCAGATATGAGTGAATGTATTCAACAAAGAATAGATATGGAAGATAGGAAAAAGTTATAAAAGAAAACCCTTATGAAACATTTAATTTTAGTAGGTAGTCTCACACAGATTGTGACAAGAAAAAATAAGAGCCATAAAAATAAAATATGACAACTGCAACTATTCTACTTAGTTTCTCTATAGCCTACTTTGGGGGTGAATATAAAAAAAAATTGAACTGAAAGAAAGAATTAAGCTTAGATCAATCTAAATCCAATCCAATTATTTATGAAGAATACCCAAACAAGGTCAAAAGATAGAGAAAAAAACTAAGAAATAATTAAAAACTAAGATATAATCCAAGGAAGGAGTGAAAAAATGCTAGTTTTAGACTCACCAGTGGAGATGCCAATTCTGTTGTACCAGAAAATGTCCTAAAATAAGGAGTTGTTCCTCTGTAGATTTTAATAGAAATCCATTAGACAATGTGGGGATAAATGTAGGGATTTCCTAGATGTAAAGAAAACACATTCATGAACATTCAACTAAAGATCTAAATAATGTGCGCTTAAACCCTTGCAGGTTGGTGAAGATGTTAAACTTGAATACTTTGTTAGAGAACTTGGTTCAACATGAATATATTTCTCCTAACTGCTTTGTTTTGAAACCCCTATACATAAGCACATGCAAACAAAGAAAAAATTTCCTTCCACAAAGGGTTGATCAACATGTAAAAACATGATTACATCAATATATATGTGATAAAGATAAAACATATGGAAGGAAACTCATCAACTTTCACTAATTAACTAAAAGAGTTACATTTTACCTTCAACACTTTGTTACTCCTCCTTAGCCTTCAATCTTGGTCACTGCCTAGATAATGGATAGTTAAATGGAAGCTCAGTTGAGCTAAACCTCATTGGATCTCTTGAACTAATTATGGTTAACCCCTCTCCTGTTGACAGAGTCCGATAATATATGATTTTCACACCTTCTATGAGATTGTATTTGGGCACCTATGGGCTTGACATGTTAGAAAACTTCCACAATAATTGATCCCTATCCAACTCATGGACATCTAGGTTCAGTTGATCTCCTCGGAAATTACAAACTCTAGAAGGTTTGAACATGATGGTGGTGTCTTGGAAGAGAAGATCCTACTAAAATGTAAAATCAATTAGGAAAAGATGTAAATTAGAGTCAAAAAGTGAACAATGGGAAGAGGTCTCTCTTGTTGTCTCAAGGAGGGAAAAATAGACTATACCAATATAGGATAACTCTACAAAGAGATAGACACAATTGAGCCTAAGGTTGGGTGGAAAAGAAATAATCATGTATGGTAAAATTATGAATTCCTTAAGTAGGTATATTTGTGCCTTACGTATATATTACATTATTCCATGGATGTTATAAAAAATATGCTTATGATTACGAAACGTATTTGTTGTTTATTAATCAGAGAAATTGGTTGTCCATGAACAAAGTTGTACACTTGAAGATCTTATAGGGTTAGTTATTTATTTTATGCTTACATACTTACCTAGGTAAAAATTTATGGATTTATTGGCTTCAAATCGTTTAACACCCAACATGGGATGTTAAAAATATAAATATATTTGTGTTTATCTAATTTTCTTGATAAATTATCTCATGAAAATAATTTCATATGAATAATTTTTCCTTTAAATAAATTTGTCTATATTAAATTTAGGGAAACTTTGGGTCCTATTTTGCTATGTTTGTGGGGATTTGATGTTTTTATCTTAAAGAAAATGAGATGTTGTTATCCTTTCCTAGATGTTATCACTTAAAAATATTTCAAACAATTGTATAGTGATTACTAGAAAACATCATTAAATCAACAAAACAAATATTCCTAAAGGTTATTGATCAATATCCTAAAAATTTGTTAAAAAATGTATTTTTCATTTTTAGTTAATATATGCAAAGTTGCCATTCAATTTTACATCGATCCATGTGATTATTCCTTCAATAGTCACACAAATATACACAAAGTGACTATTCATTAATGAATCACATGGAAATACATAAATATCCCATGACGACTAAATTACACAATTTCCCTTATCACCGTTACATCCCATATGCTTTAGAGAGATCCCATATGCTTTAGAGAGGGTATCTGGAGCCCCCAAAGGACTCGTGATGTCCCAAGCATGAGGATCCAGCAAATGACATCTCTACTCATACAATCCACTGAGAACAATGAGATACTTGAAATTCCTTATAATTAGCATCCTTGGAATAATCACTTGCACAAGAGAAGAACTACAAACTTACGCAACAAAAATAACTTTGAAATTCACCACAGTTAAATGTGGGATTGAATTTCATTGAAAATTGTGAGGAACCACCTTAGAGATTCTTAATACTTCTAGATAATAGATCTAATAAATGAAGGAAGTAGAATTTTCCATTAGTGGATAGGACAGGGCTCCACTAGCCCAAGATTCCCCATTTTCTGCCTTGAATTTCATTAAAAATTGTGAGGAACCACCATTAGAGATTCTTAATACTTCTAGATAATAGATCTAATAAATGAAGGAAGTAGAACCTTATTAAAGAAGTAGAACTTTCCATTAGTGGATAGGACTGGGCTCCACTAGCCCAAGATTCTCCATTGTGTGTCTTGAATTTCATTCAAAATTGTGAGGAACCACCATTAGAGATTCTTAATACTTCTATATAATACATCTAATAAATGAAGGAAGTAGAACCTTATTAAGGAAGTAGAACTTTCCATTAATGGATAGGAGATTCTCCATTGTGTGTCCTTTTAGACCATTATCGCCATCCATTTTTAATAAAGGACTCGTTGGTTCTCATTTTACGTTTTGTTTATTGTTCTTATGCATATCCCATTTACTTGTTTGATAAATATTGAATGCAACATTGTTTGTCTATTTCATGTTTCGCTTCGATTCTAGCCATTCTTGTGGACTTGCATAGGTAGTAAAATCCTATAAATCAAGTGGAATTTGTCTCACCCCTTCAACAAACTACATAACACACTAGATTTGTGGGATTATGGTAACTATCTTTTTATGTAAATAAAACATTAGGTTGAAATGTCAATATTTCTTTCCGGTTTTCACTTTTGTAAATATAATGAATTTTAAGCATTTAGCGAAGAGATAAAATCTAATATTCCATTAAAGCAATTATCTCATTATGGGATTTAAATTTTTCACTATGGGAGAGAAATTCAAAATTTTCCGTCACTGGAGAATTTAGATTTAAGTACGGCGAATAACAATTTTCTTTTTATGCCCATAGGATATATATATAATTCCATTATATAATTAGTATAAATAATTATTTGGGTATGGATTTTTAATATTAGGTTTATGGTAAATAAATTTACATCTATAGAGTAATTGGGAGAAATGTAAATGATGATGGATATGTGTGGGTGATTACAGTTATGTATTTATGATTAGGCTATTATTAGGTTGATAGTATGGCAAAAAAAAATGTAATTAGAATGTTCTATATATAAGGAAGTTTGTAAAGAGTATCTTACTTTTCTTACTAAGAAAATAACCATATCCATGTTATAATAATTGGTATGATACATAACATCTGGCCTTTCCAACCAAGTAAATAAAATATAAGATATTTGAATATATTTATGTGTATAGAATATTTTTGACAATAAATTCAAGCAAAATAAATGTGTTTGAGCCAAACTTAGGGAAGCATTTGCTCCTCTTCCTATCAATTTATGGGATATTATGTTTTTACCTAAAGGAAACAAAGTTGTTTCGCCTTACCTAAATTCCAAAGGGTTTTTAATTATTATGTATAAGAATAAGACATCATGACCAAATGTGAATATTTCTTTCATGTTTTAACTTTTTTAAATACAATGAAATCTATGCCCTATAGAATGAAATAAAATCTAAGCCTTTAATAGTGTAAGGATCTAATTATGGAGTGTGGAGTTTTCACTACCAAGTGAGGAATTTATAAATTTTACCTTGGTTGAGAATTCACAAAGATGTATGGTGATTAAGAAATTTTAGTTATAACGGGAAGTAAGAGAGGGAGGGGTACTCTATGTCTTAGAGGAGGAAAAATTGTTCAAATGCTTATGGAGTCTTGCTTATATCACAAATAATTATAAAAAAATATATGGTATCTACTATGGACTTTTGTTAGCCAAATAAAATCATGTGGTCACACTTACAGTTATGGGAGATTCTCTCCTAATCCCATATCATATAGTCAAAAGCTCCCTCCTAAAGGATAAATCTATGGAAAACATCATGAAAAGAATGAGGGTATCCCATGCAAACCATATTTTCATGTGCTAAGATACTTCAACATAGAAGCAAACAAGTATGCTAATGAGGGGTGTAAATTGAAGATAGATGAATTAAAGATTAATGGCCAAATCATTTTTTCATAATTCTATAATTATGGATAAAGTCTATTAAACAAATACCCCAATAACATTATGTGTTTTGTTGAGAAAAATTTGTAAAATATTCACTTATAAAACCTCTCTTTTTGTTTATCACATATATTTTCTTTAAAAAACTCATGTATTTCTATTAAAAAAGAGAAAACAACTACTAATTATTAACAAAACTAACTCTATAATGCTCGGTGTTTGTAACAAATAAAATACATAGTTATATAATACGAATAATATTTATAGTTAAAAGAAAATGAATTTTTATTTACACCTATATATTCTTGCAAAATAATCACATGCATACAGATATTAAATTCTATTAAATGTAAATATAAATAATAAAATAAATATAGATTATCCATATTGAGTGAGTTGATACATGAATTCATTGACATTAATTTTATTTATATTTATATATATGTATCTTATAGTAAATATATATGTAAAATTTTTTGGAGAAAGGTAAAGGATGATGATGGAAGTTTAGATGGCCGAAGTGCCACAACAATAGCCACATCTTAGCAGTATAATCATATTGATGGGTATTATCACTGGAAATTCCAAAGGGCCTAACTTCGTGCCTTGGTATGAAATTCAATGAAATTTATAATTGGAAAGCTCTTAATAAGATGGATATATACGTAATCTTAAAATTTGGTTCAAAATGCAAAAAAATGCAGATTTTTTTTAACCCCGATATCCTCAAGGTTACGCAGGAGGTCAGATGTTTTACAACTATTAAATGGGATAGAGAAGCTATATGGTGGTAGTGTTGGTTATAATAAAGTGATTAGTATATGGGAAAAGGATGTAGTTATTAGGAAAAGGTACATTAAAAATGTATGATTTTGTAGTTTTAGACGTAGAGATATAAGGATTACAATATCTGGTTGATCGATCCAACATCATAAGTGATGCTTCAAAACTTGAGAGCACTCATACAAAAACCCAAGATCTCTCCCTTTGCCTCTTACGTGTGGGGAGTATGCTGGGCTTAGAAGTCAAAATTTCTTTCGACATAATTTACATTTCACAAAATATATATATATATATATATATATATATATATATATTACGTGTGGGGAGTATGCTGGGCTTAGAAGTCAAAATTTCTTTCGACATAATTTACATTTCACAATAATATATATATATATAATTCCTCAATTTCAAAAAAAAATAAAATACAAGATTTCATTCTAACCAGACTAACGGATAAAAAATACAATATATAAAACAAATTAAGATAAAGATTAAATACAGTATATAAAATAAATAAAAATGCAGTAGTTTAATTAAGTTGTTTTTTTGTCTTGAAATTTTTGGAAAATTCTAGTCATATTTTGAAAAAATCTAGCAGGGATTTTTGTAAAACTAAATTAAAACTATCAAATTTCAAGATTTTAGGCGCCTTGATGGTGCTAAATCCATTTCCAACATCAAAAACATAATTTAAACATTATCTCTATAAAAACTTTAATTTTTTTTTATTTTTTTTTCATTTTCAAAAGAATATAACTAACTAAATAAATTTTCTTTGATCATGATATAGATACTTAATAGTGATGTAGATGGAATTTTTTCATCATTCTATTCTCCCTAATTTATATTTCAAAAATCTACTTTGCCAGAAATCAAATATCTTTTTTAAATTAATGTCAATTAGACTAATTTTATTTTTTGCTGGCCGACAAACATAGAGTGACATATATTCAAAATTTGGCAATTGACTCCTTAAAATTTAGTCAATAAAATAAGTGTTCCTGCTTAAAAAAATCACAACCTAAACTCTATTCTTCAATATTATGTATAAAAGAAATACAGTATAAAAGTATAAACAAATTTCAAAGAATAATACATAACAGAGTCATAAGTATTTTTGCTATTGTTAAATGCAAGTTTTACTCATAATACATATCTTTTGAGTTAATACTTTTAAATGAATAAAACAAAGGAATCTAATTTCTCAAAAATGGGTAGAAGCTATTCATCGGACCCATTAATGTAATGTCATCACGTCCGAAACTATTAATGGTTCATTATAAAATGCTTACATACATGTATTAGATATTATATATTTTATAAAATAAACAAGGATTCTTAGTAGCATCGAACAACGTAATTCTGTTGTTATACATAGATATATTTTTTTCCGAAATAATAAAATTAAATAAAAAATATTTATAATTTTAGTTTTTTAGCTTTTAGTATTATGGAGAGGGTAGAAATTTAATTCTTATAAAATATTTTAGAATATTCTTAATGGTTGAGATTCATCTTAAAAATAGTTATTTTTTTGTCTTTTCAACTAAACTGATTAATTAAAAATAATGACATATAAACAAATTTCGTTTGAAATCAGTTTTTTTTTTTTTTTTTTTTTTTAACACTTTTTGCTATTGAATTAAATAAAAAAAAAATTACAACTTAAGAATTTCAATAATAAAGTGAGTTAAAAATTTATCCTTAAGTATTTTGTTATATGTTTTTTTTTAAATGTATATATATTCAACATTTTTTTATTTGCTAGGTTATATGAGTACAACCCTTAGTATGATTGGATTTTTTCCTATGGAATTTTGAAACAATGACCTTTACAAAATGTCACTATGGAGTGCCCTAATAGAACACTTTTTCAATGTAGATTCTAGGCATGTGAGCATCTATATATAACTTGGATATTAATTTTTTTCTAGTTAATAATAATAATTTAAACACAAGATACAATTTAGTTCATCTTTATAACTTTTTCTTTTTAATTTTGCCAATGTGAGAAAAAGTTCTTGGATTCTTATCATAAATTGATGTCCATTGGTGTTTACAACCATTTAATTTATATTTAAAAGAGAAAAAATATATAATTTTTCTTTTTTAATAATAATAGTAATTATTATTATTGTTTAACTAGTTTGTTAGTTTAGTTGGTAGAGCACAATGCTCTTACCTTTATGGTTTTGGTATTATAAACAAATAGATTGATTTTGTTATAGGGTTTTGGATAGACATGATCATGAGGTAATCTCGTTAATATCAATTTACAAAAAATAATAAAAATAAATTCAAATAATAGTTTAAATAAAAAAATTAACTTTATAACTTTGATGCTATTATTTTGTATATATTTATTTTTAAGGAAAAACTGATTAGTTTTCCAATTTTTTTTTAGTATATTAATAAGTTTAAATGGTTGAAATAGATATTAACCAAATTTTGCGGTGGTTTGTATGACAGTGTTGATAGAACTATTGAGAAATACAAAAAGCAATATGCAACCAACATCCAGTGGGAGCAAACTCCAAAGTCGACTATGGAGGTACTATCTTTTCAGGGAAATCAATTATTTTTAAAAAATATTTTGTTTTTTTTATTTGATATTATTTATTTTTTTATATTTTATAATGTGTAAAAATATAAGTTTAAATTTAAATACGTTTTTTTAATTTATTTTTAAAATTATGATATGAATATATATAATACTACGCGTTTTTGCCATCTTGACATATAAAATACACCGCACCTCTCAATCTAATGGTAGAAATTGATATACTAATAACATTTATTCAATACAGTTCTGCCAAAATGAGGCTGGAAAATTAAAACAAGAAATTGACATCTTAACAAAATCTAACAGGTATGTGCTTAGTTATAATAAATATCTACCACATTAACTATAAACTGTTTTCATAATACTCTTGTGTAAAGATTTAAGGTAAATATTTACCATATATTTTTTTATAATGAAGATTGATGATATTTATATAGAAACTTAATGGGAGAGAACCTCTCATCTTTGAGTATGAGGGAACTTAGTCTACTAGAAGCTCGCCTTGAAAAGGGACTTAATTGCATTCGATTAAAAAAGGTAAGAAATATTTTATTTCTGGTTCTTTTAATTTTCATTAACAAATTTTTTTGTAATAATAGTTAAAAGGATAGTTAATATTTTTTTTTAATTAATTTATTTTTTATTAATTTTTAACAATGTTGTCCAGGAGGAAATGGTACATCAGGAGATTAAGGATATCCAAGAAAGGGTATGATCTTCTCTTCATTGGAATGTAATGAATTCTAATGTTAATTCAGTTGTTCTATTGAAACAATATTGTTATTTTTTTCAATCAACATTTTATAAAATTATGACATCAAGATATATATTTTCTATTTTTAAAGGAACAATCGCTGACGGCCCAAAATCAATTCCTTAGCAACAAGGTATTCCATAAAGCATAGTTTTTTTATTAATTCATATTTTAAATCCATTATTTGGTATTAAATGATATATTATTTTAATTTAAGATTGCAGGATTCCAACTTTCAAAAAATGGGAATACGTCGCATCTCTATAACGAGAGCCTTTCTCAAATTTTTACCCCAAATCCCTTCCAAGGAAATTTCATTGGTGTAATTCGACAACAACCGCAACAAAATTAGAGTATCTGCTCATTTGATCCTCAACCAGGAAAGCTATGTTAATCGCTTTCTTGCAGGTTTCCTTTTTCTTCCAGCTAATCATTTTCTAAACTATGTACTTGTATTTTAATTTAAGACCTTTGTTCATTTAATTTTCTAGTAATTAGGCGACGCATAAAAATTAAAAAACATTTGATATATTCAATACATTTGTAATCTTGAATATCAAAATTATATTTTTCCTCTTTCCACGCCCCCAAAACTCTGAAAAATACGGAAATCGGGGTTTTATGAATTAATAAATATCCTTTAGTCGTGAAAACAATGCCGCAATATGAAAGTAAATTGAGAACTTACAAGTAAGAAATATAGGATTATTAATGTATAATTTTTTATATAATTGACTTAGAATAAATTTTCTTCTTTATACTTGTTATAATAAAAAAATTGATATTTTTTTTATTTAGAAAATTCACATATTTTATAATTCAATATTTTGTTTGTACCTAGAATTTTGTGATATATTTATTTTGAAGGTCATCTAGCTACTTTATTTTATTTTGTTTCAAAAAAGATATCAGGACCCATTTTCTTTTCACATCACACTATACTATAGTGTAAGTATTTTTATTAGGATAATGAATAAATATTATCATGTTATTGGAAATTTATATTTTATTTAAAAATAATATATATTTATGAGATAATAATTTTATATTTTTATTATAAAAAATTATAATATATTTTTAATGATAAATTAAGGATAAAAATAGAACCTAATTGAAAAGAGGATTAAATTTGTTAGCTACCATTTAAGCTATTGTCTTTTCAAAATTTTGTCTATTACTATTATTATTATTATCATATATATATAATCATTGTGATTAAAATTCATTTTATCATGAAGATTCTTAACTTATAAATCGGTGTTGTTATAATATTATGGGTCAATATCATGGTTTACTAATACTACATGCACAAAAACCATAATTCATGTTCATATGACTTTTATTTTTTAATTAAACAATTTTATTAAAAGAGCAAAATGAGTATAACTACTTTTAAAATTAATCTCAACCTTTCATTTAAAAATACTACTAAAAATATTTTAGCATATTTCCTAAAGTTTAAATACTACCATCCACATAATAATGATGGATAATTAAATTAAAATTCTCGAAACATATTCCAAAATAGACATTCTTAAATAATCTCTTTGTTATAGTCTCTGTGTAGTAAATTTTGGAACTTTTTCTAAACATATTTTCTAGTCAAATTTATCCAAATTCCAATAAAAATTTGTTAACATTTAAAAACTATCCACAATCTGAATTCATATAACCATCAAACAAATTTTTTTTAAACAAAATCATAATTTAACAAAAATCATTTTGTTGAATTCTCGTTAAAACCTACTAAACATATAATAGTTAGATAAGATCATTACAAAGTCCTAAATAATATCATTACAAAGTCCTACATGATTATCATTAAGCTATCCCAAGTCTTGTGCCTATACTTTATTGTTATCTCCTCCACGTTCATGTTTCTTTTTTAAAAGAACTAGTAGTTAGTGGGAAATTGGAGAATTTTCGGGCTTAACAGGATTTTGATATTTATAATTTGCAATTATGAATAAGTTCTACAACCCTTTATGGAACATCTATGGTGCTTTTTGATATTTATAATGTACAATTACGAATAAGTTCTATAAACCTCTATGGAACATCCATGGTGATTATAGAAGTCTTTATTAGATTTTTACATATTTCTTTTTTTCCGTGGGGTGAATTGAACTAATTATAAAAAATAAAATATTATATCATGGTTTACTTTCAGCCTTATTTTTCTTTTATATGGGAGACTTAGACTTTTATATGGGAGACTTAGACCATAGGAAAAAATGGAATGGATGAATGAACACTAACAAGAGTAATAAGATAAAATAAAAAAACTATTACATAGATATTGGTTTATATGGCTTCGAACAAAACAAGTTGTAGGAGTGCATTCAGAAACTAGGGTGACAACATAGTCAACTAATAGGATCTGAATCTAAGTATGTCATTGGGATCACGTTGGAGATAATTGATGCGGGGTGATTAGCTTTTGACGAAATTATTAAATTGTGTTCGATTGTTTCTAGCGTATGGTCCATCGTTTCCAACTTCTTGTCATAATTTCTCAGGTGCCCACGCATATGATCCAAGGATTGGAATTGGTCCATTTTGGATTCATGGCGATTCAAGATTGACTTCCCTAGGAAAATTTTCATTTTCCAATACAAGTCAACTATCTCCATATACTGATTTAATCTATTCCTCACGTGTCCTATATAAAGAACACAATTGACCCATTCAAACATGTCTTTGGAGTCTAAGAGAGAAGTATGATGAGAAGAATCTTCCTCCTCAAATTGAAATGATTTTTCCTAAACATGGGTGAGAGTGTGCTCTTGATACCTAGTAACAAAGCCTTCAATTTGATGGTGTAGTATGGTATTCCCACTTTAGCCTCACCTTTTATAGTAGGTGGCTCCTCTTTTAACTCTATCTCTCCAATTAGGCATGGCTGGCACAATCCCTATAAACACATAAGAAGGACATGATCTATCTTGAGTGATATTAGCTTCCCCGATACAAAGCCGCCACAAACCACGAAAGCCAGAGTAAACATGGGGCCTAAGCTAAGGTGTTATAAGCATGGAAACCTAGTTAGTGAGGCTCACTAGGCCCACGATGTCCACTACAACACAGATGTAGTTAACTCTCTTGTACCTATCAACAAGAAAATAGCTCTGCCACCACCAATTTTGGTCGCGTGCTAAAGCTTCAAGTTGGAAATGGAAGAGCCCATACTGCCCCTCCCGAGATTGATATAAAGAACTAAGGAACCAATGGATACCCTATGACCCCAAAGGTGTTTACACCATTTTTGTCACGCCCCTACACCTGCGGTAGTCTTCCAACCACTTATAGCAAGGTGGGGTACCAACGAACACTTTCTTTTCACCAATACTTATGTTCGTGGACTACGCCTACTTCCACTTTAACATTACTTAGCTTGTGTTCCGCAACCAAGTAAACATGCAATTATCCTTTATACTTAATGAAGCCCATGCTCATTCATTATCCATAGCAATTATAACAAGAACATCAACAATTGTAAAAAGTATAAAGGGGAGGGGCAACTCCCCGTAATGTGAGTCTGCCCGATAATATATTAAGAATATCAGTTACAATGTACAAGTGTGTCTTGGCCGAACCAAGTCTCACACTTAACCAAATTTACAAAGAGAGGAAAACCTGCCTTTTACAACAGTCTTGTGCACCTCTTGCACAAAGGACGATGCTCACCCGAGCCACCTAAAATCCCATGCCAAGTCTTACACCGAAACCGTACTTCAGAATCCACCCCGGGCACACTTGCCCAACCTTCGACTTAATTTCAAGACTACACCCAAGCGTACAATCCTCTTAGAGCAGTGCGCATGAGATATGCGCAACTCCCTCTTAACTGCTCACTTGTCTTCTTGTTCCTTGCGAAGATGTGAGTGAATGCGTTGATGAATGAGCTCCAACGCTCATGTATATATATGCTTCCTTGCGTGGAACCATCATGGGCAGTGGCACTCCAGCCGACCCCCAAAACATGGCAAACGCACCCCATAAGTGCTTCTTTATGTGTCAGCCTTGCCCTCACGGCAAGCCATTCCAAATCGTAGTATAAAGACTCCAACGCTTCATCGCTTTTCCAAAGTGTCGCAAACTGTCCAACGTATCGTCGCTTTGAACTCGCAGAAACGTCGCTTTTCCTCCGCACATTGTCGCACGCCCGTTCGTCGCGAGCTCGTTGCACCCGCCCACGCCCTGGTGCACGGTGACTTCGCTCAGCGCCCGTCGCACAATCGCCCGGAGGCCTTACAATTTTCCTCTAAGGAGACATCTCACCCAAGACAAAGTTCCTTTGCTTACACAGTTTCCAATTAAATACACAAGGGAGTGCCAATTATCTTGTCCATAGAATCTAAACCAAAATAATCCTTGGTCCCTCCCATCCTCCTTTATCCTCACCAATGGCCAATCATCTGTAATGGAACAAAATATATAAAACCACTACACTTCATAGATCTTGTAACGCGAAAGAGAAATGAAACTACTGAAATTGCATGAATAAAAACCTAGTTGATAAATCCAGAATAAAGGAGCCAGAGTTTAAGATATCTCTCACTTGGTAAAATTCATGCTTCTTAGCGCCCAATTTGATGTACTATAATTGTTCTTAGTATAAAGATATGCTCAATATTATTTCTTTTGCATGATTGTATTTTAAATTTTGTGTGATATAGTATCTAACATGGAGGTTGAATTCTAGAGGGAGCCTACTCAATGTAAGATATTGTGTGTAATTTGCACACATATATAAGCATAGTATGCAATGTTTCTGATTTCTAATGTCTATTTACGCTAACCACATATGTATTTTATTTCCAATATATTTTTTCTCGTTCTACAATATCCTTATTGTAAGTATAAAATTAGATTCACCTTTGACTACAACATTTTTATGGGAAATCAAAGGAGCTAGTACCATATGATTATAATCAATACTCACTCTAGTATAGAAGCTGCCACTATTTGAGCATGAAACCATAGGTGATAGGAATTTGATTGCAAATGAATTAATTCAAGGCTTTTGTCTTTTCAATATTATTTTAAATTTGAACTAGACTATATCTATGTTCCTTTTGTAAATGAAATAATTCTCTTCTTTATAAGGTTAGTAGTTAAAGCATGTAATATCCATTTAATCAATTCAAGGACATTTCCTTATGTATGCTACATAAATTTTCTCACGGGCATAACTAAAGCCTAGGTTGATGAATAATTAATCTAGTAAATTGAACTGATGGCGAACTCTATGAAGGTAATTAAGGACACTATCATATTGATTGAGTGAGGTTGTCTAAATTTTCCTATTGCATGGATATCAAGGGAGTTGAAATTTTATTAAATATGTAAAAGAACTGTATATAGAAAATATCAATATAAACAAAAAAAAAGGTCCATACAAGTTCCTTTTTGTCGATGGAAACACTTAGGTACTAAACATACGTGAATATGTAAAATTTTGCAATGGAATTATATGTCCACCCAATGATAAAAATTCATATTTCCACCTTTCTAACAGATTGAAAAATATGACATCTTTTTAAGGAACTTTTTCTCCATTTTGAACAAGTGACTTCCAAACTATGTATTATTTAACATGGTGGATGCATCCTAGTTGTTTATTAGTGTAGTAGGATTCAAGACAACATCTGTAGGAGGGAACATTAAAGTGGGTTAGATATCTTTAATAGAAATGGGAAAAGAGGCACATATTTTATCCTTAGAAATGGTAGCTCATTGTTTGTGGTCATAACATAATAATAAAAGGCTAGACATTGTGGAAACAATTGTCCAAGCCACTTATACATGAATAATTGGTTGAGTGGCCCTTAGTAAACATGTTAAATCTGGCATCAGAGGTAAAATTGAATGGGAAAATAACATCTTTTAGATCATATATGTTAGTTGATGCGTTTCTAATTTCATATTTTAAGGTTTTCCATTTGTCAAAATTACATACTTGTCAACAGATGAAAACAAATCTAATGAAATTACACATTACAATAGATTTTTATCACAACATTGTATCCAAAGTTTGAAACTTCATGAATGTTTATCAAGTACATAGTAAAAGAAATCATGAATTGTAGCCTTTGGAAAAAAACGATGGAATTTAGGAAGCAAAAAGAGATCAAATTTTATAGTGAATCATAAAATCATGCAATCTTATTTTAATCATTACGCATATTTATGCCTTGAACATCCTCCTAATGATTTGAAGACATAGTAAATCAAATAAATTTAAATAAGGATAAATTTTATGGAAATGTTTTTCAAAGGGAAGACATCACAACCCTCTTAAGTGGACAAGCCCTCTCCTATTCTTTATATATTAATTTGATAGTTTCCATTGATTAATCATTTTGGTATTATTATTATCTGAAGTAGGATGTGTGATAAGTGTAGAATGATGGGTGACTATGAACCACATTGCCGAAGTCAAAACCAATTTCAAATTTATTCCTATCCTCCTCATAAAATTCCATGTTATTAATGCTTTAGATAAGTATGCAGAAAACCCTAATCTATTTTTTCAAGAGATCCTTCCTTGAGCAAGACAAATCCTTCCAAGAGAAATGGGGTCAACATAGAGTATATGCTCTTCTAGAAACTTGATACTGCAACTCACTCTCCGGCAATTTAGACTTGTAATTTTGGCCTTCCTGGAATCTGCAAAAGCCCTAGATTTTTGTATGTGTAAGAGAGATAGAGACTAAAAATAGATCATCTTTCTTCCTCTTTCCTTCTAGACCTTCACTCTCTATTTCTTCTTACTTCCATGCTATAGATAAAAATACTTCTTGAGAGGTTGAACTTTTGAGTGAGTGAGTGCCAAATGAGGTTGAATCTACTCCTTTATATAGCCTTTCCAAAGGGTGAAATTACCTTCATTAGGATGACTTGTAGCTTCGAGGGTGAACTTGTACAAGGAGGCTTCCACTACTTTCAATACTAAAAATAAATTATTTTACAAAGTATATCTTACTTGGAAGTGTCTTATAAACTTGATGTTGACTCCCTTGATTCATGATAATAAATCCTATGACCTAACAAACCATAGAAGAATGAAGAACATGCTTTTACATAGAAGACCATTAATAAAGAACATGGAACCCATGCCTTAAAATAATAATTTTTTCTTTTCTTCTTTTGTTTGTTACATAAGATACATATTGAAATGAATACAGTAACAATTATGAAGACCAAAACTAGTTAAATTTCCAACATCTTTCTCCTTGAAAATAGAAGGTTTTATCTATTATGAACCTTTGTGTTAATGTATTATGAACCTTTGTGTTAATACCAATATCTAATTATTCATTGTGTCAACCCATTTATGGCATCTCATTTGTGAATAGTTTCCTCTTCGATAACATTGAAGGCTTAAACATAGTCACAAATGGTACCTATGTTTAAGACTTCAATGGTACCTTATATTCATGACTGATATGCAATGGCAAAAATACAAGGGTCATGACAGTAGAATTGTGGGGGTTATTATATTGTGTAAGGTGGCTTCATTTAGAAATTGTCATATATTTGGTGCCTTCGCGGTCATCATCCACTGAATCAATGGTAGATTCTCCTTTTCCCCTTCTTATTTGTTCAACTGGATGCATAAGATCTGTGAATTAAAAGCCTCATTTCATAGGATATCCTTTAATCATGTGTTTTGGGAAAATTAGTCTTCAGTTGATGCCATTTCCAAAAAGGGTCTCAAAACACAAGTTGGAAGGATTCACTAAAATGTTTTCACCCATGGCAACCTGCAGAATGTTAGGGAAAATTCCTTTCATATGAAAACTTTGTTGTTTGGGTTCATAAGATGATTGAAGAACTGGTTTGAAATTAGATTATATGAATATAGTTATAGACATATTTTCTGCAATAATGTTTTAATCGATATAGTATGAGTGCTATTTGTGCACCATGTTCATTTTCTGTATAGATTAGACGTTTACTTCCAATAGTCGATGAAAATTCTTTTGAAGGTCTTATTTTTATATTTTGAAGATTTTTTTACCATATTTTGATATGGATATGATGTACATACATCATGCACATCAAACATATGTAATTGGTTCCTGTTTTTAATAGATGACCTTGTTGATTTTTTCTTTCATGAAAAAAGATAGTCATGAATGGTAATGAACTGGACAAAAACGTGAATTCGATACTTGATCTTTGATTCCACTAAAATTTAAGAGGGGACATGTTGTTAATTATCCTTAAACTATGATATTTATGACAATGGTTAATAAATTTTGATAATATTGTGCAACATTTAAATCCAATTTTTTTCTTTGTGAAGTAGATTTTATTATTTCCTTCCAAATGAAATATTACATGATATTCAAAAACGTTTTAGATAGATCGATCAGTAGGAAAACCTGACCATATATTGAAATGTAGCCTTTTCCAAGAGGTAGAGGAAAAATTATTTCCTAAAGAGTCAAAATTCAAAATACATATGTAGTATATTAGGCCTTCAAGGCCTTGAGGAAAAATAAAACCAAAAACCAATAAACTAAAACCATAATATGAATAAATTTACTTAGAATAGGGGTTTGAATTTCTGGACTCTACCAAAATAGGCTCCTTGATGCTTCCTCAAGAGAAGACAAGATCTGGATGAATGCTTATGTGCTTTTTGATATGCTCTAATTAATGATCCAGAACATACATATGATATTGCAAGTGTTCCATAGAGAGGAGGAGGTTTTATTAGATTTTGTGCTTGTCCAATAAGGCTTTTCAACAAAAATACTTAATGTTCCAGGATATTTCCAACATGCACACATATTGGTTTTACCATCCACATGTGTGAGCTACATCAAGAACCCAATCAACCACATCAACATGAACCTTCGTATTCGAGAGAAGGTATTGATGATTAGAAAATTCATCCCAACCTGAGTGAGATCTACTTGGATTGTAAGTGGGGTGATCTCTCATGTAACATTCCTATCCCTCCTACTAGGTGATGCCACTTACGCAAGTTTCAAAATTTCTTATAATGTCCCCAACCCTCTCGTTGGGCAACATGACTCAGACCAATTTCAACATTTTAAAGCATTATTGAATACATATGCATAAATTAAATATAACATATAATTTTATTAATAGTCGAAATGTAACAACCCCAGGTTAAAATTTCATGTAATAAAGGTTAATAAAGGAAAAATGAGACCAAGGTCATGGGACATGTATTCTAAGTTTAATGTTGGGAAAACACTATAGTGGGCATAACTTTTGGTTTATTAATGACTATAGAAGTTTTCGAAGGGATTTGCAAAGGTAAGGAGGCATTAATTGGAATTTATTTATTAGAAATAAAGGAAAATAGGAGAAAAGGAAGGTGAAGAGACACAAATTTTCATGCTAAGGAAATTAGAAGGAAAGTTAAGGCAAATGAAGAAAAATGAGACATAAATAATAAAATGTCATCAGATAATCAATTCATATCTTCTGTTGGTTTAGATTTTTGTCATTTTTGGCTTCGATCAGTTTTGAGAGCGAGAGAGAGAGCTCCAAGAGGAGAAACAAAACAAGAAAGAAAAGACCAATAAAGGAAACTAAGGAGAAGGTTGGATCAACAACTTCAACAAGAATATTTTGTAGGTAACGGGTTACATGAGTGATTTTCTAGCTGAGGTGTGAATGCATGATACATGAATTTATTTATTTAGTTCAAATTTTGTCATTGGAATGGGTTTTGAGGGGTTTGAAAATTGTTTCAACCTTTCCCTACCACTTCCTAGATAGTCATGGTGTGATGGGGTTCATTTCTTGGTTGAGATTTCGACTGCTGGAAGGCTTTGGGACCGAGCCAGGTGGTCTTAGGAAAATTCCCAAGGGTTGGAGGTGGAGATGATTTTCTCCAAAAATCCCTCAATAGTTGGGTGGAGACAGGAAAATACCTCAAGTTATCGTAAAGAAATTCTGAGGCAACCAAGCTTGGTTTGGTTTTGTGATCTTAGGACCGGTTTAGGTTAGATCACTGTAGTTTGAGACGAATGTGGTTTAACCTTTGGATTTCCTTGGTTGTTTATGTAAATATGGTTTATCCCATGTCATCCAACATTCATGCTTGGAATATGGAATGGGGGTGATTGGTTGAAAGAAAGATTTGGTCCAGCCCAATCTATGGTCGATTGGTACGCGGAAGTCCTTGACTTGTTTGGCTTTTGCATAAGTTAATAAGAGTTATTTTCCTATTGTGATTCATGACTAATTGTACTTATTATTATGATGATTTGTTGGTTATTCTATTATGGTTATATGCTGGTTTTAAGCATGGTCCTATGATTTTCTCTAGTTATGGCTCTTGTTATACTTTGATAAGTTGTCGAATAATTGATGAACGCATGGAATAACTAGTGTTGTTGCAGCTACTTGAGAGGGAATAAGAGCATCTCCATTATTTTTAGATGAAGTTTAGATATTTATACTCATATATGCATTCATGACTTGTATCTTACATGTCTACCATACGTTTGATGAAATATATAGTGTTTTCTACGTGGTGTAGGTCAAGTTTTTGATTCAAGTTATAAGGTTTAGCAATGTTTCCATGTCAAATGTGATTATAGAAAGTTACAAGAAGTTCTAGGTAGTAGTCTAGAGGCTAGCCTAGAAAAGTGACTTAGATTGTAATACTTCACTCTTTGCCTTCACTGCCAGCCATTCATCCAAAGTATTTGAAAGTAGTAGAAACTGGTGTAGTGTCCCAGTTGGAAGATTATTTAGTTGAGTTAGGTATTATATGCATATGTCCTAAATCTCTCTAAGGTGCTCCCACTACAGACTCTACTTGTAAAATCACCAGCTCTTGTAGTACTGGTACATGTTTTGTCTCCACATTTTCTTCCAATACAGGATTTTCTGTTGTGATATACCTCCAAACTATATAGTTTTTTTTATATGATGCCTCCATGTTTGAAGCTACTATTGCAATTGAATTTTATCCTTTCTCTGCGTTTCCTGCATAATGATTATCAGGTCTAATTGGGGGTTGTATTTGTAGGACCAAACAAATATGAAGGAAAATTCTCACCCTAAATAAATATTCCTTTAATATCTCTAAGTATACCCTTATCTCTATGTATATGAAAAAGAAATTAAATAAATTTACTAGGGACAACCAAACTTTGGAGCAATCGTACCATAGTGGATGTGTGGTTATTCACTCACATCTTACCATACTTTCGTCACTCTCTTGTTGCCCTACAAAGTTTCTACCACAAACATTAAGCTATTGAAATCTTATCAAAGCAAAATGTTACGTAGACCATTAGCAACTGCCTGGCAATGACAACAAAAATGTTAGGGGTTTATATCTTTGTTTTAATCTCCCTTCCTTAAAGTGTCAACTAAGGTTTATGAACTTCGAATTACAGGATAACATTGATCTAGGTACGCTTATAGAGGCCTATTTAATATGAAAATATTATGTTCTTAATGTCTAACCAACTACT
Organism: Pinus tabuliformis; assembly: GCA_031772625.1. Classification (NCBI taxonomy): domain Eukaryota; kingdom Viridiplantae; phylum Streptophyta; class Pinopsida; order Pinales; family Pinaceae; genus Pinus; species Pinus tabuliformis. The sequence goes on from CM062810.1 coordinate 945,648,651, forward strand.
CAATACAAATCTGTCAACTCTAGGTACGTTGAATTTAATCTTCCTACCAACGCAGTACAAAACTAAAGTACCAAACTATTTCAAGCTCAAATTTCAACCTTAACACCGAAATCTAAATAAGCCACTTAACTAGTTTAATTAAAAAACAATATTTTATGAAGTAAACAAGCTTATTAAACTCTTTTATCAGAAATAGTAGAATATTGTAATATGGAGGAATCAATTAAATTACTCTTCTAGTACAAGATAATATAATATTAAGTGATTAATACCAAGTTGGAGATCTAAATCATTTCAAATCCAATATTGATCATATTAATCTACCGCTATACAAATTGAACAATAAATCAAGTATATCTAACAATACCAAAGGAATCTAATCTTATTCCAATCAAATAGTAGCCAAAAGAATCTAACTCGTTCATAATTCTAACATGAGGTTTTTAATTAAATGAAAACAAAGTCTTTATTCAAATATTTAACATATAGCAATCAATAGATAGTTAATACTATTTCTGACTTCAATCATTCAATCAACAATATGCAATACTAAAAAGAAACACTTCAATTCAAAAACAAAAGATGATCAATATTACTAATGGAAAGTATAATTACTCTATACTAGATCTAACCATGCATACTAAGTCTAGTTACATCTATCTTTACATGACTTTGCCAAGATCAATGGTTGGCCCTTCCCAATGACCTGAGTCAAGAAAAACTAACTGCAATAAATCAAATTATTCACAACACATCAATAGTTAGGAAATAACAACCAAAATATTGTATTGAAAATTCTTCAACAAAACTTATACATCATAGTTCCCAACATGTTTGAACCGAAATAAAGCTCACAGGTATTTTGGAAAAAATAGGGTCACTTGCTTTCTCCATTCCTTTTGTTCTAACCTATGACACTACTGATAATTCTCTTTTAAATAGATCATTGTCTAAAAATATTTACAACTAAATATATAGAAATAGTACAAAATGATTTGGTAGTGTCATATTAGGACAAAACCAGATTTCTTGGAATGTTGTTCCAATCCATACAAATTGATTCCCACATAAATTGGTCTCCTTTGTCAAATATAACCAAATGTCTTCTATACAAAGTCTAGCATATTCGTGGAAAATATCACATGGCTCTGAACTAGCTGAATGAAGATGATTGTTTCCAAGAGGAGCACAAAGATATACTATTGGATCTCTGGTGAATAATCTTAGTACCAAATTAAGTATGAAACATAGTGTTGAATATCTTCCTAGTACCGAGTTTCCCATCCAAGTGTTGAACTTATGATGTAGACCTCTCAAATTCCAAGGAGTTCACATTTTCATGTCAAGGACCCCTAGTAAAGATGCAACCATATTTCAATGTTAGCAACATGACATAAACTCACTTAAACATCTGTCTAAATCAACCAAAGAAGTATGAAAATGAATCTAATCCATGACTCTTTACCTCCATTCATAATTTGGACCATTTACGGGCATAAGGACAGTTTTGAGTATCAAAGGATAAAAAATGAGGAAGAATGACTATGGAAAATGGTGGAATAGGGTATCAAAAAGAGGCCAAACATGTGTCCCAACAACAAAGCTATAATGAATTTCATGGAAATGACCACCCATTTCCATTCTAGAATCATAATCAACTGTAACAAGCCAATTGGGTGCTTACACTCTCCTTTCACCTCCTAACAATTCAAACATCTCGCAACAAACTCCTCCACCTCTTTTTTTAAGTTCGTCCAATGGCGGAACTTTTTATATGTTGTCAATTTCGTTTTCTGTCCTAGTGACCTACATATGGCTTGACATGAAACTCCCTCAATATAATCTTCTTGAGCTCACTATTTTTTGACAGAAATCCTATTCTTGAATCTAGCCAAACCATTTGCTATGCAGTCATACTCCTCATCCCTATCACATTCACCCTACTATTGCAATCTCCACTTCAATATTTGATACATGTCATCATGTTTCCCTCCCTACAAGATCTACTCCTGCAAATCTATCCCATAGGAACTTACTGTTGCAATATGATTCAGCTTCACTCTCCTATTGAGAGCATCTTCAACCCCATTCTCCTTACCCTTTATGTATATGATATCAAAGTCAAACTCACTAAGGTTAGCCAACCATCTAGATTTCCTAGAATTTAGATTAAGTTGGTCAAACAAGTACCTCATTCCACTACGATCACTCATGAAGAAGAACCTCCTTCCAAGAAGATAATGTCACCACATCTTCAATGCATGAATGATAGATTCCAACTCAATATCACGAGCCACATTATTTTGCTTGTTCTCATTCAACTTCCTTGAGTCATAACATACCACCCATCCTTCCAGCATTAGGACTCCACCAATTCCTCTCTTGTAGGCATTTATACATACCACAAACTCTTTATCTAGATCTACAATCTTCAAGACCAGACCATTTGTAAGAAAATGTTTCAACTAATCAACTAGTTGCACACTCATTAGTCTATTCCAAATTATTTCCTTTTCGCTACAAATATGTACTAGGATAGGAAATCCATGAGAAGTTCATGATGAACCTCCTATAGTAACCTTCTAGTCCCATGAATGATATGACCTCATCTACATTCCTAGGAGTTCGCCACTCCATTATATCTTTAATCTTTTCTCGCTCCACTGTTATGCCTTCCTTGGAAACGACATGTCCCAAGTAATGAACTTCATTTTAAAACAAATTGAACTTGTTGATCTTGACATACAACTGATACTCTCTCAAAAATATTAACACTGCTGCCAGGTGATTTACATGCTCTTCCGCATTCTTAGAATATATCAATATATCATTAATGAACACTATCAAAACATTGTCTAGATAAGGATGCAACACAATGTTCATCAAACACATGAAAGTAGTTGGAGCATTAGTAAGACCAAAAGGAACCACTATGAACTCATAACTCCCATACTTGGTACAAAATTTAGTCTTGTAAATATCTTCTTCTTTGATGCATTCTTGATGATATCTGGTCTCAAATCAATCTTCTAGAAAACCACAACTCCCTTCAACTGATGATAATAGTCATCAATCCTCGACAATGGATGCTTGTTCTTGATAGTCACAATTTTCAACTTACTATAATCAATGCACAATGAGAGAGTACTAGCCTTCTTCTTCACAAATAATATTAGTGCACCGCAACGTGACACACATGGCCTAATGTATCTCTTATCAAGCATTTACTTAAGCTACAACTTAAATTCCACAACTCTGGAATACTCATTCTGTAAGGTGCGTTTGATGTTGGTGTTACTCATGGTACCAAGTCAATAGAGAAATCCAGTTCCCTATGAGGAGTAAACTCTCAAATGTCTGTAAGAAACACATCTTGAAATTGATGCAAAACATGATGTCTCTTCATAACTTCGTCATCCTAAACATCCTTCACTTTGCCACTGGAAATATTAACAACATCTTCACTAATGCTCGGAGAAATACTCAATAGGTCCCTTTGTTGTCGCTCATAGCCTACAACCAATAACAAGATATAGGCATTGCATAGGTTCCTCTAGTGAACCAGCTAACAAAGACGAGAGATTAGTCAGAAGGTTAGGCTCCTAACAGTACACACCCTTTCGTAGAATTGCGCTTTTCATGCATAGTTGTAACCGTTCTCACTGATGTAAGCTTCTTCTTACCTTGCAAAATTCTTCTTTCCCCCAGCAAATCAATAGCCTTGTTATAGCAATCTATTTTAGTCTCATGAATGCACAACTATTCCATGCCTAAAACCATGTTGTATGCACGCAAAGGAAGCACATTAAACTTAAATGCACAAGATCTCAAACAATGATGAACTCTTCTCCTTATCTGTGTATCCAACTGCACCAACCAAGATTTTGAATGCATTTCTTTATTCAATCAACACTTACACACCAAGTCATGATTGATATAACTATAGTTAGATCTAGGGTCAATAAAAATAGAAACAACTTGATCATGAAGCTTACCTTCCATCTCAATAATGGATTTCTGATTATCCACTTGCCTATTGTCCACTGTTGCATAAATCCAAGGAATACTTTGTCCAAAAAATCCAACTATTTGTGCCTCATAAGCATTATAAATCTATGGTTTGCCAACCTGATTGTAGGTTTTAACAATGTACATAAATTACCTGCACACTAATTCTTAAAATAGAAAAATATACAATGGCGAGAACATAAAACAAATATACACAGGGATTTTCCCGTCGATCCCAAAATCGGGACTATGAGATTAATTTTTCATTATATTCCTTTCAATGTTACAATACACATATATACATACATAATAATTCATAAACCTAAATCCACAAACCCTAGATTAGAACATAATCGTAGTTCTCTTAACTAAAATCTACAAAATACCATGAGTAGAAAACCATCATGACCAAAACCCTGTGTGAAAACCATCCGCAAAACACCTAGAAATTTTTTTCTGGGGTTCAAGGCGAGTGATGGAAATAATATAACACATACCCAAAATTATCCCACTCGTTTTTTTCTTTCCATAGAGGGGGCTGGCAGAGTGTATAGTAATTGATCCAAGGCTGCAATTCCCATTGTTTCTCTACACCAAGAAAACTTCTCAGTGCTCATAGACTTCATTAGTGCATCTAAAACATTCTTCAAAGTGTCCACCTTTACCAGAAACATCTTTTTTTCTTCAACCATATCCCTCATAAAGTGATACTAAACATCAATGTGCTTTTCCTTTGAATGATAAGGAGGGTTCTTTACCAAGAAAATTTCACTTTGGCTATCATAGTCTATCCTTATAGCTCATTGTACCACCCCCATACTTGAACACAATATTTGCAACCAAGTTGCTTCCTTGCTTGCATGAGTGGCTACCATGTACTCAACCTCTGTAGTTGAAAGTGCCACTACAGACTGTCTCTTGCTCATCCAACTCATTGCTCCTCCAAATAGGTTAAACACATACCCACTTGTAGATCTTCTTCGATCTAGATCTCCAGCCCAGAATTCATCAACAAAGCGACGAATGTCCAAAACTATGTCGAATCCTAGCCTTCTTTAGCAGAACAAATCATAATCACTCGTGCCATGAAAATACCTAAAAACGTGCTTTACTATTGTCCAATGCTCCTTCCATGGATTTGATATAAACCTGCTCAATACTCCCACTACATGTGCAATGTCTGGTTTGGTGCAAACCATTACATACATTAGGTTAGCAACTACATTCATATATGGAACATGAGACATGTTCTCTTCCTATTCTTGTGTATTGTGACACGTTTCAATAGATAAATTTACACCTACAAGAAGAGAAACCTTCATCGGTTTACTATCCTGTATATTAAACCACTGCAAAATTGCCTCAACATACTTCCGTTGGTTTAAGTAGAGCTTCCTCGTTTCCCGATCTCATTTACATTATATGCCCAAAATATAGTTTGTAGCACCAAGATCCATCATGTCGAATTTAGAGGACAACTGGGTCTTCAAATCCTCGATAATTTCTTTTTTGTTTCCAAACAACATCATGTCATCCACATACAAGACAAAATAAATAGCATCTTCACCAATTTATTTAAAATACACATTGTGATCCTCTTTTCTCCTTCTGAATCTAAGTCCTCATATATATGTATCAAATTTCTAATACCAAATCCTTGGTGATTGTTTTAACCCATATAGAAACTTCTTTAACCTGCATACTAGTTCTTTCTTATGCTTCACTTCAAAGCCTTTAGGTTGCTCCATGTATATCCCTTCTTCCAGATCCCCGTGAATAAATGTCATCTTCACATCGATCTAGTCTACTTCAAAATCAAAAGAACAACAATAGATAAAATTAATCTAATAGAATCTAACTTTGCAACAGGATAAAAGATATCACCAAAATCAATTCCGAGCACCCGAGATAAGCCTTCTTTTACCAATCAAGCATTATATTTTTCCACCTTTCCCTTTTCATTCATCTTGTTCTTAAACACATTTGCTTCCAATGGGTTTCCTTCTAGCCGACAACTCCACCAATCCCAAGCCTCATTTCTATCCAAATATGCCATTTCTTCAACCATGGCCTCTTTCCAGAGTTTTCCATCTTATGAATCCACTGCCTCCTTGAGATTTATGGGATTATCATTAGTAATAAATAAAGAAAAATTTGAATAGAATGTAGATGGACTATACCTCTATGGTTTCCTTATCTCTTGAGCTAATCTTAGAACTAGAGTTTGTGGCTCTTCCTCTTTTCATTCTTGTTCTGCAGTAGAGTTTGATTCTTCCTCCTTCAGTTCAAACTCTATCTTTTTAGGTTTCTTTGGTAGAACTTCATGTTTAATAACATCCTTCACCTCCCTAAACATCACATCTTAATTGTACACAACCTTCCTTGTTTCTAGGTTCCAAATCGTATAACCTTTTAAACCACTCTTGTACCTAATAAATATGCACCTTTTAGATTAACTATCCAACTTTATTCTTTTCTCCTTAGGAACATGTACATATGCATCACAGCCAAATGCCCTTATATGTGAAATGAGGGTTTCTTACCAGCACATACCTCATGTGGAGTCTTATCCGCCAATGTTGATGAAGGTGATCTGTTAAACAAGTAACATGCAGTATCCACTATGTCTCCCTAGAATTCCTCTCCTAACCCCACACCACTGAGCATGTTTCTTTCCTTTTCCATCAACATCCTATTCATTCTTTATGCAACTCCATTTTTCAGAGGTGTGTATGGAGTAGAATTTTTTCTTTCTATACCACACTTATTACAAAACTCTTCAAATTCCTTCTTGCAAAAATCTCCACCATTATTCATCCCCAACAACTTAATCTTCTTCTCTTTTTTATTTTCCACCAGAACCTTAAATTATTTAAACTTGTCAAATACTTCATATTTATACTTAAGGAAATATATCCATCTATTCCTTGAGAAGTCATATATAAATGATACATAGTTAACAAACTTACCCACTGATGGAACTAACATAGGTCCAAACACATTACTGTACACAAGCCATAATATCCCTTTCACCCTCTTAGCACCTGAGGAGAAAATCACCCGATAATGCTTCCCATATACAAAATTTTCATAGAAATAAAAATTTGGAGAGAAATTAGACATACCTTCTACCATGCCATTACCATGTTGTCTTTGAAGGCCCTTATCTCCAATATGTCCAAGCCTTTGATGCCATAACATGGTCTTTTCTCCAGAGACCACTAGATTTTCTGCTCCACTTTTAGGAACCACAAAATTATTGCACCCATCAATAACAGTGCTACCCAAAATCTTGTACAAAGTTTCAATCAAAAATCCCCACATTAATACCACTTCTCCCATAACCATCTTGTAGGTTTCTTTCTTGAACATTATTTTTACACCTGTATCATCCGTCTTGCTTACATAAATAAGATTTCTGGTCAATGCAGGAATATGCAGAACACCAAGAAGTGTTCTAAACCTTTTAACTTGCAACTTCATCTTGAATTTTCCTCGTCCAATGATTTTTACCTTCCTTTCATCCCCTAAGAAGACATCACCACCATCATATTTCTCATACTAGCGAAAACACTCCTATGGGGAGTGAAGTGAAAGGATGCACCTGATTCAATCAACCATGCCTCACGACCTACATGTGTACTTGAATAAGAAGCCAAGTGTAGATCTCCAATTTCATCTGAGGTGGTTTTCACCTATGTAGAAGCAGCATCGTTAGATACCTTTCCTTTCTCAGGAGTTTTAGTTTTACAATCTTTTTTGTAGTGCCCTTCTTTCCACATTTCCAACATAACTTTATAGTTTTTCCTGGAGATTCAGATATCCCTCTGGATTTAGATCTCTCACTTGAGGACTTACTTTGTTTCAGATATGGGACCATCCTCCTACAAAAATGGCATCTCCATTCTGAATCTCCATATTTTTCTATCTCATCTCTTCTGATAACAAGGATGAGACTATTTCATCAAACTTCAAGGTAATTGTATTACTACCTATAGAAACCACCAAACTATCCCACGAATCTGGTAGGTAACACAAAAAACTGAGGCACTTATCTTCATCTGAAACTTTTATATCAACATATAATAATTAGCTTACCAAATTATTAAAGTCATTTAGATTCTCTGTCACCAATTATCCATCCTTCATCCTCAAGTTATAAAGATTTTTCCACATGAAAAATTTGTTCACCAGAGACTTGGATTGGTACAAAGTCCCTAACTTATCCCACAAATCCTTCATCATAGATTCCCCTCATACATTCAAAAATACTGAATCTGAGAGACATAATCGTATTGTACTCTTCACCTTCTGATCTAACTTCACTCAGTCTTCTGTAGACATTCCTAGTGGTGTCATGCCTAGATCTACAACAATACATTGATCTTAGTCCACCAACAGATCCTCCATCTTAAGCTTCCACAACTCAAAACTCTGACCATTAAATTTCTTGACATCTATCTTTCCATTGTTCGTCGTATTCTTTCACTGCAAGAATTGATCCTACAGACATCCCCCTGAACAGGGTCTACCATAGGCCCAAGCAAAGCCCTTCAGCAGCAAGGGCATCCCCTTGAGGCTAAAACTGCTATGATACCAAATGTTGGTTTTAACCCTGTACAAAAATTACACAAATTCTTAAAAAGTATACAATGGCAAGAACATAAAAGTAAATATAGACAAATATTTCCCCCCTGGATCCCATAATCGGGACTACCAGATTAATTTTTCATTATATTCCTTTTGATGTTACAATACATATATACACATGTCGAACCATTCAAAAACTGCAATCCAAAAATCCTATATTTTTACATAATCGTAGTTCTCTTAATTGAATATATAAAATACCATAGGAAGAAAGCCATCATTCCCAAAACCATGGGAAAAAACCATGCGCAAAACCATCCCGAAAATTTATTCCAGGGTGCTGCCCCGGAGCCAAACAGATTTATTCCACGGAAATTCATGGAAATAATATAACACATACCGAACACTGATGTCATGGAAAATATCTCTTGCGGTGCTATCCACCACAAATCTATCATTGCAAAGGATTCCTTCGATCACCCTTGTTATGCTCATCAAACCGAAATCCATGTCCTTTGTCAACTACATTGAACTTCTTGTATGACACTACATTCTCCTTGTCACTAGAATCCTAACGTTGTCCTCTCTTATTAACCCACTTTCCTTTAGTCTTATCATTACCTTTACAATCACTCTTAGGCTCAGACTTATGTTTACATTGCTCATAACAGTGCTTCAACTTCCCAATAGCTTCCTCCAATGACTGAGGCTCACAACACCCAATTTGATCCTTAAATGTTAAACAAAATACACAAATGAACCTTTGGACCATTTTCTTATCATCCTTAATACATGGAAAATAAATCAATAGCTCCAAAAACTTGGTCATGCACTCTTCATATTTTATACAACTCATCTTATTCTCATAAACTCCTTGACATTTCCATCATAATATCTCTTGAACAAATGCTTCTTTCTGAAGAGTCTTTTAAACTCATTCCATCTACAATCCTATGCCTTGATGCCTTTGACACGATTCACATCTTCCCACCAGATATATGTTTTCCCCTTGAGACTAAGAATAACTATCATGCCTTCCATATTCTCTGTATAATATGTCAACTCAAAGAAATTTTTCATCCCAAGTATTCATGCTTCTACATCTTCTAGTTTCTTCATCTCTCCATCAAATATAGGAGGCTTGGATTTCTTGAACTCATCTAAGAAGTAATTATTTTCACTCCTATAAGGATGATAGCAGTGATGAAGATGATGATATCTATGTGAACCGGAACTAGAATATAACCCGTAAGCACTAGCTCTCCTTTCAAGTGTATCCAACCATTTACCGCCTCTAATTGTGTCATCCCTGTCCAACACGTATCCTCTATGAGATGCTACCATATGCTCCATTAGTCCTTTCCTCATATCCATGGTTGATTCTTGGTTGTTCGTGTCTCTGCAAATATGATAAGCTTTCAAGGTTCAATGAATTAGCCTATGCTTGCTTTTTCTGAGCTCTAGAAAGTATTTTCTCTAACTGAATTATCCTATCATTATCTGCCTTGCAACTTCTAAATTATGCCTTTATACTTCTCAATGTATTTGCTATATAATGAAATTATTCATCTCCTTGTTTTTCAAGTGATCTATAAGGAGAGTCACGTGAACTGTAATCCACCATTTTACTCTTCATCTTTGATTTTCTTTTTTCTGCAAAAAATCCATGTTAGATAAACTAAATATAGACATAATCAAAATGATACCTTAGTTGAAGTTAAGGGGAAGTTATCTCACCTGCACAATCAATCCAAATTATCATAATATGTATACAAATAATGAAATGAACATATCAATCACCTCATTATCAACATCATGATGGCAAGGGACTACAACAATGACCATCACAATGCATGCATAGAAAACACATTGACAACTAACATGCATGGATAACAATCACATCTACCTCAAGATCTAGTGTTGCAACCTCGATCTGATACCACCCTTTAGTATCAAATATCACCCAAAGAGAATGGAAACTACTCTGATACCACCCTATAATGTCCTCCTCCCACATTTACCCAAATTCACAAGCTTGTTAGGGTAGACATGATACAAGTGTCACTATGGCATGACCCGACCTCCAAGTTCTAGTTAAGGAACTAGGGCCTACAAACTAAACAATTACTATCATCCTACAATGAATACAAATCACTCAGGATCTAATCAGCTAGCACAACATATTAATCCCTAACTTGGAACCTTTTTTCTCCAAGCTGGCACCCCAACCGTGTGCACAATAAGGCAAGAGTGCGGTTATGAGGCCCCAACTGCATGCACAAGCCTAGTTCTAGGTGGTTCTGACCTAAACTCCCCAGTTCAGTGCCAACAATTTTGAAACATGAGCCACGCTTTTAGGCTAGGCTCCAGACCACTACCCAAAACTACCTGTAACTTTCCATAATCATAATTAACATGATAACAATACCAAATATTCAAACTTGAAGCCAAAATGTGACCTAGACTACCTAGAACATGATAGCCATTTCATCAAACACATGGAAACCATGTAACCTATAGGTCATGAATGCATATCTGATCGTAAACTAATAGTATTCACCTTAGAACCACCAACAAGGTTCTAAACCCTCTCTACGTAGCTACAATAGCACTTGTTCATCCATGCATTCATCAACAAATAAATAAATTATCAAAACATGTCAAGAGCCATAGGTAGATTGCATCATCTAAAAAAAAAGAACCAACATAGAAACCATGGAGAATCAATCGTATTATAGACATCATAAACAATACAAGTATTCATAAATCATAGTAGGAAAATAACTCTTATTAACATATGAAAATTCGAACAAAGTCAGGGACTTCCAAGTACCACCTAATCTTATATTGGGTTGAACCAAGTATTTGTTTTAGCCAATCACTCCTATGCCATATTCCAAGCATGAATGTGGGGTCTCATGGAACAAACCAAGACAAAACCAACAAGGGATTCCATATGCCAAACCACCTCAACTCTTAACCATAGTGATTCCACCTCTACGGTCTCAAAAGCACTAAAATAAACCAGATTTATCTCTACCCAAGCTATCCAGGGATTTAGGATATAGTAACTCAACCCACAACCTCCCAAGGCTCCAAAGCATTTTTTCCAACCGCAGCTCGAGGAACTAGTAACACAACCCACCAAGGGATCTAGAGCGTTTGTCCCAATCAATAGTTCTAGGAACTAATAACTCAACCCAATCCCTTATAGGGATTCCAAAGAATTTGTTCCAACTCACAACCATCGGGAACCATAGCACCAATCAGAAAATAAAGTGGAAAAAACCACAACACCATGGCTATCTCGAAAATTTAAAGGTAAGCTTAAAACCACTATCAACCTAGGAAAATCTCCATGCTAATGACAACACATAGCCAAGGAACTACATGCATATACCATGCATCCAGAAATGAGCAAGTAAATCGCAAATGAAACATGTTACCTAAAAAGTATCCTTGATGTAGTTTTTTATCCAACCATCTCCTTACGCTTCCCTGCTTTCCTTTGGAATCTTTCTCCAAATCCAAGTGAATACTAAAGTGCTCCAAGCATGCTCCAATAATTCTCTAAGTGTGCAAGAGTGTATGAGAGAGAGAATGAAAGAAGAGCTCAACCCAAAATTGTAAAAAATGATAACAATTGATTATTTGATTTCTTTTTATTGTTGATCTCTCTATTTTCTTCATTTTCCTTCATTTTTCCTCTAATTTACCTTACATTCAAATCTGTGTCTCTTCACCTTCATTTTCTCCTATATTTCCTTTATTTTCATAAGTAAATGCCAATTATTTCCACTTTACCTTTGTAAATGCCTTTGCCAATTTCCATAGCCATTATTAATCACAAGTGATGCCCACTAAAATGTTTTATGCAACATTCAAGCTGGAATATGTGTCCCATGACGTTGGTCTTATTTTATTTACATGGAAAATCAACGAGTTACATTTTGTAGCTTGAGAAGACCGTGTTAACCCTAGAAAGTATATTGTCGACAGATTAGAAAACAATGATGCAAAGAGAGAGAAGGGAAACCCCTATGTTCAATAATAGATCGATCATTGAAATTCCTATACGATAAACATACTAGAGAATTACCATAGAAACAATTGTTGACACACATTGGTGCCAAAGTTGAATAGGTCTGCTAGCAAAAGAATGGATCATTGACCATTAGAAATCAAGAATTTATAGTTGGGTTTGTAGACGGCCAGAGCCCTATTTATTTTATCCACAATAAAAATGAGAATGCGATGGAGGGTTTTGGGTAGGGTAGTTACCCTACCCCCCTACCTTGCAATATCCATCATCTAATTAAGCAGAAATCAATGGTGATGAGGGTGTCTATGAAACCAAAATCATGTGGAAAGAGGAAGGATCATTAATGTGGGCCCAGTCATTGACAGTTGGATCAAATGATACAGAAACCAAAAGGACTAATAATGTATTTTAACATGAGGATGATAATTAAAAAGAAAAACTCTGCCACAATGTTAAACATACAAAATACCACATGATAAATGTGAATTAAATAATACATATGTTTATATGTGTCGCTAAGTCATACCACCAACAAGTTGTAGAACAAGACATACAATATTATAATATGTATCAATTCTTGGTATGTAGTATCATAGGTGTTGTAAGAAATTGTAATAAGTGACCTTGGATGATTGCATTGGCCAAACATTCCAACTGGATAGGAGAAAAATAATACCACATTTGTTTGAACACATAGTGAATGTGATCTTTACTAGGAACTAGGTAAGATCCTATAATTATGGATTATTATAAAGAAGAAAAGGTACAGGAGATGAATGTGAAATTGAAATATAGGAGGAAACTTTTCACTAGTGAATGTTAATTGTGGAATCGACTAAAATTAGTTGAAAATCTAGTGAATTAGAGAAACTTAAGAGTGGAAAAAGGGAATATGATAAATGATACAATTCCATCATTATAAAAAGAGAAATAAGATATATATATATATATATATATATATATATATATATATATATATATATATATATATATAAGGTCTTTACTTCATGTATATATTTTTCATACTAGAACAACAAATAATCAAGCTAGAATTCTTTGTTGCAAAGAGGATAACAATCCTAGCTCCCTCACTGGAGAGGAGAGTCCCCAATGAGTGAGGTGTTCAGAAGATGAAAAATCTAGCAATCATTTTGGAGAGGAGTTGCTTACACTGTGTGGGGCTTTCAACTTAATTTTTTTCAATGGTATAGATAGATCAAAAAGTTTAGGAAATTCACTTGAAAGACATACAATGGGGCAAGTGTCGTTGACTATGTGATGTGCTCACAAATTTTGATAGAAAATATAGATAAAGTTAATATTGGAGAGCATATGTGGGACTTAAAATCATACCATAACCTAATTTATATAAGGTTATCATGGTTAGAAAAAACGAAGCATAGGAGGAAAGCCCAATGCTCTTGGAAATCACTAACAAGGGGCAAATTTCTTATAACATAAGAAAATTGTACTATCTTCAAGACAATGTTAGAGAGATTAATTCATAAGGAGAAAATTGGTTTCAAAAGCTTCAACAATCATGAGTTAACCAATATAATTCAAATTTCACTTGAGAAATGAAAAAGAGAAAAAAATAGGAAATCATAATCAAATTGTTTTCCTGTAAATGCTTGGTTTGATTAGGAATGAAAAATGGCAAGGGGGACCTTCAAAGGTAGGAAAGGAGAAGATGAATGTAAAGTTATATAAGAAGATACTAAAACAAAAAAAAGATGAGTTCATGAAAGCAAGGCGAGAAGATTTAATATATTTAAGAAAGAATAATCCAAAGCTTTTCTGGAAGGAAATGCAACCAAGGGAGAAGAAAATTGAAAATAATATTACAACCAATCAATGGTTTGAATATGCAAGACAACTCTGTAAGAAAGAATTTGAGGTAGAGTCCCCCCTAGGATCAACACAAGTTCAAAGCTCTTCACATTATAGGAGGTGGAGAATGGAATTAAGAAGATGATAATAGGAAAGGCAAAGGACTTGATTGAACTTCAAGCAGAGTATCTGAAATGGGGGATGAACGCTCTTGCACCACACATCACGGAAATGTTCAACACCATCATTCAGCAAAGTTTCCCAAGAGTCTAGACAACTAGCCTAGCAATACCCCTTTTCAAAAGTGGAGACATTAATAATCCATCCAACTATAGAACCATCATGATTAATCCTCTGTTTGCAAAGCTTTTCAGCAGCATGGTAGAAAACGTAATCAGTAAGTGGGTAGAAGTAAAACAAAAGAGGGAAATAGGACAAGAGGGTTTTAGGCCAAAACATTCTATAGTGGATCATGGTATCACGTTGAGACACATTGTTGAAAAGGTTTGGGAGGACAAAGAAGAAGTATTTTGTTGTTTTGTTGACTTCAAACAAGCATTTGACATAATCCCTAGAGATAAGTTGTGGCATAGAATGGAAGAACTTGAAATTCATGTGCATTATAGAGTCGTTGTCCATAGTCTTTATGAAGAGGTGAAATTAAAAATTAGAACCTCAGCAAGTTTTTAAAATAGCTTTAGAAGTGACATTGGAGTCAAACAACATTGTCCTTTATCCCCTACTCCTTTTGGTTTATATATTCATAAATTGGAAGAGTGGATAAATCTGCAAGGTGGAGATGGTGTTTGGTTAGGGGAGCTTTTGATAAAGCTTCTTTTATTTTTAGATGATATTGTATTGATTTCTAAATCGGCCCATGGATTTCAAATGAACTTATATTCCCTTGAGCATTTTTTAGAGAAGTGGGGATGAAATTAAATACTAGTAAGACCAAAATAATGATTTTCTCTAATAAAAGGAAGCATAGCCAACATACTTTCTTCTTTGAAGACAACATTCTTGAAGAAGTAAATGAGTACAAGTACCTTGGGATTGATTTCAACAACAAACTCAATTGGGAGGACTACAGAAACAAGAGAATTTTAGGAGGGTGGAAATAGTTATATGCTCTTCAAAACATATGTAGAGAGGTAGAGTTATGGGATTGGAAAACAATTAAAGTGCTTTTTGGACTCCTAGTTTTTACTAGTGCTGATATATGGGTGTGAATTGTGGGCTAGCATCACCCCCATCTCAAACTAGAAACAAATTGAGAAAATACAAAACAGTTGATCATGAGCAAGTTCAAAATAAAAACTTCAGTACCTTATGAGATAATGTTGAGTGAAATAGGAACAACTCCCATCGAAGCAATTGTTATGGTGTGGCTCATAAGATATCTAAAAAGAATTGAGCAAATGAGAGTAGGTAGATGGCCTAATGGTATCTTCAATGAAGGCATGAGTGAAAGAAAGAAAACATGGTTGAAACAAAACTACACATGGATGAAAAATCAAATATCTAACTCAATTCTTGTCACACAAATAGCAAGGACCTAAAGAATTTTGTTATCGAGAAGTTTCATAAAAGGGTACAGGGAAAACAGTTGGGTAGAAAGAGGAAGTACTACATTGAGGAATTCAACCCTACGTGTGAAATACAACAAAAGGAGTTTATTGGAGCTAGCATTTCGTGGAGGGAAAAGGTTCTTATTGCTCAGTTAAGGACCAACTCTCATCAACTTTGGTGTGAAACAGGACAATGGAAAAGGCCTAAAGAAGTTTGGGAAGAATGGGTCTGTACATTTTTCACCTCTGGGGTAGTGGAATTGGAAAAACATTTCATTTTGGAATGTGATGCTTTCAAAGACATCAAAGAAAGTTATGAGAACATGTTAGCATCAGTTTCTTGGCATTGTCTTTTCAGCGAGGGGATTGTTGGAAGGTTGGTCCAACTCATCATCAATTTGAATCAAAAAAGGATTGAATTGCAAAAGCGAAAAATAGGGAATTAATGGTCTCATAGACTATTTTTAGTCTTGTGGACCTTAAAATATCATATCATTTCATTTCATTATTGACATTTTTGGTCATTCTCTCATGGTTCTAGATTCGTCGATCCTGTTGTTGACGACTATGTTTCATTGATGACCCTCCCTCCTTTCCACGTGGAGTTAGTCTCACTAGCATTATCAACATCGTAGATATTTTCATGGAATATACGGTGGACATTTCTCGGCGAGGGGTTAGGATAACTATCCTACCGCACGTTGCCATCATTGCTTCATTTGCATCTATCTGAGAACAAACATGGCTCATTGTTGAGCAAAAACCCTACTGTAACATTTGACTTCTAAAGGCTAACTGATTATCTTTTCATGAGTGAATCCCTTCGAGGTTTGTTGTAGAGAGGTGGCTACATTATTTAGTAGTAAAAATTGAGGTATGAATCTTATTCGTATGTCCTCTAGTTGGAATTGATTGTTGTATGTGATGGTAATTGTTACTTTCTCATCTTTAAGCACTTGGATTTACAATTAAGTTTCCAGGATCAACCCATTTCCTTTTAAGGAATATGATAAGGATTCTAAAATAAACCCTTGGTACCAATCTATGACCACTATTGGAATTTTTTTAGGGTTTCCATCTTGGTTTTGAGGTAACTTTTTAGTTTATTGAATTGTACCTACTGTTATCAACTTACCTTCCTCTTAATCTACAATAATTTTCTTCTAATTGAAAAACCATCGTTTTCTTTTGTACGATTACCCATGGCATTGCCTCCTGTCATAAGATACCACAGGTAAGGGAGACCTCAAGTCTGAGTGTTTCCTTCTCTCTTTAGCAGTATGGATTTTATTGAGTTCCACTAACAAAGCATAAACTCTTTGGACTCAACTACATTGGAAGTTTGCTTTAGCTCATCGTGTGAGAGGGCTTACTAAGACTTTGCAATTGAATCTTATTTGAATTCAAGCCTGAAAGCTAGGTTCTAAATTTTTTAATTTCCACTTGCCACTGGATTGTTTTGCATTGAAGCCATGGCTTCCATGCTAGTGTGACAGAGCATACTTATAAATTGCCATAGTTATGTTATTTCTTTGTCCATCTGTAGACATAATCTGGTTGTAAAATGTTTGGAATATTAAGTTGAAGGTGGTTACATCCCTCCTTGGCCACATGTATAATTATATTGGTTGAACAAGAACTATTTGGATTTGTTTATTGTATACATTCTCATTTTTATAATAACTATGGGGTGAAAGTTATATGACAATTATAAAGCAATTTGTTGTTTTTTTTTCTTGAATTAAATTGGAACTTGTCCTTCGATAGAAAACATTATATTTCCATTTTTTCTTAATTATTGGAACAATTAATGAGTTAAATATTTTTAGGTTCCTATAACATTTCTCCTTAATAATTAATGTGGTAATTAGCTCACTCCTATTTGTTTTACTCTTACTCTTATTGTGGCAACTTGTAGAATGTATTTGGTTCTTTGTAGCTTGCTTATATCTTAAAGAATAATGTTTTTTGCAACGTATATAGAAATTTTGAACATTAATGGATACCCACTGCCTCTAATTTTTTATTTTCATTATTGGGTGTGCACAATTAAAAATGCTTAATACAATTTTCTTTTGGCAATTTCCTTCCACATATCATCTCTGAACAATATATTTTCTAATGAAAGGAGTATTTTTATGTATATCTTCTTAGTACAATTTGTGTCTAAGTCGCTTACAATGTTTATAATCTATATGTATTTATATGTTCCCTTTATTGGTCTAGTCCAAGGTATCAATGGTACTTGTAACCGCGAACTATTACTAGCTCCTGTCACCTATCATATTTTAGTCAGGACTAACTTGAATGAAAACCTATATGTAGGATTCCTCCTAGGGTTTCGACGGTTTAACTTGAGTCCAACCCAAAATATATCATTTGATACTAAATAATTTTCTAATATATATATATATATATATATATATATATATATATATATATATATATATATTTATATCGATATATATATATATATATATATAAATATTTAGTATAGAAGGATATATATATATATATATAGTTTAGGCACATAGAAACATTCTTTCTGAGAAAAGAATCATCTAATAAAATAGGGCTTGTTTTATTTCTTTTATTCCAGTCTAACTTATACTCATAGGTATTTAAATATGTGTTCTTAACAACCAGTTCACTTCTAATGGAAAGAATTATTCTCTTGTTTTTTTAACACACAATCTATATTGAACTTTTCGTCTTACCTATACTTGTCTCGTGACAACCTGCATCCAGCATTTGAGTACATAACATTCATTTCAAATTTTACTAACATCCTATCATTTTAACCACAGAGTTCTACTTATCTCTAAGATATTCATTCAAAATTATGCCAAAGACTTCCATAATCCTCCCAAATTTGAACTATCCTCTACTGGCAGTCCCCCCAAAGCACACCCTCTAACTATCAGGTAAGCTGAGAGGATTTTTGGAGGTGATTCCTCTTACCATATTCAATCTCTTGCAAACCCTTTTATGGTTTTACCAGAGTTTATCTTACACCGGTAAGGGTTATCTAGATATTGTCTTTCTCTCCCGTAGTATATGTTCCAGAATCCACCACAGGGTATTTCTTCCCCATCGTGACACTATTTAGGTGGTTTGGATTTTCTCTCTTTTTTTTTCTTTTTCTTTTGTAAAATTCAGGATTCTTCTTTCCCAAATGGAAAAACTAACAAGTTCATACCAGCCATACATACCCACATAGAAATACAAGAAGGGAGTTCTTTCATTTTCTTTTTCCCTTTCTCCTTCTTTCCTTCTTTGCCATAACAACTTCATTAAATATTTACTTTGACAATTAGATGTTAATCTCTCATATTAACCTCTAACATAATTTTGAGAGGCTTTTACTATTCTAACATAATTCTATTAGTTATTTTCTTTATGTTACACAATAAAACAAATATCCAATACATATCTTTTTCTATTTCCATAAATAAATAAATAAAATATGTAAATCATAAATTAAGTTCTTTTTGGGTATGACATTTTTTTAATTCAACGGAAGTTCGAAACAATTTATAAAAGATAAGACCATGATGAAATACACCATAGGATGAAAAAAAATATTTCTAAATATATCATAACTAACTAATGACAAATTTCTTTTCACTTTTACAACACTTTATCTTCATTGGTGGATATATAACCGACAATAAGGAAGAACCGACACGATAGAATGTGGCTGAGAAGCACAGTGATTTCAGTATGGAGGAAAAATAATGTTTGAATCGGAGGAATCTTGTTGTACATACGGATTGCATAGCCCATAGAAAATAATAGTCAGGTGATATGGAGAAAATGAAAGGCATGTTTCCGTGGGAAAATATCCACAAAGGATTTTCCACAAATTCTAACAACCTGGAAAAATATGCATGGTGGAATGTCCACAAATTGTTACATACCCTAAATTTATTAATTGGTGGCTCCATGGAGGTAAATGATATTTAGAAAATTTTCTGTTTGATGGGATGTCTCAATCGTCATGCATGGATTTAGGGGTTGTCTATCATTGCATAATTATAATTTACTAGAAACCTTTTTGGTTGGTTGATTCTATTGAATGGTTGTGCTCTCTCATACCCGGTGCAAGTGCTAAGGTGATATAACTAATAAGATCATTGTTGTCGTGGGATCTCAATAGTAGATCTACAGTGAGAAAAGCACTCCAACACCCACTCTTCATCTCTGTCACAATACCAACAACCCCATTATGTCACCTATTTTGAAATCTGACTATTTGAGCACCATAGAAAAAGATTCAGAAGTTCGGAAGGAAACACCTCCTTCCAATAATATTGGAAAACATATCTTCTTGAGTAATCCATTCTCTCTTTGGAAACCTATCATTAAATCTATACCCCAGTTGCTCAAGATTCAATGGAGAAAACATTTCCACTTAGGAAAATGTTGCAAATTATCTAATGGTTAGCCTCCTGATATTATAGAAAGAAAATGTTGTTTAATTATGATATTCAAGATGATTCAATACTACAACCTCAATTCCATATCCATATAATAATATTAATTTTTGGCAAGGAAGGACTAGGTGACAATCAGGACTAGGTGACAGTGAAATATTGCTCTGATTGAATGTGGAATGGAGATAAATTTCCTATTTTTTCATTTTCGTAGAATTTATCTTTATTCACATTTGTGGTCTCGACTCTAGTTAAGTGAGTGATATTCATTATGTTACGTGGAAAAATGTGGTGAATATATTTTGGACTTAGGATTTTCTCTTCGAGAGTGGTACCAAAGAGTTCATAATTATTTGTTTTAATATTGGATTTTGTATTTATCAATTTGAGTTTAATTCTTAAGTTTTATACCAATCTTATTATAGGGATTTGTGGGAGATGATGCTCTGATAAGTTAGCCACATGAGTAATCAGTTTATATAAAGCATTGGAAACTTCATCCGTTAAAGAGAACTATTGCAATCACGTTTTTTTAATGAATACTTTTTTTTCTTGATATCTTGAAATATTAAGGAATTTAGACTTCTTTGATCCATAACATTGTTTAGATAATCTTCGGCAAAATCACATAATCAATCTTTTGTCGACGCGTTTCGAACCAACCAATGTGGTTCATCGTTGAAATATTTTCGAAACATGTTTTTTGAATCTATCCCAATCCCTTTTAATGATTTAGACTTTGAGTACCACCAAGTAATCAACTAGAGGTCGATTTTTCCAAGTACAATGCTGTGATTATTTATTTATTTTTTTAATTTTAATTTTTATCCTTATCATTTTACATTTAATGCAATTTAAAATAATATTTTTTTTTTCCATCATCTACTCTCTCCATTATTATTTCTCTTAAATAGTGTTATACCAAATTTTATTTACGATTGAACTAGTTGAGAGTTTCATGTTTAATGAAGATTCTATGGATTGGAATCCATACTCAACGTTATTCTTTCTCTTAAATATTGTTATACCAAATTTTATTTACAATTGAACTAGTTGGGAAGTTTTATGTTTAATGATCATTTTATGGATTGGAATAAATACTCAAAATATTTTATTCGAATTAATATCCAGCTCAACAGCTCAAGGATTATCAAAATGACAAATTATTTTAATTTAATTCGTTAATAAATTTATCAAAATGAGAAATTATTTGATAATTATTTTAATTTAATTTGGCAATAACGTAACTTGTGGAACAAGTTTGACTGCTAAGTCTATGAAAGTCAGGCATATATACTCTACCTCCTTTTGGTTTTGAACCTGTGACCTCTTAGAGGGAAACAAAAGCTCTTAATCATTAGGTCCATTAACATTGCTAACATTACTATAAAATAAAATAACATTAGTAAGAGGTTAATATAACATGAATACACCAGTAATAAAATATACACATTTGTAATGACTTAACTATAAATTAATCTATATATTAACACATGTTAAGGATTACTAGTATTAATATTGATAAATAATGCTAATACTATTTACTTTATAATATTTAATAATAAAATATTAATAAAAAATAAAATTTAAGAATTCTACTCATTCAAATTAATAGTATTAATGATATTAATATTAACATTGTTAAAATAGATAATATTAAGATTAATATTAATATACAGTATTAATAATATTTACATTCTAATCAGACATCATAAAACAAATTCAACCATGGTCATAGATAATCAAACATTTCCAACATGATCAATCATTGTCACTTACTGTCACCCATGCTCAATGATACACAACCTTAGTCATAGTTAACTATGGTTGACCTTGGTCAACCATAGTAAAGCTTGGTCAGCCATGGTAATCCCTATCAAATATAAATCCCTTTCTCTGCCCATTTCTAATGGTCAATTAGGGAAAATCAAGGTTAGAATGGTCAAACAAGGTCAAACAAGGTCTCTATGGTTGAATGTGGTCAAACATTGTGAAAATGGGTAACCATAATCTATTGTACAAAAGTATGGTAAACTATGGTCAAATATGTGAAACCATAGCCAATCATGTTCAACCATGGGAAACCTAGGTCAACCATGGTCAACCATAGTCACTGTAATCAACCTTTCAAAACCATGATCAACTAATTCTCAACATGGCCAATAATGATTAGTATGGTCAAACATTACCAACCTAGGTCACCATGGTAAAACATGGTCAATGATAGCCATTCATTATCAATATAGAGAACCATAATAAATTATAGAAAACTATGGCTAACCATGGTCAAATTAATCAAACCATGTTCACCCATGGTCAAATTAGTCAAGCCTTGTACACACATGGTTA
This sequence comes from Pinus tabuliformis, assembly GCA_031772625.1. Taxonomy (NCBI): domain Eukaryota; kingdom Viridiplantae; phylum Streptophyta; class Pinopsida; order Pinales; family Pinaceae; genus Pinus; species Pinus tabuliformis. Next base: position 945,671,474 of record CM062810.1, read on the forward strand.
AAGCATGTTCACCCATAGTCAATATTTAAATTTTTTATTAATATTAATATTAATATAATTTAAAACACATTGTTTTACTAATGTTGTTCAATATGTTTGACTATGTTTGAAAGTAAATACTTTTCAACTTCTGTCAAACTTAATTGCTTGTTATTATTATTGATAAATATTAATAGTGAAACATAGTCTAACACATTAGTCAAATGTGGTCAAACAAAGTCAACTTTTATAGTTAATGTTTAGAAAGCTGATCATGATCAAATTATGTCAACCTTATCTTTATCATATTTTACAATAGTCAAAGTTCACTCATAGTTGTCCCTAGTTAATGTAACTTAACCATATTCAATTATAGTCTACCATGGTTGAACAAAGTCAAGCATTGTCATCCTTAATTGACTAAGGTCATCTTTGATTAGTCACAGTCAAGATTTATTAAATGCTTAACAATAACGATATTAATATTAATAAACTTGAATAATAAAAACAATATTAATAATAAAAAAATAATATTAATATTGTGACATCAAAATGGTGCAGAAATCTAATAAACATCACAATATGAAAAAAAATATCATTGTGTTACATTATATTGCAATTTATCCAAAGTTACAATACGACATTACAAAATTAGTTAACCACATTTAATAATGTGGTTGAATATGTGTCAGTATGTTTAACAATCAACACTCTACAACTTCAGTGAAACATAATCAACTATTAATATTATTGACTAATATTAATAACCAAACATACCTTACATTCAATATTAACCACTAACTATCTATATAAGAAAAAAGAAAATTACTTTTTTTTTATTCATGTAATATAAGAAAAGAAAAACAATAAAGTGCATATATATATATATATAATATAGTATGTAATTGAACTCTTCTATCTTGAAACTAAAATTTAGGTAATATGAATGTTAAGAAAACATTAAATCCGTTCAAAATTTAGAGAAAATCCGGTAAGGATTTTTGTAAATCCAAGTTATAGTTGTTAAACTTCAAAATTTTAGGTTTCCTAGATGTTTTTGATGGTGCTGAATCCATTTCCACCATCAAAAGCACGATTCAAACACTACCTCTACAAGATTTTTTGAAATTTTTTTGCCTGGATTCCCGCTACTTTTAGCCGTCTAGGCAATTCCTCCGCCTCATTAAACAACTCCTAAAATAAATGTACTATTTAAAAACATAGTTCGTATAATAATAAATTTTATCCACTTATTTTTAAATTTAATTATGCAAAACTTTTGCAAACATGAAAAACAAACAAAAATTCAATCAAGTTTTGAAACACAACAGCAAGGCAATTTTGCGATCAACTGTAAAGTCACAAAAACAAAGCAATTCGATAAAAAGGAAAAATCTAAACATAAGACTTAGACTTATATATATATATATATATACCACAGGAATCGAGCGCATGGCATATCGTTGGAGACCATCCGAAGTGAATTCAGAACATGAAACTAGAATTCAGGACATCAAATCAATCAAAGCTACTATTCACCATGGCTTACCCACGGTTGCAATTGAATGGACGTGCACCATTCAGTCACCTATAATTGCAATTAATGTAGTAATTTGCTACACCTATAATTGTAATTAATGTAGTAATTTATTACATGTGATTAATTTAATTTATATGGGATAATTTATTGGAAATTTTTTAAGCTTATTTGTTTTTAAGTGTAATTTGTTAAGAATTTTGTAAAGATTTATTGGAATCACATTTTTAAGTATTAAATTTTACATAATCTAAATATCTAATAGTTTTTCGAAGTGTTAAATCTATATATATAAAATAATAAATAAATAAATTCACAAAAAAAACCAATTCCAGTAAGAAAAAGAAAACAAAAAACTCTAAAACTAATAATATTTAGATCTCGTCAATCTACATAATTTGGAAATTAATTAATAAAATCATCTTCTCCTTTTTTCTGAAGTGTTTTCCACAAACAGTCACACATGCCCGAAGAAACAAATACAAATACATACTTGATTTAACAACCGCACATGGGGCCACCCAAACAAACAAATACATATACAATTTAACACCCACACAGGCGTCACCTAAACAAACAAATACATACACGATTTAACAACCTCACAGGTGTAACAACGTGCCACTACCCCAATGAATAACCTAAACTGGTACATCCATAGCCATATATCAATCCAAAATAACATACACAGAAATTACATTAACTTTGAAAGGCGAAAACAACATTACACAAACTGACTACATAGAAAAAGAATAAAAGAAATAATGATTATGCAGACCAAGAGAAGATAACACATATAAAGAGAGAAATCACACAGGCTTTTTAGCAACGATCGGTGGTGTCTTGTTCTTTTGAACGTGTGATCTGTTTGATCTGTTACATAGATAATCTTTGAGATAGCTAATCTTCGGGATTAACATTGGGTCAATTTGAGTAGTTATTAGAGTCCAAGAACTCCCCGGAACTAATTTAATTGTTTCCTATATGTATTTTTATGTAAAACATGTACATAATTCTTTGAGATTGATCAATATACATTTGATTTGAATGAGAGCATGGTTAATTTGCTCTATCAAATAGAATGAATTTGAGACTTCATAGGTTAATTTGAACATTATCAAACCCTGGTTGAGTTGTTTCTAAAATCCGTGTATTTGAAGTCTATGGCATAAAGGAGGGTTGTGAGGATAGTTGAATGCAACATAAGGTTAGCCTACTAGGATACCCAAACTATTGACTCTTTGTAAGTTTTATAATTTTACGTCATAATGATTTAGGTGGATGTTGGTGGCCACCCACCTATCCCATTTAGACCTCCACAACTGTCTCTTTCAGTCTTTTCAGTTTCCTAAATTGTAGAGTAGTTTACTATTTTTAGTAGTTTTTCGGGCCCTTAACATTCCAAAACTTAACCCTAGAAGATGAAACGCCAAACTGTGGACCCCGTTTGGATAAATTGGTACATCAACTTCCCGGGGTCGTAACTTTGGCATACCTTCTCCGTTTGATACATACAATAGCTCGTTAGAAAGATCTATCCCAGCACTACCATTTTGGGAAGGGAAACATCGGTCCATGAACCCATGTTGCCCCCAGATTTCCCAAAAAACGTCGTTTAGGGCCTCAAAATGGCTCCGGATTTAAACAGGAATGCATAATGAAAGAAGATTGCAGAAATTTAGTGATATAATTTTTTTTTTAACATATCCTTGGAAATTAAAAGACATGTTGGAGTTTTGAGGGCTTGTTATGCTCAATAAAAATTTCCAATACTGAGTCAAATACTAATAATTGTTGAATTTTTTGCTAAAAGTCTAAGTTTCATGCACCCAATGGCCGCTTGTTATTTTAATTTTAGGAGGCTTTGTTTTCATTTACTGTGTCAAGGGTGAGTTTATTTATAGTGAAATTTCTGAAAGATAGTATTTACATTCATAGTAAAAATTCTAAAGGATAGTATTTTCATTTACTACCGTAAACAAGAGTTTAATCATAGTAAATTTCTGAAGGATAGTATTTGCATTTACGGCATTAAACATGAGTTTAATCATAGTAAGTAAAGTTTCTGAAAGATAATATTTACATTTACTGCAAACAGAAGTTTTTCCTGAAAGATTTTTGAAGCATACAAAGTTTTTACTGAAGGAATACTTAAAATGAAAGATATATATTTTTTGGTGATTTGAATTAAATTTTTAATTGAAGAGTAGTCAATTTTCTGGTTTTCTTGGATTTAAAAAAGATATTTTGTCAGTTTATATATTGGGTGGGTGTAAATTGCAGCTGAGTGTGAAGGGCGTTGTGAGAATTTTGTAGCGAAATCTCAGACGAGTGAGTAATGGACTATGCAAAGCTTGTAGTAGAGAGAGTTATAACGTAGAAGAAGTTGGTAAGCATGGAGAAAATGGAATTCACATTAAATTGTGGTGAAATTGGAAAATTATTTAAATAATAATTTCTAATGTGAATGCTGATTTTTGAGAAAGCTATGAAAATTTTCTTTAAATTGGGAAAGGAATAAAAAACACCCTAGAGTAAGGAATAACTCTCACGATTTCTCCATAATGTTCATATGTAAAATTCACGATTAAAAATATTAAATTCAACCAGCAAACTTTATGTAAAAGGAGCCGCTTGCTCCTTCCTTCTCTTATTTTCATTAAATGGAGTAATTTTGATCGTTGGCAACTAGAGAAAAGGAACTTCCAATGATTGACATTAAGTTTTGATTTTGTTTTTGTTGAATTTTAAATAACATATTTTAGGGATATAAAATCAGGAAGAGAAAATGACATTGTGTTTAGTTAATATTTGTTAAACACACACATGGCAGAAAGAGTATGAAAGATAAAACATGAGAGTACATTTTTTATTAACAAATGATATACATTTATAATACATGGTTTGACCGTTAGGTTCCACATCCGAAGGTCTCTTGGACTTCCTTAGTCTATTCCGCTTCCACACTAACCCATATAGGATTAGGTGTCTAACATTCCCCCTCCCCCCCCCCCCAATCTGAAGGGTTATGTATGAGTCCAAGAAAAGAGTTGTAATACAAAATGTGCAAAAAATGCATGGCAGCATTAGGCTGAATGTGCTCTCTGAAATGTTTGTATAAATGGGGGTGGTTTAAGGATGACCACCAACACTAGAATGCTTAGTGCAATTCCTAAAACTCTTCCAAAACGGGCAAGAAGCTGAAGTCTTCTGCTAGAGGAAGTGCTCCTATTGTTTTGAAGAGGGAAACCTTCAACCATGAAAGGGAGGTCTCACCCCGCATAAAAGGGAGAACTTCAACCTGAAGAGGGAAGTCTCAACATGTGATGGTTTAAGGATGACCAAAAACTCTCGAATGCTTAATGCAATTCTTGGAACTCGTCCAAAACTAGCAAGAAGATGAAGTCTTCTGCTAGAGGAAGTGTCCCCAATTCTTTGAAGAGGTGTCACAAACTGAAGGCATGCTCAGGGGCATCTTTTTCTCTGGCTCCAACTCTGAAATTGGTGTGACAGGTTGTGGCTCAGGCTCACTTGATGTGGCTTTGAAGCTTGTAGATGGCCATCATTTTCCCCCTGTCAGATAAAAGGTGAGATGATGGAGAAAACTCAACTACAAGATTTTTCAATACTCTTGAACAAGTTCTGACATGTGACTGAAATATCTTCTTGGCTGTTGATGCCCATTGCCAAGAAGCGATCCATCCAAGATGAATCGTTGTTCTTGCAGGAGGTTTGTTTCTGAAGCATTTGTTTGAAGAATGACTAGTTTTATGACAGTGCTTACATGGATGAAGATCAAAATAGTGATCTTTCAGATGGCCAACTCAGTCAGAGTGTTGGCATTTCACAATCTGTTGTTGTTGTTGTTGTTGTGGAAGAGGGGTGGAATCTAGAATAGCTGGAGGTGAACTGTCATGAGGAGCAGGTGAAGATGAACCGTCCTGAAGAAATCCAACACTTTGAAACTGGATTGGTTTGGAATAGTCTGGAATATGAAAGGACAAGTCCTTGTCATATCTAAGACCAGTTATGTGCTTGTTATGGAAAAGCTATTCCCAAGGTTTGATGATGGGCTTGGGAGGTGCAAGCTGAACTTCTACATCTGCATGTAACCTTGTTGCTTCATTGGGTACTAAATCTGAATGAACTGTAACATTATTGTCTTTCTGTTTATGGGAGTTTATTTCAATCTTCTGAACAAAAATAGGTTCAGAATGATGACTCCACTGCTGTAATTCTTCCTACTATAGTTGAGATTCAAGCTGCAAAAAATCAATTTGTTCTTGTGCATATTGTAGACATGTCTAAATTTCAAAGAGAGAGTCTTTGTTGATTTCGACTATGTTTTCGACACTAGAATGTATTAGTGTATTTAGTAACTCTAATACTCCATAAAGTCTTCCCATTTTATCAACAAATCAAACTCTGTTAAATACACTTATTTTCAAAGATATTAGAAGTTGCTCCAATTTCGATTTGCACCAGGTTTTGGCTGAATGGTGAAATTATACAACTTTTGGAATAAGGGGATAAATTCTATATACTTTAATACTCTACGGGAACTTCAACACTGAACACAAAAACTATAATGAGTTTTAAATACAAGGCCACAACTGGGGCAACAGCAACTAAAAACTTGCTTGGATCCTTCAAATACTCCTTCACTTTCTCGACCAATGGAAAAGAATAGTCAAGTTCAATAGCGACTGCTAATACATCCTTATAACCATTGATGATAGCATGTGGAACAGTTGCAATTGTGGGATAAGATATCGCCAGAGAAAGAGTTGTCACACTAGAGATACAAGCAGCAAATTTCTCTATTAAATCATCCTTTGTGAGATCAAGAACTTCCGGATCATATATCGATCCATTTTCGTATAAAGATTGCACAATCAATCCATAGGAAAATGGCTGAATGCTAAGCTTTGGCAGCAAAATTGCCTTGGAAGAACTAGCCTTGTCTCCTTTCTTAATAAGCTCCACAAGTGTTATAATTTCAACAGTACCTTTATTAAGAGTTCACTGCACCACTAGAAGCTTGTTTTCGTATGAGTTGAGGTGAAAATGCACCCTAAATAATCACAATGCTTGCAACAAAATTCTAATATATCTCCATAAACATGTTGAACACTAGAGACCCATCATTCCAAGTTGCATGTATAACCAACATCGGCTTCAAAGGCTCAAGGTAGCACTCAACCATCAACACAATTCAATAACAATACTATACCAATCCAAAAGACACGATTTCAACGTATAGCCTTCAATGCTATATGTGAAGAGCACCTTCAATGAACATGTAAAGAGTGGAGACACACGAACCATATAACCAGCGCATGAACTATTGTACATTCATGCTATCCAATCATATAATACAACATATAGGAGGCATATATTCTCTTCACACGAACTCTTTTGTCACAAGTCAACTTCAATGTACATTCAATGTTCAATGTACATACAACACATACATTCCCATAGATTAGGAATACAAACCAATATATCTCTACCAAAATGCAAGGATGAATATGGACTAGAACTCTTCCATTATAAAATCCTTCCAACTCGCAAATTAAAGCTCTCGAAAATCTTGCGTGGAGGCTCCAATCTCTCTTAATCTAAGGGCTGCCAAATCACTGGCTCTTCTGTGTTAAGCTCTATCGAATTCAGAGGAATGGGCTGATGGAAATTACCATTGCAACGCTGGAGGAGGAAACAATCCGCGACTCATATTTTACACATCATTCGATTCCAGTTGCGCCTTTCCCTTTCATCCCCTCATCCACATACGTATTCTGACAGCTACAATCACGTTCTTGCATTTACATCCAATTCGATTCCATTTCTTGAGAAGAGTATCGACGGGCGCGCTCTTTACTATTGTCCTCTGTAACCCAACTTTACGAATTCAACAGGGTGGAGAAGAACACTTCCAGTATTTCTCGAGGCATTTTACATTATAGATAAATATTATGGACAAAATCATGGGTGATTATAAATTTGATCTAGAAAATGATAAGTAATTTGATCAAATCAAATTTATGCGAAAGAATCTGACTTTCTCAAGTATCTCAAACATCGAATTCTTTATAGTGAAGATAAGCTCCTGGACGAGGAAAACAAAGGCGTTATGATGGCTTGGGAGAAGCCATTAATGCAGGCACATGTGAGGGCGGTGTGTAGCTGAAGTGACAATGGGCACATTCTCAATGTTGGGTTTGGCGTGGGTTTGGTCTGGTTCGCTCGCTATTGTCGACGGTAGAGGATGTCACCGTCATCCTCTAAGAGCCCTGTGAGAGAATTGTCACAGATGGTTTTGAAGTTTGCAGAGATCTATGAGCAGATTGAGAATGCCCAGCAACAACATATGATGGAATTGGAGAAGCAGTGCATAGAATAACCCAATTCAACCGTTCAACACAGTGAAACGAATAATGGATTTTGGGAATCTCTGTCAGAACCCACAAGGAGGAGAGAAGTCCAAGTACTTCAATAGATGTTGAATTCCGCCCTCAAATACCACCGTCCGATGCAGGCAGTCAATGAAGTTTCTCCTCTTCCACATTTGCAGCAAGTCCATGTATGTCTGAGTAGGTAGGAAGGGGCGTTAAGGTGCCTACAGGCAGGTGTAGAATGAGGAATAAAATGCTCACTTCTGATAAGCATATAGGGCAGAACCGATAGGCATAAAATGCATATTTCGATCAAGGGAGGTATTCGCCTCAGGCTCTGACATCAGTACACAGAAAGGATATAACTGTTCCTTCAATGGGTAATTAGAAGGCCGTAGGAAGGCAATGTGCTCAGGAGCATTAGGGATGCATGGAGTGTTACAGGTAATGAAGACCAGGCCAGCGCTATTCAAGTGAGCTCAGACCAGTTGCACAGGGAATAACAGCTATGAGGAAGAAAACTACACAGGCCACACATCGAAGCTCTGATACCATGTTAAACACACACATGGCAGAAAGAGTATGAAAGATAAAACATGAGAGTACATCTTTTATTAAAAAATGATATACATTTATAATACATGGTTTGACCATTGGGTTCCACATCCCAAGGTCTCTTAGACTTCCTTAGTCTATTCCACATCCTACACTAACCCATAGAGGATTAGGTGTCCAACAATATTATATAGTTATTTTTTCTATTGAAGGTCTCAAGTTCAAATCTTTATAGAGAATATTTTGAAAGATATTTTTTTAAAAGCTAATTTTAGGAGATATTTTTGGAGGTAGAGTTTATGGATATAAAATCAAGAAGGGAAAATGACATCGTGGTTGGTGAAGTTTATATAGTTATTTGGTATATTGAAGGTCTCAAGTTCAATTTTTTTATAGGGACAAGTTTAAGTTCAGTATTTTGGAGGTTGTGAACATGATTTCAGTTTACATCGATTAGTGACCCTGAGCATGTCACTATTTGATAAATTTGCAACTCATGCATATTGGATATAACTCACAACAAACTTGAGTTTTCATGGTATTCATTATATGGAGAAAAGATAAAAGTTTGTAATTGTGTAGTTGCAACTATATAATTTCTTTATTCTTGAATCTTTAAACAGGTGCATTTTCGGTTGAACCTGAAACCCAGTTAATTCATCATAAATTTGTTTATATTGGGTGAATTTTCGGTTGTAGTTGACACCCTTTTTTTTTAAGTTAATTGTTGAATAAAATGGCCAAAATTGATCATTTGTTGGAGTCATTATGTAGTTTAAAGTCATCAAGGGTTCATAACAGTGTCCAAGTCAGCAAGGACACGCTTTCTCACATCCACTCCTGTTTGCAAAATGCGAAAAGAAAAATTGAATTTTTGGAACTAGAATCCTAGTTTCAGTGAGAAGAACTACAAAAGAATAATTTTGAACCTGTTCTTGTTTAGAATAATAGTTTGTTTGAGCCCGATCATTAGTCAGAAAATAATCAGAAGCCTAATATTCCCAAAACTTTCATGAGGCCATGGGAACAGATTAAACACAATAAACACAGAACTGGTTTGGGTTACAAAGAGGATATTCTGGATATATATTTTCACATACCAGATTTTGCTAGACCGATACAATTCCTAATCAATTAAATTTTTTCATAATAAAATTTTAAGTGACATTTTTGTAGGGTAACACGCTGATTTCATGTCGAAAAATAAATTGAAGCTCTTGATGCTTCGATTAGTAATAAAGAGATAATGGTTTGAAAATATATAGGAGAGAAAAGTTTTACAGTATTCAAAAATTTGCCCTCCTCTAACGGCCACCAAGCAATTCTAAATATGATGTATGATGTAACAATTTTGTGGGATTTGATTTAAATTATATTTAATTAAAATTTATTGAATGAACGTTATTTAATTAACAAGTCTAGAAATTTACACTTCATGGATATAATTTTGATAAATATATGAATACAAGGTAATAAATTTTATTTGAATATTTTGAAAATATTATTATATTAAAAATTGTATAATATGTGAATAATAATAAATGTTTTTTCTAGGTTAATACAAGTGGGAGGGTAATTTTACATTGATGATAAAAAGGAGTTCAAATTCGTGTGGGGATTCTATACTTCAACCAACAATTAAGCGTAATATTTGATGTTATGGCAATGACTAGAAATAACTATAGCTAGAAAAAACTATAGGCTAATGGTGTTTGGTGACTCAATGAAAATAATCAAATATTTAAAGAAAGATAAAAAAAATCTTCTCATTCCCCCTCTCCCATTCTTAAAAAAATAGTACTCCAAATTTAGATTGACGAGGAAAATGAATGTTACCATGTATATTGACACTTGAACACTCTAGTTGATGGACTTGTGAACAAATGAACAACTTAGATTAGGGAAGGATGGAGAAGGATCAAATCCACGTATTTTATGTACATTTTCCATAAATTTTTGGAATAATTTCCATGTCAAAAAATATGAGCAAAACGACATCTACGTTTGTGGATCATGTCAACAAATAATTGAATGGTGGATTAGCAATATTTTTATAGCACCATTTACCACCCTTGGTATTTGTGATGCTTCATTTATGACCTATGGCAACCCCTCCTTCCAGACTTGGTCCAAATTTTTAAAAACAATGTTTTATTCCTTGTACGCTACTTTTCCCTGAGATAAAAGCGTGTACACGTGGGTTAGTCAATACCCAACCCACTTACATGTGTTAAAACACTTAAAAAAATAAATTTCCTTAATTTTGGTTGGAGTTCATGGGTTTTATCTGTTGATTGCCTCCTAGTGCCCGTGGCCCAACTGTTTCCCAACTAAAAACTAATTGGGAGAAGTATAAATAGAATTATATGGGAAGGCCTTAAGAAGGAGAAGAAATAGAGTTATTATACTAAGATTATCCTCTGATTGAGTCTAAAGTGTCCCTATGCTTCATGCACTTCCCGAAGTTTCAGGAAACCCTTGTTTCCTTGATTGTTGATATTCTCTCACTTGCTTGAAATATCATGGTATTGGTTATGGAAGGAGGTTGTTGAAGACTGGGATTGGACGGTTCTACTTGGAGCCAGAAGAAGAAGACTCAGGTGAATTCTCTCCGTGTTAGTTATATCTTTCTACAATAAAAAGAAGCGTTGTCTTGTTCTTGAGATTAACTGTGTTTATGGATCAGATAGTGTTGTAATTGATATGTGAATGTTAATTTGATCTATAACTAATCATTTTCTTATATGATACAATGTTAGTTTCATTAAAATGCTTTATCTATATGCTGCTATGTATGCTCGAATTCGTTGATTTGCAAGTTCGAAGATCATCTGGAGTTACATGGGGTCTGAACCCTACTGGAACTACCGAAACGAAGGACATATGGGTGTGTTCACTCTCGCATAGTTTGTTTATATAAGCATGTTTCCTAAGTTGTATGAGTGTTTCTTTCTGTAGATTGCTCTTGCTCTGTTGGGGTTCCAACCCAAAGCCCTAGGGTACTTATTCCCGTAACAGAATTGGCGACTCCCTTTTGGTTTAGTAGGCTCTACTAGTTACTTTGGGAAACCTGGTGCCTTTCAAAATCCAGGTCATTCTTTTCAAGCTTTCGGGAACCCCGCCCATGCTGGGTGGAATTCCAAAGGTCCTCCACAACTTCCTTTTCTAGCCACACTTAATCTTCCAGACTTGACTAAACTGATGAATGATCCAATTAGGTACAATCCGGCTTGGCCTCCGGTCCCAACCAAACTTCCATCGGATATTCCAAAGTTCGAAGGGAAGAGTGGTGAAGACCCCGAGGACCATGTGACCACATTTCATTTATGGTGCTCATCCAACTCCCTGATAGATGACTCGATCAGGTTGAGGTTATTTCAGTCCACCCTAATTGGGAATGCGGCCAAATGGTATATAGAGTTGCCAGGGGGCACCTATACTTCTTTCGCTAATTTGGATAATGTTTTCTTAAACCATTTTCAGTTGCTTATCCGCTATGAAGCCGGAACTGAGCTTCTGGCCAATTTTCATCAAGACATGGCAACCCACATTTCGAATCATATCCAGGAATGGAGATGGAGAAAAAGTCTTATCAAAGCCAAAATTCCACCAGAGTTCCGTCTCAAATGGTTTCTCAAATCACTACAACCCGAGATCTCCAAGGATGTTTCTCTTTCCGGCGTTTATTTAGAAGAGCAAGCTATTTTTCGAGCCCAACAGTTAGAACTGATATATTCTCAGTTTGGGACTCTTCAAAAAATTCTACTTGATGCTCCTAGATCCAAAGTTAATTTAGCCAAATCGAAGCGAAGCCCTCACACCGATGGTATAGTTGGATCAATTGACGCAAATATGGTGAACCTTTTGAATCAATTGCAGTAGTTGTCTCTACAAACTGCTTCTTCTAACTAGGCTGCATCGTCTACTCCTTCGCCTTCCCAACCTACTTCCATAAACGCCACCCAGGCCTCTAACCCTAAAGGAAATCAAAAATCTAATGGGAAGAAGAAGGGACGAGGTAAAAAGAAGAACCAGGATAGGAAGGGCAATGCAAACAAGCCCGACAACGGTGCCAGTGAGGGTAGAAAAGAGTCCAAGAAAAATGTTAAATTTTCATGCAAGTTATGCAATGGAGGTCATTTGACTAAACTCTGCCTGAAGATTCTAGATGCCAAGCACTTGTTAATGCAGCAAGGGTCCTCAAGCTCCCAAGCTGTCTTGACTAACCCTTTCCCCAAGGGCAACAATTACTTGATGGTGCGAACTTGAACCCTGGTACCTCCGCAGGGGGCAACAAGGAAGGGGAAAATTCCTCAAATGTTTATATGATGAGTTCTCATGTCGATGTTGCTACACGAGCACGTGATTATGGTGAAACATAAACATCTAAGGCAAAATCTGTTCTCGATACCATGGACCCACTTCATATTGAGTGACCCTCTGCTGAGTCTATACCTCAGATACTGAAAGGTTCCGCAAAGCGCTCGACTATTAACCCTAATACTAGGGTAGCCTAGAACTACTTGATTGTACAAGATCTGGCTCAAAGTCCTTGTGCTATGTCTGCATTGGAGGTACTCTAGTCGTGTCCTGCTCAGAGAAGTGCTTTGCTTTCGGGAATCAAGGCAGTGGATCCAAAGAATTCTTTACTGCTCACTTTTGATATGCTAAATGTTAAAAAGAGACTTCCTCACCATATGGCTTTCCAGATAAAATCTACTTACCGAAAAAACCAATATTTTTCGGACAATTATAGATGAGGGAGCTTCCACGTGCGTAATGTGTATGTCATGTTGGAAGGCCATTGGATGACCTTCAGTTGTTCCTTCACTGACTCTCTTGACAGTATTTGACAGACATTCTCATAGGCCACACGGAATTATCCTGGCCTTTCCTATATGTGTTGGAGGAAAGGTCATTAATATTGAGGTAGAAATCATTGATGCCAACCTGGATTACAACCTCCTCTTAGGAAGGAATTGGATTTATGAGATGGATGCCATAGTTTCATCTTTATTCTGCATCCTCTGTTTTCCTCATGAGGGGAGAATTGTTAAAATTGATCAGTGAGATTATTCTCCAGGTGACTTCCGTGCAACTTCGGATTCTACCGTTCCATTGGTGGATAACCCCCGTCAACCTATTGAGAATTTAGGAGTTGGGATGTACTCTTCGTTGATGGGTATATTTGACCTTCCCCCTCCTATAGCTAGAATCAATGCAATTTCATCCTCCAAGGGGCCTTCACAGAAAGAGTTCTTTCAAACTCATTATTTTTCAGACCCTTGGACCTTACCTTCATCTACAACCACATTAGATGGAGGGTAGGTTGGTGGAATGGCATTCCTTATGTCTGCAACAGAGCTTAGCTATCAATCTATCGTTAACTCTACAGACAACCATCCCACTCATTCTTTAGACGAGGAGTTAGATGGTGATGTGGCTCCAGCTTGGACCCTTGACTCTACTTCTACTCTAGATTGCTTAGATACGGTTTTACCATCTAGAGAAGCAATTTTAGAAGTAATGATGGGTGTATATCTACCGTGGGAAGATTTCATCATCATTCATATTTTCTTCCTCCATTGCATGAAGTTGAATCTAGGTTGTCCAATCTACTTACTAGCGATGTTTTTACAGTTTCAAACCCTTTGGCTCCAACACAGTTATTTGCCGAAGGTAATATCTCAGTTATCTTGAAAACTGTACCTATAAAAATCTCTAGGAATCCTAACGTTATAGAAAATGTCTTCATCAGAGATAATTGTTCCCCTGAAGAGATTGAAATTTACATCGACCTCTTTAAAGAGTTTCGAGATGTGTTTGCTTGGTCTTATGAGGAAATGCCTGGAATTGATCCATCTATAGTCCAGCATGAGATCAAGACGTACGAAAACGCTAAACCTATTTGTCAGAAGCTTCGACCGATCAATCCTCAGAAAGCAGCAGCTATTAAAGCTGAAGTTGAAAAGTTGCTTAAGGCGGGTTTCATATACCTTGTTCCTCTAATAGAGTGGGTTTCTAATCCAGTCCCGGCAGATAAAAAGCAAGGAATGATCCGAGTGTGCATCGACTTTAGGGATTTGAATAAAGATTGTCCAAAAGGTAATTACCCCACACCTTTTATTGATCAAATTGTTGATGAATGTGCGGGTAATCAAATTTTTTCGTTCATGGATGGATTCTCTGGTTACAATCAAATTACTATCCGTCCAGAGGACCAACATAAGACAACTTTTATTTGTCCCTAGGGCATGTTTGCATACAAGAAGATTCCTTTTGGTCTTAAAAATGTTGGAGCTACATTTTAGCGGGCCATGTCTTATGCTTTCCGCAACATCAAACATATTATCGAATCATACTTGGATGACTTAGCTTCTCGTTCCCGAAAGAGAATCGATCATCCCAGCCACCTTCGGTTAGTTTTTGAGAGATGTCGTTTTTACAAAATCCGGTTGAATCCTAATAAGTGTGTTTTTGCAGTCACATCCAGTTGGTTGTTAGGGTTCATTGTATCTAATGAAGGGATTTGAGTAGATCCTTCCAAGGTTGAGGCAATAATTCAGTTGTCTCCCATGCCTTCCATTCGACAACTTCAAAGTCTCCAAGAAAAGGCAAATTTCTTGAGAAGATTTACAGCAAATTAAGCCGAGATAACCAAAGGTTTTATGTGTTTGCCTCAGAAAGGAGTTCCATTTTTATGGGATAGCTTTGCACAATGATCTTTCGATGCCTTGAATCAGGCTTTATTCTCTACTCCATTTTTGAGTCCACTAGATTATGGCAGAGACTTCATATTGTATCTTGTGGCGATAGAATCAACCATAGGTATGGTTCTGGTTCAGGAGGATGATGCTCTGACTGAGCATTTGATTTACTACTTGAGTCGAGGCTTAGTAGGCCCTAAACTATGCTATTATCCTATCAAGAAATTGGCCTTGGCAGCTTTCCATGATGTCTAGCGGCTTCGTCATTATATTCTGCTACGCAAAATGTTCATCTTAGCGGCTGTCAATCCTTTTGATTTTGTCCTCAGTAGGCAAGTGATTAGGGGCAAATACAATCATTGGGTTGTTATTTTGCAAGAATTTGATCTTGTGTTCTTGTCAGCCAAGTCTAAGAAGTCATTGGTTTTTGTGGAATTAATTTCCAAGCTACCTTGTGAGGAAGACATTGTTTATGAGGAAAATTTCCCCGACGAACATTTCTTCCTCATTTATTCACAAGATAACTAGTATGGAGATATCATCATATATCTCCAGTCTTCAAAGTTACCACCTACTTCTTCCAAGGATGAGCGTCGAAAGTCATGTCACCTTACCAAAAACTATGTTATCATTGGTGATACACTATATCACAGAGGGGTTGATTCAATCCTTAGGTGTTGCTTAACTTTGGAGGAAGTAGAGTCTGTACTCAATGATTGCCACAGTGGATCTTGTGGTGATCATCTATCAGGGCTTGCAACAGCCCAAAAAATTTTGCGTGCCAGCTACTTTTAGCCTTCAATTTTCAAATATTGTATTGAAGCGGTCAAACGTTGCCACCATTGTCAAATCTATACTCGAAAAATGCATGCGCATCCAGCTCCACTTATTCTTTTTATCACTATCGATCCATTTACGAAGTGGGGTATTCACTTTACTACTTGTAATCTGCCTTCGACAGCAAGTCACAAGTACATCATTATGGTCGTAGACTACATTACAAAGTGGGCTAAGGCCATGCCTACTTACAAAAACGATAGTGAAACAACAGCATTGTTTCTCTTCAATAAGGTTATTTCACATTTTGGTATCCCGAGAGAGACTGTCACTCACCATGGAAGTCACTTCCAGAATCAATTGATGACCGAATTGGCTCTTAAGTTGGGCTTCTGGCAGGAGCATTTGTCTCCATATTATCCTCAGGCCAATGGGCAAGTCGAAGCCATTAATAAGTCCCTCAAAACTATCCTGCAAAGGACAATCGACAAAAATCGTTCCAATTGGCATATCATGTTGTACCCATCTCTCTGGGCATAACGAACCTCAGTGAAGACTACCACCGATTTTACTCCTTTTCAATTAGTTTAGAGGTTGGAATCTATTTTTCCTATCGAGTGTGAAATTCCGTCCCTTAATCTAGCTATAGAACTTCTTCCAAAGGCATCTAGTCTCGAAGAACGCCTTGTCCATTTGGAACATCTCGATGAGCAGCGTCGAGATGCTGCCATAATAAACGAGGCCAGTAAGAGAAGGATTAAAACTCAGTATGATGGAGATGTCTGTCCTCGAGTCTTTTCTAAAGGTGACCTTGTATTAGTCTATGACCAAGAAAAAGACGCCTTGGGGGTAGGCAAATTCAAGTCTATGTGGTGTGGTCCCTTTATATTAAAATGATTTTTGGGAAAAGGGGCTTATGAATTAGTTTATTTTGAAGGGAACAAGTTGGCGGAGCCCTGAAACAGGCTCTACCTTAAGAATTATTTTGTTTAGGTTCCAGCCGAGCAATTACTTGTTTGTATATAGTGTATTTTTTTACATATTTGTTGGGCATTTTGTGATATCGACATTTTTTTGATCTGCTTTGGCAGGTTTTGATGGATGACGTGATATATTTCAGATTTTCCGATGGTGCTAGTCATCACACTCGAAATCTTGCTTCTCCAGCTTGGGTCATTTATTATCCATCTGGCCAGTTGATGGTGTCAAGGGGAGTATGTATTGGTCCTACTTCGAATAACATTTCCGAATATACTACCATTATTAATTTACTATCCGAAGCAATTTCTTATGGGATTGATTCGTTGGTAGTTTATCTTGATTCACAGTTGGTAGTGTTACAATTAAATAACATTTATCGGGTTCGTGATCCTTATTTATATCGCCAATTTTTGAGAGTGAGAGTGTTGCAACGATCATTTGTTTATATTACATATGTTCATATTCCATGATCTAAAAATTCATTAACAGACTCTATTGCTAATCAAGCATTAGATTGGCATATTAATAATTCATCAAATTAAACAAAACCTCAAAAATTTGGATCTGTATATATATCATAAAGTTGCCTGTGTATAGATAAAGTGTTCAAAAAATAATATACAAAATTGGGACTAAATGCCCTCAAAATTTGGGTCCATGCCCATAATCATGTCCAGTCTGTCTATCGACCCAGCTCAGGATGAGCGGCTAAGAAGTTAACTACTGCATTGGCCACATGCCGAAGTACGCGGACTGAGTCCCGTGGTACTTGTACCACACGGTGCTGCATCTCCTCAGGTAGGTCTTCTATGGATATCATGGGTACCTGGTGAGTAAGCCTCACCAAGTTTCTCTGCACTGCATATAAGACTCTCTCTGTTTCAGTTGTTGCCTCTTCGACACCTCTTCCCCAATGCCTGTGCCTCGGAAACCCATCTGGTCTAACTGGACCCACATCTGGAACATGGTCATTTTTTGTCAATATTTTGTCTCATCAAATATTTCTAAGTTCATTTCATATTTAAAAAAGAAAAAAAAAATCTGAAAATTTTACAAAAACTTAAAAATTGTTACCTTTGTCTCCCCATGTTGAGTTTGGTGGCAACACCAAGTCTGGATCTCCTTGGAAATCCATACCAGCATACGGGTATTCGTCAACTACGATGATCTATTGGTCCCACCAGGCAAAAAGCTCAGCATCGAAATTCATCCTAGGCATGTCCCCATCTCCAAGGCATTTCATCAAGTGAGCCCGTCTACCCATCCGAGGATCTCAAGGGCTGCTGATAGAGACAAATACTTTACCTTCGAGGAACTACAGTGTAATAAGCATAAAGCGGTGGTGGTAAATATACAGCTGGTGGTTATGGATCAACGGACGTACTCCCTCTCTCAAGCCCTAACAAGTCTGCTTGCTTTTTGGGACAGAGCCAATTGGAAGCCTCTTGGGATCCATTGTATCCAAGTAAGGGATCACTGTGAATCTGCTCAAAGTCCAAGCCATCATTTCACTGTCTGCCTAGGTACCTTCTTGAAGAAGACGGAGAATAAGATAGTCTAATATCTAAAGTTCCTTCTCTGGCCCTTCTAAATAGAGGTCAGCTGGCTCTTCATGTTGGTCAGAAGAGGTGTGCACCAGTCAGAAACTATGGTAAGGCACTGCACTGCAAGGCTCATGGACACTCGTGAAGCCTGGTGCACTGAAGCTGATCCGTTTATCCTGAAAATGGTAAGCAATAGAATTCTCAGAGATAAACTTTCCACGTGTTTGATTGGAATCTAACTTCCAATCTTTTCCAGGTGTCCAGGATAGTATATGTGTACATAGTCTTCTACTGAAAGGCTACCCCTTGTTCGGCCAGTCGAATGCACGTCCTCCCCTCTTCGGGAGAGACCTATAATAAAGTATATGTCTTCCACCTCTATTCGTAAAGGCATTTGATCTATCATGAAGGCATCATCCTCTACACTCCAGTAGTGGATCAACAGTTCAAGTAGGCGTGTGTTGGCTTTCATGTTGGGCATTTTGAAAAATTTCAATAAGCCACACCCTCTCAATGCATCTAGTGCATGTTGGTCATTCATTACCTCATTGTCAATTATGGTATGCTCTCCCTCTCTCCATGTAATGGTCATCCTGAAAAAATTTGAGTTTCAACTGTTATATTTTGTGTTTAAACTTCAACTTGCATACACGCGGGTTCCCTTTACACACAGTCGCGTGTAGGGCCATCGTATACGCGGGTTGATCACATCCAACCCACGTGTATGCAGAGTTGGATTTTTTGACAGAAATTCCCACGGTCAAATCTTAATGAAAAGTTCTAAAAACTATCAGAAAACATCGCAAGCATGAATTGAGGGTTACCTAATAACTTTGGTGCGATTTGAATGGTCCAATTCTCCAGAGGAAAGTTTGCTCTTTTTTGATCCACAACTTTTTTCTCTCAACAAAAATAAAAAAATGGTGAGTCCAAAAGTCATTTTATAGCTTTGAAATTGCAAAATATTTTTTCAAAACTTGATTTTTCGTCTCATGAATTTTTTGACTTGTGGGCTTGGATTGTCGAGAATGGATTTTTTTTTAGGATATTTTGGAGACTTCTTCAAGATCTTATTTCGATCCCATGACTGATGACCTGTCATGGCAGGTATCATGCACTCACTGGCATATAGGTTAGGGAAAACCATTTTTTCCACTGCATCTTGCATACTAGCCTCTGTTTAGTGATACATTAGCGATAGGGTCGACCCCATCGTGTCTTGGTTATCAAACCATGTTCACTTGCCGATTTTTAAATCATGATGTGATGGTAGAGCCATCCTTGACATGGGCATCGTAGTTATAACCTCGCTGACATTGGTTGCCCATGCTGTTATACTGAGTAGGTTCTGGAGTCCTCTTTAGTCCCACCATGACTTGTGCATTGAAGACACATTCTCTTTTCTTCTATGCTTATTTCTGGCCTTATACCTTAGAGGCTCCTTTGTGTTGAGTTGTACTACCGCATTTCATTTTGACTATTTGCACCTTTTGGCCTTGAGCCAGTGTCACTTGGACTCGTGTTTAAGCTACTTATTTGACCATGTTTTATGCAAAATCAACCATGCAATCACTTAGCTTCTGCAACTTGACACATCTTTTGACTTGTGGAAGGAACATCCCTTTGAGTGTCCTTGACCAGTTTCGCCTCCCTGCATTGAGCATAGGATTGTTCCCATCCTAGGAACTAGATCATCTGTTTCTCTGACACTCATTCTTTCCATTGTACTATATCATTCTTTTATTCTTTTTCCAGGTTAAAGAAAAAGACAAAAAAATTATATATTCCAAAAAGAGCGGGAACAGGACAACATTTCCACATATTGTTGGCATCTAGAGTCAGTTGTGTCGCGCTTGAACAAAGTACTCAAAACAAAGTCTCTCCTCCATTTTGGGTAGGATTTAGTTTGACTTAGGTATGCCTTAACCTTGTTATTGAGTAAGTTCTCCTCTGATTGGTTATCTCTTCAAATCATATGGAGAGTTCGCTCGTGCCTCTTGCATGACGAACTTATATAGAGCTATCATATGCTACCGTATAGTCATCATTGAGTTGTGCTTTTGTTCACGGGAAGTAAGCATGAGTCGGCCTCTCTACGGTGTCTCTTGACCTATTTTTCAGTCGGCCATCCTTGGTTGTCAGTGTCATGTTTGTCATCACATCAGTTATATTGTTCCTTTGCTCTTGCTAGTTTGAGAAGGTCCCCATTGACTTCTTGTTGGAGGGTATTGTCCTTATTGATGAAGACATATTTCTCTGAGGGCAGGCCTAAAGCCACACCCTGGCCCTATTTTCATTATTGATAGGTCACCTTGTGCTCAACATCGATCAATTTCATGGGTCTTTGACTGAGTGATTTCCCTTGTGTTCAACATCAGCTTTCATTATCACACATTGGGTGCGTGCAGCTCCTTGGTTTCCATTTGACCCTGTTGGTGGATTCCTCGCCTTTGTGTCAGCTTTCATTATTGGTTGGTTAAGAGGGTTTCTATTGTGCGCTAGCTACATCTTGTGTACACTGGAAACATGCTTCAGTTGGGTTAGTACATATTTTTCATCCGATTCCTTCCACATTATTGGCCTATGGGTTACACTCGCGCTAGATTGATTGAAGGATGCCTTAATTCCTTCCTTTTAGAGGATCTTTTCCTATCGACTATAGCTCATTTCTTTGGGACAAAGATCTAGAGTCCATTTGGTAGTACCTTGGGGTTTGCAGTCATCAGTGGCAGATTCCTTCACTATCGACAGTGGGAAACCATCATTGTCCCCTGATTGATAGATTCTTCTAGGTGTTCGACTTCAACTCATTCATTCGCACTTGTTAGATTGTACTGGGTACCTTGACTCTCATTATCATTATCGGTGAGTAGTCTCGTGTTTGTTAATGATATATATCAATGACCGGTAATGAAAATATTTCTCACGTGGTCAACCTCAGATCATTTATTCCCATTGTGTGGAAATGTACCACGACAGTCGGTGAAGACCTTCGTTTACAACAGCATGTTTTGGTTCACTTGTCAGTTGCTCCTGTCACTGCTAGTTGACACCATCCACTGTATATGTTGCAGTTCTTCACAACGACATCTTATATGTTGCCATCCAAGTTGTGATTTAGTATCATTTATTCCATCATGTTTGTTTGGTACTATTGGGATCAGTTTTTGATGTCAGTGATCAGCTTCATCTTTCAGCTTCATTGATCATCTTCTTATACGTGATATTCATACATGTACTTTTTCGATTACGATTAGATGATCCATTATGTACTTTCAGTTCTTTATACTTGTGTACATATTGGATCCACTTATACTTGATGTGCCAACATGCTTTACTTTCTATGAGCATGGGTATGCCCGTCTTAGACAATAGTTTCTTTCTAATCTCTTTTGATGGCTTGGCAGGCTGAATTCTGGTGAAGTCCTTCTCAGTCTCGGCAAGTTTTTTTTCGTATACTTAATACATTTCAGCCATCATGTACCCCTTCTGACCTCATATTTTAGGAGGCATCTATTATAGCACCATGTACCACCCTTGGTATTTTTGATGCTTCATTTATGGCCTAGGGAAACCCTTCCTTCCCAACTTGGTCCAAATATTTTAAAAATAGTGTTTTATTCCCTGTATGCTACTTTTCCCTTAGATAAAAGCATGTACACATAGGTTAGTCAATACCCAACCCACGTATATGTGTTAAAACACTTAAAAAAATTAAATTTCCTTAATTTTGGGTGGAGTTCACGGGTTTTACCTATTGATTACCTCCTAGTGCCCATGGCCCAACCGTTTCCCAACTAAAAAACTAATTGGGAAAAGTATAAATAGACTTCTATGGAAAGGCCTTGAGGAGGGGAAGAGATAGAGTTATTATATTGAGATTATCCCCTTACTGAGTCTGAAGTATCCCTGTGCTTCATGCACTTCCCCAAGTTTTAGGAAACCCTTGTTTCCTTGATTGTTGATATTCTCCCACTTGCTTAAGATATCATGGTATCGGTTCTGGAAGGAGGCTGTTGAAGACTGAGACTAGATGGATTTGGAGGACGGTTCCACTTGGAGCCGGAAGAAGAAGACTCGGGTGAATTGTCTCCATGTTAGTTATAGATTTCTACAATAAAAAGAATCACTATCTTGTTCTTGATATTAAATGTGTTTATGCATTAGATAGTATTGTAACTCATATGTGAATGTTATTTTGATATATAACTAATCATTTGCTTATATGATACAAAGTTAGTTTCATTAAAATGCTTTATCTATATGCTGCTATGTATGCTCAAAGTGGTTGATTTGTAGGTTCGAAGATCATCTGGAGCTGTAGAGGGTCTAAACCTTGCTGGAACTACCCAAACGAAGGACATCCGGGTATGTTCGCTCTCACATAGTTTGTTTATATAAGCATGTTGCTTGAGTTGTATGTGTGTTTCTTTCTGTAGATTGCTCTTGCTCTGTTGGGGTTCCAACCCAAAGCCCTAGGGTACTTATTCTCGTAACAAATATATATAAGCATTTAAATTTCTTGGAAATGTTTATATGCTCGTGGAAATGGAGGGTGGAATGGAATCCCAAAATACCCCACATAAATGGGCCCAATGGTAAAGTACTTCTGACATGATGATACCCCTTTGTTTAAATCATGCTAGAGCTAGGAAAGGCAAATGGTGGCAAGTTGAATGTTTATAAGTTGAGGCGTTGAAGTTGCATGAAAGGATAGCCCTGAAGATGTAAGCAAGTCATTCCAAAGATGATTTGAATGAAAAGACTCTCCATTTCATCCACTTCCCAATTAAATTAACATAGGTGAAATATAAAGTCACCGCAATGGATTTGGATAATTAGAATTCAATGTCCTTAAATGGTGACCTCGTGAAAGGAGCGAGACTACATACCACAACATTGTTGATAAAATGATAGCATTATTGATCACACTCCAAGTGCCAAGAAGAGATCCCATGAAGTTGGATATAATAGGTACATCCAAATAATTTTGGCACATAGGAGACCTATGATGGCTTGCAGTAAGTGACATAAAATCCCTTCAATAGGCAGAGGAGAGGATGAGAAAATTACAAGAAAGATTGTAAGAGGTCATGGAGAAGATGTGGGATGTCACGAGGTACATCAGAGACATGCAAGATAAGGAAAGGATGGCACATTTGGAGCTACTAGGTAAAATATATTAGTTGTTGTAATGAAAATTTGAGAAAATGTAAGAAATTACAGAGTTTGAAATGAATTTTTTTGGATATCAGGATGAACCAGATGGAGGTATATTTCAACGAGATGTTGGAATTTGACAACTAATTATGTAAATATGTGTAAAAAAAATTGTATTTACTACCAAGTTGGTTTTATACTGAAACAACAGTTATGTAACGGAGGAGGCTCTTATAAAATGATGAAGACCTGAACTATTATAACCATGGAGAATAATTGTTGATTTAATAGAAAATCCAATCCCTTGCCCCGTGGATGTTTTCTCGACACTCTGTCAAGGTTTTACCATGTAAAACATTGTGTTTTTACTTGTGCCTTTGTATTTAGTTTCATTTATATAACTCTCAGTTAATTAACTACTTGGCCAATAATTGGTATCAAAGCCAAGTTGAGAGCTATTGAGTTGCTGTGAGAAACGTTATTGTTACAGAGAGAAATGATGATGCTGTCCCTGCCGACGTTGTGAAGAGGAAAGTAGCCGAGCACGCCAGTTTAATAGATAAGTCATCAAGCCTTCATCAAGAAAGTGCACCGCGAATACAACCACATCAAAAAGATTTGTGTTACCACTGTTGAGGAAGAGGGCTGCTGGTCGCTGGGAAAGAATCGAGCTTCTGGAAAGAGCCATCGCTGCTGCCAGTGAGGAAGTCGATTTTTCGTGAAGGGTCGTTTGTCTTCGATTGTTGAAGTTTGACTCCGCTGTCTACCTATCGTGAAGAAAGGTCGATTGTTGAAGTTTTGACGCTGGAGGTAAGAGCCCATCTATCTGAAAGAACTCTGTAATCTATGTGTGAAGTCTACTGAAAGAAAAAAATATATAAAATTTGAGATCTGCAGAGGCAGTGACCGAGCCCGTCATGTAGATTGCTAGCAGAGAGCCACTATTTCAAGTCTGTAATTTTTTTAAAAAAATGTTTGGGCAGCATCAAAATTCAGAGAGCCATTGTCAAAGTAGAAAACAATAGAGAGAATCGAAAAGCTTTTTGTTTGAAGCAAAGCTACTCTTTAAAAAGAAATCTAGGTAATTTTTTTTTTCTTTATAGCAGAAACAAAGATATTTTTTTTAATTGGAGTAGGGAAATTTCTGAATCGAGGATGAGTAGAGTATATTAAAAAAAAGGGGCAGAAGGATTTTTTTTCTCTGAAATTCTGAATTAAAAAGGATACAGGAAAATTCGAACAGTGTCTAAAGTTTTTTGTGGAATTTTTTAAGTCGATTAGGGTTTGAAGTTTTTTGTGGAAGTTTTTGGAAATTTATTAAAGGGGAACATAATTTTTTTTTAAGAAATCAAAGGAAGATAAATTAAGAGAAACCCTAGTTGAAAGATTGAAACCCTAGGAGGAAAGAAATGGCCAAGATGACGAATGCAAAGTTCAACTTGGAGAAATTCACCGGCAAGAACAAATTTGATCTATGGAAACTGAAAGTTATGGATTTGATGGTGCAACAAGGGTTGCACAAAGCATTAGACAGGGCAAATAAGAAACTTGCTAGCATGACAGATTTGGACTGGGACGACTTGGATGCCTGAGCTCTCAGTAGCATTAGGTTATGCCTGGCTGATCAAGTTCTCTTTAACATTACTGAAGAGAGTACATCGGCAGGTTTATGGGAAAAGCTAGAAAAACTATATATGACAAAATCGTTAACCAATAGAATTTATTTGAAAGGACAATTGTACAGTCTACGGATGAACGAGGGTACAAAAGTTGTAGAACATTTAAATATTTTTAATACACTTATATGCCAATTATCAGATATGGAAGTTAAAATTCAGTAAGAAGTCAAAGCTATAACCTTGTTGTGTTCTATTCTTGAGTTGTGGGACCACTTGTAACTTCAATAAGTTTGAGCACCGCTGATACTTTGAAATTTGAATCAGTTGTGGGAGTTGTCGTGTCTGAAGAAGTACGAAGGAAATCTACTAATGAAACAACTGCACTAGAAGCCATGATAGCCAGAGGATGGTCAAAGGAAAGAGGAGAAAAAGCAAGGGGGCCTTCCAGATCAAAATCAAAGGGAAATAAGTGTAAGGAAAAATGTTGGCGCTGCAATAAAATTAGACACGTTAAGAAAGACTGTTGGAAATGAAAAGAGTCTGATAACCTGAAGAAGGAAGCAAATCAGGTTGATTCAGGTATGATAGATGAAGTTTTATCTGCTGAATAATTATGTATGATAGATGAAAGTTTACATGTATGTAATGTCTCTCAGGATTTTGAAAGTTGGCTGTTAGATTCTGGTGCTTCTCATCACATGTGTCCACACAGAAATTGGTTTACTTCATATGAATATGTAAATGGTAGTTCTGTGTTTATGGGTAATAATGTATCATGTCAGACTGTTGGGATGGGAAATATCAGGATTAAAAGGTATGATAACACAGTTAGAACATTAACTAGTGTTAGACTTGTACCTAAATTGAAGAAAAAATTCATTTCTTTGGGAGTGGTGGATTCGGATGGTTATAAGTTTATAGGTTAGAATAGAGTGCTAAAAGTCTCTAAAGGCACCCTAGTTGTTATGAAAGAAGAAAAGATCAGAAATGTTTACAGACTCAAAGGTAGCACATAGGTCAGTGAAACAACAATTGTGTCAGAGGAAGAAGAAGAAGGTACTCGCCTATGGCATCAACAATTGGGTCACATGAGTGAGAAAGGTCTTCAGGTACTGATGAAACGTAAATTACTTTCTATTTTGAAATCCTTGGAGTTGGATTTCTATAAACATTATGCATATGGAAAACAGTGTAAACAAAGATTTAAAACTGGAAGTCATAATAGTAAAGAAATTATGGACTATATTCATTATGATTTGTGGGGACCATATCCTATTGTATCATATGGATGTGATTTATATTTTTTAACGTTTATTGATTATTTCTTCTGTAAAGTTTAGGTCCCTATGTTGAAAAAGAAAGATGATGTATTCAATGTCTTTAAACAATTTAAAGCAATGATAGAAAAAAGAACACACAAATCAATTAAATTTTTAAGAACTAACAATGGTGGTGAATTTACTTCTCTAGTATTTGAACAATACTGTAAGGATGAAGGAATTGTTAGACACAAAACTATTGTTTATACTCCTCATCAAAATGGTATTGTTGAACGTATGAATCAAATTCTTATGGAAAGAGCTAGATGCATGATCAGTAATGCTAACTCGCAAAAGGAGTTGTGGGCAGAAGCAGTATCCACTGCTTATTATTTAGTTAACATGTCACCTTCAATAGCAATTAATTGTAAAATTCCTGAAGAAGTTTGGTCAGGTCAGTCTTGTGACTATTCACATTTAAGGACATTGGTTGTGATGCCTATGTTCTTATTCTTAAAAATCAATGTTCAAAATTAGATCCAAAATCGAAATGTTATGTCTTTGTTGGGTATGACTATGCGGTGAAAGGATACAGGTTGTGGGATCCTACATCATGGAAGATATTCATTAGTAGAGATGTAACATTTGATGAATATTCACTTTTAAAATCAAATGTTGAAAGAATTGAACAGGAACAGGTATCGCTGAATCAACAGATTCAGTTGGAGGCTAGACCTTTTTTTGAAAGTCAAAAAGAAGGAGAGACTTCTAGAGGAAAAGGTGATGAAGATACAAAGGAAGCTGTTGAAGTTTCTAAACTAGTTCAGCAACCAGTCACTCTAAGAAGCTCTACAAGGGAAAGAAAAACTCCCAAAAGGTATGAAGGCTCTGCTTCATCTTTTGCTTTGATTACTGAAGATGGGGAACCTTCTTGTTATTAGGAAGAAGTAGATGATATAGATAGCGAAAAATGGAAAACAAATATGGAAGAAGAAATGGATTCCTTAGCCAAGAACAATACTTGGGATCTTGTAGAACTTCCTAAGGGAGAAGTGTTGTTGGATGCAAATGGGTCTTCAAATTGAAACGAAAATTTGATGGAAGGATCAAGAGGTATAAGGCAAGACTGGTAGCAAAAGGGTATTCTTAAGTTGAAGGTATTAACTTTCATAATATTTTTTCACTAGTTGTAAAACTTGTTTCTATTCATACTGTGTTGGCACTAAGTGCATTACTTAACCTTGAGTTAGAATAGTTAGATGTTAAAACAAATTTTCTACATGGTGATTTGAACGAAGAGATATATATGCAAAAGGCAGAAGGTTTTGTACAAGGTCGCGGCAAAAGGTTAGTTTGCAAGCTTAGGAAATCATTGTATGGCTTGAGGTAGTCTCCCAGGAAATGGTACAAGAAGTTTGACTCCTTCATGGCGAACTAAAACTTTATTAGAAGTGAGTATGATTATTGTGTATACTTCAAGAGTTTTAATGGCATATTCATTATCTTAGTTTTGTATGTTGACGATATTCTTATTGCAAGAAAAAGCATGGAAGAGATCAACAGGTTAAAGGCTCATCTCTCTAGTACATTTGATATGAAGGGTCTTGGAGCAGCAAAACATATCTTGGGCATGGAGATACACAGAGACAAGAAAAATGGTAAGCTTTGGTTATCACATTCGAAGTATGTGGAAAGTGTACTTGAAAAGTTATGTATGAACAATGTGAAACCTGTTAATGTTCCATTAGTGTCCCATTTTAAGCTTTCTTCGGTTTTGAGTCCTAGAACTGATGAAGAAAAGCAGTATATGTCTCATGTACCATATGAAAATGTTGTAGGCAACTTAATGTGTGCGATGGTATCTACAAGACCTGACATTTCACATGCAGTTGGAGTTGTCAGCAGGTTCATGGGAAATCTAGGTGAAGAACATTAGCGAGCAATGAAACAGGGGCTTCGATATCTAAGAGGCACAAGTGACCATTGCATCATCTTTAATGGTATTGAAGGATCAGTCTGTAGATATGTAGATGTTAATTATGCGGGTGATTTGGACAAAACGAGATCTACTACGGGTTATGTCTTTACTCCTATAGGTGGAGAAATTAGTTGAATGTCAAAGCTTTAAGAAACAATTGCGTTATCCACTACTGAAGCATAATATATAGCTACTTCAGATGCCAGTAAAGAAGCAACCTGGTTAAAGGGCCTACTTGATGAGATTGGAAGGATAGAGGAAAAAGTGAATGCACTCTGTGACAGTCAGAGTGCTATTCACTTGGTTACAATTCCGGTTTATCACAACAAGATCAAGGTATCATTTTCTCAAACATGTGATCGATAGCGGAAAAGTAGCTCTCAAGAAGGTCCATACATGGGAGAATTGTGCAGACATATTCACGAAGCCTATTACAGTAGAGAAGCTGTGATGGTGTTTAGATTCTCCTGGCTTGCAAAAGATATGATGAATGGGCATGGGCAAGGGATTAGGAAAATTGTTGTCAAGGTGGAGTTTGTTGGAATTTGACAACTAATTGAGTAAATATGTGTAAAAAAATTGTATTTACTGCCAAGTTGGTTTTATACCGAAATAACAGTTATGTAGCGGAGGAGGCTCTTCTAAAATTATGAAGGCCCGAACTATTGTAACCATGGAAAATAATTGTTGATTTAATAGAAAATCCAATCCCTTTCCCCGTGGATGTTTCCTTAACACCCTATCAATGTTTTACCAAGTAAAACATTTGTTCTTACTTGTTCCTTTCCATTTAGTTTCATTTATATAATTCTTGGTTAATTAACTGGTTGGCCAACATAAGAGACACATGACAATCAGGAAAACTCATAAACCAACAAGGAACCTCCAAGGAAGAATATTAGAAGCATAGTTAAAGGAGAATTGAAGGCTCGGGATGATATTCCCGAATGAGTAGAAGTAGATCTTGAAGCTGTTAGAAAAATAGAGAGAGATCAGAGAGAGCGATTAAACACATAACACTAAACACAATATGATTTATTGATCTCACAGATATTGAATATATAGGACATAACACAATTACTTCGACACATCTATATTAGGACTCCAACTTATAGCATAGGAATCAACAACTTTTAGATTGACTCCTTGTAACTCATACAATTACAACTCTCAAATACTAGGAAGTCATAGAAGCATTACATCCAATATCCGCTCTTTTCTTCACTACACTTTCGAGCCTCCCAGTTGATCCATTTAAGACATATCTACTTCAGACCATCATTGATGTACTTTGCAGAATTGACACTTCTCAACCTCCCAGAGTGTAGTGGTTCAATCTCGACACTGAACCATCCTATGGAACTATCATCATCTATTGAATCCACATCCCTTCACGACCTTCATCTATTATTTAGGATAGCATTCTGTATAGAGAATGTCTTCAGTAGAAAATTCTGCAACTTGACCTTGTATAAAATAACATGTACTAATGATCTGGAACACAACGGGTCATACCAGCTTGACCTTATTAAAACCTACCTGTGAATAATGTTCCTGAAACACGACGAGTCACATTCGTTAAATAATTACCTTGTTCTTTATGGTTCTACATATTTGATCATTTGTGAAATGTGTAAAACGTCGACCTTCATAGATTGATTAAAAAATTTACACATATCACTCGATCTTGATTATATGAAAAAAAAACACTCACAAATATAGTATATATAAATCACCATAGGAACAACTCTAACTACATGATTAATTAACATTGACATTTAATCTCACAGTGCGTAACATTCAGATGTTGAAAAGCCTTAGCAGGGCCCATACGAGAAATTGTTCTTGTTGTGGAATGGCCTGTCATGGGCCTAAGCCTAGTTCAATGCTCAATTTTATGGCTCACCAAATGGATTATACACGGATCTGTGATCCACACCAAACATATGATCTCTATTGTGTCCCAATATCGCCATTAATTTTACACCAGAACCATCCAGATCTCGTCCATACCATATTTGAAAAAAAATTACAAGTAAAAGTACCATTGATTAATGAAGGAGTCACTGTCACAATTGAGTACTGCAAAATCTCAATCCATTCCCATGCTCTGGATCTGAGGCGTTAGAAATGTCACGGGAACCTGCATTTGAAGGAGATAAGTTAACATTTCCTTTTTTGGTATTTCTTCCCTAGGAGCGTACACATAATAGAAAAACGCAATAGTTGGTGCGACTGTGGAAAGTCGATTTTACTAAAGAGTCTGTAGATCTGCAGCAGAATCTCTTCTTTGAACTAAATCATCTTTCCTACACACAGTAAGAGGTGATCCAACATAGATAGTTGTTTTGAGCAAATGAAGCCGCAGGAAAAATATTCAGTGGATTCCCTTGAGGAATCTCGCCACACACATCGCAATCTCACTAATTGTAGAAAGATGCATTCAATTTTTATCCTTTTTTATATTAAACTCATCTCTGCCATCAAAAAGGAGATGATCTGCAAACATTGGAGGAAATACCCCAAACGTGTTGGGGATTTTTCTGGTAAAATCCCAAAAACAAATAAAAACTGAACACACAGAGGCAATGCTCTATTTCCTTCTCTCCACAGGATCCTTTGCACAGGGAAGCTTTTAAAAAAATTTGTCTGAGAACAGAGTATTACATACCCAAAAAATATTTCTATTCATTAAAACAAAATGCCTGATACATATTCATCCTCTTTGCTGAGAGGGATTCACCAAAAACAACATTCATCCAACAAAATATTTACTCTGTCTCCTCTTGAGAATTTACACTGCTGGAAAAATTCTCATTTTCTTTTACTGCTATAAAACCCTTTTACATTTACTACTGTAAAATAAATTTTTACATGTGCAGTAAATCTTACATTACATTCACAAAAAAAATTTAACTCACACCATACAAATTTTCATGCTTCCTCCTCGTTTTCTCTATTGGCACTGCTGTGCATTCATATCTTTTCTTACCACAGGAAATACATAAAAATTTATCTGCTGCTCCCTTGTTCTTTCACTGCCGCGAGCTTCAGGTTCATCCCATGTGCAAAATTACAACAACACAGAGCACATTTTTCATTTGGCTCGTTATATTTTTTTTAACCCGCGCCTGTGTTCTACACTTCATTACCAAAAATGGTCAACGCATAAAAACATGAAACATTACTTACATAGTACACATATGCCATACAAAAATTACGTAACATGCATATGAGCCCATACCTCCGATATATAAAAAAACATTAAAATTTAAAACTCTTACCAATACTCCTACGGGCACATTTAATTCATTAAATTATTTTACCGGCGGTCAACGAAACTTGAATTTTACTCCACGCATAATTTTTAATGCAGGCTTGTATGCTACTTTGGTTGATGGACGGCTGGAATGAATATCGGGAGCCCACTTCACGCTGAACTTTAAGCTCTGAAATGTCAGTCCTACTGACGTATATAGAGGACCACGTGGCAGAGTATAATTGTATTGGGCTCGATTATACGGAAACTACTTTGTGACCAAAAGCGGTCTGATAAGTTTAGGTGGTTTGGAGGAGCGGTTTTGGCATTGTACAAACGAACGAACGCGGTTGAAATTACATTTTCAACACTCCCCTTTAATTTCAACTGTTGGGCATTCAGTCATACCCAAACACTTTCTCAAAAATTCAAAGATTTTCTGATCCAATGGCTTTGTCAAAATGTCTGCTACCTGTTCTTGAGTCCTGCAATGTTCTAGGACAATTTCTCCATTGTTCACCAATTCTCTGATGTAGTGAAACCTTGTATCAATGTGTTTCGTTCTCTTATGAAACACTGAATTCTTTGACAATGCAATAGCTGAGCTATTGTCAGAAAAGATCACTGTCGCTTTTGCCTGCTCTTGGCCTAAGCTCCTCAACATTCTTCTCATCCAAACTGCTTGACATGCTGCTGCTGTAGCTGCCACATATTCAGCCTCTGCTGTAGAAAATGCTACAATGGACTGCTTCTTAGAAGCTCATGAAATGGCTCCTGAACCCATATGAAAAACATAACCGGAAGTGCTTTTCCGATCATCTACACTTCCAACCCAATCACTATCAGTGTATCCAACTAAATTTGAACATTCTGAAGTAGTATATAAAATTCCAAACCTTTTGGTACCTTTAACATACCTCAAAATTCTTTTTGCTGCCTGCCAATGTGCCTCCTTTGGCCTCTCCATGAATCTGGAAATTAAACTAACAACAAACATAATGTCAGGCCTAGTTGCTGTTAAATACATAAGGCTTCCAACAATACTCTTGTACAAACTAGGATCAAAATCCTTGTTGTTGTCCTCTCTGCTGAGTTTTAATCCCATTACTGTGGGAGTGATCGCTACTTTGCATTCTTGCATGTTAAATCTGCCCAACACTTGATTTACATATCTAGCTTGTGAGATAAAAATTCCTTTTTCATTTTGATCTACTTCTATGCCTAAGAAGTATCTCAAGAAACCCATGCCAGTCATTTCAAATTCCTCTTTCATGACTGATTTAAAATTCTCAATGAGCTGATCATCATTACCTGTGAAAATAACATCATCAACATATAAGACAACAATTAAAATTTTACCATCTTTTTCTTTGATGTAGACTGTGGGTTCTCCCTCACATTTGTCAAATTCATTATCCAATAGATATGAATCTATCCTGCTGTACCATGCTCTTGGCGCTTGCTTCAGCCCATAAAGAGCTTTCTTCAATTTGCACACTTTGTGCTCTTCACCTTTCTTCTCATAGCCTAGAGGTTGTTCAATGTAAACCTCTTCCATTAACACTCCATTTAGGAATGCTGACTTCACGTCCATTTGGTAAACTTTCCATTTGTTTTGAGCTGCTATGGATAGCACTGCTCTCACGGTTTCCATTCTTGCAACCGGTGCGAAAGTTTCCTCATAATCTCTTCCATATTGCTGCTTGTACCCTTTGACAACCAGCCTTGCCTTGTGTCTTTCTATTTTACCTTCAGCATTGCTCTTGGTCTTGTAAACCCATTTCACTCCAATAACTTCTTTGCCTTTTGGTAGCTCAACCAAATCCCATGTTTTGTTTCTCTCTATGGCATTCATCTCCTCATCCATAGCTTTTATCCATTTCTTATCTTTAATTGCATCTTCGAAATGAATAGGATCATCAACATGACAATACAAGGCAAATAAGGAATTCATTCCTTCATCATAAATGTCACTTAGATTTCTAAACTTCTTACCTCTTTCATTTGGTGTGCAAGTGCTTGAAGATGCGCTTGAATTTCCTCCTTGTGGTGTGCTTGGAGAAGCACTTTCAT
Source organism: Pinus tabuliformis (assembly GCA_031772625.1). Taxonomy (NCBI): domain Eukaryota; kingdom Viridiplantae; phylum Streptophyta; class Pinopsida; order Pinales; family Pinaceae; genus Pinus; species Pinus tabuliformis. The sequence continues at coordinate 945,705,297 of CM062810.1, forward strand.
TTATCCTCAATGGTGTCCCTTGCTGTCCTTGTGTTGGCACTGCTGTTTGGGGATGCATTTCAACCACCTCCTCATCATCTTCATCATGAGACAAACAGTTTTTAACATTCACTGTTTTCTCTATGCTTCCATCCCAAGCTTCCTCTTCAATGAATTGAACATCTCTGCTGACAAAAAGCTTCTTGGTAGATGGGATATACAACCTGTAAGCTTTGGATTCCTCACTGTATCCAATGAAAAGACATTTCTCCCCTTTGCTGTCCAACTTCCTCCTTAGCTGATCTGGAATGTGTGCATAGGCCACACATCCAAAAACTTTCAAGTGGGTGACACCTTGCTTTCTCCCACTCCATGCTTCTTCCAGCACTTTGTTCAACACTGCTTTTGTAGGACACCTGTTCAAAATATACACTGCACAATTTACAGCTTCAACCCAATAATCATTTGGCAAATGCTTTGCCTTCAGCATGCTCCTAGCCATATCCATGATGGTCCTATTCTTCCTTTCAGCAACTCCATTTTGTTGTGGGGTGTACCTAGCTGTAAATTGTTTGTGAATTCCATTTTCTCTACAAAATCGTAGGAATTCCTTGGAGATATACATACCTCCTCTGTCAGTTCTCAAAACTTTTATATGCAGCCCGCTTTGGTTCTCCACAAGTGCTTTGAAATTTTGGAATTTTTCAAACACTTCACTTTTGTTTTTAAGAAAATATACCCAAGTTTGTCTTGTAAAGTCATCAATAAATGTTAGGAAATATTGGCTGCCTACTAATGATGGATTTTGCATTGGTCCACATAAGTCTGAGTGGACAATATCTAAGGGTGCCTTTGCCCTTATGCTTTTCCCTGATGGAAAACTTTCTCTATGTTGTTTCCCCAATATGCAACCTTCACAAAGGCTGTCTGGTTTCTCTATCAATGGTAATCCTCTTACCATTCCTTTTCTTCTTAACAAGTTTAGACCTCCAAAGTTGAGATGTCCAAATCTCAAGTGCCACAACCAATTTTCATCCTTTGGCATGCTTTGGAAAGCCTCTTGGGTGACTGCTGCAATTTCTCCTTTGTTTTTCAAATCTGCCCTTATTCTAAGAGGGAACATCTTGTTCCTTGTCATCTTCACTTCAGCAATGCATCGTTTGCTGGGTGCTATATCCATGATGGTGCATACATCATTTACAAAGAAAACATTGTAACCTTTTTGAACAAGTTGTCCAATACTCAAGAGGTTACATCTCATTCCAGGGACATAGTAGACATCTACTATGGTTTTCTTCTCACCCTTCTTTGTAGATATTTTTACCTCTCCTTTTCCCATAACAGAAATTTTGCTATCAGTTCCTAGTGTGACTTCTGATTTCACATTTTTATCTAGGGCAGAAAAGAGAGCTATGTTTCCTGTCATATGGTTGCTGCAACCTGAGTCTAAAAACCATATGTCCTCAATGTTTGTTTCAGCCATGTTACAAGCTAACAACACATTATCTTGGCTGATGTTTTCTCTAGTGACATTTGCATTTTGTCTATTACTCATATCATGTTGCTTCTTCCTACATTCACTGGCATAATTCCCATATTTTTTACAATAATAGCATTGGACATTGGATTTTTCATACCTTTGTCCTTGAGCATGATGTTGTCCTTTTTGTTGGTTGCTGCCTTGGCCTTGGTTCTGATTTGGATTGTTACCTCTTCCTTGAGCATTTGTTGGGCTGTTCCTTCCACCTCTATTCTAGCTTCTGCCTCTTCCTCTCTTGTTTCCTCTGCCTTGACCTCTTCCTCTTCCAAAGGACATCTAGGTTTTAAAGGCTTGCTCTAGAGATGAGTTTTCATTTCTACTCAACCTCTGCTCATGTGTTATCAGTGATGCATGAAGCTCATCAACTGAAAAGTTTGAGAGATCCTTTGTCTCTTCTATGGTGGTGACAATCACATCAAAATTTGAGGGTAGGACCCTCAACAGTTTCTCCACAATCCTACTTTCTTCAAGGGTTTCTCCATGAGTACTTATCTGTGTGACCAGACCAATCACATGTGTGAAGAATGAGTCAATGGTGTCTGACTCCTTCATGCTCAGATTCTCAAAATCTCTCCTCAGCAATTGTAGTTTTGCTGTCTTTACTTTCTCCATGCCTTGATAGGCTGTTTTGAGGGTTTTCCATGCTTCATTGCATGTCTTAGCTGCTGCTATCCTTGGAAACACACTCTGGTCCACTGCTTGATACAACAATACAATGGCTTTTGCATCCTTCTTCCTATTGCTCTTCAGCATATCTCTCTCTGCCTGAGTTAAGTTGTTAAATTGATTTTCATCTGCTGGTTCTTCAAACCCAGATTCAACAAGCTCGCATAGATCTTGTGAGACAAACATCTCATGGTTATTGCCCAATAGTCATAGTTTTTCCCATTAAACTATGGGAGCTGGGTATTAAACATACCCATACTAGTGCTGGTGCTAGCCATTCCTTGCATCCTCAACTATGCTTTAAATTTCTTGACTATGTGTTTAAAGCACTGACTGTTTCAGCAATAACAAAAAGAAAACTTTGAGGAATACCTGAATCTTTTGCCTGAGACTTCACTTTGCTGGAGAAGATTTACTACTGCAACAAAAGACTCCTCCCTTCAGCTTCTTGAACACCTTCAAAGAGCCTAAGCCTGCTCTGATACCACTGTTGGGGATTTTTCTGGTAAAATCCCAAAAACAAATAAAAACTGAACACATAGAGGCAATGCTCTGTTTCCTTCTCTCCACAGGATCCTTTGCACAGGGAAGCTTTTAAAAAAATTTGTCTGAGAACAGAGTATTACATACCCAGAAAATATTTCTATTCATTAAAACAAAATGCCTGATACATATTCATCCTCTTTGCTGAGAGGGATTCACCAAAAACAACATTCATCCAACAAAATATTTACTCTGTCTCCTCCTGAGAATTTACACTGCTGGAAAAATTCTCATTTTCTTTTACTGCTGTAAAACCCTTTTACATTTACTACTGTAAAATAAATTTTTACATGTGCAGTAAATCTTACATTACATTCACAAAAAAAAAAATTAACTCACACCATACAATTTTTCATGCTTCCTCCTCGTTTTCTCTATTGGCACTGCTGTGCATTCATATCTTTTCTTACCACAGGAAATACATAAAAATTTATCTGCTGCTCCCTTGTTCTTTCGCTGCCGCGAGCTTCAGGTTCATCCCATGTGCAAAATTACAACAACACAGAGCACATTTTTCATTTGGCTCGTTATATTTTTTTTAACCCGCGCCTGTGTTCTACACTTCATTACCAAAAATGGTCAACGCATAAAAACATGAAACATTACTTACATAGTACACATATGCCATACAAAAATTACGTAACATGCATATGCGCCCATACCTCCGATATATAAAAAAACATTAAAATTTAAAACTCTTACCAATACTCCTACGGGCACATTTAATTCATTAAATTATTTCACCGGCGGTCAACGAAACTTGAATTTTACTCCACGCATAATTTTTAATGCAGGCTCGTATGCTACTTTGGTTGATGGACGGCGGAGAACGACGAAGGCGATCGGATGGCTGGAATGAATATCAGGAGCCCACTTCACGCTGAACTTTAGGCTTCGAAATGTCAGTCCTGCTGACATATATAGAGGACCACGTGGCAGAGTATAATTGTATCGGGCTCGATTATACGGAAACTACTTTGTGACCAAAAGCGGTCCGACAAGTTTAGGTGGTTTGGAGGAGCCGTTTTGGCATTGTACAAACGAACGAACGCGGTTGAAATTACATTTTCAACAAAATGTTGGAGTTTAATTGACCCGGATAAAAAAAAATCCTTTGCAACTGAAGCATATTGATGTGAAATCCAAACAAAGAACTAGGGACACTTCTGCTCAATTTACAGAAATTGAGATCAACATACGTTAACAGTAGCATACCCCCTGTATTCTGTATACAAAAGATGAGATCAACATACGTTAACTGTAGAACACCCCCTGTATTCTACATTCCACTGCTCAATTGGTTCTTGGAAAGATCAAGATATTCAAATGATGACGGCAAAGAACATATGGAGCTGGAGAGCGCATTCTGCTTGAGATCCAGACACACTAAGGGAGTCAGGTTCTGGTTAGGTATCGTCTACCTTATTCTGTGCCCTTCTCAGAAGCATTGCAACAACAATGAAATTGCCCAGCCTAATATGGAAGAAGGATCATTCCATCCAAGTCCTCAACACCACGAAACTATTCAAATCTACACAACGGACAGATCTATAGACACGGGAACCAAACAAATTTCACACACTAGGCTATATTAACCTAATCAAAATTATTCTCACAGCTATTAAATCTCACACACTATCCTAATTTATTTACAAAGCAATCACATTCAAAGCTCCCTCACGTCTTTCTCGTCTTCTGGCGAAGGAGTTACGTTGGTATCATTTTTGATACCATGTTAAAAAAAAGAGAGAGCTGAGAGAGTGATTAAATACAAAACACCAAACACATTATGATTTATTTATCTCATAGATATTACATATATAGGACATAACACACTTACTTCTACACATCTAGATTATGACTCCAACTCATAGTATACAAATTAGATTAACTCTTCCTAACTCATACAATTATAACTCACAAATTCTTGGAAGTAATGGAATCATTACTTCCAATAAAAGCTAGACCTTTGGTGCCTTGATAGTTTGAACTACTCTCTCCTTTGTTGAGGTAATGCAAATTCGTTTCAAGATATATGGTATAAATTTGTATAAGATAATGAATAAAAGAGATCTTAGGTATAGGAAAGAAATATTTTGAACATATATATACATTGCATCATCATAACAAGCTCATTTAATCCATCTTTTATTATAATATAAAAATGCTTTATTATAATATAAAAATGCTATCTATTTCTTTAATATATATATATGATTTGTAAAAAATTGTAAATGATAAGAAATAAGATTATAGATTATTATAAAACAGATTGTAATATAGAAAATATTATAAATATTAACAAGTTAAGATTACAACTTTGCTTAGGTTGAAAAATTAAATTATTTTACATAGTGCTATTAAATGATATATGGAAAATCATCTCCACCTCTATTTAACATGGTAATTAATATAAGTCGAACATGGTAATTAATATAACTCGAATATATGGCCTAAAATCAATTTATATTGTACTATTTAAACATCATATTCGTTTTATAAACTTAGTCTACCACCCAAAAGGCTATGTCAAATGCATAGATAGAAAAAAAGGATATATTAATCATAAAAATTCAATGTGAGCCCAAGAAACAATATGACGATATTATTATATCTAGACACATTATTAATGCAAATAAATTTTTTGTTTATAGTTTTAAGCCGCAACCCATATATATTATGAAATGGGTACTAACTACAACGTTAATGGAAAACTTTAAATCCGTATACTTTAGTACAATAGTACTCTTCGCAAAATAGTAAGTGGAAAATTTCACTACATTCCACATTATGTGAATTATTATTTATATATGTTTTAACACCAAAATTACACCTTTTATGAAATTAATTGGGTTGAGAAATACTCGGGCCTTAATGGGCATGTGGGGAGGTAGGGAATTGGAGAAGGAAGTTCAATGGTATGATCAATAATTTTGCATCCAGACCATGGTTACTATTATTTTTATTTTATAGATAATTATTAATGGTTAAATATTTAGCGATAATAAACATAAAATAATGGATGTGTCTTTTTATCTATCTAGGGAGAGAATCAATGCTAGATTTAGTTTTTGAAATAATGTGAATGAGAGTTCATACTACAACATTTGTGAATTAGCATTTTTTTATTATCCTTCTAAATATGAAAGATATATTTACATCTATATTTTCTTGCCTCAAGTAAAATTGTTTTTAGGTAAATTAGTTATGAATCAATATGAAAAAAAAAACTATTTATTGAAATATCACATTAACTAAAAGTCTACATAGAAGATTTTAACACCTCTCATCTTCTTAGGTTGTTTACATATGGCTTTTTTTATGGAGGCTTCCTAAAAGCATTGGCCTCTCATTGTATTTTATTACAACTAAGCTTATTAAAGTTTTGGCATAAGTACTAAAAAAAATTTATGTCCAATATTTGTTATAGTTTAGTATGGATTACTTTATATTTAAAAATTAAGATAATTAACATGTAATCCCAACGATAAAAAATGAGTAAATTGACCAACATCAATGTCTTTGTAGCATATTTCTTGGCTTTCTAACATATTTCCTCGAAGCCATGATTAAAAAAGTATTGTATAAAATTAAATAAATTCATTTATATGAAAACTTATAGATGGGAAGGAAAATACATTCTCACACATGTAAGTTACTAGCTTATTATTAAAAGGAAAAAAATGTTAACTATAGTTTTATGCAGCAACCTACAAGATATTGAAGTAGTAACTTTAACTTTAATGGCGAAACTTTGGGTATATAAACCTAGGCACAATGGTACTAGGAATTTATTGTGTGAAAAATAGCGTCTTTAGAATTAAGTGAACTAATATTTAGATTTAAATATTTTGTCATAAAGCGTTTTTTTTTTAGTATTTTGACAAATGTTCGTATTTCACGTAAATATTTGGGAAGGTTTGTGAGAATGTATGGAGGTGTAGTAAGAACTTAAGATGGGGAAGGAAAATACATTGTCACACATAGCTTATTATCAAAAGAAAAAAAAAATGTTAACTATAGTTTTATGCGGCAACCTACAAGATATTGAAGGAGTAGTAACTTTAAGTTTAATGGAGAAACTTTAGGTATATATACCTAGGCAGGCACAGTGGTACCTATGTATTTTAATGTGTGAAAAATTTAGCATCTTTAGAATTAAGTGAACTAATATTTAGATTTAAATATGTTGTGATAAAACATTTTTTTCAAGTATTTTGACAAATGTTTGTATTTCACGTAAATATTTGGTAAGGTTTGTGAGAATGTATGGAGGTGTAGAGGTGGAGGTGAGAGTTAAAACATAGGGTATGTCACTCTATATTGAGGACATGATACATAGAGAAAAATTGGAGTTTCTATGATTTTTAATCTTTTTAATTCAAATTTAAAATATGAATTTACAAATTTTATTAATATTATAATCCAATGATGTGTAATTTCTTTGGCCAGAAAAATGGTTCCTTAGCCTCATCGTTGGGAGGGTTATTTGTTGTTCCAATTTACAACACAGTATTAATCAATTTAAATATTTTTATCAATCTATCTTATTATTCCCTCCAGTCTATGAAATGAGTCTATATTTTAATTTGATATCTATAAAATAATTTTTGTCAACCGATGAAAAAGATACAACGTTTAAAAAAAGTTATGGCCTTATATGTTCTCTTCTCGAAACATTGTTCTATATTTTCTATTAATTTCTTAGGTTAACAGGTATCATCATTCTTCTTTCTTTCCAAGTGAAATAATATGACATTACTTCATTAAAATTAAATTTTAGTTACATTATGTAATATTTCTTTTCTGTTATGAGTGTTAGATTATATATTTTCATAGTATCCTTCATGGTATTAGTTTTAGATAACATTTAGTCCATACTATGGCACAATCTTGCTATTGATTTAATGGTAATGTGCTTATTACCATGGTCGACATGGTTATAACAAGCAATGTATTTTTTTATGTTATAGAATGGTTGACCATGTTTAATCACTGTTGACTATATTTAACCATTGAGACATTGATCATGGTTGATCATGATTGACTATAGAGATTGATTGACCATTATGTGTAACCATATTCAACCATAAAGACCTTGGTTGACCATGTTTGACTATTCCAACCAAAGATATTTTGATTGACCACTATGGTTGTTTATGGTTGATTGTGACCAACCACGGTTGACCATATTTAACCACGGTTTGTGATGGTTGGCTAAATTCAAACATAGAGACGTTGATCATGGTTGACCATATTCAACCATAGAGACCTTTATCATGGTTGATGATATTCTATGATGGTTGATCGTGGTTGACCATATTCAACCATGGTTGATCATGCTTGATGATGGTTTACCTTGGTTGATCATGGTTGGCCCTAGTTGATCATGGTTGACCATAGAGACATTGATTGACCATTATCATTGACCATATTCAACCATAGAGATCTTAGTTGACCATGTTCGACCATTATAACTATAGAGATCTTGATTGACCATTATGGTTGATAATAATTCATTATGACCAACCAAGGATTACCGTGGTTGACCATATTCAACTTGTTTAACCATACACGACCATGACTGATCATGATTGAACATGGTTTACAATCTCTCACTATCGTTGATCATAGTTGACCGTAGAGACAATGGTTAACTATTATGCTTAACCATATTCAACCATCGATACATTGGTTGACCATGTTCAACCATTCTAACCATAGGGATATTTATTGGCCATTATGGTTGCTCATGGTTGATTGTGACTGACTAAGGACAACTTTACTTGACTAAGGTTAATAATGTTTGACTTTGGTCAACCATAGTTGACTATCATTGAATATGGTCAAATTATGTTGGTTGATGTGGCTAACAAAGGATGACCTTAGATGACTACAGTTCACAATGTTTGACTTTGGTCAACCATTGTTAAACGTAATTGAATATGGTTGAGTTTTGCTGACTAAGTGTGACTATTGTCAAATATGGTAAGCATAGCATTGACTAAGTTTGATTATGGCCAACTATTTAACCATTGACTATAGAGATTTACTTTGATTGGCTATGTTTGACTAAGGTGGTTGAATATGTTTGACTCTTAATATTAATAAATAATAATAATACATGATTATGTTTGATAATAGTTGAAGAGTGTTGACTGTCAAACATAGTCGAACATAGTGAAACATAGTCAACCATATTAGTAAACCAATGTGTTTTAAACCATATTTTTTTGTTTGTTTGTCAAGTTGTCTGTGATCTTCTAGGCTTGACCTGTGGCTTGAGGAGCTATGACCCAGGGGCATCTAAGTTGTCAAAGCGACCTGGGGATCGCACCCTGCTTGGGCCACACCAGCCCTTAGCTGACTGAATTTTTAGCATGTCTCCTCCCCCCTAGCACAAGGCACAACCACCCCCTGTGAGATTTGGTCCTGGTTTTCCTTGCTGATGAGGCCCATCCTCAACCAGTTGTGCTAGTGGGACTTGATGTGTTTTAAACCATATTAATAGTAATATTATAAACATTTTAATTAAATGTTAACTATGGTTCAACATGGTTTAACCTTAGGTGAAAATGCCCTGTTTAAACATGGATGAACATTGCTATGTTTAACAATTGTTTGACTTTTTTTTAGCACAATTGGTTATAGTTGTCCATGTTCACTATGTTTAGACATTGTAGACTATGTTTTCAATTTGAATAAGTATGGTTAACAATTGCATGACTATTACTGACCACAGTTTGACTATAGTTGATCGTGATTGACTATGATTTAACATGGGTTGACTATAATTGACCATTGTGCGACCATGGTTTGACTATGTTCAACCATACTTGAATACCATCGACTATCATTGACCATGGTTTCAATACGGCTTGACTATGGATGACTGTATTTTGTTTATGATTTTTCTATTGTTGACCATGATTTGAATGTGGTTACCATCGTAATGGTTGTTGTTGATGTTTAACCATGGTTTAGCTATGGTTAACCATAACCTAGCCATACACTATATACTTACATGGTTAACACTTTGCAATAGGTCTCCATGACTAACACCTAGAAAATGGTGTCAGTTCGGGAAAATTGGAGACCATTTAAGTCCATATTGGAAATAACTACCAATTGCACCAGATGCTGCAAAGGAAACTATGTAAAGAAATACCATATATAAATAGTTATTGCTTCTTTGATAATTGTTGAAATATAGAAAAATATCAACAAAAGGCAAGGACCATGCTACAAAAATTTCTTATGTGTTTTTGTTATGATTGTTGACTTTCCTTTGTATTATTTCCTTCATGGTCCTTGAAACTATTCAAAAGATCACATTTCTCTTTACTACTAATATCCTTGGTGTCTACCATGTTCTTGTTTTCATCTAACAAGTTTCACTTAAGAAAATCTAACCTATGTCACACAGTTGAGAATAATGTAGAGATCACTCAACAACAATTAAACCATTTTATCTTGAAAATCAAGCAAGTGTGATCCATAAGCACCACAACGAAAATACTACTTTTTTACATTAAAATACCACACCTCACATTGGTTTTAAAATAATTTCCCTAAAATTTATATAACCTAATATCTATCTAACTTGTTAAAACATGAAAGGGTTATGCAACATCACGTCATGAATATGCAATGTGTTATATTCTTCATATATACATCATAATTTGGTGCATTTAAGGGCTCACAAGACATTTAGAGTGAATATCAAGTCAAGAACATTTAATATAACCTCATAATATATAAAAGGTCTCTCCAAAAATTTATGTTCATTACTAGTTGATTTAGATAAATGCATCTCTCACTCAAACATAAGTACGGTAGGTGAAATATTTTTAATCATTGAAAATTTTCATTTTTCACAACATTCTACACACTAGTGCAAAGTTTGTTGAACCATAATTACAATCCATTGCACAAAGATGAAAAAATACAAATGGAAAACCATGCAATTTAAATAGAAATATCATTATTATGAGATGAGACGTATATGACATATGACAAAATTCTGACAAACATATATGAAACGTTTTTGCTATTGAGTATATATATTAAATTTGATAAAAAAGATTTTGTGAACTCAACACGAGATGCTATAAACTATAACATAAATTTATTTTACTAAACTATAACATAAATTTATGTCAATTGAAAATTTAGAGAATATTTGGAAGATCAAAAGAAATCTCAAACAATCCATATAAAAATGCTCAATATAAATAAGACAAGTTTAGAAATTGAAGCTAAATATTGGCATCAAGATTCAACAATAAGAATACAAAAAAAACTTGGTTAAGAAAGCATAAATTGTATATTCCATTCAATATCCACAACAGAACAGACGAAAAGATAATTCCACATACTGACCATATTTACAACAACATGAAAATCCAAGGCAATGATAACATTAGCTGCTAGAAGAGAATGTCTCCTTATTACATGAGTTCTCTTCTCCTAAACATATGGACTCGACATTCGAGAATTAAAACGAAGCTTTTCTTTTGTAATCTCAGTAGTATTCATGTAACTTAGAATCGATGGAATGCCTTGAGAAGCATGTTCATTATGCTTAGTTTTAACAGATCCAAATGAATCGTGTCTTCTTGTTGGACTTATGCTCTACCATAGGAGTCTCAACCTCACTCTCGGAGGTTAGGTGTACACTATCATGATTGGTGGGTGTAAAGTCTTCATTTTGAACAAAATAAGCTATCCTTTGTTGCAACGAGGCCTCTTTTGGTGAAATTATTTCAGTTGTACTTATTGAAATTGTTTCATCCTATCACTCCGAGATCGAAAAAAAGCATATCACTAGGAGTAACAAGCAATTGATCCATATTTCTTCTATATTCCATGTTGTATATTGATAGTAAGATCCATTCCATATTATCTTGATAGTATAAAAATATTTCATTCATGGAAGAGCGAGACCTCAAATATTGAAGGTCTTATTTTCACCTGATCTCATTCTACAGGGCTCCTCCCTCTCGGGATGTTATTGAGGTTTTCAAGTGCTATGGATTCCAACTCTGGACCAATGTTGCTTTTATCCATTAGAGTAGGGTTCAGTAGTAGGCTCCACCAAGAGAAATATTCACATAAATGAATGAATGAAGTGCAGCCGTGCCATCGTAGGTGGGTAGATACAACAACTGCAACCAAATTCATAGGGGGATATAATGACTCGACCTTTTCGGTGCTACCACTACAACAAAACCAGCGATTAGCGTCCCTTTTTACTTCTTTTTTTGCATCTAGAGCCCATTTTTGGTGCTATTTGCATCCATTTATCAAATATGGTGCAAAACTTGACACAAAATTTGCATCAAGTTTTGCACCAAATCTTACACCAAATTTAGCACCAGGTATTGCAATAGGTTTTGCACCACGTTTTGCACCAAATTTTATGCCAAGTTTTATGTCATCCTTTGCACCAGGTTTTGTTCCAGGTTTTGCATCAATTTTGGCATCTATTTCTGTTTGACATACTTTTGCATCCTCATTTGCATCCACTTTTTGCACCTACAGTTGCATCAACTTTTGCATCCTTTTTTAAATCATTTTTTGCATCCATTTTTTCATCCATTTGTGCATCACTTTTGCGCCACGTTTTACATCGAGTTTTGTGTCTAGTTTTGCATATAATTTTGCATCTACTTTTGTTGCATCCACTTTTCCATCTTGTTTGGCATCCATATTTACATCCTCTTTTGCATCTATTATTGTACCCACTATTGCATCTAATATTTTTGTGCCACAATTGGCGCCTAGTTTGGCACCTCCTTTTGCACCCACTTTTGATTATAATTTTGCATCCACATTTGCATCCTCATTTGCATCTAGGTTTTCATCAACTACTACATCTATTTTTGCATCCCTTTTTGTATCCAATTTTGGACCAGGATTTGCATCGGGTTTTGTGTCTCGTTTTGCATCTACTTTTGCATCGACTTCTATTGCATCCACTTTTGCATACAATTTTGCATCCACTGTTACACCCATTTTAAATTTCACTTTTTGCATCCCTTTTTACATCTTCATTTGCATCATACTTTGATTCTTTTTTTTCATCTATCATTACATCCACTTTTGTTATGCCATAATTTGCACCATGTTTTGCACTCACTATTGTATCCACATTTGCTTCCAATTTTGCATCCATGTTCACATCCTCTTTTGCATCAAATATTGCATCTATTTTTGCATCCACTTTTGTGTCAGGTTTATGCATTGGGTTTTACATCTCGTTTTGTATCTACTTTTGCATCTACTTCCATTGTATCCATTTTTTTCATCCAATTTTGTTTTGCCTGTTGCATCAATGTTTGCTTCCACTTTTACATCCATTTTTGCATCTTATTTTGCATATTTTTTTTCTATTGTTACATCCACTTTTGTTGCACCATATCTTGCGCCTACCATTGCAACCACATTTGCTTCCACGTTTGCATCCTCTTTTGTGTTCAAGTTTGCATCAGATATTGTGTATGTTTTTGCATCCCCTATTGTATCCACTTTTGTTTCATCCATTTTTGCATCTACTTTTGTGTCCGTTGTTGCATCCACATTTGTTTCACCACAGTTTGTGCCAAGTTTTACACCTACCATTGGACCCATGTTTGCTTCCACTTTTTCCTTCATGTTTGCATCCAAGTTTGCATTGACAACTGCATCTACTTTTGCATCCACTTTTGTGTTAGGTTTTTCATGTTGTTGTGCATCTACTTATGTTGTATCCACTTTTCATCCAATTTTACTTCTATTGTTGCCCCCATTTCTATGTTCGCTTTTGCATCCCTTTTCCAACACTCATCATATTTTCTGCATTGATGATATTCCTTATGGCATTGACAATTATGAACAATTGATGACAATGTCAATAATATTGACAATGATGAAAATGAAGATGATGGCGATGACATGAATTGTGATTATGATGATAAAGACGATAGTGGTTACAATGACATTAATGATGATGATGGCAATGATTATGATGATGACGACGCTAATGACCTTGGCGAATCTTCCCAATTTTAGATGTTGTCATTGTCATAATCATAAGCATTATCTTTGGTGTCATCATCATCATTTTCATCTAGGTCATCATCAAAAACAATAATGGCATGAATGATGATGATGATTACAACAATGTTGATAGAAATTACATTAATGATGATGATGGGGATGATAAAAATGACAATGACGATGATAATGGTGGTGATGATGATGATCATTGATCATCTCTCAAAAATAGAGTTGTTATTTCTCTTACGTATATCAATGTGTCCTAAACAACCCTTTTCTAACACTGATCACATTTTTTGGGTTGATGATATTTCTTACAACGTCTATAATTATAAACAATTGCAAACAATGTCCATAATGATGATGATGATGGAGCTGATGATGATGGCATGAATGGTGATTATGATGATAATGTAATGATGGCAATAACGATGACAAGGATGATGGTGATGATGATGACAATGATTATGATAATGAGAATGAACAATTACTAGTTTCACTACCATCTTCTGGATACATATTACTATCATACTTTTTAAATTTTCTGTCTCTCTTGAGGTATCTTACTATAATGGTGTTGTCAACACTAGAAAGATATCTTGTTGTAATGGTGGTTCTAATGTTAGCACTAGCAAAGTTTTTGTTAAATTTTGGTTAAAAAAAATCGATTTATGCAATTATTTTGACAATCTATGTAAAAAAGTAAATAACATCCAATTATTTTGACTGTAGTCCCATTGATTATCATGAATTCACCAGTCTGAAGACCATCTTCTACATACATATTATTATTAAACTTTTTGCATTATATCCCTCTTATATCTTGTTGTAATGGCAGTATTAGCACTAAAAAAATATCTTGTTGTAATGGTGATGTTAGTATTAGCACTAAAAAAATCACTAAATTTTGGTAAAAAAAAGTTTATCATTTATTTATTTTTAATTTGGGAAATTTTTGTTTTTATTTTTTTTGTTTTTAATTCTATTTTTATGCAGTAATATTTTTTTTGGTTGAATTTTGGTAGTAACTAGTTTTTGGTCGAATCATATGTATTAACCATGTTATTTATGCTACAAGTCTAATTGTTGGGACAAAATTGCTCTTTCAAATAAGTTGCAAAAGCTATTTTACATCCATTGTTGCACCCATGTTTACACCCACTTTTACATCCCTTTTTTCATCCTATTTTTCATCTTCATTTGCTTCTTTTTTTGCATCTATCATTACATCTACTTTTGTTGTGACAAAATTTGTTCCATGTTTTGCACATACTGTTGTACCCACGTTTGCTTCCAATTTTGCATCCATCTTCACATCCTCTTTTGCATAAAATATTTCATCTATTTTTGCATCCACTTTTGTGTTGGGTTTTGCATCTCATTTTGTATCTTCTTTTGCATGTACTTCCATTTCATCCATATTTTGCATCCAATTTTGTTTCTCATGTGGCACCCGTGTTTGCATCCACTTTTACATCCCTTATAGCATCTTGTCTTGCATCTAAGTTTGCATATTTTTTTGTGTCTATTATTACATCCACCTTTTTTGTGCTATTATTTGTGCCATATCTTATGCCTATCATTACAACCCACATTTTCTTCCACTATTGCATCCATATTTGCATCCTCTTTTGTGTCCAAGTTTGCATCAAATATTGTTTATGTTTTTTTCATCCCATTTCGAATTTACTTTTACATCCACTTTTGATTTGTCTAGTTTTGCAACTAATTTTGTGTTCACTATTGCACCCATGTTTTGGCCCATGTTTACATCCCCTTTTTCATCCAGGTTTTCCTCCTTTTTGCATTCAAGTTTGTGTCCCTTTTTTTTCACATTCATTGGAGTATCCACATTTGTTTCACCACAATTCATGCTAAGTTTTATGCCTGCTATTGTGCCCATGTTTTCTTCCACTTTTTCATCCATGTTTGAGTCCTATTTTGTGTTCAAGTTTGTATGAACTATTGCATCTACTTTTTCA
Organism: Pinus tabuliformis; assembly: GCA_031772625.1. Taxonomy (NCBI): domain Eukaryota; kingdom Viridiplantae; phylum Streptophyta; class Pinopsida; order Pinales; family Pinaceae; genus Pinus; species Pinus tabuliformis. Next base: position 945,721,047 of record CM062810.1, read on the forward strand.
TCCACTTTTGTTCAATTTTTCTGTCTTGTTCTACATCTACTTATGTTGTGTCCACTCTTCATCCAAATTTACGTCTATTTTTAGCCCCATCTTTTTGTTTACTTTTGCATCCATTTTCCAACACACATCATATCTTTTGCATTGATTATATTTCTTATGACATTGAAAATTATGAACAACTGATGACAATGTCAATAATTATAACGATGATGATAATGAAGATGATGACGATGACATGAATTGCGATTGTTATGATAATCACAATGATGATAAAGACGATGGGATTTACAATGACAATGATGATGATGCTAATGACCTTGGCCATTCCTCCCAATTTTTAAATGTTATCATGGTAAAAATCATAATAATTATCTTTGGCGTCATCTTCCAAGTCATCATCATCTAATCATCATTATCATTATTTTCATCTTGGTCATAATCAAGAACAATAATGGTATAATGATGATTATGATGTTCATGATGAAGATGACAAAAATTATGATAAAACTTATATTAGCTATGATGATGGGGATGATGACAATTATAATGACGATGATAATGGTAGTGATGTTGATGATCATCAATCATTTCTAAAAAATAAAGTGGTTATTTTTCTTTCATATATCATGTGTCCTAAGGTTGGTGATATTTCTTATGATACCTATAATTATGAACAATTGACGACAATATACAAAATCATGATGATGATCATGATCATGAAGAAGACATGAATGGTGATTATGATGATAATGAAATGATGACAATAATGATCACATTGATGGTGGTGATGATGGCAATAATGAAGATGATGACCCTCCCTCTAAACTAGCGAGGTACTCATAATGAGACAAAAAAGTACTCTCAAGTTGAAATATTCATATAAGAAGGGATCTAGATTGATAAGCATCAATGACGATTTACATCATCATAGCCAAAATTTTCAAAATAGTAAGGCCTTGACTAACAAGTTTATCTCTCCATTAGATCAGAGCACAATGTTGGGAGGCATAAATTTGGACACCACTGCCTTTCAAGGCACTTACCCCACCAAGATGTTTACCAGGTATGTCCTCACATGATCATTTCCTAATCCACTATCATAATATTTGACACCAGAAAATGTCAATCCTCATGACTATTCTTATCTTGGATTAATGTACTTGAATTATGGCGATTAGTCCTAGTCAATGTCCAAATTCTCAAAGAATATTGGTCCCAGATGTTTATCCAATCCACCATTATCCCTACTAGTGCCTTTACTAGGCTTACGATTGTTAATCCTAGCCATAGTACATGACACATGGATAACATGGTGTCTACCCTCACTCCCTCTCAACCAGGGAGGAAACATCCACAAGCATAAGATTTTCTCAAGAATACCCATCATTTTCATAGAGAATAACATCATTAATTTGTTTTCATCACATGACAACTTTATGATTAAGCATTCATAGATTTGTGGCAAAATATTTCCCCTTTTGTATTTGTGATGAAATACAATAAAAAAGTGAAAGCCAAAATCATTAAACATACACTATATTGATTTATCTAAGTCTAAACTCTAAGGTTGAAGTGAAAATTCATGTAAATCTTATATCTATGAGTTGTGCCAAACTTATGAAAACCTTATTCCCTAAGTCCTATATATAAGAAAATGAAAAAGAAAGAAAAATAAGGGCCAATAAATGGTAACTCATGTATTCACTCCCTCTTTGGAAAATATATGAATATATACACTCCTAGTCACACTTGATCACATGTATGTGATGGTTAAATCATGAATTCTTCTTTTCTCCTTGCATTTTCACTTCATCATTTAAGCACCTAATTGAGGATCTAAGGAATGTTTGTTTCCGAAGGCTTTCATGTCTACTCTTGGTTTAGTTATGTCACACTACTGTCAATTTATGTGACAGAGTGAAATACATAAGTTTGTGGAGTTATTATAGAGGTGTATTGAGTTCGTAACCACACACACATGTATTACATCTCATTGATCCACATGTGTGGGTTGGAGACTCATTTCTTGACAACTTTAATGGAGACTACTTTGTGGCTTTAATGGTATAGCTTACAAAATATCTTGTTAAACATTTCGATTCATTCTTTCTTTTCCTCGAGACACTTATAATATTGAAGTCACTCCCAACAATCCATGGAGATGGGGAGTATAAATTACTTGTGCTAGAAATAGAATTGAGAAATAGAGGTTTTCCATTTGCGATATTGGAGTCATAGACATTGGATACATGGTAGTAGTCCTCAATGTCAATTAACTAAAATTGTATTGTCATAATGTGAAAAGAGGTAAACATATTGGTAACCTTGATGTCTTAATCATTTCAAATAATAACCATTCCACCCAAGTATCTCTAAGCATCAATCACTACTACTTGGAAATTCCTCCCCCATTTTCTAATTATATGAGGTTGAACCTCACTTAATATTTTTGCTTCTTATATCAACATTATTTATGGGTGCTTTGCATACCATTTTTCTTTTAGGAGTTTGTTTTCGCTTACTATTGACGCCCCTCATGTTCCAAGACTATTTTCATCAAAAATTTACATAGAAAGAAAGTATAAAGTGACTAAAAAGAAACATGTCTCAAGATTTAAGTGCTTGGATAATTCCACTTCATGACTCCTATATTTCCTTAACCTGGGACCAAATGGTGAACTTGATGGCCTTAAGGGAAATTGATCAATGAAAATCTAAAAAAGAGGTGATTTTTGACTTTATCACATACAATTTAATATACTAAAAAAAATATCCATAACAATTTCATCAATCAATGAATCATTAAAAAAATTATCCAAAACAATTTCATCAAGCAAAGAATCATTGCATTATAAAATACAATCTATAAACATTTTGGGAAAGTTTTGCTAAAACATGCTTAAAAATCAGCATATTTAATATTAATATTTAACAATAATATGGACAATAACACATTTTGATAAATTAAATAACATATTATCAAGCCTAAAAAATGTCACTAACTGAAAACTACAAAGCATGCAACTAATGGAAGTGACCACTCAAGGCCACCACAAGACAATTAATCTATTAAGACCAAGATTAATGGGGACAAAGATCTATAAAGGACAAAGGAAAACCTATTTTAAATTTATTGTTTTATTAGCCTGGTTCAAGATGAACATTTCAAGATATCATGAAGAACATAATTAGTTTTATTGCATTAAGAAAACCCAAGCACATTCTATAACTTAGCAAGAAAGAGATGTATAACACCCATCTCAGCAACACGACACATGACATTAAGTTACTTTACTATATATAATTTAAACTCCTATCATAAAATCACAAATTTAGCATGAATGGAATGTTTAAAATCCATTTTTATAAAAACAAAATATAATTTTTCTTATAGAAAAATATACAAAAAACTAAATATATTTTTCTAGAAAAAAAAAAATACTAAAACTAAATATATATTTAAAAAAAAACTAAAACATAAGCAAACTAGAATTTGAATTTGACATTCTTGGTCACTTTCGGAAACATATGGTGGAATGTAATCTCTTTATCCTCATCTTTAGCTTTTTCCTAAAAAATAAAAGCATACAAAAGTGGGAAAGATCCATAAAGCATGGGGAAGCTTTTTCCTAAGCACAAAAGCATCTAAAAAGTGGAAAATTCCTTTTTTATATGAGGAAACATTATTCACCCAAAAGATTTTTCCCAAATTGAACTAATGAGGAATTTTGGAAATCTTCATAGCCTCCACTTTCCTATATATTAGAGGCTTGGCTATTGAAAAAATGATGGGAATTTTGTATTGTCACGCTCTTGAGATCTGTCTTGAGAGGGAGAGTTTTGGAGCTATGAGTTGGGGGAGGTGATGTTGCAACTATATCTGATTGTTGTAACTTTCCTCCAACTCCTTTATTCATATAGATCAGTTGTTCTTCCTTCCATATGTTTCTATTCATTCTTTACTTCTTCTATTTAACTAATGTATGCATGGGCTTTTGGTTTATATTTATTTATTTAATAATATTTATATGTTTTTTATAGTTTTTATTATTAAGATATTATTATGTGAAGGTTGCTTTATTCTCTCTCTTATGTGTAGGACCAAGTTTTGGAGCTAGCTAGGAGCGCTTCTTGGCTATACGAAAAACTCCAAGAAGACCTGCATGCGAGGACTCACAAGAATTCATTCTCTTTTTCTTAATCTATACTCTACATCTTGATCTACTAAGAATCCTAAGCCTTAGAACAACCTTTCTCTTAATTGGTTTGTCCTAGGTTTCTGAGATAAACTGAGAGGGTTTTGTTTTCATCTAACCATGCATTAAATCCTACAGCAAAATGATATTTAGAAAATTTAATATATTTCACTATGTAAATGAACTTAGTAAAATGAACCCATAGAGGTGGTCATAAATGGAAATAAAAGTAAAACTCTAAACAAGAAGCCAAAAGTGGATTTAACCATGGATGAAAAATTGGGAGTAGAATTGGATGTTAAACTAGCCATCAAAACAATATGCAAACAATGAAACAAAAAGTTTTTTAAAGTAAAATTAAAAAATGGTGCAACACTAGACACAAAGAAGGGAACAAAATAGGGCATATGAAAGGATACCGAATTGGGTGCAAACAAGGATGCAAAAATGGACACCAAAATGAGGATGCAAAGAATGGTGTAAAATTAGGATGCAAAAAGGATGTAAGAAAAGACACAAAACAAGATGCAAAATGGGACTAAAAAATGGTGAAACCAAGGATGTCAAAGATGATGCATAACTAGATGAAAATTCCAACTAAAATCTAGGTGCAAAATGAGATGCAAATGTGGACACAAAATGTGGCAGAAAAAAGGATGCAAATTTGGAAGCCAAAAAGGATGAAAAACTAGATACCAAAAAGGATGCAAATTTGGACATAAAAAATGGTGCAAAATTGGACACAAAAGAAGAAAAAATGGTGCAAAAATGGGCATAAAAATGGCTCAATTTTGGATGCAAATTAAGATGCAACATTGGATGTAAAATGATGCAACAAATCATTCAAAACTTGGTGCAAAAACAAATGCAAAAGTAGACGAAAAAATGGCTCAAAAGTGAACGTAACAATAGACACAAAATGGGATGCAAAGGTGGATGCAATATATGGTTCAACATAGGATGCAAATTTAGATGCTCAAAAGGATGAAAAATTAGATGCAAGAAATGGTGTTAAAAATGATGCTAAATTGGATGCAACAAATGATGCAAAATTAAATGCAAAATATGGTGCAAAATAGGATGCAAAAAAGGGAGATAAATAAAATGCAAAAGTGGATGCAAAAAATGGTGCAAAAATGCATGCGAAATTTGGCACTAAATCAGATTCAACATATAGTGCAAAATTGGATGGAAAAGATGGTGTAAAAAAAGGCAGAAAAATTGGCACAAAAATAGATGTAAAAATAAGTACAAAATTAGAAGCAAAAGATGGCATAAGACCAGATGCAAAAATTGGCACAAATTGGATGTAAAAAAAGGCGCTAAATAAGATGTCAAAGATGGTGTAAAAATCGATGCAAATTATGACACAAAAATAGAAGCAAAGAATTCCACAAAAGAGGAAGCAAAAAATGATGCAAAAATAGATGCAAAAAAAGGCACAAAACTAGAAGCAAAACCTGTTGTAAAACCAAATGAAAATCTTGGTGCAAAATATGATGCAAAAAATGATGGAAAATTTGGCGTAAAAAAGATGCAAAATTTGGTGCAAAAAAGGACGCTTTAAAAATTGTACAATAGAGCCAGATTTAGCGCCAGGTTGCTCATCCCAATTGAGAAAAAAATGCACTAGAATCTGGTGCTAAATCTGGCGCAAATTGCCTGTTTTGTTGTAGTGTACCAAATGAAATCGTTTTTTGAAAAATGACTACCAAAAATTCTGTTTAATGGGGAAATGTTTCAAACCTCCTAGTACTACCATATCGAATCAAGGGGGTTACTCCTCTCGAACAAGGAAAGATGTAAACCCATTGGGTACTACTAAACCTCTGACTCACTCGATTAATACCAATCGATTCATCACTCATTAATTTTCAACATGTTCTTTCCTATCCATTTACTTATTACCATTGAGATGGTTAATCCTAACCAACTCTTGGCTATGCTCAGTTAGGTAAGACAACTAGGTATGGAGGAAAGTTGGTTCAAGTTGGATTGGGTATTTCTTTGTATACTTTTTTTGTATACCAAGGAGGGAGCTTTCTTGGAACGGGAGAGGATCCATGATAAACCAGGTAAGAGTTGTATAAGGTTATTATCTGTGTGATAGATGGTCTCCATTTTGATGGTTTGTGGTCCTTTCCTGGAATTGTTTATTAACATGGAAGGAAAGAGACTTTGCACTTGAGTAAATCGGTATAAACGTAAGGTAGAAAATGTCGATTTGTGAAATTTTGTTAACATATAATAATATCATATCCCTGACTACCCATTGATAAGAAGATTAAGATTCTCAAAAATTAGAGTTTTGGAAAATAAACCCTAATTACTTTCAAAGTATTGCAAGACACAAGATATTTCCGCAACATAACTGCATTATGGAGAGGAAAAGAAGACCATTGTTAAGATTTGATCTAAATTTGACTTATTTGATATTTCATGATCTATTTGATTTTCCTAAAAAAATCACATATACCTAAAGAAATTTGTAAAATAAAATAAAAAAAAAATAAAAATTTGCATGTAAGGCTTAATTAATAATCCTACATGTAAACAAATCATAGATACAATCCGGTTAAAATGATGTTAAATAATATATCCAGGACACGAACATAAACAATGAGGCGTCAAAATATATTTCATAAATGAAAGATATACCTAAAACAAGTAAAGGCAGAAAGATCATGAAATCTCAAATAAGTCAAATTTCATGAAATGAACGTAAATATCGAAGATGAATAACAAGAATCAAAATTTCAAGGCATGTGTTTTACCTGAGACGAAAAGTTATTTGGAGGGTGTTGGAATAATACCGATGCACGAGAATTATAAGCCAGAAAGCCTTGTTGAGCCACAGATTTGATCATAATACCCCATGTTGCCAAATTATTTCAACAGTTCTTTCAACAACGATGGTTCTGCACCTTGCATCCTAGCGCCATGGACCATAATCTATTCAAGTTTCTTCAATGTTTCTATGTACTTCAGAATATTTGAGAGTAGGGAAAAACATGTAACTACAGCACCATGAAGGTACTGAAGGTACTTGCAATATGTTCGTGGTTGTAGTAAAGATCAACAAGTTGAGCAATTGTGTCTTCATTGCTAAAGCTAGAATCAATGGGAAAATGTGTTCACACACACTAGAAATTATATTAATGTTTCAAAATTTGGAGAGATTAAAAGATAAATCCAACATCAATGTGCTCTGACACATTCCTAAATTTATACTAATGTGCTCATGCTTAATAATAATGGTAAAAAATAAATACCAAATAGTAATATTTAATATAATATTGATTAAATATATCATAATAGTAATTGTCATTTGTGGTCCACGGTGCCTTGGATAGATGGTGATTGAGTAATTTGTTAAGACACTCCTTGATGTCAAATCACTGGTTCAATTCCCCACCCTAATTGGGATGATATATTGGAGATGATGAAGATGTAGTCTGCCAAACATATAAAAAAATGCCATTTGTGATAGGCCAAGTTTACATTAAGCTATATACAGTGGATAGATAAAATATGTTTATCTTATTTGAAATAACATAAATTAAAGGATTGAACTCTGCAGCCCTAGCCTTGTTTTCACCATGAACCTGGGTTAATCCTGAAGCTCAACCATTATGGTCAACCCGACAACCCTCAGCTCCGGTCCCTGCCTGTACTTGTCATTTTTCACTGTTAATCATGGATAGAATGGACCTCGATGTTGTTGATTATTCTCCGAATCTGTTTTGCGATCGGGTCATTTTTTAAAACCCTGTTCAGAAGTCGGTTGTGGCTTCCTCTACCCCATCTTGTTCGCATCCAGCGTTGTTTGTCACCTTTGCCTGGGTATGTTGACAACTCCCCTCACCTCGGATCCCTCTCCATAGACTCGCCTGGTCTGGACTGCCCACCCCTGTCCCCCACTACCCTTAAGCTTCTTGTCTCCTGCTCATCCCCGCTTTTTGATCTCGCCCCCCCTTCGACTTCTGCTATTAGCAAAACCCTAACCCTAACCCTATTCCTGAGAAGGTTTTAGAATTTCCCTCAAAGCTAGCTGTAGATACCACAGGCACTGGTAGCGCACCTCTAGAATCAGAGACACCCTCTGGATGTTTCATTACTCTGGTGGTTAGGGTACAACCTGAGGACCCATCCGCAGAGACAAATACCCTAGTTGACCATCTGCAATCACATCCAACTGCTCCGTGCATAGGGAAGAAGAAATCAAAGTGTATCAAGGTCTCCGACAAAGACTACACCATCAAGTTCAGTGAAGGCCTCGCCATGGGTGATATAGATGACAATGCCGGCAAGGTTTTGGTGGGTAGGGTTTGAGGCCGGACCTATACAGCGGAGCGATTAGGGATCTGGGTAAAGGAGATTTGGGGTCAGACATTCCAACAACTGCCAATGGTACAAACCCGGTCCCTGCTTGCACCTGTCATTTTTCGTGGTTAATCATGGATAGGATGGACCTCGATGCTGTTGATTATTCTCCGAATCCATTTTGCGATCAGGTCATTTTTCAAAACCCTGTTCAGAAGTCGGTTGTCGCATCCTCTGCCCCATCTTGTTTGCATCTAGCTCCGTTTGTCACCTTTGCCTCAGTATGTTGACAACTCCCCCCACCTCGGATCCCTCTCCATAGACTCGCCTGGTCTGGAATGCCCACCCCTGTCCCCCACTACCCTTAATCTTCTTGCCTCTTGCTCATCCCCACATTTCGATCTCGCCCCCCTTCGACTTTTGCTATTAGCAAAACCCTAACCCTAACCCTATTCCTGAGACGGTTTCGGACTTTCCCTCAAAGCTAGCTGTAGATACCACAGGCGCTGGTAACACACCTTTAGAATCAGAGACACCCTCTGGATGTTTCGTCACTCTGGTGGTTAGGGTACAACCTGAGGATCCATCCGCAGAGACAAATACCCCAGTTGACCATCTGCAATCACATCCAACTGCTCCGTGCATAGGGAAGAAGAAATCAAAGTGTATCAAGGTCTCTGACAAAGACTACGCCATCAAGTTCAGTGAAGGCCTCGCCATGGGTGATATAGATGACAATGCCAGCAAGGTTTTGGTGGGCAGGGTTTGAGGCCGGACCTATACAGCGGAGCGATTAGGGCTCTGGGTAAAGGAGATTTGGGGTCAGATGTTCCAACAACTGCCAATGGTACAAACCCTGGCCCACGGCTGGTTTGTCCTCCATTTTGCAAATGAAGAATACACAAACTTAGCCCTTGCTCGATTCTGGCAAATAGAAATGGCACCAATGTTACTCAAGTGTTGGAGCCCTCTTTTCAATCCTGAGAGAGAGAAAAATGGAACAAGGCCGCTCTGGGTAAGGTTACCAGGGCTACCCTTGCAGTACTTGTCAGAGGAGGTCTTCATAAAAATTTGGAACACCCTAAGCACCTATCTGGACTATGACAAAACCATTTTGCAATCTAAAAATCGATCCTTGGCACTCATTTTGATTCATCTGGACACCAGGGAAGGATTGGAGGAAAGGATCACACTACAATGGAGGAATTTTACCAGAGTTCAGATCCTGGACTATGAGGGTATGCCATTTCATTGTCGCAGTGCCATAAGGTCGAGCATATTTACAAAGAATGTCCTCTGCTAAATAAACCACAGGAGGCACTAGTAGTACATGGTCTGGCAAATGAACAAGGAACCCCGGTGCATCGCAAGAAGACCACAGAGCCAGCTCCAAACACATCTTGCATGGAGACATCGTCCAAGCCTGTGAATCAAGCAACGAGTACATCCACTGGTCCCCCACCCCCACCACTAACTCTTGCACGAGCAGCAGCGGAAGTGGCTCGATTAGCGGGTACTCCTCTTCCCCTATCTCCATCTCTTTCTAATGTTAATTTATCAATTGGTCTACATAAATCTGCAATACAATCTCATAACATCTCCACCTCGGCATATGTCTTTTGCATCCCCCCACCCCACCATATGGTTGATTCCACGACCCCCCCTTCCATTCAACCTGTAACTCACCCTTCGCGCCCCTCATCCCGTGTGGAACCCTCATTCCCCTACAATCTCAGATCGAGAACTCCATCTGGGATCTCCCTCCCCCCTTCGGGTCTGGGTCTCGCCCCATCCAATTCCTTGACCAGGCCATCTCGCGGTCACAAATCATACCTCTCCCATGCTATCCTCCGTGCAGGGGCTGAAGTCCTCTCGGGTCGACAATCATCTATCGATTGGGTCCTTAGAGCAAAGACAACCCCTGCATTGGTTCCCCCATGAAATGCCTCTCTCTCAACTACAGGGGAATGGCTAGCTCCCCCAAAAATCTAGCCCTTCGCAGGCTATTTTCCATGGAGTCGATTGACATTATTCTTCTTCAAGAAACCCTAGGGGAAGCTCTACTTGTCTCCAATTCGCTACAGTCCATCTGCCCTGGATGGATTTTCATTACCATTGATGCCACGGGACGTTCTGGGGGTTGGCCATTGGATACAACCCTCGCTCTATAAAACCCATCAGAGCCTGGGGAGGAAAGGGTTTTTTGGGAATGGATTCTATTTTGCTGAATTAGGTAAGGAGCTCAGGGTCTTAAATGTATATGGGCCTTGCCAAGGAAGAGAGGCCTTCTGGTATCACCTCTCTAAACTATCTCTGACCTTGGTCGACAATCTCATATTAGGAGGGGATCTCAATTTCTCCATTGGTTACAGTGAGTCGTGGGGTACAACCGCTCAGATTGACCCTCTCTCAGAAGTCATGGAATCTCTCCTCGACCAAGCACAACTTATCGATGTGCCCATGATAAATCCCCTACCTACTTAGAGGAACAGAAGGGTTGGGGAGGAGCCTTAGCCAGGAGACTTGACAGGTTCATCATAAATGCCCATTTACTCCAACTTCTACCACATTATAGGCAATGGGTTGGATCTGGGGGCATATCTGATCACTCCCCCATCTATTTGGAAATTATCGGACCTCCCATTAAGCCCTGGGCTCCCTTCAAGTTTAATTCTATATGGTTACAAGATCTGGGCTACACTAAGATGGTGAAGACTCAATGGGCACAAAACTCATCCCCCCTGCATCACTCCAAGGTGGCGGGCTTCTGTCAATAACTCCTTCAGTTAAAAAATCTCACCATTAAGTGGGCCAAAGAAAAAAACTTGAAGGATAACCAAACCCTCACTTCAGTGGAAGTTGACCTTGTGGACCTTAATAATGAAAATAGTAGGGGTTATATTAGTCCAGAGGACAAAGCCCACTTGATTTACCTGGAGAACAAATGAGCAAAGATACTAAAGGATCAAGAGGAAACTTGGAGACTAAAGAGTCGGGCCATCTGGGTCAAGGCAAGAGGTGAAAACTCCAAGTATTTTCAAAATTTTGTCAAAGGTAGGAAAGTTGTTAACACTATCTGGGAATTGCCCAGTCAGGAAGGAGGCTCTGCACATACATTTCATCAGCTTTCACTGTTGGGCATTACACATTTTCAACACCTGTTCAAAGAACTTCCTAAATGCAATCTGGCTGAGATCATTCATGTTGCAGGGCATTTCCCTCATTTTTTGGATCAAGAATCTGCAGATGAGCTCTCTGGCCCTGTCACTATTGAAGAATTGGAGCAAACTCTCAAGTGGTTCCAAAAGGACAAGAGCCCTGGACCAGATGGATGGCCTATTGAATTCTATCTAGCCTTGTTTGACATCATTGGCAATGACCTCCTCAGTGTAGTAGAATAATGCAGGATGTCAGGAAGAATGTATGAGGCTATAAGCTCCACTTTCATAGCACTCATTCCGAAATCAGACTCCCTGAATACTTTCAATGACTTTCGGCCAATATCCCTTTGCATTACTCTATACAAAATCATAGCTAATAGGCTTCGCCCCATCCTATCTCATCACATCTCCCCTGAACAGTTTTTTTTCCTCCACAAGAGACAGATCCACGAAGCAATTGGAACTGCCAGGAAGCCATCTATTCCATAAATTCAAAAGCTCTAAGGTGCATCATCCTCAAGATCGACCTTGCAAAAGCCTTTGACCATGTATCATGGCTCTAAATTAAGATGATCCTCATTCATTTAGGTTTCCCTATTGAATTCTAAACTGGATCATTTGCTTCATAAACTCTGTTTCCTACAGCATTCTAATCAATGGGTCCACCACACCTTTCTTTCATGTCGAACGTGGATTAAGACAAGGTTGTCCCCTGTCCCCCTTGTTATTCCTCTTGGTGGTGGAGGGCCTCAGTAGACTCATCACCTCTGCAAAGAGGGAAGGTCAACTACAGGGCCTCAAAATGACTGATCTTCTATACCTCACCTACCTGCTTTTTGTTGATGATGTCCTGATTTTCTTAAATGGAAGTACGAGGGACTCAGTCTCTTTCCATGAGATCCTCAACCTCTTTGAATTAGCTACTAGCATGTATGTCAATCAATCAATATCTACTTTAACCCAGTCTTGCACCATCCTTCTTGAAGCTCAAATGGCCAATCTACATTTTCAATACACTCCTCACAATCTCTCCGAAGGTCTCAAATACCCGAGGTTCCGGATAAAACCAAATTACTATAGGATAGTAGACTGGATCTAGCTAATAGTTAAGTTGGAAAAAATATTAAAAAGCTGGAACCACAGATTGCTCTCCAGAGCAGGGCGGCTGGTCCTGATCAAATCAGTCCTGGAAGCCACTCCTGTATACTGGATGTCCCTTGCATGGATTCCTCGGGGAATTATCAGCAGACTACAACAACTTTGCAGCCGATACCTTTGGAAGGGGCATAAGGAAGGTAAAATTTTTGCTTGGGTGTCTTGGAAATCTATTGCCTTACCCAAGAAGTGGGGGGGCTAGGAGATAAAGGAGCTTCCCACCTTTGCAAAAGCCCTAGCTGCTAAGATGAGCTGGACTCTTCTCACTGCAAACAATGTCTGGACCATGGTAACATTTCATAAGTACATTTGGCCGCTACAGATCTTGGATTGGGTGAGACAACAAACCTGGCCTAGAGGAGGCATCTATATTGTTTGGAAATCCATTCTACAAACAATGCCTTTCATCAGAGGTGACCTGGCATGGCGCATAAACAATGGGCAGTTAGTAAGAATTGGCATTGACCCGTGGATAGGGGTCGGCAATCTATATATTCTTCCTCTGGAGCTCATACTCTTCCTAAATCGTAGAGAGGTCAAGACATTAGCACATATTACAGATCTAGACCCCCGCATTTTTCTCAGACAATAGTGGAGATCAGCTCATGATTTGGATATCCCTGAACATTGGCAACAAGCATGGGATTTTTTCATAAGGGCTCTTCAAGAGGCTCATATTCTACTCAATCAGGAACCCAATGCCCTTGTTTGGACCCCTGCTACACACGGGATATACAACCCTAAGCTAGGATACCTACATCTTATACAGGATCGAAAACCTCTCCATCCATAGAACTAGTGGCAGCAACTATGGAGGTTAAAAGCACCCCCACGAACCCGGCTATTCATGTGGTCTATTGTAAACAACAAGACCCCCATAGGAGAGGCGCTCATGCATCGATCTATCTATGGGCCAAGAAAATGTGTGCTATGCCAACAGGCATCTGAGTCTAATGACCATTTATTCCTACACTGTACACAAGTCTCCCACCTCTGGCAAGAAATCACCTAGCAGCTTGCTATCAGGAACACATGGCAGGGACCTTCTATTATTCATGAGTGGAAATGCCGGACATCTACCCATCAAAAGCATAAAGAGAAATGCCTTCCTCTCATTCTCTGATGGTCTATCTGGCTTGGGCGAAATCGTTTCATTTTCAAAAACAAGCCTGTCAATTGGTAGCTCCTCTTTGTACAAGCCTTGACAGCTTTCCATGATATCCCGGAGGATTTGCCTCCTTGCACCCACTCTATATCAGGCCTCGGGAACATTGATAAGTCTCGGCCATGGGCCTTTTCTAATGGAGTAGCACAACCTCATGGATGTTGGGGGGGGGGGGGGGGTTCTGCCTATATATCTCTGAAACACATGATTACAAAGTCAATTGGGTCTGGGAGATGGATCTAATAATTATGCTGAGCTCCTTACACTTAGACACCTACTGCATTTTTCCCTGGCTCATAATTGCTTATCTGTATAGATTTATGGAGATTCACAAATCATCATAAACTAGTTCAATGTTGTTAACCAATGTCATGCCATTACTCTACAAAACATTCTTACTGACATGCTAAATCTCAAATTAACTTTTAATATGATATCTTGTCAACACATTCACAGGGAATACAATGAGGATGCTGACGGGCTTTCCAAGGAGGGCTTGTTACTTCCTAGAGGCTTGTGGATAATTACAGAGCAGAAGGATGCAGAAGTCTATCAATACCACCATAGACCATACATAGATGAGGAATATCACAGGGTGGATTGGCCATAGACATTTCAGACCTGGACGATGTTTTATTTGTTATTTTCCTTGTATTTAACGTGCATATATAGAACTGAACTTGAATATTTATTTTTTTCTAATTGCATCACAGACAGTTTTTGAAAATGACCAGCAAGGTCAAGTTTTGCAAATGCAAAATATGTATATAGCTCTGGTGGACAAAACCAGATAGCGCATATGCCTATAGGCATCTACTACATGTAATTTTTCTCATCTAATGAAAGATTACGATTTTTCTCTTCAAAAAAAAAAAAAAAAATTAATAATTTATATGATATTAATTATTAATTAATTCTCATAAATATTAATGTGATAGGTTTTTTTTTATGGGCATATTGAGAGGGTTTTACTAGGTTCTCACATGAATTTGTTACTAGTTCTATAATAATATAGAGCCTTTTAATCAACTAATTATCCAAGCCATTGGATTTAAAATAATAAAATATAGTAATAAGGTGTGAACTTTGTTTTTTAATTTTTTTCATGAACTTATTGTTTTTTTTTTTTTATATGTTTAAGACAATTTTTTTATATTTTGAAGATTTGTTTTGCCATCAACTTATTAGTTATGTTTTTGTTTTTATAGGTTTAAAACATTTTCTTTTAAAGATAAATTTAGAAACCAATTTGAAATGGTTATCTTGTTCAAATAAAAGGTATGGTTTTTTTAGTGTTTGTGAATAACCAACAAAAGAAATGATTAAGACAGAATGATGTGTTCTTACACCTTGGGATATTTTGTTGGTTTCAAGTATAACTTAATGAGAGGGTGAAAACAATGGGATTCAATGAGATAAATATGCAACCATATACAAGAATAAAATAAAACACCACTAGTATATCCGCAAATAATATATTCATTTCAACTTGAAAAATTATATGAATAACACTTCAAGATTTTAGATTTTCTCTTCGTTTCTTTTAATTTTCCTAAAAAACGAATAAACCAATCTATTTTTTTAGACATTTTTCTCCCCACCATTCTAATAATCACTTTATACAATAGCTAAAACTATTATAAAAATTGAAAATTATTCTTATTTTCCATGGAAGAGAAAAGCTATCTCATTATAAGAATTGAAGATTAATTCTTATACTATTCTTATTTTCCATATAAGAGAAAAGCTATCTCTTTTTTGATAGAAGAGGGAACCAAGTCAGATGATTCAGGATTCACCTCATAGTAATCATCATGGATGTGATGACCCCGGAAAATGTAAATGTGGAATTTTACTATGGTAAAAGATAGAGTGGTAGTTTGTTGTCTTTATTTTACAAAAAAAAAACAAAACTCTAATATATTACTTTATTGAGAAATTTAAATATATTTCTTGGAATGTTGGCAGCCTCTTAAAGGAGGATTTTAAAGAAAGAAAATCAGTTATGAAAACTGATTGAAACCACCCTCCCAAACAGGGAAAAGTCCTGGGGAGTGGGGAGGGAATTCTGTGCTGTTGTGACAGACAGAAGGATTTTCCAGGAAAGGAAAAAAAAGAAAAACACAAAAAACTGGTTAAGTCTGGTAAGGACCAGATAACCAGGCACAAGGTGCATATATCTTGTTGAGGGTTGTAGGCCTGCAAGATAGCTCGGGGGGAGAATCTAGTCTTAGAGATGGATCTCAAGGTTGGGTGGTAAGAGCGAATTCGGAATGCAGGTGAACTTACTGAAGTGCCTATTTACAACATTGGCGAACCAGGTACGAGTTCATATTGCAGAGAAATTAATTCAGTAGTGAATGCTGACTACACAGTGGGTTTTACAGTAGTTGAAAAATAGACTTTGTAACCCATATCTTTCATTATTGTCATGTTGTTTAATATAGTTAAATCAGGCGAATAGACCTACTTTAAATGACAGAATATTTATTTGATAGACATTATAAAGGAATAACCAGAGCGACAGGGGTAGCCCCCAAAATAAAGAAAGCACATAATAGGATAAGCGGTCCAGAACACCGTAGTGTGTAAACAAGCTGTTAATATGCCGAGAACAAGCGACGGAGACATTTCAAGTTCCTGTGCAAGGAATGCCAGACTGTAAAATCTTTCCATTGAACTCCGACAGAAGTACGCTAAGCGAATCATAGAAAAACATGTGACTGTCGAATCTCAGAGTTCAGCACATTAATTAAAAAAAAACTGTGATTGCAAAAGAAATAGTGAAACCATACGACAGACCATATACAAACTGCCACCGTTAAGAGTATTGCTCAAGCTTATAACCAACGGAGGAAACAAAACAAACGTAGATAACCGAAAACAGCATCAATAAGTAACATGTTAAGGTTATTACAATCTCGGAAGGTATGCAACCGTGACTGTGAACACGGCTGTGTGGAAACCCTCCGGAGTAACCGCACAACAACAACAATGTGCATGAGCATGCCCCAAAGTAACTTCCTAAACTGGTTATAACCCAACTCTACAGCTGAAAAAGAAACATTGCGCTACTGCATGTCGGGAATCAACTAAGGCATAGTTAAACAGAGCCGGTAACATCATTTAAACAAATCTGTTCTATGGCATAGTTAAACAGAGCCGATAACATCATTTAAACAAATCTGTTAACATATATAAGTGAATTCGAAAAGAACCATGCCGTCACAGGGACGGACAAAGCCCTTAACCATATCCGGAGGACGAACAATAACATTAATGAACAAAACGCAACCGACCCAGAAGGGGCTCGGGTAAAATAACAACACAGAACGCAAAGATTAGAATGAAGTTCTGATAATATAAACTTTGGGAAACATATTTATATATTCGAAAACAAAATATGTATACTTGTCCAGATTGTAAAACGTTAACCAACAAGTTCGGCATAGCGGCCAGCCTAACTACAGTCTGCACATATATATATACACAGAGGCATTAAAGCCCAAAATCCCAAGAAGGCAAGATTGCCCGAACCAAATCAACAGCCGAACGAGACTTAAACGCAGAAGATCTGCCCGTATTTCATATCTCAACAGAGCAGGTCGAGGACATAAACCCTGAGAATAAGAAATACATACAAGCCGTGAGGATCCCCTCAGGAAATACCTCAACTGGTTCGTAACGAGAAGAAACCAAACATTAGGAAATAGACGGTAATATTCACAAGTTATTGATACATCATGGTCGGAGGAGCCATAGAACCCTCGCACCCGGTAATAAGGGTCGACCTCTTACCTGGGAGGTGCCGAGAGAGCCGAGGCGCCGGTGCTAACATTCCGCCGTCGGTAAAGGGGCTCGTAGCAAGCTCCATCTGCATACACTTCCACAGCAAAAAGAAAACCCATAATCAGTATGAGCATTCAGACAGTAAGCATCCATAACTCTGAGCGCGAACAACAGAGATGAAAGGCGGAAGAACATACAAGCAAGCGGGAAATGAATTACCTGTGCAAGCTTTCGATGGGGCAAACCCACGGCCTCGGTGCTGTCAACAGAGTTCAGGGGCGGCGCTGGTGGAATCGAACCGGTGCCTGAGTAACCAGAGAGGAGTCGAGCGGCCCTCTTGAAACAAATGAACCCTAGGCTCGTTCCCATGGGCTTAAGTATAAACCCAAAACCCTTAAACTTACTCCAGCCCTCCGATCTGAAGAATAGATCACCGCCGTTGATGCAGCGCGGGAAGCCGGAGCGGGAAGGCCGAGAGGGTGGAACCCGATGTGTCACATGGCCAAGCAGGTGAGCCATTCCACCTGCCGAAATGCGGACGAAGGATATAAATGCAGCTAACAACTCAACGCCGGCAAAGGCTGCGGGTCGGACCAAAACATTTCCATTTGCCAATTCAATACACGTCATTATGCAGTCAAGTCAAAGAGCCGATGGACGAATAACATTCAACATAGGTCCAAAACCATAATCAACATATAACTGTGGAGCATATAAATTAACGCGCAGTAAGGTTATAGGGGGGGTCGTTATGTTTATGACATAGTTACCGTTTGTATCATTTATTTATTTTTTTATTTATGTATGTATATATATGTTGGGTGTGACAAATTGGTATCAGAGCCCAGTTTCAACACTGTGGCCTCTGGAACGACATGTTCTACTGTGCAGAAAGTTATTCCATACATATGTAAAGAGAGATGATAAACCAACTAACTGTTGTTTCTGCCTATTTTAGGGGTGAGATACAGGAACACAACAGCTGATAGCCAACTAAAAAAAAAAAACAGTGAAATGCAGGGAGCCGGCAGCGCCCCTCGGGAAAACCCAGAGCTATGGGTACAGCTTGGCGAGGAGACACGTAGTACAAATCTCGCAATACTGGAAACTGTTCAGGAGTTGAAGAATGAGATGGCGCGGTTACGAGAGGACAACGCGCGTTTGACGGTGGAACAAGAGAGAATTCTGAAGAGTTTGTCGGATAGGCAGAACCCACCCTTAGCTAATCCCAGTGCGGAACAGCAGAGGATGACAGAAGAACAAAACTATCAAACTGGACCTGAAAATTCAGAGGGTAAGGAGGACCATTCTGATAATGTACTTGAACAGCAAACTTCAAAACGTCAGAGGATGGAGCTGCAGGGAGAATTTCGGAAAATTAAACCCCCACATTTCGATGGGGAACAGGAAGAAGTGGCTGAAGCATGGTTAATTAACATGAACAAATATTTCCAGTTGTACGAGTATGACCATAACTTGAAGGCGCGACTGGCTATTTTCCAGCTACAAGGTAAAGCAACCCTGTGGTGGGAGGAAATCAAGATTGTCAAGGGGGTAAGTGAACGGACCATCACATGAGAGAAGTTTCAGAAATACTTCAAAGAGAGATATCTGACCGAGCGCTTTTACGATGAAAAAGCAAGAGAATTCCATGATTTACGGCTGGGACAACAGTCTATGGACGAATTTATAAACCGTTTTACTTCTCTGCTTCGTTATGTACCTTATATTAAGGAGGAAAAAGCCAAGGTGCAAAGGTTTGTGAGTAGCTTACCTCTATATATAAGAGAAAGGATCGAGTTTGACAATCCTAGGACAATGGATGAAGCTATCCGCAAAGCTAGAATCTATTACCAGCAGAATAAACAGAAGGGGGATGCTCCAAATAAAAGATGGAATGAAAGAAGGGGTAGTCGGATTGTCGAAAATAGCAAAGGAAGTCGCAGCAATGGTGGTAAGGGAGCTGGAAAAGGATTGAACAGCAGAACTATAGCAAGAGGTGCACCCCGGGCTAGGCCAACAAGTGAGACCAGAGTAAGCGAACAGCTTGTTAGGTTGGAGGGTGAAGGAATGGCCAGACCTCCAGTTCAATGCTGGGGCTGTGGAGGACCCCACTATGTCAAGAACTGCCCACAGCGGAAGGGTACGGACCAGATATCCCAGATTCACGAAGCATCGACCGTTGGGGATGTGGCACGTAGTGTACCAAGGATTAACGCAGCCCTGGATGATCGTCAAGCGGAATACCAGCCGACTATGGTGGAATTTGAAGGTAAAATTTCAAATCTTTCTATAGCTGTTCTCATTGATCCAGGAGCTACTTTAAGTTATATTAGCCCAAAGATAGTAGAACAGTGTAAGTTACAATCTGAAAAATTCAGAAATCCATGGCTGGTACAATTAGCTACGGGAGCCAAGAGATGGGTCTTGGCAAAAATAAATAATTTCTCTTTAACCGTAGCAGGACAGCCAATAGTAGTAGATCTGAATGTACTACCATTGGGTTCATATGACATCCTGATTGGGATGGATTGGCTAGAGAAACACTGGTCATTAGTAAACTGCAAGACTAAAACCATCTACTATAAAGATGACCTTGGGGAGCAGCAAGAACTGCAAGGGATCAAGCACCCCGTGCAGATCCGACCCATTACAGCATCCCAGCTAGCTAAATGCATCAAAAAGAAATGTCAGATTTATGCCATTCAGGTGGGCTATGCAAATCAGAAGGATAAAACAGCTACGCT
Organism: Pinus tabuliformis; assembly: GCA_031772625.1. Taxonomy (NCBI): domain Eukaryota; kingdom Viridiplantae; phylum Streptophyta; class Pinopsida; order Pinales; family Pinaceae; genus Pinus; species Pinus tabuliformis. The sequence continues at coordinate 945,741,583 of CM062810.1, forward strand.
GGACAATATTCCAGTAGTACAAGAATTCGCAGATGTTTTTCCAGAAGAGATACCGGGGTTGCCACCTAAAAGAGATGTAGACTTTACCATCGAATTGACCCCGGGGGCAGCACCAGTGTCGCGGGCACCTTACCGAATGAGCGTACCAGAATTAACAGAATTAAAAATGCAACTGCAAGAGCTGCTAGACAAAAATTACATTCGCCCTAGCGTGTCACCATGGGGAGCCCCAGTGTTATTTGTCAAAAAGAAAGATGGAACTCTTCGGATGTGTATCGACTATCGTCAGCTAAATAAGCTCATGATCAAAAATAAATATCCTTTGCCTCGGATTGATGAACTTTTCGATCAAGTGAAGGGGGCAACGGTGTTCTCTAAGATCGATTTGTGATCTGGTTATCACCAGATTAGAATCAAAGAGGAAGATATCGCTAAGACAGCTTTCAGAACACGGTATGGGCATTACGAGTTTGTGGTGCTACCTTTTGGTTTGACCAATGCACCTGCTACCTTTATGTGTTTGATGAACAGTGTGTTTCACAGGTTCTTGGATAAATTTGTGTTGATATTTATTGATGATATTCTGATCTATTCCCGATCGAGGGAGGAGCATGAGGAACATCTTAGAGTGGTACTACAAACTCTGCGGGAACATCAGTTATATGCTAAGTTTAGTAAGTGTGATTTCTTCAGGGAAGAAATACAATACTTAGGCCATATAATCACCAAGGAGGGGATTGCAGTAGACCCTGAAAAAATAAGGACTATAATGGAATGGCCCATACCAAAGGATGTGGCAGATATTAGGTCCTTTATGGGGCTAGCTGGCTATTATAGAAGGTTCGTGGAGGGTTTTTCAAGGGTAGCATACCCTATCACCTCCTTACAAAAGAAAGGGAAGGTATTCAAATGGACCCCGGAGTGTCAGCGGAGCTTTGAGCAGCTTAAACATTTACTCACCACCGCACCCATTTTGAGTATAGCTGATCCTAATAAGGATTACGTGGTATGTACTGACGCAAGTAAGGAGGGTGTGGGCGGAGTATTGATGCAGGAAGGAAGAGTAATTGCATATGAATCAAGAAAACTAAAGGAACATGAGCAGAAATACTCTATCTACGACTTGGAGTTGGCAGCCATTATACACGCACTGAAGATGTGGCGACATTACCTCTTGGGAAGGAAATTTTTGTTGTTAACAGACCATCATAGCCTAACAAACTATTTCAGCCAACCCACCTTAAATACGAGGCAAGCCCGTTGGGCGGATTTTCTAAGTGGTTTCGATTTTGAAATTAAACACTTAAAAGGGAAGGAGAACCGTGTAGCTGATGCGTTGAGTCGAAAGGTGCAGTGCTTGTGCAAAATTTCGGTCAGTAAATGGCAGAATACCTTATTTGAAAAGATAAAAATAGCAGCTGATCAAGATACTGATTATCAGCAAATTAAACAGCAGGTACAACAACTTTCTAGTAGGGAAACACAGCAGGGATATGAATTAGATGATGCCGGAATGCTGTACTTTAATAAGAGGCTGTATGTACCTAACAAAGATGGTCTTAGAAATCTGATTCTGGATGAATTTCACATCAGCCACTATACCGGGCACCCAGGATACCAAAAAATGGTCACTGCACTTCGAAAAGAATACTATTGGCCAGGAATGAAAAAGAATGTAGCTGAATACCTGGCACGGTGCTTGGAGTGTCAACAGATTAAGGCAGAGCATTTACATCCAGCAGGGCTGCTACAACCCCTACCCATTCCAGAATGGAAATGGGAAACCATTTCCATGGATTTTATAACCGGGTTACCTCGGACAAAGAAAAACAATGATTCCATTATGGTAGTGGTAGATAAGCTGAGTAAGGCAGCACACTTCATACCTGTGCAGTCCACGTATAAGGCTGTACAAATTGCTCATATTTTCATGCAAAATGTGTTCAAACTGCATGGACTTCCGAAGATAATAATATATGATCATGATGTAAAGTTCACATCAACTTTTTGGAGAACATTGTTTGCTCAACTGGGAACACAGCTGAACTTCAGCACAGCCTATCATCCCCAGACCGATGGCCAAACGGAACGAGTGAACCAGGTGGTGGAGGACATGTTGAGAGCATGTGTAATGCTGAAACCAACTCAATGGGAGGAATATCTCCACCTAGTTGAATTCGCATATAATAATGGGTATCACACGTCAACACAGCTGAGTCCCTTTGAGGTCTTGTATGGGCGGAAATGCCGCACACCCTCAAGCTGGGGTGGACCTGAGGATAGATTAAGATTTGGCCCAGAAATGCTTAAGGAAATGGAAGACATGGTGAAAAAGGTGCGTACCAATTTAAAGGCTGCCCAGGACAGACAAAAAAGTTTTGCAGACCGGAAAAGAAGATTCAAAGAATTTCAGGTCGGAGACCATGTTTTTGTAAGAATTCAAGCCAGAAGGAGTACCTTGCAGTGGAGTGGGTGTGCCAAACTTGCTCCTCGCTATTTTGGACCTTTTCAAATCTTGGCAAGAGTGGGGCCGGTAGCTTACCAACTCGCCCTGCCAAGTCATATTAAGATCCACAATGTTTTCCACGTTTCTATACTAAAAAAATACGTCTACGATCCTAAACATGTGATCAAATGGCAGGATGTTCGGGTAAGAATTAATCTGGTTGTTCTAGCTAAGCTTTGACCTCAGACAGAAAAGTAACTAGAATTGTTGTTGGTTGCAGGTCGAGCCGGAAGGCGAGGTTCTGGTCGAACCACTGAGCATCCTCGACCGGAGAGAAGTGCGGCTGCGGAAGCGGGTTATTACCCAAGCTAAAGTGCAGTGGCAGCACTATGGGCCTGATGAGGCCACTTGGGAGGATGAGGAACTCCTTAAAGAAGCTTACCCGAACTTGTTTAGGGGAAACAGACATCGGGACGATGTCCAATCACAGGAGGGGGAGATGTGATGACCCCGGAAAATGTAAATGTGGAATTTTACTATGGTAAAAGATAGAGTGGTAGTTTGTTGTCTTTATTTTACAAAAAAAAACAAAACTCTAATATATTACTTTATTGAGAAATTTAAATATATTTCTTGGAATGCTGGCAGCCTCTTAAAGGAGGATTTTAAAGAAAGAAAATCAGTTATGAAAACTGATTGAAACCACCCTCCCAAACAGGGAAAAGTCCTGGGGAGTGGGGAGGGAATTCTGTGCTGTTGGGACAGACAGAAGGATTTTCCAGGAAAGGAAAAAAAAGAAAAACACAAGAAACTGGTTAAGTCTGGTAAGGACCAGATAACCAGGCACAAGGTGCATATATCTTGTTGAGGGCTGTAGGCCTGCAAGATAGCTCGGGGGGAGAATCCAGTCTTAGAGATGGATCTCAAGGTTGGGTGGTAAGAGCGAATTTGGAATGCAGGTGAACTTACTGAAGTGCCTATTTACAACATTGGCGAACCAGGTACGAGTTCATATTGCAGAGAAATTAATTCAGTAGTGAATGCTGACTACACAGTGGGTTTTACAGTAGTTGAGAAATAGACTTTGTAACCCATATCTTTCATTATTGTCATGCTGTTTAATATAGTTAAATCAGGCGAATAGACCTACTTTAAATGACAGAATATTTATTTGATAGACATTATAAAGGAATAACCAGAGCAACAGGGGTAGCCCCCAAAATAAAGAAAGCACATAATAGGATAAGCGGTCCAGAACACCGTAGTGTGTAAACAAGCTATTAATATGCTGAGAACAAGCGGCGGAGACATTTCAAGTTCCTGTGCAAGGAATGCCAGATTGTAAAATCTTTCCATTGAACTCCGATAGAAGTACGCTAATCGAATCATAGAAAAACATGTGACTGTCGAATCTCAGAGTTCAGCACATTAATTAAAAAAAACTGTGATTGCAAAAGAAATAGTGAAACCATACGTCAGACCATATACAAACTGCCACCGTTAAGAGTATTGCTCAAGCTTATAACCAACGGAGGAAACAAAACAAACGCAGATAACCGAAAACAGCATCAATAAGTAACATTTTAAGGTTTTTACAATCTCGGAAGGTATGCAACCGTGACTGTGAACACGGCTGTGTGGAAACCCTCCGGAGTAACCGCACAACAACAACAATGTGCATGAGCATGCCCCAAAGTAACTTCCTAAACTGGTTATAACCCAACTCTACAGCTGAAAAAGAAACATTGCGCTACTGCATGTCGGGAATCAACTAAGGCATAGTTAAACAGAGCCGGTAACATCATTAAAACAAATATGTTCTATGGCATAGTTAAACAGAGCCGATAACATCATTTAAACAAATCTGTTAACATATATAAGTGAATTCGAAAAGAACCATGCCGTCACAGGGACGGACAAAGCCTTAACCATATCCGGAGGACGAACAATAACATTAATGAACAAAACGCAACCGACCCAGAAGGGCCTCGGGTAAAATAACAACACAGAATGCAAAGATTAGAATGAAGTTCTGATAATATAAACTTTGTTTAGAAATTTTTTTTGGCGAAATCACATAATTGATCATTTGTCGACGCGTTTCGAACCAACTAGTGTGGTTCATCGTTAGGATTTATTATTTAAATATAAACTTTGGGAAACATATTTATATAATCGAAAACAAAATATGTATACTTGTCCAGATTGTATAACGTTAACCAACAAGTCCGGCATAGCGGCCAGCCTAACTACAGTCTGCACATATATATATATACACATAGGCATTAAAGCCCAAAATCCCAAGAAGGCAAGACTGCCCGAACCAAATCAACAGCCGAACGAGACTTAAACGCAGAAGATCTGCCCGTATTTCATATCTCAACAGAGCAGGTCGAGGACGTAAACCCTGAGAATAAGAAATACATACAAGCCGTGAGGATCCCCTCAGGAAATACCTCAACTGGTTCGTAATGAGAAGAAACCAAACATTAGGAAATAGACAGTAATATTCACAAGTTATGGATACATCATGGTCGGAGGAGCCATAGAATCCTCGCACCCGGTAATAAGGGTCGACCTCTTACCTGGGAGGTGCCGAGAGAGCCGAGGCGCCAGTGCTAACATTCCGCCGTCGGTAAAGGGGCTCGTAGCAAACTCCATCTGCATACACTTCCACAGCAAAAAGAAAACCCATAATCAGTACGAGCATTCAGACAGTAAGCATCCATAACTCTGAGCGCGAACAACAGAGATGAAAGGCGGAAGAACATACAAGCAAGCGGGAAATGATTTACCTGTGCAAGCTTTCGATGGGGCGAACCCACGGCCTCAGTGCTGTCAACAGAGTTCAGGGGCGGCGCTGGTGGAATCGAACCGGTGCCTGAGTAACCAGAGAGGAGTCGAGCGGCCCTCTTGAAACAAATGAACCCCAGGCTCGTTCCCATGGGCTTAAGTATAAACCCAAAACCCTTAAACTTACTCCAGCCCTCCGATCTGAAGAATAGATCACCGCCGTTGATGCAGCGCGGGAAGCCGGAGCGGGAAGGCCGAGAGGGCGGAACCCGATGTGTCACATGGCCAAGCGGGTGAGCCATGCCACCTGCCGAAATGCGGACGAAGGATATAAATGCAGCTAACAACTCAACGCCAGTAGAGGTTGCGGGTCGGACCAAAACATTTCCGTTTGCCAATTCAATACACGTCATTGTGCAGTCAAGTCAAAGAGCCGATGGACGAATAACATTCAACATAGGTCCAAAACCATAATCAACATATAACCGTGGAGCATATAAATTAACGCGCAGTAAGGTTATAGGGGGGGTCGTTATGTTTATAACATAGTTACCGTTTGTATCATTTAATTTTTTTTTATTTATGTATGTATATATATGTTGGGTGTGACAATGGACCTCGTGGTGATCATCTATTAGTGATTTGTGGTAAGACGCAAATTTATGTTTATTGAATAAATAATTACATATTATACTATAACATCAAAAAAAAGTTAAAAGTAAAAATAGGTAAATATATTTTGAGATAAAGTGGCCGAGGATATTAGTATAAGGTACTCAACTTTTTTATGGCCTGGATAATTAATTAAGTCGATTGGTTTTTTATTATAAGGTTCTTCCTGACAACGCTATAGTAAATTCGTCAACCTAAAACGAATATGCTTTCCTGTATGACTGATCATATGAATTTCAAACACGTGTCAGATATTCTCGTGATCTGGCAATTCAAGGTGGACTCGTTACAGCTAGCACCTTCCTTCATCAATGCGAAAAAAAAAATTGCATATTTTTAATATTTTTCCAAGTTAGGTTCAGATAAATAAGTTACGTGGCATCATGCCCACGTGACTAATATGTTAAGTGGCACCGGGTGCACGTCAAAATTAGAATTGAAGAATGAAGAGTTTTTATATTTAGGCCCGAAGACACCAGCATTAAATTTTACTGTTCACGTAAGTCGCCATCTTAATCGAATGATTTTTTTTATTATTATTATATTTGTTATTTATTTAAGTTTTTATCTATTTATTTATATATTAGTTATTTTATCCAAAAAATTTGCTATTTATCTATAGCAATTTAATTTTTGTTATTTTTTTATTATTATTTAAATTTATTTATTTGTAAAGTGATTGCTTGAAGTTTTATTATGGGGTTTTTTTAGTAATTTTAATATATATTAATTACTAATTTTTTGTTTTTAGATTTATTTCCATTTTATTTAACTTTTTTTTCTTTCATTTTATTTTATTCCTATTTTCATGAATTTTAGTTTTTTCCCATATTTTCAATTTAAGATAACTTATTATTATATTAGAAAAAATTGTAATAAATTTCATATATATATATAAACAGTATTATTTAATTATATTTTTTAATTTTTGGTGATCCCATTCAACAATACAACATTTTATTAGTTGTTTTATTTTTTTGATGAATTTTTTTGTTTAATTAAACCATATTTAAGTTAACCGACACGTATTAGCTACTATATAGCCTTTATTAGTATATGAGGTGGGAAATATATTATTAATAATATTGTTAAACGGTTTGATAGCTTTGATAAAAAATGAATGTGGATATTAATATTTTTTTTTTTGTTTATTTAATATAAGAATGAGTGTGGATATTAATATTAATATTATTATTATTTTTATTTAATATGTGGAGTCTTATGCAGAAGATGAGTTGTTTTACTTGAACATAGAAACATTTTTTTTTTAAATTTTAAGGTTGATAACCATTCCATGTCAGAATAGGTTTTATTATTATTATTTTCAGAAAAATAACAAGAGGTTTTTTTAATATAAAATAATAAATAAACATTTAATATAAAATAATAAATAATAATGTTTAGATTAACTAATAAGATTTGGAAGTTACACGTTGTTGGTTGAGGTTCAGGTTGATTATCAATCTTTTGGAATTTAATTTCGTGAAAAATTAAAAATATACAAAATTGAATTCTAAAAGATTGATGGTCAATATGATGATTTATTGTGGAAAACATATACACAAATGTTAGACGTTTATTAAGCTGGTAGGCTTTTTATTATAAAGTTCTTCAATATGGTATTGTTTTTTTGGCCTAAAACGAATATGATTTTCAGTGTGACACACCAATACGAGTTTTGGCTGAAGGTATAACCTTGCGGTCTTCGATTGAAAAAGAAATTGAACAAAAAAGGCATGTACAATGCTTGTTCTGGATGAGTCCAAAACCTGTCTCAATGTCCTCGTTGCATTCGTAAGAAAGCTATCTTCCATGCCTACCTGAGTAGGCTGAATGCATTGCAACACCCTTTCTTAGGACAAATGCATTGCAACACCATTGTTTGGAATATTTCCGTCCCTTAGCTCAAACAAGCCAATAAAATATAATTAGCCATTGTCATTTAACATTATCCATGATGTTTATTTATTTAATGAATATATTCATGATTTTAATGAGTGTAACATCATGAAAATATTCACCGAGATTTTAATTTTGTATTGATAAAGTATCTACCCTATTTCAATGATAATTTTATTTAAAATTTTTTAAATTGATTTAATGACATTTTGATATTTAAAATTTCTTAAATTGATTTAATGACATTTTGATATCACTTTGTAGTTCACTTGAAAATCTTAGTATCTTTGTTTTAATTAGAAAATTGTACCTTTTCCTTTGCTTCCCATCTCTTTTACATATAATTAATTTTAATTTTAATTTTAAGTGAAAAACTATATAAAAAGAGATTGTGCAAAAAAAAGGGAATGGTTGGGAAATAATGTAGCTTCTCTTTTAATTTTTTCCTTACTTTGATTTTAATGACAGGGAGTGATTTAATAAATAATGTAACACAAAAGAAAAGTGGTTTTAGCTTCTTCTTCTTTTTTATTCAGTTAGTGTGAAATATATAATATATGTTTCTCGAACTTCAAGGTCATTGAACTCGAATTCGAAATCGAATGAGGTGACATAAGATGAAACAAGCACACTCCAGGCTTAGGAGAGCTCGGGGCTATTCCTCCTCCTTCCGACAACTTTTCCTTTATAAGTTTATAGGAGAATTACAAGCAGTTGTCGGAAGGCAGTGATGCTTCTCATGAAGCAATGCTAGTGATGAGCCACATTCATGTTGTTGCCCACTTTGGCTAAGCATGCTTTCTATCCAAACATCGTCTCGGGGCCAACACAAATATTTACATGTGAAGGTAAATATCTTTGCTATGATTCCTTTCTTGATATTTAAGATGTGAAATAAGATGAATTCTTTTGACAAGTTACCAAATAGATTATGGTAGGGTTTATATACATAAGAATTAACATATTCAAGACCATTATATTTGTCCTCCTCTTCATATGGTTTCGCTGGTAAGAGGTCTGCAAAGAAATTAAGTACGATGTTCTCGAATTTTACTATTCTGATTATGGTTGTACTAGTATAAAATTGGAATTCATTATCATATATGTCTTCCCAATTTCTCAGTGTTGAAATATAGTTTTAACTTTTAAAGCTGACTGATGCATATTTAGTTAAATCCTTGGTATTGAGCCCACAAAGAGAGCAGTCAAAAAATTGCATTGCTTTACCTTTAAAGGTCTGAGGTTTTCACCTTAAAAGGTTTGAGGTTTTCCATTGATTCTCAATGTTTTTCATATTTTAAAAGTTGTAACCCTTGTGAAAAGACATTGTAAATTGTTTTTCGTTATTTTGATCTAAGAAGGGTAGGGAGAATATCAGGCGCAACTGCGAGGAAAATGTCAAAACTCTAGCACAGGATTTGTTAAGGATAGGGCGAGGTAGTGCCTCTGGTGGCGTTCTGGCTCAAGGTCAAAAGAAGGTTCATCAAGTACGATATCTTATCATCTAAGACTATCTTATATAGTACAAATTTTGAGGGATTAAGATTATTTCTCATTGAGTTCTATTATGACGTTGTTCCTCAGGGTATTGTTCATAGATTCGTCATCCACCATGTAATATGTAAACTCATTATTTTAAAAATATTTCTTTTCGAGGCACATAAATATCATAATTACTTTGTTAGCATGACAATGCTATGAAAACCACAAGTGTTCCTCTCATGACATTCCATGTCACTAGGTTTGGTATCAGTGTTTGTTACATGTTTTCACCCATTTCCATCTCTTTTCATCTAATATTGTTTTCAACCATTGCCAATTAATTGCACACATCCTCAAAATTCTTAGAAGGTAAAATCATTTCATCAGAAAACAAGATGGTGAGTAGCAGGATTCAATGCAAAAGGGTTTTCTAGCTTATGAAAAGCAAGAGTGTCAAGAGACCATATCGCAAATATTACCAGTAGTTATTATTTTCCTTCTCAAATCTTTATGCATGCAGATGCCTGATACTACTATTTCGTTGAAGCATATTTTTGTATTGGGGAGACCTATAAATGTTCCTTTTTATGTTTTTTGTGTTTGAACATCAAGGGCAAAAAAACCTTAAACACCTAGCAAAATAACTTGGATAGTTTGAAAAGCCAATGAAATGTTATTTTAAAGGGGGGAGATGGCTAATCCTGAAAATCATTCTTAACATAGTAACATATCAAACATGAACTATTACCTCAAAATGAGTATCGAGCCCAAAAATCCCAAAAACACATGAAAAAACAACCCAAAACTAAAATGTGTTGGTTCTGCATCACCATTTTTTTCAGAGTAAATTTTCAATATTTTTAAAAATTAGTAGTAAAAAACAATAAAAACCATTTTGTTTGGTGCAAAAAACACCTTGAAATCGAAAAGTGTTGATTCCAAAATAACGTCTTTCTTATTCACGGTACATTTTCAATATTTTTTAACAATGACGTTAAAAATAAAATATCATGACTCTGAAAAATTTTAAATTTCCAACGATTTCCATGCATGATATTAAAGAGAAAATATCACGTCTTTGAAAAGTCTTAAAATTCCAATGATTCTGTCAGGCGAGGAGGTAACTCCTCAAATGAAATTGTGTTAATCATTTAGGCTATTCATTATTATATACATGAGGGAGTGACTATTGAGTTTCATCTCCCGATGACTCTCCATTTTCTCTATTATTTATTTACAGTATTTGAAGTTGTTAACCCAATCCCTATGATTAGGTGTCAACATTCCCCCCCTTAATCTAAAGGGATGTTGGTGAGTCCAAGCATTGTTCTGAATCTTTCAAGCTTTTCTCTTCCAAGCACTTTGGTGAATATGTATGCAATCTGCTCATTAGTGGAACAATGGTGAAGATGGATTGTTTTGGCCTCAACATGATGTCGAAGCAGATGATATTTTGTATTGATGTTCTTCGTTCGATCATGGAACTTTGGGTTCTTGGCCAAATTTATTGGCGAGGTATTGTTAATCATGAGGGAAGTCGAATGTACTTGTTTTACCTACAAATCTTCTAGAATTTTCTTGAGCTACAAAATTTCTTTTGTTGCCTCAGCTGCTGCCACATATTCTGCCTCTATTGTAGAATTTGCTGGAAGTGATCGTTTGCATGATCTCGAGGAGACATCTCCTGATCCAAGACTCATAGCATAACCCAAAGTAGATACCCCAGTTTCTTTGTCTCCATCGAAGTCTGAATCAGAGTATCCAATCAAGCTGAAGTCGCCCACTTGTGTATACTTGAGTCCAAAGTCTTGAGTTCCCTTCAAGTACTTTAGAACTCTTTTTGCAATAGACCAATGTCCCTTACAAGGCTTTTGCATAAACCTGGAGAGGCTTCCAATAGTAAACGAAATGTTTGGTCTAGTAGTAGTTAGGTAGTTGAGACTTCCTACGAGTTGTCTATACTTTGTTGCATCATCAAATTCTTTTCCTTCCCTCGATGTGAGCTTTAAGTTTTGTTCCATTGGAGTACTCAGAAGATTGCATTCAGCCATGCCAAACCAATTCAAGAGATCTCCAATGTACTTCTTCTGAGAAAGGAATATGGACTTCGGACGTTGAGTTACTTCAATACCATGATAGTAATGAACATAGCCCAAATCAGTCATTTCAAAACCTTTCCTCAATTCCTTCTTGATGGATGCAATGTAGCTCTCATTGTTCCCTGTCATAAAAAGATCACTACATATACCACAACATATACAACTATTTTTCCAACTTTCTTGACAAACAAAGTTGCATCATCAAGATCATAATGTTTGAAATTGAGTTTCAGAAGATGCTCAAATAGTTTTTCATACCAGGCTTGCAGTGCTTGTTTCAGGCCATACAAGGATTTCACAAGTTTGCATACTTTATGTTCACGTCCTTTCACAACAAATCCTTCAAGATAGGACATAAAAACATTATCTTCTAGATCTCCATTCAAGAAAGCAGTTTTTACATCCATTTGATGGACTTTCCAACCATTCTGAGCTGCTAGGGAAAAGAGTGTCCAGATGCTAGCCCATTTTTCTGTGGGGGGGAAAGCCTCCTCATAATCAACCCCTTCCTTCTGTGCAAAACCTTTTGCCACAAGCCTGACTTTGTGCTTGTCAAGTGAGCCATCACCTTTATACTTGTTCTTGTAGACCCACTTGCAGCCAATTGATTTGGTTCCCAACGAAGGATCAACCAGCTTCCAAGTTCCATTCTTTATAAAGGGATCATACTCCTTTTGCAATTCTTTCCGTTCATCATGAGAAGCAACTTCTTTGAAGGAATTTGGTCCAAAATTTGTCGACAAATTCAATTCACAATCATAAGAAACATCCATATCAACAGGTGAATCAGAGTCATCTACATCACCTCCATTTTGTTGGGTTGAATTTCTAGTTCCTGTCTTTCCAACTTGATTAGAATGAACACTTTCAAGTGTCTTTATGAGCCACTTTGGGGGACCTTTCTGAGATGGTCTAGGCTTCTCAGTTGATTGAGTTGGGACTGAATCAAGATTGAGTCCTCTAATTGTGTCAATCAACCTCGCCATCAAACATGTGAATGGAGTGTACATGCTAGTGGATGTGGACCAAGGACAATAAGTTTCTCCTTAGCTATGGTAGGTATAAAACATGATGCAAAATAAAGTTTGGAAGACCACGCAATTTAAGCCTGATTGTGCCAAGACCTAATGGCTTCAGTTTTTCTTTGTCTAGAATGTATACTGCTCCATCAACATTGTCAGTAAATTCTTCAAAAAAATATCTTCTAAAAGTCATGTGGCAAGTTGCTCCTGAATCAAGCAACCAATCATTTTTCCAAGAAGCAAGTGAAGCATTAAATAAGTCTTCATTTACTCCAATATTATAGCGTGCCACAAAATAGTGAGTGGATTCAGGTGTTTTACCTTTCTGTTTGTCATTAATTTTACCTTTCGGTTGGTTTCTTTCCTGCTCAATTCTGTCCCAATGAAACTTTCATGTTGATGCATCATGTGATCCATCTCTTTTGCAACGTATGCAATGTAAATCTGACTTTTCTCCTTGAGAGTGTCTACCCTGTTTGCCTTTGAAATTTCTTCTTCCTCTTCCTGACCACCTCTTCCTCCGAAAGAATCTTGAGCAACACTTTTCTCTCTATGTGCAAGACACACAGCCTGTTTAGAAGATTGAGGAGTTGTCTTCTTCCCAAAAGCTTTCTCTCTTTTCGCAAATTTTTTCACATGGGAGTCAAAGGTAATATCATGCATAATATATTTTACTTATGATGCAAGAGCAAGACGATCAGCATTTTGTAATTCAAGGCTGAACAACTTAATCATGAGTTGAACAACTTCAAATGCAGAGTGTGAGTCATAGAGTTCCTTCATTTACTGATGTTGTAATCAATGCATAAGCCTTGCTGTTCTTATTTTCCCAAATGGTTAATTCCTTGGCTAAGGTTGGTTGTTCTAGTTCTTTGTCTCCATCTCCAACACACACTCCTATCCACAGCTCATTAAAAATGAGAGTGTGTTTAATTTTCCTTGACCATTCTATATCGTTCTCTTTCCCAGATAGAACTACTGCAACAATAGATATTAGTGAATGCATTCCCAAAAAAAATATCTTCTTTTGATTTCCAAAACAAACACAACCTTTCTGGATATCTTTTGTTTAGGTGGAAAAGGATTCACTATATTAATACTTTTAATGTAGCATATATTTCTCCACTCACAAATATATTATATGATGGTTTCAACATATAAACCATATAATATATATCCAATAAAAATACCATCCAAAATTCTCATTCTATTATCACCATTCAAAAATATCAACGAACTTTAATATTACCACCATTTTCAAAGGTGTTGAATGCCCCTCACACCATATACATTCACCATACCTCGAACTTTTGTCTACGGAACTATAGCAATGAATTTGTAACCAGCTTGAAAATACCCCAACAGTCTTCGATGCTCTGACAACCAGAACTATGGGAGTGGAGCTGAGGAATAACGATTTATATATGATATGGATTTATATGCAGACTTTCAAAATATTCATATTGAAATATCAACGTATACAATGTTTTGATATTAGACCAGCATATGCAGCGTTTTGATATCATACCAGCAGTATACAACATTTTCTAGCAGTCTCCAAATATTGATATAATGGAGGTTTGGTCTTCTACCAAACTCAGAGCATACTTAGTCCAACACCACGCTCTAGGGAATAATATACTGAAATGCAGTTGCAGTCACAGTGTTGGCCATAACACCACACTTCTAGTTGCGCCACCCTTCCAGTTCATAGTCGCAACACTTCCTGGCATCACATGACCATTCCACGTAACAACTTTGTCTAGTCTTCATAATAGGAAAAGAAATGCCTTAATGTAGAAAATCAACCCTTCAGCACTCCCACTACATTTAGATTAGTGAATTCAATAATGCACATAATCTTGCAAGGATAAGATAGAGAAATCACTAGCGCGAGTGTACAGGATGCAAAGAAGGTGACAGTTTTGCAAAAATAGGCAGAACATGAGGGAGTTACAAAGGGAGGAAAGCTAAAATTAGAATTGGCTCTGATACCATGTCAGGCTAGGAGGTAACTCCTCAAATGAGATTGTGTTATTCATTTAGGTTGTTCATTATTATATACATGAGAGAGTGATTGTTGAGTTTCATCTCCCGATGACTCTCCATTTTCTATATTATTTTTTTACATTATTCAAAGTTGTTCACCCAATCCCTATGATTATGTGTCAACATTTTAAGCATGACACTAAATTTAAAATATCATTTCTTTGAAGAACCTTAAAATTCCAACAATTTTCAAGCATAGTGCTAAGAAAAAATACTTATAATTGTTTTCAACCATAGCATTAAAGATAATATATCATGACTTATAAAAACATTACAATCTTGACAAATTTTCAACCATGGAATTAAAACCAAAGGTTATGACTATAAAACAATCTTAAGTTTTCAAAATATTTCAAGCATGACATTTTGGAAAAAAATTATGACTAAAAAAAATTTAAAAATGAACACCTAAATGAAAGAGTTATTATACTAAGAGTAATTTTTTTAAAATGCTAAATAAATAGCGATTTTAAAATCTTAGCCTGAGACAACTTGATACATTGCAAAAAAAAAATTAAAAATCAACTATCAAATTGACATGAAGTGTAGGTGAGTTGAACCCATTGTAATGAAAACTTAATGACCAATCATGAAATTAATACATTGTGGGGCAAATTTGATTCATTATAACAAAAAATTTAAAATAAACTATCAAATTACACATAATGGGATCGGGTTGCTAGACAAGCAATGACATGGGCCCTACAATATATATGAAAGATACATAAGAAAACAAAAATTCAAATATTGAGAAAAAGAAATCAAATATAAAAGATATATAGAAATGACTTAAAAAGAAACTATAAAATGAAAAAAAAAAATTAACCATACAATATAAAATTAAAGAAAAAATGAGGTTACAAAAACAAAATATAACATTAAAAAAAATAAAAAAGACTAAAAAAAAAAATTCCTCGTTCACCTCAAAGCCCAACAAGCCAAGGGTGGCAAGGGGTCGATTCATGAAAAAAAAAAATTCAAATATCAAAAAGAAAAAAACCATAAAAAATAATTAAAAAAACAAAAAAAATAAAGAAAAAAATGAAAATTAACTTAAAAAAAAAAAAAAAACTTAAATAATAAAATAATAGAAAAGAAATGGAAAACATCATTTAAATTAAAAAAATTATAAATATTTAAATTATCAAAAATATATTATAAATTTTAAATTATAAAAAAAAATTAAAATTAAAATCTTATATATATAATAAAAATATATATTTTTTAATTTAAATATATATTTTTCTAACTCTAATTTATTTTTCAAATTGTTTTGATTTTTTTTATTATATATATATATATATATATATATATAATCTTAAATTTTTATTTTATTTAATTTTTAATTTTGTTGATTTAAATTATTTAATTTAAATAGTTTTAATTTTTTTTTTTTTGGTAATTATTTTAATGTTTTTTTCTAATGAGGTTTTTATTTTTTATTTGTTTTTTTAACTCAAAAAAAGGGTTTTAGATTTTTTTAGTTTAATTTGTTTTTATTTAAATTATATATATATATGAAAAATTTTCATTATTTTTATTTTTCGATATTTTTTTTAATTTATTTTTTTGTTCTTTTCCATTAATCTTTTATTCAAGTTTTTTATTTTTAAAACTTAATTTTGTTTGTTTTTTGTTTTTTTTTTTTTTTTTTTTTTACATTTTATAGGTTTTTTGTATTTTCTTTTTAATTTTATATATATATATATATATATATATATATATATATATATATATTGTATTTGATTTTTTTTTATTATGCACTTTTATTTTTATTTTTCTGTTTTATTATCAACATAAAAATCACCAACATTTAAAAAAAATATCTGCATTTAATTTATTAGAGAATTTAAAGTGTAAAAAAAGGCCCTCTAAACAAAAAGGGTTGATGCTTAGAAGAACCTTTCAAAATCAAGATGAAAATCACTAACAAAAAAAAAATGTTCACAAGATATATAAAAAAATTTAAAGTGTCAAAAATAAGTCTTCTAAAAAAATGTGTTGATGCTGCATCAACACTTTTCAAAATCAGCATGAAATCACTAACATTTAAAAAAAAAATGTTCATACTTGATATACAAAAAAATTTAAACTGCCAAAAATATGCTAAAAAAAGGTGTATTCTCAAATCACCATTTTTCAAATTCAAGTGATTTTTTGCTACCTCAAAAAAATGTGTACTAGGTCATTTTTCTGTTTGATCGATAACTATGTTTCTTCATTTCAATGAAGTGGGAAGTTGAAACATCTTTAAAATGATAACTTCTTATAGCTTGTTTCTTCAAGATTGTTAATGTCGTTATTGTATGAATGTTTAACGTATTTTAACATTTAACAGTCGATGTTTCTAGATCCTCTTGAAAACTGGTATTTTAAAGGGCATATGGATAGTTTATAATATAGTTTATAAGTGTTTTCTTAAAAATAATCTAGATAGTATATTCAAAATGTTGTCGTTTTTGGTCTGTGCTCCTAAGGAAATCTTTCATGGAATGTGTTTCACTACCCATGGGCTTGAAAGTTCCATTAATTGGGAATGTGTTTTCATCATCAATGGCTTTGAACATGTCATTAATCTTTAGAAAATGCACAAAATTAATTGGGAATTTGAGAAAATATAAGGGGGAAATGTTTATTGTTTTCAATAGGCTTGAAATTTTTATTTTGTTGATAATATTAATGATTTTTAGGCTATTTCTTTAGTTTTTGTGTGAAAACCTTCCATGGAGAACTTCTAAAACAATTTTGGTGTTGCTTTTCACCTTGTAATTCCATACAATTCCATGGATTGCCCAAAACACTTGGTTTCTTCTCTTGTGCTCCAGATTGACATGGTATGGTATGCTATCTGAAAAGATGGACACCCCAACATGCAAGTGCCTTTTGGGAAGTTTTTGAGTCCCATGTCTCACATTAAGAGGCATATAATGTTAAGCTTTGAGTTAGGTATTTTATGCTTGGATGTATTGAGGCATATAACGTTAAGCTTTGAGTTGGGTATTTTATGGTTTGGTTGTATTGTTGAGATTTTCTACTGATGAGATCCTGATCTTTCAATGGCTTCCAGTTCCTTAAAAGACATGGCTTTGCCTATGCTGCAGAGGATATTGTTTAGGGTAGACCCTTTTCCTATAATATTTCCACCAAAAGAAGATGATATGGACTATTTTAATGTGAAACCATTCCCTATACAAGAACTACTTATGGATCAAATCTCTGAATTTCTTATATGCGAAGCTTTGAACTTTACCACATATATTGAAAGTCCATGAACCTAGTAATATTTCAACTATATATAGTTTTTAGGTCTTTTAGGCAAGAGCATGCCATACTTTGCATATTTGAAACCTATTCAAGCTTTGGTGGATGAAGATTGTTTGATCTAGGTCCAAGGAATGGATTTATGGCTTTGGTGGTTACATGAAGTCATGGGTATTCTTTCATAAAGATATTTGAAGTTTGTACCACATTCATGGATTTCAAGCATATGTAGAATGTGAAAAGAGATGGATCTAAGTTTCAAGCAATTGGTTGACACTTTTTAAATATTGCAGTTGGAAATGAAAATTAAATTTATTTGATGGCATTTTACTTAAATGTTGATTTTACTTACTTCCATATTCCTCACTTCTCCTATCTTCGTTCCTTTGCACCTCTCGGTGCATATGGTAGTGTATATTAATAGTGAGCGAAGGTATCATCGAAGTATTTACAACTTATAGTGTTAAGTGACGTCCTAAGAAAGTTATGAGATCTTTGATTTCCTGTTTCAAGGAGATTAAATCGCCGTAAGATTGGAGATGATGACAATGGAATTCAATCTGAACGAACTTTGTTAAAAGAAAGTTTTTCCGCAACGTTTTGACCCACAGTGTCTACAAACAAGTTGGAGATTAAATCGCCGTAAGATTGGAGATGATGACAATGGAATTCAATCTGAACGAACTTTATTAAAAGAATGTTTTTCCGCAACGTTTTGACCCACAGTGTTTACAAACAAGTTTTTGATGCAGAATTTTACTTGTTGGTTCCTTTCTTGTTTAAATATTGAGTATGAATCCAATATGTCAAAATAATGAGCTATTTGAGTTTTTTTTTTAAATCATAGAATTATTTAAAATCAAATAATACCTTTACAAATACCATCATAGAATTTTCACAAGAACCTCAAATAAAACATGGTTGGGAAAAAATAAATTGTTTTATAATATGATTAGCCAACTCATTATTTAGCTATTTATTAACGTAAAGGATAAAATCATAAAATAAAAAAATTAAGCCACTTTAATTTCTAAAAGATATTAAAAAAGTTATTAAATAATTGATTAAAATTATTAAATTAAAAAAATTAAACTCAAATAAAGAAGTATCACAAATTCAAAGATCCCGACCTCATAGGTTAAAAGCATCATCTTAAAATCTGACTTTTTCCCCTTTTCGTTTCTAAATAAAGCAGGGCAATTTCCGTATGATGGATCTACGTCAGTGGAGGCGAAGAAGCACTCACAAGGTAGTGGAGGACAATTTCAGATAAGAAAATATAATATGTATTTTAATTAATCTCGAAATTGTTTATAGTCGCATGAATGGTGAACAACATTGCAAGAAATCTCAGAAGATGTCCCTTGCCTCATCTTTCACCCGTTTTGTTTTGACAGTGGTATCCCTGAAGTTAATACTAAACTATTCTTCTAATATCTATTCATCTACTTTCTGGAGGACAGGAGCTTATGCCCCAGTTTTGCAGTGTCAGTTTCATCGAAGTGATCCCACAGAATCGAGTTCCCCATGGTTAGATCCCTCATACAGAACCTCGGTCCCTTGTTATTTCCGTTGCCTCTACCTGCCTTGATAACCTTTGGAAACTCCATGCCGCCACACCACTTGATCTCATCGCTTCCGTTGCTGCTTCCATATATTGGCTGCAGAACAAAAAGAACAAACAACATCTAAGGCTCACTTTTCTATGGCGGTGTACAGTACAAAACCCTAGAGCTACCACCCTAATCTCACCAAACAAAGATTCTATCAAAAAAATAATTCAATTTTTGGTAATTCCTAGAAAGAATATGGAAGTGCACGCTGAGCATGAGAAATTTAGATGTTAGTCAGCAGAGAAGATAACGTGTGCGTAGATAGAAGTTACATCGCCATGATGAAAAGGGGGCATAATACAATGAATCTCTGAAGAAAATGGAGAGACAAGAGAATCAATGGAGGATGGGAGGCAATGGGCATGGAACACAAGAAGGTGACCTGAAGCACAGCGAGGTGAATGTGTTGAGCTTCCTCTTCACCGACTTATGTGGAATTATTGTGTGCCTCGACCCTTTTTAAAAACTTAATTAACGACATACCCACACTCCATTAGGTCAATACCCACCCTCCAGGTCAAAAATAATATCATTAGATTACTATTAAAGATGATCGATCACAAGGTAGAAAACCTTGTTAGCCACGGATCTGATCAAACGACCCCAGGCTACCAAATTTTTTTGGCGGTTATTTCAACAACGACGGTTTTATACCTTGTAGTCCCATGGACCACGATCCATCCTAGTTACACGTACCTTCGCACGTGTAACTCCAACAAGTGCGAAGGTACCTCCAATATGTTCATAGTTGTAATAAAGATCAATAAGTTCAACGATGGCACAAATCAAAATAAGTTCAAGGATTGCACAAATCAAGATTCAGTTGAGACTCAAATCAGTGGGATATGGTGGAATAATTTTCAATCGTCTAATATTGAATGTGATTGTGCATAGAAGTATAAAGTGGTAATTGAGGCGTTCCTCACAAAAAAATGTTTTATGACTTAATTAAAACCTATATTGGTTATTATTAATATAATTTTAATATTAATGAAAATGTTGTTATCTCATTACTATTATTATGATTATTATTATTATTAATACACATTAACATTAATTGCATTAAATGTTATTAATATTATTATTAACATCAATGTTAATACAAAAATGAATTGTCACAAAGAAAATTAGTTACGTTCAAAACATATTTATATTATAATTAATGTATTATTGTTAATGTGATTAAATATTAATGAAACATTATTATTATAGTTAATGATATTGTTATTATTAATATTATTCATATTAATATTAAGTTTACCAATTTTTTTACCAATTTTTTTAATCGAAAATATTACTAATAATTAATATCACTCTTATGGAATTGTTATTAATGCTATAAAAATATTAATATAAATATTAGCGATATTTAACGTTAAAATGTTATTAACTATTATTTAAATATAAATGTTAAAGTTATTACAAAACGCATTTACAATATAACAAAATTATGTTTAATGATTAACAGCATGTGTTTCTTCCTATTACCAGTAAAATGTTTTCTATTCATTTTTATTCTTCTTTTGTGAATATAGACAACTTACAACCTCTTCCATATAAATGGAAAATGTAATATCCCCTCGTAAAAACCTGTAAATATTTCATCACTGATAGTAAAAAGGAACTTTTGGTTTGGAGGCCATTTGATGGTTGAATATGTATATACATATTTTTCTTACTGAAATTATTTAAAATATATGTGTTATATTTTGCCAACTACAAATTTACATTGGGAAATAATGAGAAGAGAGATCAAATTTTGGGTGGTAAAAAATAGTTATGGGTAAGGCGATTACAAACCCAAAATCCTCTTGGGAAATGAAGTTTTCTCAAAAAGAAAGGGGAGGCCAATAGGTTAGGGAGAACATGAGGCTGCTTGGAGGAGAATATTGCTAATAGAATTGAGAAGACATTGTTATGTGAAGAATTCTTGAGTTAGTGTAGCCAGTGAAATTTCAATTAGAGCCTCGTGCTCCCTCTAAGAATCCTAGACTACATCTAGTTAGGATTAGATAGTATTAGGGAATTGTGCAGAACTTTGTTCTAATCTAACCTGAATGTGAAGCATGTGAAGCTGGCTCGAGGGAGACGTAGAAGAGATATTGGTATTGCTAATTGGAAGAAGAATTTCTTCCCTTGTATCTTTGTTACAGGCTACTAACAGAAATAGATAAGTATTGATTAAATCGGTTATTCTGATAGACCATTATTTGTAGATGTAAAATCTCATGTTGATTACTGTGATAGGTCGTACTCATATTTTGTTGTTTAATTTCATATTAGTAATGGAACGAACTATGTTTACATTGTTCGAAAGGAAATTTATTTCATGTTGTAAGTATTGTTAAAACTACTATGTATAGATACATGGTGTGACTTCATCTCTAGACTGGTAATATACATCGCATACAGTCTTAAGAAATTAAATTACAGTAGTGGGTGAATGCCAATTTGAAATGTGTTTGGACCTCAGAAGGAGCACGGGTTAGCCTCTAGGCCAATCTAATTGAATAACATCCCAAAAACAGTCCCTGGTTCTAATGAGGACATACTATAATAGTTATAACGTAATTATACCTAATTACCATGTGAACATTTATAACTTTTTGAATAGATAAAGTACAGGGAATAATACAGAGCCAACAAGTAATCTATACAATTCCAGTGCTAAGTAGAATCTCAATGTAATGCAATGTTATCTCTAAAATAAACGAAGAAAACCCCAACAAAATAAGAAAGTTATTACGGAAAGAAAAGCCTTTGAAAGTATCGTCTGCATTAACAAATGAGAGAACTCAAGTAAGCAATAAATCTATTGAAGTGTTAACATTTCACTGTTAATCCACTACAATTGTATTGTAAACAACAAGCATATACTATAAACACTTTCACGCTGTAACTTGTGAATGATATAAACTTCATGGCAAACCATTTCTTGCAATATTAAATAAAATATTCTGTAAGTATTCAACTTCAGCGTAATACAACTGTGGAAATGCTTTAAAAAGAATTAATAAAGAAGGTTCAAATTAATACGTTTTTTATGATAAGAAACATTAAGAAATTGACGAGGGTTTACAAAATGGCCACAATACTATAACATTGTACATATTTCAAACTGAAACAGAGTCGAGGCCTAAATGGGAGAACATAGCAATGCCTGCTAAACTAACACTACGGAGCCACATTTTAAATATGAAGTATATATATCCTACTACATATATGTCGAAAGCCCATCATGCAGAGGGCGGCATTATAAACCATTGTGGGGTGTTATCACAATCTAGTTTTAGAGTCAAGGGTTCATTGGTCTTAATTTTTAACAAAATATTCAGGAATGTTGATAATTAATTTGTCAACCCTGGTTTAGAAATTTTGAAATGGTGGCGTTGACAAATCGAATGTCACGAAAAACTCTGTTTTACTCTATTTTTCCCCGTAAAAGGCAAAAACTTTGGGCATGGTTTCAGAACAATTGGAAACAAATTTTTGAAAATGAAGAGAAATTTTTGTTGAGAACAAACCCATTAACAAAAACATCTCTCATCTTTACATAGGTTTCATGCTTTGAAAGAATGGAATGGATCTTTGAACCCTATTTTTCAGGAATTTGCCTGGCTAAATTTTTTCTATTTTTAAAAAACGCCTAATCAACTTTCAGTTGGACAGCCACCTTATCAAATTTGACTTGGGGATCTTTAGCTTGAGCCATTACTCCAGCAACAACATGATCTTCACACACAAAATATTTTTTGTTTTTTTTTGTTTTTATGATGGAATGATGTAATGTATTTGGTTTAATTTAGATATTTGGTCATTTATTTTAAGACTTTGTAACTAACCTTTTTCTAAAAACTTGGTTATAGTTTTGTAAGTAATTTATAAATATTCTAATTTTGTAAGAAGGAAGGGTTGGGAAATTTTTGAAGAAGAAAGATTGTGTGCTTAGCTCTATTATCAATATGCTATATGTAGTGTTACATATACAGTTTGCATAGATTCATGAATGTATAACTCCCTATCTATATTTCCTCATGGTTTTCTAATTTCTCCTTATACTACATCTTTGGATCATTAAGTCTTCAGTGTTTTGGATAAAGCATTACGAAATATAATTATTTATGTATGCTCTGATTCAAGTTATTTGAATACTCTTAGTATGTTTTCTACTTAAATATTTATAACATAATTCGTATTACTTTGTTATGATATTTATTTTATGTTTTATGTCTCCACATCTTCATGGTTATCTGTCTAAAAGTTGTGTCCTACCTTGCCTCTGTTAAGAATTGTCTATGTCTCATGTGGTTAGAAGCCTTTTCCACCAGACTCATTTCCCAATGGACTGTGTTCTCTTCTTCCCAAACAAATCTCATCTTATAAGTAAATCTAACCAATTAGTTTCATGAGCCTTGGTATTGCACCAAGGATGTTTCAACTCCTAAGACTTCTAAACTTAAATTATCAACCTGGGGTTCATACAAACTTAGAGGTGACTGTGATATATGAAAAATAGGTTAGGTTCTACTCATGTCACCCATAGCCATTAGATAAGATCACGGTATTCAGAGACAACTCCTTCAATTAACTACAAGGAGAATTTCTTATGAAAGCATATCATGATTTAAAGGAGATGAGCATTATTCTAACTATAGAAATGAAAATGCCATTCATTAAATGTAAATCCTAATTGAAATTGCATGAAAGCGAGAGGTTATTCTAGCTACAGAAGTAAACCATGCTAATCTATTTTCACACTTAATCAAATCAATATCCTACTTGCATGAATCATTTATCTATTTGCAACTTTCTTAAAAATGAGGAATTCAATCTTCAACACAACTATATAAAAAACTACCAAGTCTAATTATACTTGTTGTCTTGGTGGCCATTATTCAACTTCAAAGTGCAAGGGTCAAAGTATGAATCAAATCTGGTTCAAATAATAAATGCTACAAGATTGCTACAGGAGGCCCTATTTTGCTATAGGAGGCCCTGTTTTTCTATAGGAGGGGGTCTGAGATATTTTTTAGGACAAGAATGGTATCTTGAAGGCGAAGGAAGGTGGATGATGGTGAATGAAGGTGAATGAAGGGTGTGGGAGCCCCTTATCCAAGATTAGCACCCCTTAAAGTCCTATCTTGCACCAACGTGTATGCCCACAGTGTCCTTCATTTGCCTTGGAAGAGCGATCTCGGTGGCAGAGTCTAGAAGCAATGTGAAGTGCCCAAGAGAGGGATGGGATGGTCTAGGTGGATGTGGAATGCTATGCCCACCCCCGAAAGTCAACAACAATCCCTGCAGACTAATCAATCACATGCATCAAATGATCAATATTACAATAAAATAATTTAACATGGAAAGGATGGGTTGATTTTTATTAAAATAAACTCTACCCTATGACATAACTCTAATTTCCAAGTCAATGCTACTAACTTCTAAGTTGCAGAAACCAAGCATGTTGAATGATTACAATCCAACACTTAACAATTTCCAAGAAATCATAAACAAACATTTTTGCGTTGTTTTTGTAGATGTTCCAACCACTCTCCCCACAATAGAGTTGATAGGAAAACCTGCAACTACAATTTTTGTGATGTAATTCCTACTTAAACAAGAAATGCATTGAAATGAATTAAACCAAAACAAGGAAAGAATACAAGAGACGGGCTAAAGCCTCTGGGTTAGACCTAATCCGAAGGGTTTCAGTCGTCCAAAACTAACTCAGTTACAAGCCAACAATGAAATTCTCATTAACAAAAAAGAAGAGTCACAAACATCATATGAAAGATGAAAATGATAGTATCAAGCATGAGGCTCTCAACAGCTACTCCTATCTTCAACAAAAAATTTAATCCTAATGAGCCTTTAGGCTTGTTTATTTATATAAAAATTAGTTGAGGGAAGCTCCCTTGAAAAGAGGAGTGATTCCCTCCAAAATATTGAGATTGGTGGATATGGTTCCCTCAGATCTTCACATACACTTGAGTTCCTCAGTTGCTAGTGAATTCGAGTTTTTGGTGAGGAATCTTTGATATCAAGATGAGTTGGGCAGTTAATGCAGTGGAAATGCCCCCCTATATTCTCTGTAGATGTCTCCAATCAGCCCCTGCATAGTAAATATCTCCAAAAACGTTTATTTTTCCTGCATATTAATCACATTAGGCCATGACATATGAAAAACACCCTTTAGTATTCCTACTAAGCATATTATTATTAAAAAATACAAATTAATATGAGAAAAGGAATGTTTTAAGGGCTAGAGGATAGGACAATGGGCTTCAAGATATACCTATTGATGGGACCCATCATCACCCCATTAGTGAAGGTGTTTCTCACCCTCTAAGAAACTAAGTCACTGATGTAAATTTCTTCATGGCCCCGATGGCCTCTTTGACATCTTAAGGCATCTCAAATGGACTGCCTTCATGTGGATAGAAACTTGCATTTGCTTCTATGTCTATCCATTCCTTTCATTCTTCTACCTAGTTTCTTCTCTCTTGTAGGCACAACTATAAGGTAGGACTGAGTTTGACTCCTATCCACTTGGTCATCAACCTTTGCATGATTAATTTGTATAGTGGGGTTCTCTCCAAGGCATTCCTTAGTATTTCAAAAGAGTGATACTCTCTGATTTGGAAATTGTGTAGTAGGGCATGCCATCTTCTTTTGTAAACTTGCAAAATTTCTGTCCCAAACATCCTAAAGGTTTCCTCAAAATGGAGGATAGTTTGTTTTTGGGTTGCCATATATCGAGGTGCCAATTCGGGATCAATGGAGATGAGACTATCATTATTGATGACAGCCTTGGGGCTCACTAATTCTACTTTGATTTATAAGGGCTCCCTCTCTTCTTTTGTCATCAGCCTCTTTACTTTTTCAGCTCTTGTTTCCTTATGGGTCAACCAAGAGGCTAATGCGATTAGTTTCATGTCCCCCAATCTTGGGTTGGGATTTCAGAAGTTCATGTCTGTGAGGATCATATTTTGCATGTAAAACTCAATGAGTTTGGCTCTATCCTCAATACTTTCCATTTTGCAAAATTTAATGAACTTCCTGTAGTCTTGGAAAGGTAAAGAGCCATAATGTGCTAATTTATTTATCAAGAATTGTAGTCACTACTCCTTGATAAAGATGGAATATGATTTGGATAGTTTCCTAAATTGTATGGATTCCATGGATAAACTTTCCATAATGGCAAGTTGTACTTGTTTTTCTTGCAGCTGCTCTCTTAGCCCTCTATTTTCTGTCTATAGTTGCTACCCCATTACTGACTCCCTTAGACTTAAGTTATTCAATTTTTGGCTCATTTCAATCACTTTCTCCTCCATGAGGCCAACATATTCCACATTCTTAGATTTTACAATTGCATCCACCTATGAGTCCTGCCACCTTCCCTTTCCAACTCAAAGAAGAGTGGTATAACAAATTTCTTAGGTATAATCCTACCTCGTTCAACAAATTTGTAATAAGATTTGATATTAGGTTGTGGATCAAGCTCCTGGAGTTCTTGGAGACCTTATTCATTTCCTTTTGATGTGGTTTCATCTTCCTGTAGCATCTCCTATTTCTCCTCTAGTAGCCCTTGTTTATCCTATAACTCCTCTATTTTATCCTATAGTTCATCTATTTTTTCTTGTACCAAGGTAGCTTATGCTTTGAGCCTCTTAGATGTGACTTCCTTAGTGGTGGGCCTCCCTATGGGCAGCACATGTTATCTACTCTTGGCTTTGGGAGAGGTAACTTCTTTAATGTTCCCCTCAGTAGGTCCCACTTATTCCCTTTTCCTTGTTGATTCATCAATGGTGATAGGGACTTTTGAAGGAGGCTGAGGCTTCCCTTGCCTTATCTTGGTGCTCTTCCTTGTTTTAAAGTACAAGGGGCCTTGCCTTGGCTGCCTCCTTTTGGGCTTGATTGGTGTGCCAAGTGTGGCCAATGTGGCAACCACCTCTTTCTCTATGTTTCTTGGTGAGAGGCTTATTTGTTTCCCCTATCTTTCTATCCCTTGAGGTTTGGAGGGGTTCTCTTCCTATGCTCTTTATTTCTCTCCCTCTCTTTCCTTTGTTTTTTCTTTCTCCTCTTCTTCTTTCTCTTCCCTACCCCCAGTACTAGAGGTTGGTGTTTCTTCTTGATGTGTTGAGGTGAGGGCTTGTGTTTTAATGAAAACCTCCCTTTCTATGTCTACAAAGTCAATATAAAACACAGGGTTACTTAGGTGGCTCAAGGCATCCATGACAATTAGCTTGATGAGGCCATGATGGAAAATGTCTTGGTGCTTCCTTTCCCTCACTTTCTACCTCATTTCAATGATGGATTGTAATAGGAAATGTGGGACATTGAGTCTGTTTGAAATTGGAAACTTTGTCTAGAACCTTAGCTCATAGAGAAGCCTAAATTGATAGGAATACACAATGTTCAACCTCCCCTCACAGAATATGTACTTTAGGATGTGATAGGCCACTTCATCCGAAGGGTAAGGGAGGCTCTCTCTTTGTACTCCATTTTTGTCTTCCACAGGCTTCTCTCTATGGAGGAAGAATTTTTTCTTGGCTGTAACACCTATTTCTTTTTCCTCCTTGCTCCATCGAACTCTTAAGGGTATGGTGTTTACGTTGCTTATAATTTTTGTCCTCAGATGGATTTTGATTCCTTTAAAAACAGTAGTGAAACTATTTTCTCCCTGAGAATTAATGGCCATGGAATATTCTTGAGTTATCTTATCATCATATCTCTTTAATTGCTCGAAGAGTTCCATCCACTGATGTATCAGAAAAATTTCCATAACAGGGGGATGCTGATGAATTCTTTTGGTGTTTGTGGGTTCTGTTTTGTTGAAACCTCCTCCCATTTCTCCTACTACTCCTTCTCTAAGTCATCTTAGGTGTCATTTCAATATTTGCCTCAGAGTAGTCTAGGGTGCAAATATAGTGGGCTAGTTTTCTTTTTGACAGAGGAGGAGAAGAATTTTTTTTTTTTTATGTATACCTATCTTGCCTTCTTATATGATAATTTTTCAAAGGAAATTATTGCACAATGGTTGTTACAGGGTACCCGATTTGAGCATAACTCTTCATGCAAGTGCATGGAAATTAGAGAGTGAGGAGGTGACTTACCCTTTTCAAGATGAATCTCTCATGTGCATGAGGGTTTGATGAAAACTTTGTGTGATTTTGACTCCCTTTCTCCCCTTAATTCATCCATGTAGCTTCTTTTCTATGTTCCTGTAACAATTCATATACTATTGTAGCACCTACAAACTCATCTTGTAGCAGTTCGGTGACACTCTAGAAAAACTCTAATAGAATATAACTCATCCTTCAATACCTTGGTGGGTATCTCCAACTGTTTTCTAGAAATGAGAAATTATGTAAGTGGAATCGAGCCTCGTACTTTTATTCCCTTTTGTGGTAATGGCTCGGAGCACTTTGGTGACTTGGATCTTGCACAAATTTCCTTTTTTAACCATTGCCCCCACTCCTCGTAATCATCACCCCACTTAATTTGAATTTTCCACATTGCATGGGTGGCTGAGTGAACTGTAGTTTACTAATCGAAGGTGGCCAAGTTTACTGGCCACCTCCAACCCATAAAAACTCCATTCTTGGTCATTAAACACATTTTTTACCATTATGTGCATAGGGAAGAGGTGAGGGGTGTCATACCTGAGCCTACTTGTGATGTCGAAGTGTTGGAGATGCATGCAGGATGCTTCTAAGCTAATGATTGATTAACTAACCCCTAGAGGTGCTAACTTTCCTTTTTCACTTATGCACATGTCTTCACAACATGATGATGTAGTCGACTGATGAAATATTTCTTCCATGCAAGCCTCCTTCCAATGTTTGATCTGTTGTTGTTGGCGTTCATAGATGACCTTACATCTTCTCTTAAATGATCATGTGACCTTTATAAGCTTCAATAATGGCCTCCCAATTCCTCAGGGTGGTTGGATCTTCTACTCTAGACTATGAAAAAAAATCGGTTTAATATCTTATTGGAATTGTGCAATCTACTACATGGTCGATCTCCTTCCTGTAGTAGTCACTTAGTTCCCCCTCAAGACATCATATTGCATTTAGGGATTATAAAAAATCATAGTAGATCTAGGGATAGCAATAGAATCATTAGAAGGTGGTGGAGGTGGTGAAAAAGGTGAAGGCAAAGACCTTTTGCTGCGTTTTTTTCTTATGTATGGAAAAAGTGGATTTCAGAGGAGGAATTTGGTTGAATGGGGTGGGTGACTGATGAAGGAATTTTGGTAGGCCTCTCCCAACATTTCCCAAGGAAAACCTGACTTTTTTTCTCCTTCTTCGAAGTGAATCTCCCTCCTGTAGCATTTCATGTCGCTCCTATAGCATTTTAGGTTGCTCTTGTAGCAATTGAGGTTGCTCTTGTAGCAATGAAAGGAGGAAAAATATGGTTCTGTTGCTTGCTATATTATGGAGGAAGGTAGGGAGGTGGATGAATCAGGATGAGAATGTAGTAGAAGGCTGGGAGAAATGGAGAAATGAGATGTGCACTCTGTCATGTAACCACTATCACTTTGATTGTCTGGAGTCCTGCAAAAAGAAATGTTAGCAGAATTTATGTAAGACTCATCCTTGTGTCTTATTTTATTTTTTCTTTTATTTTTCTCTTTTTCTCCCATTTTTTGTTTTTGAGACATGCATACTACCTCTGGAGAGGTTTTCAACTTGCATTCTTACTCCAAGTTCCTTAGAGGAAGTTTTCACCGAGGGATATTTTTTTATATATTTTTTCTTTTGTTTTTTTTCTTTTTCTTTTGGGTTGACTTGTAGAGGTTTTCAACCCAAGAGTTGGCCTCATGTGCCTCAAGTAGGTTTTCATCTAGTCCCTTTATTTCTATTTCTTTGTTTTCAAAAGATTGGTGGATTGAGGGTTGTGAGCCTCCCAATCACATTAAAATCCTTTCTAATTCAACTAATAAACTCTTATTTCGACAGGGGTATTTTGTACAACTTCAACCTATAACCGTTAACCAACAAGGGAATGCCTTCCTCATCATTTTTTTTTTTTGATTTGGAAGACCCATTCTCATAACATCTTTCCACTAGATAAGGACCCAACCATATTTTCATTAACTTTCCCTTGAAATCCTTTAATTTGAAATCATACAGCAGGGCCCAATCACCTTCTTGAAAATTTCTCTCCCTAATGTGTTTTTCATGCCAAATATTCCTTTGTAGCTAGATTACCTCAGTCTGAACGAGAGCTTGCAACTTGAATTCATTTAAACCATTGATTTGGAGGAGCCTCTCTTGTTGTGCTACAGTGAGGTCCAAGCCTAACTCAGCTGCCATCCTTAAGGTATTGTATTCAAATTCAATGGAAAGTGGGGCCTTCTTCCCATAGACTATTTTGAATGGAGTGAATCTGGTGGTGGTATTCCAAGTGGTATTGTAGGCCCAACTGGCTTCTACAAGTCTGTCTACAAAATCCTTTCCACTGTTGCTAAAAAACTTGGTCATAACCTTCTATAATAATCTGTTTTTGATCTCCACTTTCCCATTTTCCTAAGGGTGATAGGAAGTGGATGTCCTATGCTTGATGTGGTGTTGCTTCGTGAGATCTTCGATCAAATTTGATGTGAATTGTGTTCCTTGATGAGTGACCAAATCTCTAAAAAAAATAAACTTGTAGAAGATGTTATCCCTCATAAAATCAACCACCTTCTTCTCAGTTGATGCGTTAACTTCCTTTATTTCATCCCATTTAGTCAAGTAATTAGTGCACATAATGATATACTTCTTCTGTCTTGATGGGGGATCAATGGTCCCAATGAAGTCCATGCCCCATTTCTCAAATGGATCTAGATTCACCTGAGGTCCTAGCGGAATTTCATCCTTAGGTGTAGCTTTACCCATCCTTAGGCACTGGTCACACCTAGCGGTGTATCTTTTTGCATCTTGATGTAGAGTCGTCCAATAGT
Source organism: Pinus tabuliformis (assembly GCA_031772625.1). Taxonomy (NCBI): domain Eukaryota; kingdom Viridiplantae; phylum Streptophyta; class Pinopsida; order Pinales; family Pinaceae; genus Pinus; species Pinus tabuliformis. Next base: position 945,772,869 of record CM062810.1, read on the forward strand.
AACCTGCTTGTACAACCTTGAAAGTTTAAGGTTGTTTTCTTGGAAAAAAAAATGGAATCCACAAGTTCCATCATGACATGCTGAGAGGATGACAAATACCTCCCCTTCCCTCACACATATCCTTAAGATCTGATATCGCCCCATTTTGAAAAGATTTCACCCAATCCAAGTGAATGGGGCACTTTTCCTAACAATATTTCTTTTCTCCTTGGAGGAGAGTTTAGGAGGGAACCTCCCATGAACCATGTAGTTGGTTATATAAACAAACTAATGATATAGTACCGATATGGAAAAGAGGTGTTCATATAGGAGCTAATCATCTACCATTGTTTCCTTTTCTGTAGGCAAGGTTAGACTTGACAAGAAATCCGCAACCATATTCTCCTTTCCTAGTTTTTCAATAATAGTAAAATCAATTTTTTGCAATAACAACAACCATCTAATTATCCTAGCATTGACATCAGGTTTATTCACTAAATACTTAATGGTTGCATGATCGGTGTGAACAAAATTTTGATAACCGATTATGTAATTCCTAAACTCGTTCAAAGAATGTACCATAGCCCAGAGTTCCTTTTCAGTGACTATATAATTTGACTTAGCTTTAGAAAGGTTCTTACTGATGAAGCATATAAAATAAGGAAATGTGTCTTCCACTTTTCCTAAGGTAGCCCGTACGACTTTATCTAATGCATCTGTGTGTATATGGAAAGGTAATACCAAGTTGGGACCTCTAAGGATGGGTGCAGTGGTCAACTTTTCTTTTGGCACTTTGAAGGCTTCTTGACATTTGTTTTTCCAACAAACGTCTGAATTTTTAGCTAGTAGTCCAAACAAAGGTGAAGCCATTTTACTAAAATATTTATTTAACCTTCTATAATACCTAGTCAATCTAAGGGATACGCTAACATCTCTTTTATTTTGAGGAATAGGGACAATTTTAATGATGGAAATTTTTTTGGGGTTAACTTGTATCCCTTCCTTGGATATGGAATGGCCAAGAAAAATCCCTTCATTCATCAAAAAATCATATTTCTCAAGACTCAATGAAAGATTAATTTCAATGAGTTTATTTAAGACTTTGCACATATTAGGAATAAATTCCTAGAAGTCACATCCCTAAGGAGTGAATTCATTCATGTATATCTCAATAGTGTCATGAACATGTTTAGAAAATATACTTAGAACTTCCCTCTGGAAGGTAGCAGGGACATTGCACATACCAAATAGAAGGACCCAATAGGTAAAGGTACACCAAGGACATGTGAATTTGGTCTTATCTTGGTCTTCGGGGCTAATTTGTATTTGGTTGTACCCACTAAATCCATCCAAGAAGGAGAATAATTTATTCCCTGCAAGGCCATTTAGAACTTGGTTAATGAATTGCAATGGGAAATGGCCCTTCTTTGTAGCCATATTAAGTTCTCAGTAGTAAACACAGATTCTCCACTTCCCATTTTTATTAGGGACTAGAACAAGAGGGGATACCCATTCACTATTTGAAATGGGGTATATGAACCCTTCATCCGGTAGCTTTTGTAATTCCTCTTTCACAATGTCCTTCATAGTTGGTTTCATCCTTCTCTGGGGTTGGCACACATTCTTGCATCCCTCTTTGATGTAGATATGATGAGTACAGACTAAGGGATGTACACCCTTCATCTCCTTATAATCCCAAGCAAAAGCATCCATGTGTTTCCTCATCACACTACATAATTATTCTTCCTTCTCGACTAAGAGACATGTGTTAAAAGTTAGAGTTCTGGATGGGCTAATTTCCACAACCTTGGCATGTTCTAGGCTAGAGACAACAAAGGGAAAATTAGTCGAAGGACTACTTTCAGGTTCCCTTATCAGTTCATCAACTGCCATGGCAGTGGGAGGTTGATTCGGTAATATGTGGTCAATAAGGTCATCTTCATAAATCCCCCCTCCCCCGCGCCCCCCAACCCCACCACCCCCCCACCCACCCCACCCCACCATAACAATTTCTAGTGTGCAAACTGGGTAGGGGGATGTTTGATAAAATTCTTCCTCTTCCTCATCCTCTAACCACAAGGGAAATTCATGCTCAATAGAAGGTTGAGAAGGAGGGTACAACACAAGATGTTTTTATAGATGCCCATTCTTGATGGTCATGTTCCCAACCCTGTAACTAATGTAGGCATCAATAGTGGCCAACCAAGGCCTTCCTAGGATGAGAGGATAGCCATTAAACTTGGTTTTGGGCTAGAGGACAAGGAAATCTATGGGGCATTCCTAAGAGTCAATGGGGACCATTACATCCTCAATAACTCCTTTAGGATATACTGTGGATCTATTTATAAGTTGAAGTATTGTAGTGGTCTTCCTCAAGGCCCCTTGGAGGTTGAGCTTGAGTATGGATTCCCTGGTCATCACATTGATTGCAGCCATAAGCTCAATCAAGGTATTAGGGACCATAATTCCATATATTTTCACATCCACTATTGGGCTACTAAGATCCAAGGACTTTGGGAAGATTACCCTCCAAAGAATTAGGTCAGACAATTGTCCAACAACATTGACAGTGGAGGTATCTCTTCTTCTTCTACTAGGTATTTTGAAACACTCTTCCTCAATAAGCTTGTTAGAGATGAGGAAATCTTTGATGTCCTAGAGGAGGGGTATTTTGACACACAAGTTATTCAATTATCCTAGAAGTTCAACCTCTTCTGGGGTGTGTTTTTTAGGGTGGACCAAATTTTCACGGTAAGGAGGTGCATTCGCTTGAGGGGCACTCTCTTACTTATCTTCTTTAAGATATCTAGGTGGATAATGTGGGTTATTATCTAGGAGCACCTCGCCATACCAAATGGTAATCTCTTTGATTTCCACAACATAAGAAGGTTAGGATGTCTCACCACTATAAACCTATTGTGCATGCTTATTATTCCGATCAGGATTGGGTTGAGCAGGCATTTGAGGTTGCTTATGTGGAGTGTGGTGAGAAAGTTACAGTTGAGGTTGATGTGGAGGAAGTAAAGCAGGAGGTTGGGTTGTTTGAGGCCTCCACCTCAGTGACACACTGCTCCATTGAGAATATTGAGGAGGATATAGATGAAACGGAGGGTTAATAGGCTAAGCAGTACATTGAGGAGCAAAAGGCCAAGGTTGAGGTGTGGGACATGATGGATGAGTGCAAGGGTACCAAGGCTAGAAAGGTGCATTCTGATTTGGATTGTAATGACGATAATGCGCACCTTGCATACCATTTTGATATGGTTGAATGACCTGAGGCCTCCTTTGTTTAATGAAGCAGAGTTGCTCTGAACCACCTTATACCCCTTGGTATACAACCTTTAGACCTCGCATAAAGGGACATTTGTTTGTTGCATGGTTTTCTTCACATATAGATGAAACTTCTAAGATATTGAGTGGGCACCCATTCTTAGGGTATTTTCTAATGCATCTAGGGAAGAAGATAGCTAGTGCCCTTTCTGCTTCCTCTAGCTTCCTTTTAATCTACATAATATCTATCTGTAGAGAAAATGTATGCAACATTTAACTCTTAAAATCCTCCAACATACTTCTTATCTCATGTTTGAGGCTTGATGTAGAGGGAGATGAACTAACCAAACTTTGGATAGACCTACCCTTTTGCGTAACAGCCCTAGAGTGATTCCTAAATACTATTTTGGTGTCATCATAAGGCAATTAGGAGATGTCTCCTCCAGATAGCATGTTCAGAGTTTCCATTACATTCTCCTTAATACCTCAAAGAAGAAATAGCTTTAATGATTCAGGGTCAAGGGTACAGTTAGCCCTCCTATAATTGAGTTGGAATCTTTCCTCATAGCCCTCTAAGGATTCATCTAGTGCTAGGGTCATCCTAAAGATTTCCTCCTTTGTTTCTTTGGACGTATAGTAATCCTTATACTTCTCATTGAAAGCTTATTGTATTTAGGCCCAGGTAGTGAGGTTGCCTCCGGGTAAGCTCATAAACCAATGCAATACCACATCTTTGAGGGTAGATGAAAACAACTTCAACCTCTATTGATCTGAGGAATAGTCATATGTCCTACAGACAAAAATAAATTCAAACATAAAAGTATCAGGATCCTCAAAGGTTAGGCAATGTAAATTTGGAAGGGAAGCAAGACTTATATTCTTCATTCTGGCCTCACCAGTGGTTTCTCTGATAGGGAAAAGCTCATTTTATCTATTTTTGGCCATGATTTAGGATGGTGAGATAGGTTCTTCTTCTCTTATGGGTTCCTCAAAAATTTCAAGTTGTTTCCCTAGAGGGTATTCTAACTCCCATGTAGTTAGAGAGGGAAGTTCACAATCACCAAAGAAGAATGAAGGTTGAATTCTTAAAGTTGTAAGAATTTCCCTTGATTATCCCTACTTTTATGACACATGAAAGAACTAGCTCTATTTTTTGAATTATTTTTCTCTTTTTCTTTGAAGATTTCAAATCAGTAAGACTGATGAAAAAAAAAACAAGTAACTCCTAAGTAGAAGAAACACTACTTGAACACATCCCCGACAACAATGCTAAAAAGTGATGAGCTCTGGTATTGCACCAAGTATGTTGCAACTCCCAGGGCTTCTCAACTTAAATGATCAACCCAAGGTCCACACAAACTTAGAGGTGACAGTATTATATTCACAATAGGTTAGGTTCTACTCATGTCACCCTTGGTCATTAGATCAAATCAAGGTATTCAGAGACCACTCCTTCAACTAACTACAAAGAGAATTTGTTATGAAAGCATGTCATGTTTGCAAGGAGATGAAAATGATTCTAACTACAAAAATGAAAATTCCATTCATTAAATGTAAACGTTAAATGAAATAACATGAAAGGGAGAGGCTAGTATAGTTGTATAAGCAAGCCATGCTACTATATTTTCACACTTAATCAAATCAATAACATATTTTCATGAATCATTTATATATTTTCAACTTGCTTAAAAATAATGAATTCAATCTTCAACACAACTATATAAAAAAATGCTAAGTCTAATTCTAATTGGTGTCTTACGTTTGTAGTGAGGAAAGGATGGGGTTGGAGTGGTATTAGAGTCTTCATTAATCATGAGATCAAATATTGGTGGCCATTATTCAATTTCAAAGTTCAAGGGTCAAAGTTTGGAGCGAATTTGGTTGAAGTAAGGAATCCTACATGAATGCTACAAGAAGTGCTACAGGAGGCCCTATTTTTGTACAGGAGGGGATCCGAGAGCTTTTTGACGACAAGAATAACATCTTGAAGGTGAAGGAAGATGGACTAAGGTGAATGAAGGGTGTAGGAACCCCTTATCCAAGCTTAGTTCCCCTCGGAGGCCTATCTTGCACTAAGGTTTACACCCAAAATGTCCTTCATTTTCCCTAGAAGAGTGATCACTATGGCAAAGTCTGGAAGAAATTTGAAGTGTGCAAGAGAGGGATCGAATGGTCTAGGTGGATGTGGAATAATGTTCCCATCCCTACTATTCAAGAATAATCCATGCATAGTAATCAATCACATGCATCAAATAATCAATATTACAACAAAATAAATTAACTTCGAAAGGATGAGTTGAATTTTGTTAAAATATACTCTACCTTACAACACAACTATAATTGCCAAATAAATGCTACTAACTTCTAAGTTGTAGAAACCAAGCATGAAAAATGATAAAAATACAACACTTAACAATTTCCAAGAAATCATAAACACATGTTCTTGGGTTTTTGTTTTAGATATTCTAACCACTCTTCCCATAAGAGAGGTGATAGGAAAACCTGCAACTACAAGTTTTGAGATGTAATTCCTACTTAAACAAGAAAATAATTGCAATGATTTGAACCACAAAAAGGAAAGAATACAAGAGAGGGATTAAATCCTCTAGGTTGGGCCCAAACATAAGGTTTTCAGCCCTCCAAAACTAACTCAGATGGAGGTGAATGGTGAACTTCTCATTGACAAAAAATAAGAGTCACATACATCATATGAAAGATGGAAATTACATTATCAAGAAGGAGGCTCTTAGTAGCTACTCCTACCTTCAACAAACATTCAAATCCTAATGAGCCTTTAGGCTCATTTTTTTATCCAAAAAGTATCTGAGGGGAACTCCCTTGAAAATAGGAGTGATTCCCTATGAAATCTCAAGATTGGTGGATCTGGTTTCCTTGTATCTTCACATGCACTTGAGTTCCTAGGCTACCAGTGAATTCGAGCTATTGGTTAGGATTATTTGATGTCAAACCAAGTTGGATATTTAATGCAGTGGAAAAGACACCATATATTATCTCTAGATGTATTGAATCAGTCCCTACATAGTAAATATCTCCAAAAATGATTCTTTTTCTTGAAAATTAATCACATTAGGCCATGAAATACAACAAGCACCCTTTAGTCTTCCTACTAAGCATATTATGGTTAAATGATGCAAAGCGATGTGAGAAAATGAGAGTTTTAAGAGCTGAAGGATAACACAATGGGCCTCAAAATATACCTATTGATTCGAACCATCAAAGATTATAAAACTACTACTAAAAGTGATAGTGAGTGGTAAAGTTTTAGGTAGATATCCATCTCCAGATTGAAGGGCCAAATTTAATCCTAAAGTTCTTAGAGGTTACCTTAGTTTTTTCCCTCTACAGTTGGGGCTTTTTCCAAGTGATAACACTAGGTAAAATAGGTTATGTTGCCTCTAAAGTAAACATTGAATTATATATTTAAAAAGAAGGATCTGGAGTTGATTGTGCAAAGTTGACGGTGAATAATAGAAACCAATATTGAGGCAGTACCTGCAAGACCCTTTTATCACAAAAGATTTAGAATAAGATTAAGGAAATAACTACGTTGGCATGGAAAACCCATGGAAAATATCATAAGAGTACAAATATAAATTCCTCCATTCGTCATTTGTTCCTTTGACTTGTTAAACCCTCAAGGGTTAGCTTACTGTCTAACAATGTAGGAGAAAATAAAATATAGGAGACAAACTCTAGTTTAAGAGGGTCTAGAGAAATTTTACCAAGAAAAACCCTTGAGGCTTAATCTATCATCGTTAACGTTGCATTCTATTGGTGCTCTCTAATACCATGATAAGGTAAGTGTAATCTTGGTTCAGTCTCAGAATGCTAGCAAGTGACATACAAGAATTAAACAAGTAAACATTGGAAAAATTTACATTATAAGCTTCCTAGTTATAAATAAAAATGCACAAAAACAAAATCTACCTGTTAGTAAGCGCAAAGCTACCAAAAAATGGTTCTGCTACTAACTATATAATTATTGCAAATTTGCAGAGCATAATGCAACAAAGGAAAGAGGAGGAATGAGTGGGTGGAGCATTGGGAAAGGGTAGGAAGTTACCATGTAACCACCATCTTTCCTTTCCATCATTCGATCAAACCTAACAACCCTCATTCATTAATTGCATCCGATTTTCCAAAGTGACTTTCATATCACCAGGTGGTGAAGATCAACTAGTTTCTTGAAATTTATTTTATTAAAATACCAAGTACACAGAGGCACGAAGGCCAGACCTAAGTTTGGGAGTGACTAAACTTTATACCATGAGAAGAACCATAGTCAACTCGAATAAAGACCCTATATATAAAACTAATGTGTGAGCATAATATCACAATGTCTCTATGTAATCCTCAAAGGTAAGCTACAACATATTGAGATATGTTTTGAATTAAAAATCAGATAACCCCTAAAAGAATCAACTACAGTAAGTAAGTCAAAAAAATCCTTTTAAATAGTATAGCATGGTAAACTTAATATAAATGCAGATAACCTTGTGTAAAAAAAATTATTTCATAATGTATTGGGGTATGTTACAGGTGGCATTAGAGACACGGTAACTACACTGGTATAAATTGGGAAACCATGATAATAACAAAATTATGTTTTCTACTTCACAGAGAAAGAGAAATGAGGAGAGGTAGTATAAAAATGACTACAACATAAATTAGAATCCCTATCAGTCCCATCTCAATACCACTACAAGGACCAAACCGAGAAAAGTGGGTTCCACTAGGGGAGTAATCATGAACTCGCATGATCATATTGATGGAAATTGTGTAACAATTAAAAGAAGAGATGGAAAGACTGAGAGCTGACAATGAATAGTTGATTAGAGATCAAGAAAGAATTATCAAAAGCTTAAAAAATAGGTAGAACCAGATGAATTCAGCCCCAACTACTCATAATGATAACCAAGTTTAATCCTAGCGACAAAGGGAAGCTAGCCCTCTTGAGAGAAGTAACACTCAGGAATCATAGGGTGGTAGAGGATCAGAATATGAAAATGAAGAATCAAGAAAATCTTCTTGAGACAAATTGAAATAGGGAACAAATAGATAGAAAATGGAACTGCAATGGGAGTTTCAGAAAATTGGACCCACAACATTTAACGACGAATCAGAAAAGGTTGTTGAAGCTTGGCTAGTTAATATTTGTAAATATTTCCAAATCTAAGAATATAATGATAATTTGAAAACTCCTCTAGAAATTTATCAATTACAAGGAAAGGCAATGTTATGTTGGGAGGAGGTTAAAGCAGTCCAAAGAGTGGATAAATAAGGAATTACCTGGGAATATTTCAACAGTACTTCAAAAACAAATATCTGATTGAAAAATTCTATGATGACAAGGAAACAAAATTTTATGACCTCCAATTAGGACAATTAATAATATACGATTATGTAGCCAATTTTACCTCTTTGTTAAGATATGTCCCTTACATATGTAAAGAAACGGCGAAAGTGCATTTATTTATAAGCAACTTGCCTACATTTATGAAAGAGTGACTAGAATTTGACAATCCTAAGACAAACGATGAGGTGGTACACAAGGTGTGGATATGTTATCAACAAAGGAAGAAAAAATGGGATAATATTGAAAGGTGGTCAGAAAGGAAGGGACAAAAACACTCTCATAGTTTTAAGGGTAAAATCCTATAAGTTCCAAAAACTCCTATAAAAGTCAGCAGAATGAAAATTTGGGTAGAACTCAATAAAAACCTAAGCTTTAAAATGAATTGTAAATTTGAGTTTGACCAGTCTTCAAGACCACCATTGTAGTGTTGGGGATGTGGGGAACCCCACTATGTTAAAAATTACCCCTACCGCAAAAGGATATAGTAGAAAACACATATCCAAGAGGCATCTACAATAGGGGAGATAACAAGGAAACTACCTAAGATTGATGATGCATTAGAGGATCATTAGGAAAAGTATTAAGTGACAATGGTGGAGATTGAGGGTAAAATGTTTAAACATGTTGTGTCTATTTTAATTGATCTTGCACCTAGTGTGATTCATATAAGCCCTAAGATAGTAAAATTATGTCATTTACAAGCAGTAAAATTTGAAAGTTCATGGTTGGTGTAGTTAACCACATGGGTGAAAAAGAGAGTGATAACTAAGGTAGATAATTGTCTTGATGTGATTTCATATCAACCAATAACAACAAGTTTAAATAATTTTACCTTAGGGTCATATGATATCTTAATTGGCATGGACTAGCTTGAAAAGCACTAGTCTCTTGTAAACTATAAAGATAAAACTATCTGTTTCCTTACTGAGGAAGGGATTAGAAAATTAATCTAGGGAATCATAAGACCCCTAAAATTATACAAATCACAACCTCTCAGTTCTACGAAAATGTATTAGAAAGGGTTTTGATATTTATGTTGTACAGGTGGGGCACACTAATTCCTAGGAAAAGATTGAAACTATATAGAATTTACCCATTGTACAAGATTTTGCACATGTGCTTCTAGAAGAGATCCCTGGATTGCCTCCAAAGAGGGACATAGATTTTACTATTGAGACAATTTTGGGAGCCACCTTGGTATATAGAGCACCTTACCACATGAGCATACCAAAATTGATTGAGCTGAAAATGTAGCTATAAGAGCTGCTAGATAAAGTATATCCATCCAAGTGTGTTACCTTGGGGAGCTCTAGTACTCTTTGTTAGGAAGAAGGATGGTACCTTGTGGCCTTTCGTTGATTATAGAAAATTAAACGAATTAATAGTTAAGAATAAATGCCCATTACCCCGAATATATGATATGTTCAATCAAGTAAAGGGGGATACTGTGTTCTCAAAAATTGATTTGCGCTCTAGATACCATGAGATTTGAATTAAGGAAGAAGATATATGTAAAACTACCTTCATAACTCGCTATGGGAATTATGAGTTCATCATTTTTCCTTTTTGGCTTCCTAATGACCAGCAATGTTGAGTTCCTTATGAATAGTATGTTTCATCAATACTTTGATAAATTTTCATTAATCTTTATTGATGATATATTTATTGATTCAAGAACTATGGAAGAGAATAAAATACATCTGTAAATCATATTACAAACCTTATAGGACCATCAACTATACGCTAATTATAACAAATGTGAATTTTACAAGGATCAAATTCAATATTTAAGACATGTCATCATGCAAGATGGGATAGTTGTAGATCCCGAGAATATTAAGACCATAATGGAATGGTCTGTTACTAAGAATGTATAGACATTAGATCCTTTTTGGGGTTAGTTGGGTACTATCATCATTTCATTGAAGGATTTTCTAAAGTAGCCTACCCCGTTAACTCTTTATAAAAGAAGGGGAAAGCTTTTCGGTGGAATGTTGAATGTCAAAGAAGTTTTGACCCGCTGAAACATTTTCTTACCACAACTCCCATTCTAAGGATTGTAGACCCAGAGAGATAATTTATGGTCTACATAGACACTTGTAAAGAAGGGGTTGGAGGAGTGATAATGCAAGAAGGTAGAGTTGTAGCATATGAGTCTCGAAAATTAAAAGAGCACAAATAGAAATATTAGGCCTATGATCTGGAATTGATAGTGGTGGTTCATGCCGTATGGTGGCACTATCTTCTTGGAAAGAAGTTCATATTGATGAATGATTATAGTAGTCTAACCAGTTATCTTAAACAACCCACTCTAAATGCATGACAAGCAGAATGGATTGCATTTTTAAGTGAATTTGAGTTTAATAGTAAACATATAAAAGGAAGAGAGAACGGATGGAAGATTCCTTAAGTAGAAAATTGATTTTTTTGTATGAAATCTCGTTTAGCCAAGTTAAAACTAATTTTATAGAGCAGATTAAAGAGATGGAAAATGTGAGTTCAGACTAGACATGCTGAAAGAGATGGAAAATGTTTTGAAAAAGAGTGAGAATAAATTTGAAGGTTGGAAAAGATAGACAAAATACTTATGCTGACAGAAAGTGAAGTTATTGAGAGTTTCAATTAGTATATCATTTTTATGTGCGAGTAAAGACCAAGAAGAGAACCTTGTAGTGGGGAGTTTTTGCAAAGTTACCTCCCCAATTTTGTGGCCCTTTTCAGATCCTTGCCCACATTAGGTCTGTGGCTTATCAGTTGGCCCTACCTAGTCACAAAGATGTGCACAAAGTTTTTCATGTTTCATTATTGAAAAATTATATTTATGTTCCTAGACATGATATTAGCTCACAGGATATACAAGTAAGTGATCGATGAAGTAAATTTACATGAATTTCCTCTAACAATTCTTAGTTAAGGAAGAACTAACGATGAATTTTAATTGTGAATGTAGTGTTTGGGAAATTAAATGCTTAATAAATAAAAAAACTAATCAACTAAACATTAGTTATCAACCCGAGGAGCATCTTTTTATTTCAAGGCAATCAACAAAATATATGCAATAAACTACCAACAACTAATCACTGGTTCTACATGATTGTGTTCTAGACTTGAATAACAATACTAACAATACTAATTTAAAAAGAAGAAAGTAAATGGCAAAAAAAAATAATTATGTTAATCACATGACTTGAATCAATACTAAATTAAACCACACTTTCCTAAATTGAAAATATAACCTATTGCACCCAACATAATCCAAATGCTAATTTAGAGCATTAATTAATAGAAATCTAAAAATTGTAGAAAACAACAAATTTGGAAAATGTAGCAGTGAACAAACTACTTTAAAAAAACAGGAAATTTAATTAAAGGAACAACAATTGAAATTAAAAGAAATAAAAATTAATTAAAATGAAAAAGTATGCAAGTAAACTACTTCACATGTTCAAAGCAACACCTCGCCTAAGGTAGTGAGCCCAATTGCCCAAGATTTGGTTCTACTTGAAAAATAATTCAAACCATATTACAAGTAGACAACTATGAAATTCCACTCATATCTATTTTCATTAAAAAATAGAAATAGATACAATGTAGCTTTGAGCTATGCCTCTAATTCAATAATTCTCCATCATTTTTTCTTTGATCTTTTTTTCATTTAAATACACAGAGAGAAAAGGGAAATTATAACTAAATTGATTACAAAATGATTTCCCTTAAAATTTTGGGTTGATTACAGAATCTCAATAAACAAGATCAGATTTGAAAGATCTCTCCATCATGATTCAGTTGGAACTAGTCAAATTTGGTATTGCAATTGGGAGAATTTGGAAAATGGTCACAGCAACAAATCTAAGAAAATCGCCTTTAAGGAACCTTACATTTCTCTCAATCCAGACCAAAAAACTAATTTGATCTATTTTTCACAAAACCCGGTCTCGTATTTTTAAGATTCATATTCATTTACCCAAAAATTCCAACATAAAACTGTCACTTTTTATCCTAGCCAATTTCTGAATTGGAATATTTGATTATGAGTTGAAGATGAAATCTCCAATCTGGAAGAGATCTTGGAGGCTAAAATCATGAGTAATGTTATAAAAGAAATAATTAATAAACCATCATTGTAAAAATCATGCATAATAATCATCAATTTATTAAAAACAGAGGAGAACAAGTATTACTTATCCACAGGAGCATAAATAATTATGAAATGGAATTATATTATAAATTATGATAAATAACCTGATAAAGAATGGTGGAAATTGATGAAATATGTGTCAAGAAATGGTAAAAATAATGATAATTTAGTGGCCCAACATGTAGGTCAAACCATATGGGGAACTTATGGTCAAACCCCTGTGTATTTTAGATCAGAGACAAATAATGTTGCGAAGCGAGCTATAACATAGGCTGAGGCACTTGAAAGAAGAGGATACTTGGGAAGATGATAATTTATTAAGGAAGCATATCCAAGCTTGTTTTAAGCACTCAGAAAACAACAGGGTAGTGTTTTACTCAAGGTAGGCGAGATGTAATATACCCTAGTAAAAACCTGTAAATATTTATTTATTGCTGGTAAGAAGGAACTTTTGGTTTATGGGCACTGTGAGAGCCAAATATGTATATATATGTTTTTCAACTTAAATTATTTAAAATATATGAGTGTCATATGCATCCAACTACAAAGTTACAATGGGAAGAAATGCTAAGAGATCTCACATTTCAAGTGGTTAGAAACAGTTATGGGTAAGGCCGTTAGCTGCCCAAACTCTTCCTAGGAAATGAAGATTTCTCAAAAAGGAAGGAGAGGGAAATAGGGTAGGGAAAACCAAAGCCTACTTGGAGGAGAAGACCATGAATAAAATTTGGAAGAAATTATTACTGTGGGGAATTCTTGAGCTCATGTAGCTAGTGGAGTTCCAATTGGAGCCTGGTCCTCCATTTGAGAATCCTAGACTACATCTAGCTGGAATCAGATATTCTTGGGGAATTGTGTACAACTTTGTTCTAATCTAACCTAAATGTGAAGCTGGCTCAGGGTGAAACGCAATAGAGAGACTGATCTCGTTGGCTCGGAGGAGGATTTCTTCCATTGTATCTTTGTTACAAGCTAGCAATAGAAACATACCAGTATTGATGAAAATTGTTATTCTGATAGACCATTATTTGCAGATGTAAGATCTCATGTTGATTATTGCGATATGTTACACTAATATTTTGTTGTATAATTTGAGATTGGTAAAAAAAATGAACTATGTTTACACTTCGAAAGGAAAGTTATTTCATGTTAAAAGTATTGTTAAAATTACCATGTATACATACATGGTGTAACTTTTGGTCTAGACGGGTAATATACATTGCATATAGTCTCGGGAAATTAGAGTACAGTAGTGGATGAATGCCAATTTGAAAGAGGTGTTTGGACCTCAGAAGCAGCCTATGTTAGTCTCTAGGCCAAGTTAGTTGAATAACAACCAAGAAAAAATCACTCGTTCTAATGAAAACATATTGTAATAATTGTATTGAATAGTTATAACTTTCAGAACTGATAAAGTACAGGGAATAATGCACAGCCAACAAGTGATCTATGCAATTCCAGCACTAAGTAGAAACTCAAAGTAATGCGGTATTATTTCTAAGAAAAAGAGGAGAAAACCCCAACAAAATAAGAAAGTTATTAATGAAAGAAATCCCTTCAAAAGTCCCAAGTGCATTAACAAACAAGAGAACTCCTGTAAGCAATAAACCTACTGAAGTGCTAACATTTCACTATTCATCTACACTACAACTGCAATGTAATAAACACTTACACGTCGTAACTGAATGATATAAACCATATGGCAACCCAGTTCTTGCAAAATTGAACAAAATGTTCTGCAAGTATTCAGATCCAATGTAGAAATTGACGAGGGTTTACAGAACAACCACAGTACTATAACATTGTACATAATTCAAATTGGAAACAGAGTTGGCGCCCTGAATGGGAGACCATAGCCATGCCTGCTAAACTAAGGATATGGAGCCACATTCTAACTATGAAGTATATCTACCCTACTGCATGCAAGCCAAAACCCCATCATTTAGAGGATGACATTATAAACCCTTGCTGGGTAAAAGAGATTATGGCACCTGGAAAGCAAACAGGGAAGTATATAGTTAAAAAAAGAAAGAAATTGGAGCCGATTGTGCAAAGTTGAAGGCGAATAATAAAAACCAACACTGAAACAGTACCTACAACACCCGTTTGTCACAAAAGCTTTAGAATACGATTAAGGAAATGACTATGGTGGGACATAAAACCCATGGAAAATATCGCAAAAGGACAAATACCTGATAAAGCCCTCCAGTCCCCATTTGTTCCTTTGATTTGTTAAACCCTTAAGGGTAAGGTCATTGTTTAATGATGTAGGAGAAAAAAAAATATAAGAGACAAAATCTAGTTGAAGAGGGCCCAAAGAAATTTTACGAAGCAAAGCCCTCCAAGTTGAATCTTTCGTCATTAACCTTGCATTCTATCGGAGCTCTCAAAGACCATGGTAAGTTTGGTGTAATCCTGGTTCATTTTGGGAAAATCGGCAGCCGACAGACGACAATTAAAGAACATTGGAAAAAGTTGTATTAGAAGATTCTTCGCCATAAAGAAAAAGACATGGAAACAAACTATACCTATTAGTAAGCACAAAGCACTCAAAAAGCAGCTCTGCTACTGACTGTAGAACTTTTCTGAATTCGTAGACCCAAATGCAACATAGGAGAGAGGAGGAATGAGCGAGTGGAGTGCCAGAAAAGGGTAGGTGGTTACCCTGTAACCACTGTCTTTCGTTTCCACTGTTCGATTAACCCTAGTAGCCCTCAATCATAGATCTCGTCCCCTTTTTCAAAGTGATTGTCATATGGCCAGGTGGCGGAGATCAACCAGTGTCGAAAATTCGTTTATTAAAATACCAGGTACACAAAGGCAGGAACACAAATAACATTTATACGACGAGAAGAACCGTAATAAACTCGAACAAATACCCTCTATATAAACCTAATGTTTGAGCAGAAGATCACAATGTCTCTATGTAATCTTCAAAGGTAAGCTACGGCATATTAACATATCTTTTGAATTAAAAACGAAATAACCTTTAAAATAATCGAATCCATTGAGTAAGTCAAAAAAATACGTTTGAATAATATAGCATGGTAAACTTAATATAAGCAGAGATAAGCATGGGTTAAAAAAAAAAATGCTTTCATAAAGCATTGGTGTATGTCACAGAAAAAAAACAATATTACACATGATACCGAACCTTGACTCTGGTTTAGTGATAGAAATAATAGGTTTTCCCAGTGGAGGTAAACTTCCTTTACCTATTATACTACATAAACCTTTGCGACGTAGCCTTTGCAACTTCGTTCAAATTTAAAGCATACATAGTTTGGATCAGCTAAGCCGCACTCACGTCCCTTGGAGTTCTTTCAGTGGGGGAAAGTAACTACATATCATACAGACATTCTCAAGTTTGTTAAGACCGCGCCAAACATTTTTCTGTGGAGATCTGCTGTGATTGTTCTTCTGTTTGTTGGGAACCTGACCTCTCCTTGCTCTCCTCTATTAGGCAGCCAAGAGCAAATCCATTATCCTGCTAATCCAAATCCCCTTGCCCAGGAGAGAAACGTGGAAACCCTCCCAACTAATGGATGTTCAAACTCTTTGGACAATTTGGAAGCGATACATAGATGGCTTGTTCCATTGTTTGAATGTTATAAAAAATGAGGACGTTATTCACGATCTTAGTGTTTAAACTATTCCATTCAAAAATTTAAAGTTTTAATATTTTAATTTAAAACGTTTATATATGTACATTCAATTCAGGACCGACTTAGTAAGGATGAGACTATTAGATTGACCGATCTAAACAAAGACTAAGTAAAAAGGATAAAAAGCGTTGTTGTATTGGAAATAATACTCCAATCAGAACCTCAATTATTTTCATAGTTTTGAATCCACATTATTTTCCCAACCTTGATATTAAATTTTTTAAATAAAATATTTACTAATAAAATTATTCATTGAAATCCACGCACAATTTTATATATATATATACTCTGAACGGATAAACAATCAAAGCTACATTTTTCAATTATCCTGGTAAAAGTACATAATCACAATCACTTACCACGTGGCAAAAACTAGGTCTACTCATTATCTCGAAAAGATATATGAAACATTGAATTTTTGAAAATAGGGTTTATTTGAGTGGATTTGTTTTTCTTTCACCTCACACGTAATAAACCAAATAACCAGCAAAAGAAAATGATCAGGTAAGCGCACTTTGAAATTCAGATCGGTGTTAATAATTAGTATTATTAGTATTAGTAATATTGATAAGTACTATTAGTAATATTGCTAATTAGTATTATTAATAGTAGTAATATTATTATTAATTAATAAATTTTAATATTAATATCATTAACATTAATAATATTAAATATTAATAACATTTTAATATCATTTATTAATATTAGTTTCAATATTAATTGGAATATTAATTATTAATGTTAATATTAATTAATATCACTATAAATATTAATTTTGTTTTTAATATTATTAATTACATTAAATATTGTTAATATTAATTAATATGAATATAAATATGAATTTTATTTTTAATATTACTAATGACAATGAATATTCTTACTATAAATAATGTTAACATTAATAACCTTAAATATTAATAACATTTTAATATTAAATTTTATTATTATTATGAATTTTGATTTTAATATTTATAAATATTAATATTAATATTAATAATATTAAATAATATTATCGTGGTCAAATATGGTCAATAATCATAGTCACATTGTGATGAAGATTGTCTCTCGATAAAACTACTATTATAACTTTTGCTTTTCCTAAAAATCAAAACCATATCAATAATAATGTTGAAGCACTATTTCTCTTAGCAATTGAAGTTTTTTAGCATCAATCATTGTAAATATCATTGCTTTATTATTTTCATTGGGTGACCTATTGGCAAAAGTTGAAGCCCATAGAGAAGGCCCTAAGCTTCAATTGATATGTTACCATAAGTACTACAACAATGGAAATGAGGTGTGGATATTGCTGAAATAGAACACTCAAGGCTATTGATCAAATGTTCTTGCAACCTCACAGAGAGAGTGCCATCCCCAGCTGGAGCCACTATTAGGGTCCTATAATTTATAGGATCTCAAAGTGATTCAGTATTTATCTCAAGAATATTACAATCTCAAAATTATTTCCAAATTAAATAAAAAATAGAATAAAAAATGAAAAGAGGGTGTAAATAAAAAAAAAAGAGGAAAAACAAAAAATATTGAAAAAGAAGAAAAGATTGAACCACACCAAAAGAAAAAAGAAAAAAAAGAAAAAGAAATAATACTGAAAGTGTTGCAAGTCTAAATGGCACTACTGATAGTTATCTTCATCATTGATAAATAAACGTTGCATGCAGCTTGTTTAAAATTCCACAATGACTAGCTATTTGTTTAATCATACAGTACAATCATGGTTGAAAATGTTTAAATTTTTGTAATTTATACTAGAGAATAAAAATTTTCCAAATAGTTTAATCTTGGTAAATCAGTAGTTAGGTAGAAAATGACATTGATTCAATTGTTTAATCTGAATCAATATCAGAAATAAGGGATAGGATTTAGATGGTTTTTGATTTTTTCATAAAAGAAATATAATGTGGGTTTTCTAGTCTAAGTGCACCCCCTTAGAAGAATAAATTTTAGTTTAGTTAAGGGTAGGTAAAATAATTGATTTTATAAATATATGCCTATGCCATTTTATCCTAAGTTTTAATGACATTGTAAAAAGGAAAAGGGGCACGATGGCTTAAACTGTTTTTACATGTTTTTATTCCTAACCTTTATCTGAAGTCCAAAATACAAAAGCAAAGGTGCATGTTGATAAAGCTTTCTTTATCGTATTTGGTTAAAGTACATCATTGTCAGAGCATCGGGATCCTCTCCCCCTTACAAACCATGGTCCATATCTTTCTTCGGCCCCCCCTCTCCATCCTTCCTTTACCGCAGGAGGTTGGGGGGGGGGGGGGGGGGGGGGGGGGGGGGGGTTCCGAAAAAGGTTGTTTCTCCCTCTGGGCGCCATCCCTATGTGGTAGCGTCTCCGCAATTTGCACTCCCCCCCTCGACCGATACTTCTTACAATCTTATACATGCTCTGAAACCACCTTTCCCCTCGCCCGCTTTACCGCATCCCTACCATGACACTTCCACCACTCACCTCCCACCACATCGCCTAGCCATTACCCAATTAATTCCTCTCCCGACAAAAATAATCTTTCGACATTCAATTTGCCTTCCTAGGTAACTATTCAAACTTAACGGTCCTACACCACTTCCAACAGATTTCACCATCCTCTACCTTTAAAATCTTTCAAAACATGATTTTCTCTTATTTTCACTAGCTTATTCCATGTAATTTGCAGCTTTTACAGAATGATCATTTTCAAAGTATTTGTGCAATCAGACCAAGATCGAAATTGACGGCCCTCTCTCTCCTTCCCTTGCCAACTCATTACCTCAATTGTTTCCCGATAAGGTCTCCTGTCAATTTCTGTTATCTTTCACTAATACAGTCATGCCTCCAAAGAGTAAAACCCAGGATAAAATTGTCAATCCATTAATTCCACGCTCCATAGATTTAGGTCACATTCCTGTAGTTGGCAAGGATTATCAGATTAGTGAAACTCAGTGTGACTGTGAAGTTTTAGAGATATAATGTTGGTTGGAAGACAATAATGCAGATAAAACTGATGAAATTGGGCTTTGGGAATCCAATATTCCCCATTATATATTCCCTCTAACCTTCCAAGCCCCAAAATTCACTAGAAAATGTCAGGCCTGTTATGTCCCTTCCCAAAGAGCTATCATGGCGCCATTCGGTGAAATCCTCTTTACCATTATTGCCCATTCTATAGACCAAATGATGTTAGCTCTCCCCTGTGGAAAATAGTGCTCCTTTCTCCTTAGAAGCTCTCACCCAGTTTTATTAGAAGCTGGATTTTTCTACAAGAGCCAAAATCTTTGAGATCTTCTTGCCTAAAAATGCCCAGTTACCTAAGAAGAATCCTCCATACCCTTCCTCCATCTTCCCTGATTAAGCTAAACAAATTATATCCATAATTTCCTATATTTTAGGTTATTATTCTTATCAGTGGGTAGATGGACCCATTTTAGGTTTCCTCTACATATTTTCCACAGACACTAAACAATCCATTGTATTAAATTTCACTCAATTCTTGGATGATAGTATTCACGAGTAGTTTCTAAAATTTTCCACAGAATAGGTGTTTAATTACACCACCATTTTAATATAAATGTTCCTTTATTATCAAGCTGATAAGTTCGATTTTGCAACGCAGAAGCTAGATGATGCAAGAAACCAACAGTTAATGATTTTTTGGACTTCATTGGTCATGAAAGAGTAGCATGAATTCTCTTACAAGCAGTTTATTGAAGAGTTTGTTCACCTAGCAATGAAGATCCTAAATAGATCAATGCAGCCCAGAATCAATGAATATATTAAAGGAATTTTACATTTAACAGATCAAGTGAAAACTGGAGATTGGTATTTATACCAAAACTACACGGAAATCAGAGTTTATGGATGCAAATTGGCACCATACAGACTCCCTAAATACCTCCCCATGAGGATTTTTGCCCTGCAATACATCAGACAGCTGTCAAATTTGATGACATTCATTTTGTAGTGGCTAAGAAGAAATCATAGTTTCGCATAAAGACATAGGTGGGCCCATTTACATGCAGTACCAGGACAGTAGGTGAAGAAGTAGACAAACTTCTTAAAAAGATGAAACTCAGCCTGAGTTTTACATGGTCTTATGACCCTTGGGGTATTATTTGTTATGAAACCAACTCACGAAGAGATAGAAAAGATATATCAACACCTTATAAATAAGCCTCTTCGAGGGGGAAACCTCCTTTACATTACACAAATGAACAATTCTTAGATGATTCAAATGGAAAATCCTCCTTTCTATGTATAGGAGTCTACAGGGTCACAATATAACCAACCCGACCTAACAATAATAATATAAAGGCACAAAAATAACAATAGAGGGATTCTATGGGGCACAATAATAACAATATGGGGACAATAGGGGAAATATAATAACAATAATGGATACAACAACAATAGTAATGGGGGGATCACTAATATTATAGGGACATAACATGCCCCTCTCCTTCAAAAAAGTGTTGTCCTCAACGCTTGAGTAGTTCTAGATGCTTCTGTATAAAATTCTCATCCTCCCATGTGGAATCTTCAACGGGTAAGTTCTTCCACTTGATGAGATACTCTGAAATTGATCTATTTCGTAGTTGTCGAGTTCTTGTTTCTTTGATTGCTTTAGGTTCCAATATGATTTTTCCTTCCTCATCAAGTTCTAGCAATATTGTCTGAACTGGAAGCTTGTCACCTATCACCTTCTTTAAGCATGAAACATGGAAATCTGGGTGCACTCGAGAAGCTGTAGGAAGCTCTAATTTGTATGCCATAGTACTTATCTTTTGCAACACCTTGTATGGACTAAAATACTTTGGTGATAATTTGTTATCCTTTTTAGCTTTCTTGAGGGACATTTGTTTATATGTTTGTAGCCGTAGGAATACCCAATCACCTACATCAAAACTTCTTTTGTTGCGATGTTGATCTACTTGCTGTTTCATTCTATTTTGTGCCAAGGTGAGGTTATCCTTTAAGAGTTGGAGAACTTGTTGTTGATGCTCGATGTGATCTTCCATTGCTTGAACCTTAGAATTTTCTCTTAAATATGATGTGATCGATGGTGGATGATATCCATAAAGTGCCGTAAATGGGGTCATTTTTGTTGCAGTATGGAAGGAATTGTTATACCACCATTCAGCCAGAGGCAACCATTTGACCCATTGTGTCTGTTTATCATATACAAAGCAACAAAGATATCCTTCCAAACATTTGTTTACTATCTCATTTTTCCCATCAGATTGAGGATGATAAGATGAGATATGAGCTAACTGAATACCAAGACAAGAAAATAATTCTATCCAAAAAATTCCAGTGAAAATGGGAGCTCTGTCACTTACAATAATCTTTGGGTTTCCATGTAGCTTTTGAATTGTTTCCATAAATGCAGTAGAAACTGTACTCACTTTAAATGGATGAGATAATGCACAAAGTGTGCATACTTGGTAAGTTTTTCCACTATCACCATGATAACACTCTTTCCTTTGGACTTGGTTAAACCTGTGATAAAATCCATTGAAACCTCCTCCCAATGTTGGCTTGGAATGGATAATGGTTATAATAGTCCTAGAGTCTTAATTGTTTCAACTTTATTTTGTTGGCAAACCAAACATTCTGCCACAAAATTTTGAATATCTGATTTAAGGCCATCCCAAAAAAAATCCTTCTTAACCCTGTGGTAGGTTTTTAGAAATCCTGAGTGCCCTCCTAAGGGAGAGGTGTGCAATTCCCTAAGAATCTTTTGTTTGAGTTGGGAATTCCTGCATAGGTATACCCAATCCTTGTACCATAACGAATTAGTTTTCCAGATAAATGTATCAGATGTAGTGGGATCTTGTTGTATCTTTTGAATGAGTGCCCACACTTCCTCATCATTCTTCCATTCATCCCTTGCTTCGTTTATCCAATCTGTTTGGATAATAGAAACGACGCAAAGAAATGCTTCCACATCCTCATCCTTTCTTGAGAGTGCATCTGCCACAACATTATGCTTCCATTTTTTGTAGATGATTTCAAAGTCATAACCCAACATCTTTGTGACCAATTTTTGCTGCTCTTATGAAGATAATCTTTGTTCTAATAAGTATTTAAGACTATCATGATCTGTTTTTACCTTGAAGTGTCTTCCCATTAGGTAGGGTCACCATTTCTTAAGTGCATGTAGTATTGCCAACATTTCCTTCTCATAAATAGCTTTGTGTAAATACTTTCCTTTGATTGGACAATTTTCGAAAGCAATGGGTCTCTCTTCTTGCATTAAAACAACACCGATTCCATTTCCTGAGGCATACATTCCACAATAAAGGTTTTTGTGAAGTTCGGTGTAGCTAAGACTGGTGCTTGGCACATTGCCTCTTTAAGATGTTCAAAGGCCTTGTTTACTTCTCGAGTCCATCAAAATGCATCTTTCTTCAATAATGTTGTTAGAGGTGTTGCTATTCTCCCATAATTCTTAACAAACTTGTGATAATACCCTATCAACGCGATAAATCCTCGTAGATGCTTTATGGATGTGGGGATTTTCCATTCCTTAATGGTTTAATTTTGCTAGGGTCTACCTTAACACCTTCCTGAGATACAATATGACCCAGATATTCCACCTCTTGTACTCCAAAGAAACATTTGGAGATTTTTGCATATAATTTTTTCTCCTCTAATAATTTGAGCACCATGTCAACATGCTGGACATGATCCTTCCAAGACTTGTTGTAGATTAGTATGTCATCAAAGAATACTAACACAAATTTTCTAAGGAAGGGTTTGAGAATGGAATTCATCAAACCTTGAAATGTAGAAGGTGCATTCGTAAGGCCAAAAGGCATGACCAAAAATTCATAATGACCCTCATGAGTTCTAAATGTTGTTTTTGGAATGTCTTCAATCTTCATTCTGATTTGATGATATCCTGAATGAAGATCCAACTTGGTGAAGTAAATTGATCCATGCAATTCATCCAATAATTCATCAATGACAGGAATGGGAAATTTATCTTTAATAGTGAGCTTGTTGAGCTCCCTATAATCTGGACACATGTGCCATGATCCATACTTCTTATGAACTAATACTACTAGAGTAGAGAAAGAACTTTGACTAGTTTGAATTATACCAGCCTCTAGCATTTCCACAACCATACGTTCAATTTCACTCTTTTGGGCATAGGGATATCTGTACGGCCTGATGTTTTTAGGAGCTCTTCCTGGAATCAAATGAATAGCATGATCATGATCATGAATAGGTGGGAAAGCTTTGGGAGTCTCAA
Source organism: Pinus tabuliformis (assembly GCA_031772625.1). NCBI lineage: Eukaryota > Viridiplantae > Streptophyta > Pinopsida > Pinales > Pinaceae > Pinus > Pinus tabuliformis. Next base: position 945,796,557 of record CM062810.1, read on the forward strand.
TTACCTTGGAATGATTGTCCAAGACTTTTTGGAGATCTGGAGAAATAGATGATTTCGATATGGGAATCTCTAGCGAACATAATTATGAAATTACACCTCGTTTTTCCTTCTTTAGAAGCTTTGTCATACCATTAGAGCTGATTATGTTTACGGTTTCCCTGCAATACCCCTTAATTCAACTTCCTTTCCTTCTACAAAATTTTTTATGAAAAGTTCTTGAAAATTAAAAGCTATTGTACCCAAGGGTTGTAGCCATTGGACTCCTAGTACAACATCAATACCACCCATTAGAATGGAAAGCATTGGGCTATTCAATACATATTCTCCCATGTATAACTTGATATTATGGCACTTTCCAGAGCAATTTATGGTTCCTCCACTTGCAACCATCACTTGACACTCTGGTGCTGGATATAGGAAGCAATTCAATTCCTTTGCTATCTTACAATGAATAAAATTATGGGTACTTCTTGAATCAATCAACACTATTACCTTTTTCTTCTTGATATGTCCTTCTATCTTGATAGTTTGAGGAGTGGTAATTCCAGCCAATGCATTACAAGATATGGTCAGATTCATTTCTTCTTTATCTAGGGTTTGTTCATGGTGTATATCCTCTTCTTTTAACATTTCTTGTTCCTTTCCTTCCTCCTCTTCACAATATATGTAGAATAATTTCTTCTTAGCACACTTATGACCTTTAGTGTATTTGCTATCACAACTGTAACAAAGCCCTTTTTCTCTTTTTTCTTCTAATTGTTGTGGTGTCAACCTTGTAGGTTGTGGAAGGCTCAGGGCAGCAACACTTCCATCTTTATAGTTGTGAGTATTAGGCTTCCTAGTTTCCATCATTTTGCTTTCCATTTTTTTTGCTAACCTGAATTCCTTCTCCAATGAATCAGGTTCCCAAAGGCGAACCTCATGTTGGATATTGTCCTTTAAAGTACCTATGAACACATCAATCCTATGCTCCTCTGGAATATCTTTTACCCTTATGTTCAATTTTTGGAAGTCCTCAATGTGCTCCATCATTGAACCCTTTTGTTTGAGATTTATCAATTGGCTTAAAAAGGTGTTGCTTTTTGTATCCTCATAATGTGCTACCATTTATTCCGTAAAAATTGCCCAAGTGACAATTTGTTTACGAGAGCAAATCCATCGATACCATACAAATTGATTTGGTTCCAAATATAAAGTTGCAATACATACCTTTTGTGTGTTTTGCACATTATGGAGATTGAAAAATTGCTCCATCTGTAGTATCCATGTTCTGGGATCCTTGCCATCAAACTTCCTCATATCGATTTTTGGAACATGGTGGGTCTTCAATCCAACATTAGAGTCTATGAAATCATGATTAACATTTATTTTTTTCTCATCATGAGTTTCCTTTACTACCCTTTCACCATTAGTGACCATTTCTTGTAGCAACTTATTCAAATTTATCTTCAATTCTTCCATCTTATCGTCCATGCCATTCATCTTAGCTTCCATCTTAGCATCCATGCCATCCATCTTAGCTTCCACGCCATCCATCTTAGCTTCCAAGTAAATCATCCTAGCTTATACACCTTTCTTTAAACCATCCATCTTAGCTTCTACGTCTTTCTTTAAACCATCCATCTTATTTTCTGTTACCTTTTGTGCGAGTGAAATTTTTTGCATTTGGTTTCGTAATATTGATATATCATGTTGCATTTCTTCCTCTTATTCATGAATTATGCTAGAGATTTTAGGTTGCTTACTAGGTGTTTCCATTTTCTTTCTTTGAGGCATCGATTACCAATAATAATGCTTCACTATGCGCTTTGAATTCCTTCAAAATAATTTTTCAAACCAAGCTTATGCAAAAATTTAAAAAATACACACCTTTTTTTCACTTGTAGGAGCTCGATATTGAATTTGATGTACCTCTATAATTTTGGATCTCCCAGTTCTGAAATCATGACCTGCAGTATCCCTCTATGTCCTGTTTCCAATGCCACCAGTCTGATCAAAGTTGGATTCTCCGAGGAAGAGTTATGCCAAATCTCCCACGGTGACCTGATTATAGACTAGTTCAGTAGAGCGAACTTGTACAATGTGCCACATGTCACTGTTTCAACCTTAGTACCTGAAACTGATACATAAAAACTAGAGGCCATCCTCTTTCTGAAACTTCTTACAAGATTTCAATATGATGTTGAAAACAAAAGTTATGATTATTTTCCCCAAGTCACCTATTTGGAATGTAATTCAGGAGTCTGCAAAAATTCCAACTTCCTTAGATCATATCTCTGCAAATATAGCAAGAAAAGCTTTGAAATTTGGACTTGAAGTTCAAAACTATTTCGGCCCAAATGGGTTTTTTTTAGCTTCTGAAACATTGCAGAAAAAGAGTTATAGCGAAAATGGCATGATGACCTGTTTGGAGCAGCGAAACCCTAGAATCCAAAGCTCTGATACCAAATGTTATGAAACCAACTCACAAAAAGATAGAAAAGATAGATCAATGCCTTGGAAATAAGCCACTTCGAGGGGTCAACCTCCTTTACATTACACAAATGAACAATTCTTAGATGATTCAAATGACAAAACCTCCTTTCTATATATAGGAGTCTACAGGGTCATAATATAACCAAGCTGACCTAACAATAATAATATAAATGCACAATAATAACAATATGGACACAATAGGGGAAAAATAATAACAATAAGGGATACATCGACAATAGTAATGGGGGAATCACTAATATTATAGGGACCTAACATTATTTCAAAACTTATAGTAGAAAATAAAACTACTTCGTACATCCATACCTCAAGGCCTGAGATAGAAAAGTATGAAAATCAGTTGGAATGGACATAGAATACCTTGCAGGAAGCTGAAGAACAACTTTTTTCTACTTCAAGTTTGCAGACTCCCACTCCTCAGGAGAAAACAAGTAAAAGACAAAGAGAGGAGGGATCATCATCAACAATAGGAAGTGAGGCCAAAGAGTTCAGGATCAGTTACAGGAAAAGGACAAAATTGACTCCTAGGACAGATGTTGAAAAAGAGACAGAAGAGCATGTTGTCATCATAATTACAGACTCACCACCTGCAAGTAGAAAATTTGTAACATCTTCTACTGGACCTTCATCATCACAAGGTCAGAAGGAAACATAGCTAGATTCATAGAATGTCCAAGGAGAGAAGGAAAAGACAATTTTTGATAGGTACTGATGCAGGAGCATTCACCCAAGAGAAAATCATTGTAAATAAGTAGACATAGGGGGTCATGTATCTGTAGAGAAGTAGTTTCCTAAAGTCTCAAGTTAATGTAATTTTTAGGCTTAAAGTGATTTAATTAGATAATTAGAGGAAGTTGTAAATGCTCCCAAATAATTAAGAACATGAGCGGTTAATAAAGATAAAGAGTTAAAAGTCAAATATAACTCTTTAAGCAGTTTCATGATTCTAGGAGCGAGAGAGAGTTTTTAGGCATTAAATGGAGAATATAAGTGGACGTAAACAATAGAGGATTTAGGAGTAAGTACAGGAGACTTAGGAGTCGAACCAAGAGTAGTTCAACGAACCTTCCTGGTATAAATGTAAGCCTATGGGCAGAGTACAAAGAGGAGGCCACGATATTGAAGAACAGACCTGTGCGAGACACAGAGTCTTGAATGTAATTGTGTGTTTATATTTATATATACAGATATTTATTCCTGATTGTGTCAGTGTTGAAAGAGTATTGAATGAATGAATTTCATATGAATTCGTAGGCTCTGTAATAGGTTTACAGGCATAATTCTGTAGAACGCATGGAAGAGCAAATGATTCAGAGGAATCGCAAAAGGATCTTTGAATCTAATTGAAGAGATAGAGTAAGCTCTGGAGAGAAGATGCGAAGCGAGAATTCATAGAGGAGTTCAGCTTAGAGGAAGTTGAGCAGCAGAAACAAAAGACAGAGTTATGAAGAACTACGCAAGGAGAGGAACGATTCAAAGGAATCGTAATCGGTCATTGAATCGATTCGAAGGATCCAAGAGGACAATGATGAAGGAATATGTAGAGATGAACTTAGATTAGAGTGGCGTAGCAGAAATAGTGAAGGATCAAAACCTTCAAAAGAACCGAACCACAAAGAGAAAATTGAAGAAAATGTAGAAAACCAAGTAAAAAAGATTTGAGCAGAGAAGTACAGGATAGTTGCTTAGTAGCCATTGGATCATTAAGATCAACGGCTAGGATTAAGTCGCATCAGTGGATTCCCTTTTGAAGACGTTGGAACAGGCCTTTGAAATGGAGCGATCACGATCATGCAATTAAGTGTGAACCGTCAGATCAAAATTCAGATCGACAGTCCAGATGAGATCAGTGATCGTATGTCGAAGAGGTCAAAGGGTTGGCTACAGTGTTATAAGGAAGGGATGATAGGCCAACAGCGATAAGTGCTGATCGGTGATCAGAGGAATTAGAGGACGGAAATCGGAGCGACGAAAGTGTTAATACGGAAGATACGGACCCGACGGACTTTATAGTGGCAGGTCTATAAGATTTGAAATCCAGTTATGTGTGCTGGAGTGGATTTTCCCGTTATTCCTTTGTATTGCAATTAATGTATGGTACCGGGGTTCTAAAGGAAATCCCGATAGCTATAAGGGTTCTGATAAGTGTAATATGGCTTATGAAAGTTTCGATTGCTGATTGCGATAGAGCTACAACCTTGATAACTATGAAGGAACCGTAATAAAGGCAAAAAGGTATGTTTTGAGAGCATTTTCCTTTGTAAATGGGTTTTATAAAGAAATAGCACCAATGGAAGGTTTATGCATTAATTCATATATAAGTCCATCATTATGTGTGGATAAATGGGTTTATAAGGAAAATATGTGTCGATAGGGTAATTCATGTGTTAAATGTTGGCATTATGGTTCAAGTGTTGTCCTTGATGGCAACTCACTCAGTGGATGGTACAGGTGCTCAAAGGTTAGTACAGGTGATGGCAACTCAATCAGAAGACAGATCTCAGTACAGCATGGCAAGAAAGCTCATACACGCTCTTTCGTTAAGCCCAAGTCGCGTGTACACGCAAGTTAGATTCAGAAAAAGTGCGTGTATGTGGAAAGGTTCCTTTGGTTCATGGTGGTTAGACCTTGGAAGTTGTGCCTATGATTTCGGACCATTATGTCTCGACGGGCGTGTCGATCCCTAGTTTTAAAGTTGATGGTATTGTGTTACTATGGTTTTGGCTCTTGGTATTGAGAAAGGCCTAAGGCTATATAAGGAGAAGAAGATCATTAGGCAAAGATCATCTTTCGACAAGGCATGAATATCTAAGAGAGAAAGAGATCTGATATGCAGGTTCTGAGTTGGTTGATCTGAGCTAAGGAGAGATCTCATCGGTTGATGGAGAACTAGATCTAAGGAGAGATCGGGATCAAATGGTTTGAAATGCACTATCATGTTATGGTTGATTATGCGTATTTCTAGATCTGCATATTGTCGCAATGTTACGTTCTGAGTCTAACTAATATCTGGTACAGCTGCAAGTTGAGAAAGTTTATTTTTAGATCTGTACGCAGGTTGGCTTCGGTAAAAGCGCGTGTATACGCGGTTTCTGCTCATTAAAGTAGCGTATATCTTTTGAAGCTTGATTTGGGTTTACAGTGGGATCTGACTGTTATTACAGAGTTCTGTAGTCTGCTCTGTGTTCTGGTAACTGGTGATTGACAGGGTTCAGTGGTTCAGTGATTCAAAGTTGGTTGTTTTATGCTTCAATGATCTGTTGTGAAAATTGAATGAATTGTGGTCTTCAGATTGTAATGTTGTGCTTCAGGAATATCCAAGTCTGAAAATGTATGAAAAGTGATACCTGGAAGAAGGAAGATTGTAGGTCAGCACCTACGTACTAGTATCTTGGCTAGTACAAAAGCAAAAGGGGGTTGGAGCTCCCTTCCAAGGAAGTTTGGAGAACGAGAGAAGGTTGAAGCCTTCTGCAGGTTGTAGCCTGCGTACTGGTATAAGGCTGCACCAGTACAAAAGATTGTAAACTGAAGTTTCATATTAAGAAAGATAGAGACAACTTGCAGCAGGTGGTTTTCACCCACATTGGGTTTACACCTTATATCTTGGTGTTCATGTGTGTGGCTTTTTATCTGTTCTGTTATACTGCACATGTTTACTGTTAATATGATGAATAATGTCCTGATGCACTTAATTGAAGAATAAGCCAACTAAATTGTGAGTTTTCTGCTTATACGATGTTTTACTTCGTCACAGTAGCGTGTACACGCTGGTTCACTTAACTGAAGTAGCGTATATGTTTTGGGCATTTGAAAAGTTTGATTAATCTGATAATACTGATTCACCCCCCCTCTCAGTATTATTTTCAACAATTGGTATCAGAGCAGGTCCTTCAGAGAAGCTTGATCGCTTGAAGGAAGATCATTCATCATGAGCAACTACGAGAAAGAAGCATCAATCAGGCCACCGGTTTTTGATGGAACAAATTTCAATTATTGGAAGGTAAGAGTTACTGCATATCTTCAATCTCTTGGTACAGAAGTTTGGGACATTGTAGAAAAAGGCTATGCTTTTCCTTCAGCTACTCCTACAGATCCAGATGAAAAAAAGGCATATGAAACAAATGCAAAAGCAGTCGCTACCCTATTAGGAAGTATATCTCAAACAGAATTCATGAAGGTCATGCACTTCAAATCAGCAAAAGAAATATGGGACAAAATGATCACTAGCTATGAAGGAGATGAACAGGTAAAGGAAGCTAAACTTCAAACACTCAGGATTCAATATGAGACTCTCAGGATGTATAATGATGAAAGTGTGGCTAATTATTTTCTCCGGGTAGATGAGATTGTTAATTGTATGAAAAACTTGGGAGAAGAAATAAGAGAAACTATAGTAGTTCAAAAGGTTCTAAGATCTTTATCCCCCAAGTTTGAATCTAAAGTATCTGCAATAGAAGAAAAAGAAAATCTCCGTGTTCTCACTATGTCTCAGCTACATGGAATTCTAACCGCTTATGAAATGAGAAAGGGAGGTCCATCTGACAGAAGGGAAGCTGCTTTTAAGGCATCAGGAAAAGAAGATTACTATGAAGCAAGCCATGTTCCAGAAGAAGAGGAAGAAGAATCAAACTTTGTCAGAAATCTTCAAAGGGGTTCTGGAAGGTTCAGAGGTAAGCTACCTTTCAAATGTTTTGCTTGTGGGAAAGTAGGTCATTATGCTGCAAAATGTCCTTATAAGGATAAAGGAAAAGAACCTGCTAGATGGAACAAGAAACAAAGTGCAAATAGGAAAAGCTACTACACCCATGAAGATAGTGATGGCTTATCAAACAGTGATGAAGATGAACAAGGTAATAAATATAAGCTGTTAATGGCATTTGAAGATGATGATTATGAGGATGCTATAGATGTGGATAATCTCTATAATGAAATCACTAGACTCAAGAGAAGCATAGAAGAAAGGAATGTGATTATTGATACTTTGCAATTTCAAATTGATGAAAAGGAAAAACATCTTGAAAAACTAGAAGGTGAAATTGTTGGTCTCAGAAAAGAAATTGAGAAAACAAAAACTATTAATCTTAAATTTGTCAAAGGATCTGAAACCTTGGATGAGATTATTAGTGTGCAGCGGTCTCCTCTAAACAAAACAGGTTTGGGCTATAATGGAGAAACCTCTCAAGCATCCACCTCAAAAAGTTATCTTGATGCAGCAAGAGGAAATGAGCGGAAGAACAATGAAGATAATCAGGTAAAGCAAGGACGAGTTACAAACAGAAACTATCAAGGACAATCCTCCTTGAGGATGAACAAAAGCTACAACCAACCACAGGTAAAATCTTCTCAGTTTGGCTCAAGAATAGATGAAAATAGAAATTACAATCAGTTGGCTGGTAGATTCAATAACCGCAGAAGCTTCTTCAATGGACAATGCTTTTCTTGCCACAACTTTGGTCACAGAGCAGCTCAATGTGTTGCATATAAAACAATCATGACTAGGGAAGCTCAAAAACAAAGAAGTATGACAGGGATTACAAAAAGGACCTATAACAACTTTTCGGTGCTTGAAAATGAAGTTGAATGTTCTATTTGCAATAATTTTGGTCATAAAGACTCTGAATGCAGGAGCAGGTTTCAGGAGAAAAAGGAACAAGCCACAAGCACCAAAACATGGAGAATAAAGGAACCTCAAACAGAAAGATGTGGGATAGCATTTTATGCAGAAGGACAGGAAAATCTATGGTACATTGACAGTGGATGTTCGAAACATATGACAGGTGATAAAGAAAAACTTGAATCTTATTCTACTTTAGAAAAGGGAAAGAAAGTCTCTTTTGGAAATGATACTCCTGCTACTATAAAAGGAAAAGGTATTGCTCCTTTAAAAGAAAAGGTCAAGGCTGGAAATGTTTTGTATGTTGATGGATTGAAACATAATCTTTTAAGTGTCAGCCAGATGTGTGATCAAAAAACAGAGGTTATTTTCAGATCGAATGGATGTCTTGTTCGTGATCTTGATACAGGTAAAACAGTTCTCAAAGGCAAAAGAACTCCAAATAATCTGTACATATTTGAAGAAGAACAACAACAATGCTATCTTAGCAAGGATGAAGAGCACTGGTTATGGCATCGAAGGTTGGGACATCTAAGCTTCTCACAAATAAGGAAAGCATGCAAATATCAGGCAGTTCGCGATCTTCCAGATATCAAAATTCCAGACAACACCATATGCAAATCTTGTCAGTTTGGAAAGCAGACCAGAACTAACTTTCCAGAGAAGGAAGGGTCAGCTAGCTTGCCTCTTGAGCTAGTCCATACAGATGTATGTGGTCCATTTAGAAAAAGGTCACCTCGAGGAGAAGAATATCTGATATTATTCATTGATGATTTCTCAAGGTTTGTTTGGTTAGGGCTTATGAAGCACAAAGATGAAGCATTCGAAAAATTCAAATCCTTCAAAGCATTGGCCGAAAATGAATCAGGACACAAAATCAAGTGCCTCAGATCTGACAGAGGTGGGGAGTTCACATCAAATGAATTTTTTGATTTCTGCGATGAACATGGGATAAGAAGAGAATTCTCTACAGCTAGAACTCCTCAGCAAAATGGGGTTGTGGAAAGAATGAACAGAACTATCCAACAAATGGCTCGTGCTATGCTCGATGAATCAGGTACTCCTGCAACCTTCTGGGGAGAAGCCGCACATGCTGCTGTTATCATTCTTAACAAAACAAATGTCCGAGTAAACAACACTCAAACACCTCATGAGCTTTGGAGTGGTAAAACTCCTTCCGTAAAGCATTTCAAAATCTTTGGGAGCAAATGTTATATTAAGAACACTGATGAGCAACTTGGCAAACTTGAACCTAGAGCAGATGAGGGCATTCTTCTTGGTTATTCTCCACATAGCAAAGCATACAAGTGCTACAATAAAAGACTTGGAAGAATTGTTGACAGTATTGATATAGTGGTTGATGAGAAGGGATATATTCCTAGGCAAGTTCATCATGAAGAAGATGAAGGTTACTCTCAAAGGCGAAATGATGAAGAAGAAGAACCTCAAGAAGAAGAAGAATCTCAAGAAGAACCAGAGGAGCAGACAAGAATAGAAGAAAAGACTCCATCCAGATATGTCCAAAAGAATCATCCAGAAACTCAGATTGTGGGGCAGAAAGAAGCAGGAGTACAAACAAGAAGGACACTTGCAGAAGCTTCAAGCTACTTGGCTCTACTCTCCTCCATTGAACCACAAAATGTGAAAGAAGCATGCAAAGATGAATGTTGGGTCAAAGCAATGGATGAAGAACTTGAGCAAATCGAAAGGAACAACACTTGGGAATTGGTTCCTAGACCTAAAGATAAGAATGTAATAGGAACAAAATGGGTCTTCAAGAATAAGTTAAATGAAAATGGAGAAGTAATTAGAAACAAGGCCAGACTTGTTTGTAAAGGGTATGCACAGCAAGAAGGAATAGATTTTGAAGAGACCTTTGCTCCTGTGGCAAGACTAGAGGCCATCCGAATGTTCCTTGCTCTCTCAAGCTTTCAAAACTTCAAGGTATTTCAAATGGACGTGAAATCAGCCTTCCTGAATGGAGACTTAGAAGAAGAAGTATATATTGAGCAGCCAGATGGGTTCATTCTTGGGAATGATCCAAACCTTGTATGCAGATTGAAAAAGGCTCTCTATGGGCTCAAACAAGCTCCAAGGGCTTGGTACTATCGGTTGGACAAATATCTTCACCAACAAGGCTTTTCAAAAGGATCAGCAGATAGCAATCTCTATATAAAAGTTGAAAATAACAAATTGCTAATTCTTGTTGTTTATGTAGATGATATTATTTTTGGCAGCAATGAAGAGACTATGAGTCAAAACTTTGCCTTGGTTATGCAGAAAGAATTCGAAATGTCACTTCTTGGAGAATTGACATATTTTCTTGGATTGCAAATCCAACAAAATGAAGGAGGTATCTTCTTGTCTCAAACCAAATACCTCAAGCAGATCTTGAAGAAGTATGGCATGGAAGAGTCAAAACCAGTATGTACACCCATGGTTACAGGATGCAGCCTCAGTGCAAATGATGAATCAGCAGCAGTCCACCAACCCACTTATAGATCCATGATTGGGAGTTTGCTTTATTTGACAGGTACTCGACCAGATATTACACATGCAGTAGGAATGGTTGGAAGATTTCAAGCCAACCCAAAGGAAACTCATCTTCAGGCAGTCAAAAGAATCTTCAAATATCTTCAAGGGACCCAAAACTATGGCTTATGGTATCCTAGAAATACTGATCTCACTCTTCATGCTTACACAGATGCAGATTGGGCTGGAAGTGTGGATGATAGGAAAAGCACAAGTGGAGGTGCTTTCTTCATGGGTTCCAGATTAGTATCTTGGTTCAGCAAGAAACAAAGTTCGATTGCCTTATCTACAGCTGAAGCAGAATATGTAGCTGCAGCATCTTGTTGTACACAACTTCTTTGGATGATGCAGACCTTGCAGGACTTTCAAATCACTTGCACTCCACCTGTCTCTATCTTATGTGATAATACAAGTGCAATCAGCATTTCAAAGAATCCAGTCATGCACTCAAAGACCAAGCACATACCAATCAAGTACCATTTTCTTCGGGAACAAGTGCTTGAACAGAAGGTCAAGTTGGAGTATGTTCCTTCTAAGGAGCAAGTTGCTGATATTCTCACAAAACCACTGCCCAGGGAAACTTTTGAATATCTCAGACAAAAGCTGGGAGTAGTTAATGCTTCATCCTGTTGTTGAAATTTGTTTGTTCTACAGAAAAGTTGGTATACGCAGGTTACGGAAGTAATATTAGCGTATACACGCGGATTCATGGTGGGAAAGTCGCGTGTATGCTGGACGCTTGTTGCAGAAAGACTATCCGCGTACATACGCTGTTTTATACAGGAGAAAACGCGTATATGAAGTTCTGAACAGCAAGGGAAAACTCTGAAGTTCTGAACAGCAATAGGAATGTCAGAATTATTTAGGCACAGTTTCAGGGAGTGCAACAGGCACAGGTTCAGGGGGAGCAGCTCAAAAGTCTCATAAAGCATTGTTGGCATTCAGATGTTTTTGGTTGTTGGTTTCAGGAGAAGGAGCTCAGAAAGAAATTCTAGTTGCTGATCTAACAAGATGTTTATCAGATGCTGCTGATGTCTTTCCTAAGTCTTGGTCTAGATCTGTTGTCTCTATGTCATGTATCTCTCTTGTCTCTTTTATGGTGTCAAGGTCATGTAACGGCCTTTGTTGGTTTCCCCACTATGCCTGGGATGAATGATGAAATGTTCATGTATTATCATGGTTAGGTGGATGAGTCAATATTGATGTATCCCCACTTGGTTGGGTGGATGAGTCATTTTTTTTGTATATCCTCACTTAGTTGAGAAATGGATGTATGTATGAGTCTTTGGTGATAGGAAGGTCTTTTATGATGTATAGAGTCATGTTCTTCTTGAAGAACATCTTTTGCAGATCTTGCCTACAGTCAAGGGGAGCATGAACAGCACTTGGTGAGCAGGATGGATAGATTGGTACTCTTTGGCATTCACAAAGGGGGAGCACACTTGGAGATTTCAGCATGTACTCAGGGGGAGTATGGACAGCAGTATGGACAGCAGAAGGATTACCAAGGAAGAGAATATCTTGGTCCTCCCTTTGCCCTTGATGTCAAAGGGGGAGAGTGACTTGGTGTGGTGGTTGCCATCAAGTCCAAAGGGGGAGATTGTTGGCATTATGGTTCAAGTGTTGTCCTTGATGGCAACTCACTCAGTGGATGGTACAGGTGCTCAAAGGTTAGTACAGGTGATGGCAACTCAATCAGAAGACAGATCTCAGTACAGCATGGCAAGAAAGCTCATACACGCTCTTTCGTTAAGCCCAAGTCGCGTGTACACGCAAGTTAGATTCAGAAAAAGCGCGTGTATGTGGAAAGGTTCCTTTGGTTCATGGTGGTTAGACCTTGGAAGTTGTGCCTACGATTTCGGACCATTATGTCTCGACGGGCGTGTCGATCCCTAGTTTTAAAGTTGATGGTATTGTGTTACTATGGTTTTGGCTCTTGGTATTGAGAAAGGCCTAAGGCTATATAAGGAGAAGAAGATCATTAGGCAAAGATCATCTTTCGACAAGGCATGAATATCTAAGAGAGAAAGAGATCTGATATGCAGGTTCTGAGTTGGTTGATCTGAGCTAAGGAGAGATCTCATCGGTTGATGGAGAACTAGATCTAAGGAGAGATCGGGATCAAATGGTTTGAAATGCACTATCATGTTATGGTTGATTATGCGTATTTCTAGATCTGCATATTGTCGCAATGTTACGTTCTGAGTCTAACTAATATCTGGTACAGCTGCAAGTTGAGAAAGTTTATTTTTAGATCTGTACGCAGGTTGGCTTCGGTAAAAGCGCGTGTATACGCGGTTTCTGCTCATTAAAGTAGCGTATATCTTTTGAAGCTTGATTTGGGTTTACAGTGGGATCTGACTGTTATTACAGAGTTCTGTAGTCTGCTCTGTGTTCTGGTAACTGGTGATTGACAGGGTTCAGTGGTTCAGTGATTCAAAGTTGGTTGTTTTATGCTTCAATGATCTGTTGTGAAAATTGAATGAATTGTGGTCTTCAGATTGTAATGTTGTGCTTCAGGAATATCCAAGTCTGAAAATGTATGAAAAGTGATACCTGGAAGAAGGAAGATTGTAGGTCAGCACCTACGTACTAGTATCTTGGCTAGTACAAAAGCAAAAGGGGGTTGGAGCTCCCTTCCAAGGAAGTTTGGAGAACGAGAGAAGGTTGAAGCCTTCTGCAGGTTGTAGCCTGCGTACTGGTATAAGGCTGCACCAGTACAAAAGATTGTAAACTGAAGTTTCATATTAAGAAAGATAGAGACAACTTGCAGCAGGTGGTTTTCACCCACATTGGGTTTCCACCTTATATCTTGGTGTTCATGTGTGTGGCTTTTTATCTGTTTTGTTATACTGCACATGTTTACTGTTAATATGATGAATAATGTCCTGATGCACTTAATTGAAGAATAAGCCAACTAAATTGTGAGTTTTCTGCTTATACGCTGTTTTACTTCGTCACAGTAGCGTGTACACGCTGGTTCACTTAACTGAAGTAGCGTATATGTTTTGGGCATTTGAAAAGTTTGATTAATCTGATAATACTGATTCACCCCCCCTCTCAGTATTATTTTCAACATTAAACACATATGTAGCCGAGGTTTAAAGAGGGAAGGTTATATGTATGGTTTAAGGGTTACAAAGGCCTAAATGAAGATTAGGATAAGGTGAAAAGTCCCGATAGGAAGGATTTGTTAAAGACTTTAATAAAGTCTTATATGGAGGCTCGAGGGTTGTAAATAGTCCCGATAGGAGGTTTAGGTGGGGTTATTGAGTTCTGATACAAGGGAACGGACGAATAAAGGGGGCCTTAACCATTTTATGCTTGAAGTTTTGACTCCTCTGTGAGTCAAATACCTAGGATAGTTGTGTTTATGCATTTTATGCATATTGTGGGTATAAACGGGGTTAACCCTGCATCATTAGTGGTATCAGAGCAGAATTGAAGTTGAAACAATTGGTTAAAACAGAACAATGAAATTCTATGAGAAAGAATTGAGAACATAATATGTGTTAAGGTGTTATGCAGGCAAGGAAGGATTAGATTCTAATCTGACAGAAGGAAGGCACGTAGAGGTGATGTGTAGCAGAACTTGAAGATGCAAGAGACAGAGGGAGTCCATTCAAAGTACAGGTGGAATGGTGAAACAAGATCAAGATGAGATCTTGAAAGTGAGGTAATATGTTTTGTTTTAAATTGAGAACGTGTTTTTTACACTAATGCACAAGTGACAACAAGAGAAGCTGTGAGAGGAGAACCAGATGTGTTCTTGAAGACAGAGTAAGGAAAACACTCTCATAGAGAAGTGGTAGTGAACCTGAAGAATCCCACAAGAGATTGGATAGAGAGGACAGCTGAAGTGTTCTCAAGAGAGAGTGAGAGATTGCAGAAACCTAGAAGGAGCAAAGGTGTTGCTCAAGAGGAGGTTCCAGACAGAGGACCATGCTTACCAAAAGACTGAGTGAGGAGAGCTTAGTGAGGTAAGATTTCAGTAAGGAGGACTAGCTATTGCAGAGGATTATTGTAGATAAATGAGGAGCTCATGAAGAGAGAAGAGGAGAAGATGGCTACTGATAGTCATAGCAGAGGTTCAAAGAGAATCCACAACAGAGGATATGAGAAGCAGAATGCCAAAGCAAATGGAAAGAGGATGAGTCAAGAAGAAATTGACCAAGAGATTACAGAGTTAAAAGAACAACTCGATGCATTAAAGAGAATACTAGAGGAAAGCCAGAGACTAGGTTGGGTCTTGACAAAGAAGCCAGTGGAATGGCATGAGATGCAGAAAAGGTTACAACAAAAGCAAGTAAAGTGGCTGAAGGGAAAACTCAAGGAAGTTGAGTTAGAAATGGAAGAACACATTTGTCAACCAGAACAGGGAGAAATCCTGGGAGAAAGTGAAGACTACAGTGAAGCTAAAGAATGGAGATCAAGTGAAGATCTCATGGACTATTGGGATAGTTCAAAATAGCATTAGAAGATGCTGACTGAAGATGAAGTTTTGACTGAAGATGAAGACTTGAAGACTGAAACTTCAAGTGAGACCAAAGGGTCACATGGTTTTAAATCAGACAATTTGTGTATGTTTGTAGGTGAAACATGTAAAGAAGGACAATTTGTTGATATTGTCATAAAATAGAAAGAAGAAAAGCAGAATCTAAATTCTGTTTTGGAAGAAGATGAGATAGATAGGTCTCATATACAGCTGGAGAAAGATATCAAGCAACCAAGTGAAGGGCTTGAGGAAATTGAAGAGGAGACATTCAAAGAATTTCTGAATCATATGAAGGATTTAGAACAGCAAGGAGATATGATGGATGAAGCATCCAGTAAGACCAGAGGGTCTTATGTTTTTAAAACTGATGGTTTGTGTATGATGGTAGGTATTGCAGGAGTAAAGCAACCTATTGAAGGTATATTCAAAGGAGATGAAGATCTAGAAGTAAAAGGTGACAATGAAAATTAGAAGAGGAAGAATTTGACTGCATACAGAAGGAAAAGTCTATGGATGAGTCTAAAGAAGCTGTCATAGAGATGAAGAATCAGGATCTTATTCTGATGAAGAATGAAGGGATACTATCTCAGAAAGGTAATCAAATGAGTTTGATTAATGTTATTGATGAAAAATAAATATAAGAGAATGTTAATGCAGATGGTGAGACAAGGATAGATCTTGGAGAAGGTAAACAACAAGAGATTGAAGGAAAACATGAAGAAGAAACTATGTTAGCTGAAAACATAGTAAAGGATCATCAATTCACCATGATGATAGGCACAGTGGAAATAGCCATGGAAACTGTTGAGATAGTCAGTAAGAAAGAAGGACATCTACTGAAAGATTTTAAGAAGGAAGAAACCTATTCAAAGGATTTAACCTTGGGATAAGGAACACTAATAAAGGAGTATTTTTCAAAGGATGAGCAATCTGTCGAAGATGTTAGAAGTATGAAGAAGTATCTTTCAAAAGATAAAAACTCTGAAGTAAAGGAGGATGGAGAATGTTTCTTAAATGAGAGAAGCAGTGATTTGTTGCGGCAGAAAGAATTTAACAATGCATGGATGTGTGAAGATGTGACAACATAGGAAGAATTTCTTGTGGAGGAAGGAGATGAAGTTCAGTCTGAAGAGCTGATATGTGAAGCAACAGTTGAGACTGTTGAACCTTATGATTTCCAAACTAATAATTTGTGTATAAATGCAGGAAACATAAGTGATGATGAAATACTTATGAAGTGTCACAAAGAGATTGCATTGCTGGAATATTTGCTGAGAAATTCAGAGTATGATAGTGTGATTACAAAGGAAGGAGTTCACTATGGTGAACAAGAGAAGGAAGACATCATTAGGACAGATGGTGTGGAGGAGAGACTAATTGACAATCTCATGAGTTCTTTTGAGAATTCAAAACAACATGTTGATGTGCTGATAGAGGGGAAAGAAACAGAGCAGCAAACTGAATTGTTGTCAAAGGAAGATAAGGCACAAAAGCCTTATGTTTTTTATTTTAACAAGTGTTTTGTGAATGCAGGTTTAGTTGCAGATGCTGGAGGAGATTTGGCACAGATGAATAGCCAAATAAAGATGAGAGAAGAATATTCTGTGGAAGAATTCAATCCATGGAACAAAGATGTTAAATTGTTGGAGAGAGTGCTGGACAGTCATGATTCAATCATGAAAGAGGGTAAGGATGATAGGGAGGTAGCCAGCATAGGAGTCATAGCAAAAGTTAGCATAAGAGTCAACATAGAAGTTATCATAGTAAGCAAAGCAAAAGTTGGAGCAAGAATAATAGAACAAGAAGAAGAACAACAAATTGAAGAACTAGTGGACAATAGCAACAACCTGAAACAAAAAGAAGGAGGCAGAAATATGAAGCAGAACATGGATCAGTCCAAGGATATACTAGAGATAGAGATTGAAGAGATATGGAAACAAATAATGAAGCAGTCCAAATGGAGAAAAATGGTAGCAGTAGGAAATATGATCAAACAGAGTTTGAACCAGATTGACAAGGAGAAGGAGAGGAAGCAAAAGACACTGGAAGTGCAGTAGCAACAAAAGAACAAAAAATTTGGGTAGATACAGAACAAAGTGTGGGATCCAGGAAGACAAAGATCAGAAGACACATGATTAGGAGATCATGAATATTTTCTACTTTGGGAGTCTGATGCAGGAGCATTCACCCAAGAGAAAATCATTGTAAATAAGTAGACATGGGGGGTCATGTATCTTTAGAGAAGTAGTTTCCTAAAGTCTCAATTTAATGTAATATTTAGGCTTAAAGTGATTTAATTATATAATTAGAGGAAGTTGTAAATGCTCTCAAATAAATGATAAGATGAGTGGTTAATAAATATAAAGAGTTAAAAGTCAAATATAACTCTTTAAGCAGTTTCATGATTCTAGGAGTGAGAGAGAGTTTTTAGGAATTAAATGGAGAATAGAAGTGGACACAGTGGATAGAGGATTTAGGAGTCAGTACACGAGATTTAGGAGTTGAACCAGGAGTAGTTCAACGAACCTTCCTGGTATAAATGTAAGCCTACGTGCATAGTGCAAAGAGAAGGCCACAATATTGAAGAACAAGCCTATGCGAGACACAGAGTCCTGAATGTGATTGTGTGTTTATATTTATATATACAAAGATTTATTCCTAACTGTGTCAGTGTTGAAAGAGTATTGAATGAATGAATTTCATATGAATTCGTAGGCTCTGTAACAGGTTTACAGGCAGAATTCTGTAGAACGCATGGAAGAGAAAATGATTCAGAGGAATCGTAAAAGGATCTTTGAATCCAAGTGAAGAGACAGAGTAAGCTCTGGAGAGAAGATGCGAAGCGAGAATTCACAGAGGAGTTCAGCTTAGAGGAAGTTGAGCAGTGGAAATAGAAGGCAGAGTTCTAAAGAACTACGCAAGGAGAGGAACGATTCGGAGGAATCGTAATGGGTCATTGAATCCATTCGAAGGATCCAAGAGGATAGTGATCAAGGAATATGCAGAGTTGAACTCAGATTAGAGTGGCGCAGCAGAAACAGTGAAGGATCAGAACCTTCAGAAGAACCGAACCACAAAGAAAAAATTGAAGAAAATGCGGAAAAACCAAGTAAGAAAGAGTTGAGCGAAGAAGCACAGGATGGATGCTCAGCAGCCATTGGATCATTAAGATCAACAGCTAGGATTAAGTCGCATTGGTGGATTCCCTTTTGAAGACGTTGGAACGGGCCTTTGAAATGGAGCGATCGTGATCATGTAATTAAGTGTGGACCATCGGATCAAGATTCAGATCGATGGTCCAAATGAGATCAGCGATCGCATGTCAGAGAGGTCAAAGGGTTGGCTACAGTGTTATAATGAAGGGCCGATAGGCCGATAGTGATAAGCGCTGATCGACGATCAGAGGAATTGGAGGATGGCAATCGGAGTGGCGGAAGAGTTAATACAGAAGGTACAAACCTAACAGACTTTATAGTGGCAGGTCTATAAGGTTTGAAATCCAGTTATGTGTGCTGGAGTAGGTTTTCCCATTATTCCTTTGTATTGCAATTAATGTATGGTCCCAGGGTTCTAAAGGAAATCCCGACAGTTATAAGGGTTCTGATAAGTGTAATATGGCCTGCAAAAGTCCCGATAGCTGATTTTGATAGAGGTACAACCTCGATAATTGTGCAGGAACCATACTAAGGCAGAAAGGTATGTTTTGGGAGAATTTTCCTCTGTAAATGGGTTTTATAAAGAAATAGTGTGAATGGAAGGTTTATGCATTAATTCATATACAAGTCTATCGTTATGTACAAATAAATGGGTTTATAAGGAAAATATGGGCCGATAGAGTAATTCATGTGTTAAACACATATGTAGCCGAGGTTTGAAGCGGGAAGGTTATATGTATGGTTTAAGGGTTACGAAGGCCTAAATGAAGGTTATGATAAGGTGAAAAGTCCCGATAGGAAGTATTTGTTAAAGACTTTAATGAAGTCTTATATGGAGGCTCGAGGGTTGTAAATAGTCCCAATACGAGGTTTAGACGGGGTGATTGGGTTCTGATACAAGGGAACCAACAAATAAAGGGGGCCTTAACCATTTGATGGTTGAATTTTTGACTCCTTTGTGATTCAAATACCTGGGGCAGGTGTGTTTATGCATTTTATGCATACTGTGGGTATAAGCGGGGTTAACCCTGCATCAAGTACATAGAGATTAAGCTTAAGAATGAGATTCTTAAAAGCAGTACCTATAATTAGTTTTGGAAGCATACCTCTAGCTCGTAGAGTAGATCGTTATTAATTTTTGACATAGAGCATGGAAATATGCAAATGGCCTTCCTTAAGGCACAAATTCCACATCCAAAAACATCAGTAGACTACAGGAGTACTACATCTGAGTTTAGCACCAAAGATATCCATCCCATTGATCGAATGGAGATGCATAAGTAGACTGGTGAGATGATATCTTCTACATTGACTAATATTGTTATTTCATTGTCCAAGTTGCAGGTTTCATTTTCCAATGCTCAGTCTCAGTTGAAAATGGAGAAGGTATCCTCCTTGGGAAAGGATAATATGATCAAATCTTTGGAATATTTGATAATCAAGATAGGATATCATCCTAAATATGTACATGCTATAAAGGAGATCATCAAGAAGAAGAATTTGGATATTGCAACATTGAGAAATCAGCTTAAGTTGCCAGCCACAGAGGATCCCTTGACCAAAGATATTGAAGAAAATGAGGCATAGAAGGTTGACATGATGAAGCTGATTATAAAGAAGAACATACAGATTAGACAGATGGAGGCAAAAATGGAGAAGAGTATAAAAGATAAAGAACAGAGTCAGAAGATCGTCATTGTCCCCCTGGATGCCGTACCCATTTCTCAGCTTCCAGCAACAGGAATAGCCATTATAGCTACTTCTTCCTCTCATACTACAAGTACTGAACAAGTGACAAAGACAATGGATAACATGCCAATCCATTCAGAAGAAATAAAGACATTGCATGAACATCTCAAAGCTCTAGAAGAACAAAAAACCATAGTTGAAGTTCCTTGTCTTGCTGAAGTACAGAAATCACAGAGATTGTTGGAGAACTTACAGAAGGTAGAGAAGGATACATTAATTGGTCAGACCTTGGCCCAAGACAAGGAAACCATTTGGATGGGTATTTTGGACTCTGTGAATGAGATTTGGCCATCTATCCAAATCATCTTTGAACAGAAGGAGTTTATAGGAAAGCCACAAAAACCATTGTTCAAGTAAGGGAAAAGCTTGGAGAGATGCCCACAAAAGCCTCTACCATTACCAGATTCCTAAATTCTAAGTCTAAATATGAACTTGAATAATTATGAATTAGTGATAGAACTGCCACTATTTTGGAAGTCAAGAAATTTTTGACCAAAAGGAACCTCATTTGAAATCAATTGGAGGAAATGTGTGAAACATTAGAGATGGGAGTAAACAGGTTCTGCAAGAGAATTGAAGCATTAAGCCAGAAAGAGCTATCCAACATATATGTGATTAATGATAAATTAATCACTCAGGAAGACTATGTTTTTAAAATGAAAGAAATAGCCAGAAGCAATGTCAAGTTCAGTGGGATAAAGGGCAGTATGACAACAAGAGAATTTTTAGAAACCATGGCAAATGACTTCTACATACAGAATGAGGTAAAAAGTGTTTTTAGAGTAAAGCCAACTTTTGCAAAATACACAGAGGTTGAAGAATTTTATGGAGGGTAATTAAATTAACCATACTCGATGAAAAGAGATGGGAAGAACTTTCTGATTTACTGGATTAAAAAGGTAATTTGGATGCAGTAAGACAACAACCAAAACAATAGCCAGCACATCAATGCAACACAATTTTGGGTTGATTCAGCAACCGAACCCACCAAACCAGAGCCACCTTTCCATGTAGTTGTCTATGTTGCCTATTTTTCTGCCAGAGATAAATTTGATTGTTTAGAATTAGGTTAATAATACATTGTCGGTTTTGACAATGTTTTTGTAATTATTTATATAAATACTTCACTATTTGAAGTATTAAGGGTTGATTTATGAACATAATTTCCTCTGCATATTGTAGTTTTTCAAATTTGTTGGAGCATCAATAATACAGGGACCTTTTCACAAGATTCATGTGGTGTACCAAATGGTGATGTGTTTCTTCTGTTTATTTTTCTAAACATTGTTTTTCTTTCTCTGTTATTATGAGAATCTCAATTACTTAATAGAAAATGTGATGAATAGGACATGTTACATAGAGCACCCTATTCTGGCTGTTAGTAATTTTCATGCTTTCTACTGAAGACAATTAAGGAATTCTTAATTTCTCCTTAATTTCTATTGAATCTTGCATTTCTGCTATTTCACAATTCATTTAATTTATGAAAACATCCAATTAGTGCAACCTATATTGCCCTATGAAACTCATCTAAAATTTGATGCAAATCTAGTTAAATTTTTAGACTCCATATCCCAATGGAATTATGACAATTTAATCAACCAAACAACCAAATCAAAACAATCAATATAGTCATAACTAGCCTAAAATTTGCATAAAATAAAGAAAAATTTTACAGAGAGATCCCTCTCTGAAGCTGGCAGGGCTAGATCCCATCTTTCAAAGTGGTTTTGATGTTTTCCTACGTGTTTACTCCCTCAACCTCAAAAATACAGAACAAGAACATAGTCGGGACCATATTGAGGAACAAATACTTTTTAAATTAAAAGATCTTTATTCCCTGGTATTCGATCAATATTTCAATTAAACAAAATTGTTATATCATAATGAAATACATGATCTGAGGTTGGTATCTTGTATATATTTGAGTGTGTCATTAATTTTGATTTCATTAGTGGTGTGATGAATTTTAATAGACATGACTCCTAAAAGAATTTTCACTAGAGCTCACCCTGATCCCAAACCTGCTGAATTTGTAGATAATCCAAAGAAATTGGTGAGAAATAAAAGTTTTATAGAGAGTCAGGGTAGTAATAATCCTTTGTCTAGTTTCCTATGTGAAGGTATAACTCTCTTCTAGAGAAATTTGAAACTATTCAAGATATAGAGTTTGATTTGCCTTTCCAGCATAGTTTGTTTAAATCAAAATCTGAGAGTTTTGTAGATTAGAATGTCATTGAAAAAACCATACTGCAACCATATATACCCCAAACCTAGCCTTTTGAAATAGATCTTGATCTTGAATCCCTATAGCAATTTGATAAATTATAGGATCTAGTTTCGGTTTTGAACCAAGCCATTGATGAAGCTTATATTCAACAATCTGTTGAATTTTCAGCTTTAACCATTGCAACAACTTCTTTTTCCAACCAATCTTCCTAGTCTGTTAATCTACAACCCCCTAGTCCTACTCATTCCATAGTCTCTACTTTTTCACCTGTAATATCTCAGACTGTTATTCCTACTATCCCTGTAGTTACCACAACTACAACTACCACAGGTCCATCTTCCAGTCAGTCTCTTAAACCAGCTAGGCAGGTAGGTATGCACCTTTGCTATTACCAAGCCAGCTGAATGTTATGCTTGGAGATTACCAGTCCAAGATTCTGACCTTTTATAATACTGGCTCTCATACTTCTCAGCAACATGTGGATACAATGAATGATGTTTTTGACCTTCAAGAAGTAGATGAGGCTGATGTAAAAATGAGATTGTTTGCTCAAATTTTAGGAGGTGTTGTCAAAATATAGTCTAGGAGTTTACCTGCAGGAAGTATAGCTAACCTTGATGCATCCCATCAAACTTTCTTAGCTATATGGGAAATCAAGAAAAGAACTACAACTCCTAAATGAATACAAAAGACTAAAAGAAATCCAAATGAAACTGTGGAAGCATACTGTGAACGGTTTAATACTATTTACAATGCCATTCCTACAAACATCAATCCCTCCCCTGGCCTAGCTTTAATTGATTTTCCTGATGGTTTTGTTGTAGAGATGGAGTATCAACTTAGAGATAGAGACTTGACAACTTTGGAAGAAATGCAAGCTAATGTTTTAAAATTTGAAGCTAACATCTTAGCCAAGAAGGCCAGACTAAAATCTGAACGCAGGGTTACCATTAAAGAAGAGCCTTCCACTTCTTCCTCTGATCATAAAATTGATAACCTAGTGAGGGTAGTGGAAAAGATGATGCAAAGAGTAAGCATAAATGATCAAGATCAAATGAGAGAAAATCAAATTGCTCCTCAAAATAGGAACCAAAACTTTAGAAGGAATGTTCCCCAAATCAAACAATGAGAAAAAAAGGGACCAGACCAGTAGGTCTGATCTCCTTTTCAGGAAAGATATACTGATGGTGAGGGTAATATTATGGAAGATTTAGATGACAATCAAATAAATCTTATGGGAATAAATGATAATGAAACATTTTTTCTCACTCAAGTGGAGCAAGAACTTTTTCTCCTAGCTCAAACTGAACTTGACTCTGAGGAACCAGATGAATATAAACAAGGTTTTGAAAATTCCATCATGGAAGTCCATAGGCAATATAACCTTAGGAGAAAAAATAATTCAGACACTCTCAACAGAAAAAACTCTAAGAATCCTGCTAAAAAATCCTCTGAAACTAATCCTAGGAAAACCACAGATAGTTTTCCTAAGAAAACTGTTGACAATTCTCGTAAAAATAAAGTAGAAACTCTTGTCAAAAAGATATTTGATAGTGTTTCCAAAACTACTCAAACTGATATCCCAACCACTAGTCAACAAAAAGTGCCTATATCAAAAGAAATTACAAATCAATTAGATCTTCCTAACCTGATTAAGATTCAAACATCGTTCAACATTGAGAATGAATTAGCAAAATTAGAAATCCCTATTACTCTAACAGAGTTAATGAAGAAAAACATGTATAGACCACAAGTGATGAAAGATCTAAACATAGGGGAAAACACAGAGTCTGTAAATCAAAATGATGACTAACCTGAACTCTTATTTGGACCAGAAGTTGAAGATAAACCACAAGAAGGAGGAGTTCCTCCATTCTATGTTAGCCTAAATATTCACGACAAGATTCTTCACAATCCTATGCTAGATTCAGGTTCCTCATACATTTTAATACCTAAAGCTATTATGGAGAAACTAGGACTTGACATTACCATACCTTATAAAGACTTATATTCTTTTCATTCCAGCAAAGTAAGATGTCTAGGTCTCATCAAAGGCCTATGTGTTATTTTAGCTCAAATCCATGCCAAAAGTCTAGTAATGGATATAGTGGTTGCAGATATTCCCCCTAAGTATGGCATGTTGTTGTCATAGTCATGGGGAGAAAAATTACAAGGTACCCTACAGATGGATATGAACTATACCACCATACCAGTTTTTGGTAGCAAAGAAGATTATATAGGGAAAATTTGATGAAATTCATGGTGAGTAGTAAAGATAAACCTCACAACTACCCTCTTTACCCTATTCACTGAGATTTAGACTCTTTCATTCTTTGTAATGATGGAGAAATCAACACTCAGGTGATCAAAGCGGAAACTGAGACTTTTGAAACAGATCCAAACCAAACACAAACAATAGAACCAAACTTTCTTCCTAAGCCTCTTTGGAACATGAGCTTTAATGGGTCTTGTAGCAAAGATTGTTCTGGAGCAAGAATATGGGTGGTAAACATAGGAAACAATCATGCTGAGGGTCACTCATACAAGCTGAGTTTCCAATGCACCAATAACATAGCAGAGTATGAAGCCCTTATATTAGGATTGCAATTGTTGAAAAAGTTAGGTGCTAAGAGAATCTCCATTCTAGAGGATCCTGAGTTAATTATAAAACAAATTGAAGGAGAGTATTAAGCTAAACACCCTAGAATGCGATCATACAGTAATGTTGTGCTTGATTTTCTTCAATATGACCTTTCTGTGATTCCTAGAAAACAAAATATCATTCCAAATAGTTTGGATTTTTTAGCCAACTCCTATAAAATTCCTTACCATATTCGAGAATATACAGTGGAAGTGAAACACTGACCAGCTGTACCAGATAATATGAAGTAATGGCATTTGTTTGGAAATGATAAACAAATTGAAAGTTTTCTGCAATCTAAGGATGAATTTCAAGATGATAGTATAGATTTGGAATCTGAATTAGAAAATCAAATAGTTGTACATTCTAATATAGAAAGGCAGTTAGAAAACTCAGATGTAAATACACCCATAGATAAAGTTGTAAATAAATTAGAATTGCTTGAAATAGACCCAGAAAAAGAAGAGTTTGAAACACTTCAGTTAAAGGATAACGTTTTACCTAGAGGTCTAGTTCCGTTGGAAGAATTATTTGATTTCAATGATGTGGAAAAGAAGCCTAATATTGAGCCCACAAGAGTAGTAGTAGAAGAATGTAATATAGGCAGTGAAAAAGATCCCAAAATCATAAAACTGTCTAAATCACTCCCAACTACTGAAAAACAAAAATACATTGCTTTATTCAAGGAATTCAGTGATGTTTTTGCATGGAGCTATGAAGATCTAAAAACATATGATACAGATATTATACAACACAAAATTCCAATTAAAGAGGATCAAAAACCATTTAAACAAAAACTTCGAAGAATAAATCCAATACTGATGCCTTTAATTGAGAAAGAAATTAAAAGAATGTATGACTCTAAAATCATAGTTCCTCTTAGGTACTCTAAATGGGTTTCCAATATTGTGCCAACTAGGAAGAAAACAGGTGAAATCAGATTATGTATAGATTTTAGGAACCTTAATAAAGTCTCCCTAAAGGACAACTACCCTTTACCAAAAATGGATCATATTCTACAAAAGGTAGTTGGGTCTTCTAGGATTTCTTTATTAGATGGTTTCTCAAGTTATAATCAGGTTTTAGTTCACCCTGATGATCAAGATAAAACAACCTTTACTACTCCATGGGGTACCTTCATGTATGTAAGGATGCCCTTTGGGTTAATGAATGTTGGAACCAGATTTCAAAGAGCAATGGATATTGCTTTTGCTGATGAAATTAGCAGATTTATTGTGATCTATCTAGATGACATCACAGTTTATTCTAAATCTAATCAAGAACATATGTTACATTTGAGAAGAGTATTTGACAAATGTAGAAGGTTTGGGATTTCACTAAACTCTAAGAAAATATTGTATGGCATTGAAGCGGGAAAACTTCTTGGTCATATCATCTCTAAGGAAGGTATTAAAATTGATCCCAAAATGATTGAAGCTATTATGAAAATCAATCATCCTAGAAAAATTAAGGAACTTCAATCATTTATTGGTAGACTAAACCTCTTAAGAAGGTTTATCCATAACCTTGCAGAACTTATCAAAAACATAACAAATATGTTAAAAAGAGATTCAAAAATCAGATGGAACATTGAATATAGGCAATCATTTGATTAAGTTAAACAAGTATTGACAAAAGCACCAGTCCTAATTAGTTCAGATTTCACTAAGGATTTTATAATATTTTCATTTTCTTTTGAACACACTGTTGCAGTTGTCCTTTTACAAAAAAACGATGATGGATTTGAACAACCCATTGATTTCTTTAGCAAGGCTTTAAGGGATGCTACACTCAAATATAATATAACGGAAGAACAAGCCTTCACATTGATAAAAGAAGTTAAAGATTTCATTTTGTATATCCTCCATTCTCATATAATTGCTTATGCACCAAATGTTGTGGTTAATGATATTTTAACCCAAAATGAACCAGATGGTAAAAGAGGCAAATGGATGGCCATCATTCTTGAGTATGACATGGAAATCAAGCCGACCAAGCTTATCAAAGGACAAGGGTTAGCCAAATTGATGGTTGAATCTAACCTTAATGCATTAGATATCAACTTTGTAGCTACATTAGATTATCAAGAGGACCATGTGAATCCACAATTAGATGAGGCCTTTATGACCTCACCCTGGTATGCAGACCTCATTTTTGTTTTATTCAATTTAAATGATCCTCCTAGTTTAACTAAGACAACAGCTAGATTTCTAAAATTGAAATAAGTGAAATTTTGCATCGTAGATAATGTTTTATATTGGAAAGATGTTGGTGGTATTTTACTAAAGTGTCTATTGAAAGATGATGTAGAAAGAACAATGCAGGAATTCCATGAAGGTGATTGTGGTGGACATCTATATTGGAAAACAACTGCTAATAAGATCCTTAGAGCTGGTTTTTACTAGCCTACTCTTTTCCCTATTCATAATAAGGTAGCCTCTTGCCACAAATGCCAAATATTTGAGGGGAAAGGAAAGCTATTGCCTCTACCTTTGAAACCCATATTTGTTGAAAGTCCTTTCCAACAATGGGGATTGGATTTCATTGGAGAAATCCATCCACCATCCTCTGCCCAACATAAATGGATCATCACTGCTATTGATTAATTCACCAAATGTATTGAAGCCACACCTTCAAGACTACCCACTGATGTTGTTATCAAATTTCTAGAAACCAATATCTTGTCTATATTTGGTTGTCCAAACAAGCTCATTACACATAATGTTGCAGCTTTTAAATCCAAGAGATTGATATATATCTGCAACAAATACCATATTACTTTGGGACATTCAACTGCTTATTACCCACATGGTAATGGGTTGGTTGAATCTTGAAATAAGAGTCTGGTAAACATTACTAAAAAGTTGTTAGAAGAGAACAAAAATTCATGGCACAGAAAGTTGATAAATGCACTTTGGCCTGATGGGCTCACAACAAAGAAATCAATTGGCATGTCACCATACCAATTGGTTTATGGAATGTATGTTTTTTTTCCATTCTCTTTGGGAGTTCCAGTGATGAAGACAATTCAGGAATTGTAGGTTGAGCCAAATGACATCCAAAGGAGAATTGATTAGACAATCCAATTTCAGCAATCCACAGAAGAAGTCTATAATAAAGCTCAGCTCATCTATGGGAATATCAAAAAGGTTTTTGATATAAGAACTAAAGCAGATGATTTCACCTTGGGTGATAAAGTTTTAAAGTGGGATTCCAGAAGAGAGGATAAAGGAAAGCATGGAAAATTTGACAATCTATGGACAGGACCTTATATCATTTATGCTTTTAGAGGACACAATGCATTTTTTCTCAAACATCTAGATGGGAAAGAGATGCCCAGTGGACCTGTGAATGGATGAATGTTGAGGCAATATCTCTCTTAGAAATTGAATTTTTTTAGCATCAATCATTGTAAATATCATTGTTTTATTATTTTGATTGGGTGACGTATTGGCAGAAGTTGAAGCCCACAGAGAAGGCCCTAAGCTTCAATTGATATGTTACCATAAGTACTACAACAAAGGAAGTCAACTGTGGATATTGTTGAAATAGAACACTCAAGGCTACTGATCAATGCTCTTGGCACCTCACAGGGAGAGTGCCATCCCCAACTGGAACCACTGTTAGGGTCCTATAATTTATAGGATCTCAAGGTGATTCAATATTTTATCTCAGGAATCTTATATTGTAAATAATTGTCAATCTGCAAATTATTTCCAAATTAGAGAAAAAATAGTATAAAAAATGAAAAAAGGGTGTAAAAAAAAGAAGAAGAGGAAAAACAAAAAATATTGAAAAAGAAGAAAAGATTGAACCCCACCAAAAGAAAAGAAAAAAATAGTACTGAAAGTGTTGCAAGTCCAAATGCCACTACTGATAGATCATTTTCTTCATCATTGATAAATAAAGGTTGCGTGCAACTTGTTTAAAATGCCACAATGAATAGCTATTTGTTTAAT
Organism: Pinus tabuliformis; assembly: GCA_031772625.1. Taxonomy (NCBI): domain Eukaryota; kingdom Viridiplantae; phylum Streptophyta; class Pinopsida; order Pinales; family Pinaceae; genus Pinus; species Pinus tabuliformis. The sequence goes on from CM062810.1 coordinate 945,825,425, forward strand.
CATACAGTACAATCATGCTTGAACATGTTTAAATTTCTGTAAATTAGACTAGAGAATAAAGATTTGCTAAACAATTTAATCTTGGTAAATCATTAGTTAGGTAGAAAATGACATTGACTCAACTGTTTAATCTGAATCAATAGCAGAAATAAGGGATATGATTTAGATAGTTTTTCATTGTTTCATAGAAGAAGATAATGTGGTTTCCTAGTCTAAGTGCACCCCCTTAAAAGAATAAATGTTAGTTTAGTTAAGGGTAGGCAAAATAGTTGGTTTTATAAATATATTCCTATTCCATTTTATCCTAAGTTTTAATGAAATTGTAAAATGGAAAAGGGGCACGATGGGTTAAAGTGTTTTTACATGTTTTTATTCCTAACCTTTATCCTAAGTCCAAAATACAAAAGCAAAGGCATATGTCGACAAATATTTCATTGTCATATTTGGTTAAATTACATCATTGTCAGAGCATCAGGATCCTCTCCCCCTTACGATCCATGGTTCATATCTTTCTTCACCCCTCCCCTCTCCATCTCACCTTCACTGCCGAGGGGCGGGGGGGTGGTCCGAAAAGGTTGTTTTTGCCACCGGGCCCCATCCCTACGTGGCATCCTCTCAACATTTCGCACCGCCCCTGCGGGCTGATACTGCTTACCACCTTATATCCCCTCTAAAATTGCTTTTCCCCTCGCCCTCTTTACCGCTTCCCTACCACAACACTTCCGCCACTCATCTCTCGCCACGTCGCCTAGCCATTACCCAATTAATTCCTCTCCCAGCAAAAATAACCGTTCGGCATTCAATTTACCTTCCCAGGTAACTGTTCAAACTTAACAATCCCATGCCACTTCAAATGGATTTCACCATCCTCTACCATTAAAATCTTTCAAAACATCTTTTTCTCTTCTTTTCACTAGCTTATTCCATGTAATTTGTAGCTTTTACACAATGATCATTTTCAAAGTATTTGCACAATCAGAACAAGATCAAAATTGACAACCCTCCTTATCCTTCCCTTGACAACTCATTACCTCAATTGTTTCCTGGTAAGGTCCCCTATCAATTTCGGTTATCTTTCACTAATACAATCATGCCTACAATGAGTAAAAGCAAGGATAAAATTGTCAATTGATTAATCCCTCCCTCTGTATATTTAGATCACATTCCTCTAGCTGACAGGGATTATTGGATTAGTGAAACTCGGTGTGACAGTGAGTTTTTAGATTTATAATGTTGGTTGGAAGACAATCATGTAGATAAAACTGATGAAATTGGGCTTTGGGAGTCCAATCTCCCCCATTATATCTTCCCTCTGACCTTCCAAGCCCCAGAATTCACTAGACAAGGTCAGGCTTGTTATGCCCTGCCTAAAGAGCTATCATGGCCCCATCCAGTGACATCTTCTTTACCATTATTGCCTAGTCCATAGACCAAATGAGATTATCTCCCCCTGCGGAAAATAATTCTCCTATCTCCTTAGAAGCACTCACCCAGTTTTATTAGAAGCTATATTTTCCTACAAGCGCCAAAATCTTTGAGATCTTCTTGCTTAAAAATGCCTAGTTTCCTAAGAAGAACCCTCCATACACTTCCTCCGTCTTCCCTGATCAAGCTAAACAAATTATATCCATAATTTCCTATATTTTGGGTTATTATTCTGATCAGTGGGTAGATGAGCCCATTTTAGCTTTCCTCTCAATATTTTCCACAGAGAATAAATCATTCATTGTATTCAATTTCAGTCAATTCTTGGCTGATAGCATTCATGAGTAGTTTCTAAAATATCCCACACAACATGTGTTTAATTACACCTCCATTTTCATCTACATGTTCCTTTATTATTAAGCATATAAGTTCAATTTTGTAATGAAAAATCTAGATGATGCAAGAAACTAGTAGCCAGTGACTTTTTGGACTTCATTGGTCATGAAAGAGTAGCAGGAATTCTCTTACAAGCATTTTATTGAAGAGTTTTTTCACCCAACAATGAACATCCTAAACAACTCAATGCATCCTAGAATATATTAAAAGAATTTTACATTTAACAGATCAAGATAAGACTGGAGATTGGTATCTATACCAAAACTACACAGAAATCAAAGTTTATGGATGTGAATTGTCACCATACAAACTCCCTAAATACCTCTCCATGAGGATTTTTTCCCTAGAATACATCGGACAAATGTCAAATTATGATGATGTTCATTTTGTAGTTGCTATGAAGAAATCAAAGTTTTTCATAAAGACACATGTGGGCCCATTTATATGCAATACCAAGACAGTATGTGAAGAAGAAGACAAACTTCTTATAGAGGTGAAACTTAGCCTGAGTTTTACATGGTCTTATGACCCATGGGGTATTATTTAAAAACTCAGAGTAGAAAATAAAACCACTCCCTACGTCCATAACATAGGCCTGAGATAGAAACGTATGCAAATTAGCTAGAATGAAGAGAGTATATGTTACAGAAAGCTGAGGAACAACTCTTTTATGATTCACGTTTACAGACTCCCACTCCTCAGGAGAAAACAAGTAAAATAAAAAGAGAGTAGGGATCATCATCAAAAATAGGAAGTGAGGCCAAAGAGTTCAGGATCCATTACAAGAAAAGGACAAAATTGACTCCTAGGACAGATGTTGAAAAAGAGACAGAAGAGCATGCTGCCATCATAATTACAGACTCACCACCTGCAAGCACCAAATTTGTAACATCTTATACTAGACATTCATCATCACAAGGTCAGAAGGAAACATATCTAGATTCATAGAATGTGCAAGGAGAGAAGGAAAAGACATTTTTTTGACAGGTACAGAGAGATTAGGCTTAAGAATGGGATTCTTAAAAACAGTACCTATAATCAGTTTTAGAAGTAGACCTCCATCTCGTAGAGAAAATTGTTATCAGTTTTTGACACATAGCATGGAAATATGCAGATGGCCTTCCTTGAGGCCTAAACTCCACATCTGGAAACATCAGAAGACTACAGGAGTACTACATTTGAGTTTAGCACCAAAGACATCCATCCCATTGATCAAATGGAGATGCATAAGAAGACTGGTGAGATGATATATTCTACATTAACTAATACTACTATGTCATTGTCCAAGTTGCAGGTTTCATTTGCCAATGTTCAGTCTTAGTTGAAAATGGAGAAGGTATCCTCCTTAGCAAAGGATAATAGGATCAAATCTTTGGAAGATTTGATAGTCAAGATAGGATATGATCCTAAAGATGTAAATGTTGTAGAGGAGATCATCAAGAAGAAGAATATGGATATTGCAGCATTGAGAAAACAACTTAAGTTGTTAGCCATAGAGGATCCCTTAACCAAAGACATTGAAGAAAATGAGGCACAGAAGGCTAACATGATGAAGCTAATTATAGAGCAAGACATACACATTAGACAAATGGAGACATAAATGTAGAAGATGATAAAGGATAAAGAACAGAGCCAAAATATGGCCATTGTCCCCGTGGATGCCATACCCATTTCTCAGCTTCCAGCAATAGGAACAAACACTGCAGCTACTTCTTCCTCTCATACTGCAAGTTCTGAACAGGTGACAAAGACATTGGAGAACATGTCAATCCATTCATAACAAATCTCAAAGCTCTAGAAGAACGAAAAGCCGGAGTTGAAGCTTCTCGTCTTGCTGAAGTACAAAAATCACAGAGATTGTTGGAGAAGTTACAGAAGGTAGAGAATGATACATCAATTGGTCAGACCTTGGCCCAAGCCAAGGAAACCATTTGGATGGGTGTTCTGGACTCTATGAATGAGATTTGGCCATATATCCAAATCATCTTTGAATAGAAGGAGTTGATAGAAAAAGCCACGGAAACCATTGTTCAGGTAAGGGAAAAGCTTGGAGAGACGCCCACAGAAGCCTCTAATGTTATCAAATTCCTAAATTCTAAGTCTAAATATGAACTTGAAGAATTAGGAATTAGTGGCAGGACCACCACTATTTTGGAAGTCAAGAAAGTTTTGACTGAAAGGAACTTCATTGATCATTTGGAGGAAAGATGTGAAACATTAGAGCTGGGAGTAAACAAGTTCTGTAATCGAATTGAAGCATTAATCCAGAAAGGGTTGCCCAACATATATGTGATTAATGATAAATTAATCACTCAGGAAGACTATGTTTTGAAAATGAAAGAAATGGCCAGAAGCAGTGTCAAGTTCAGTGGGATAAAGGGCAGTATGACAGCAAGAGCATTTTTAGAAACCATGGCAACTGAATTCTACATATAGAATGAGGTAAAACATGTTTTTATAGTAAAGCCAACTTTTGTAAAATACACAGAGGTTGATGAAATTTACCAGAGGCTAATTAAATTAACCATACTCGATAAAAAGAGATGGGAATAACTTTGTGATTTACTAGATTAAAAAGGTAATTCAGATAGAGTAAGACAACATCCAACACAATAGCTAGCACATCAACGCAACACAGTTTTGGGTTGATTCAGCAACCTAACCCACCAAAGCAGAGCCACTTTTCCATGCAGCTATCTACGTGGCCTATTTTTCTACCAGAGATAAATCTTATTGCTTATAACTAGGCTAATAATACACTGTCGATTTTGAAAATGATTTTGCAATTATTTATATAAATACTTTACTGTTTGAAGTATTAAGGGTTGATTTCTGAACATAATTTCCTCTCCATATTGTTGTTTTTCAAAGTTGCTGGAGCATCAATAATATAGGGATCTTTTCACAGGATTCATGTGGTGGACCAATTAGTGATGTGTTTCTTTAGTGTATTTGTTTAAACATTGTTTTTCTTTCTCTGTTATTCTGAAAATCTCAATTACGTAACAAAAACTATGATGAATAGGACTTGTTACATAGAGCACCCTATTTTGGTTGTTAGTAATTTTCATGTTTTCTGCTGAAGTCAAATTAAAAAATTCTTAATTTCTCCTTAATTTCTACTGAACCTTACATTTCTGCTATTTCACAATTCATTTAATTTCTGAAAACATCCAATTAGTGCAACCTAGCTTTCCCTGTGAAACTCCTCTAAAATTTGATGCAAATCTAGTTAAATCTTTAGACTCCATAGCCCAATGGAATTATGATAGCTTAATCAAGAAAACAATCAGTACAGTCATAACTAGCCTAAAATTTACATAAAACAAAGCCAAATTTTATAGAGAGATCCCTCTTTGAAGCCGGCACGGCTAGATCCCAGCTTCAAAAGTGGTTTTGATGATGTCATGTGTGTTTACTACCTCAACCTCAAAAATACATAACGACAACAGGAGGAATGGGGATAAGGTGTACTCTATTGAGGATATACAAAAGGAAGCAATACGTTATTTTGAGACTTTCTACCAAGCATGTCTAGGAGTCAATATTCATGAAAACATCTGGGGTACGATGGACTACCTGCTCATGTTCAACGAGGAACATAATGAAGCACTTTATAGGATGATTACTATTCATTAAGTACTTCAGGTGTTGAAGACAAATGCCTGAGCTTGGATGGCTAGATTGTGGACTTTTTCCTCCATCTTTTTCACTTCATGGGTTCGGACCTTTTAAAATTGGTAGAGGAATCGAGGATATATGGTAAAGTCTCTGGTTCTATAAACTACTCCTTTATTTCCCTGATTCTAAAAGTTTCGGTCACCTCTGATTTTTTAGATAATTTTCAGACCCGTTTCACTTTATAACATTTCATATAAACTCATTTCCAAGATAGTCACATAATTCTTGAAGGGCACTCTCTTGGTGTACATTTCTATAGAACAATTTGGTTTCTTGTAAAACCAATTTATCCACGATGTTGTGGACACAAATCGAGAAACCATACATTCCATTCACTCCAATAAATTATAAGCATTGGTCATGAAAGTGGATCTAAAAAAGGCATATGATTGTGTTTACTTGGCTTTCTTGCGCCTCATTCTGATGAAGATTGGATTGACAATTCATAATATTGAATGGATTATGGCTTGTGTTTCTAATGTAAATTTTGCTGTTATGGTCAATGGGTATCCTTATAAAATTTTCAAATATCGGAGGGGGTTGTGGTAGGGTTGTTCCCTATTGCCGCTATTATTTATCTTGGTGATGGATGACCTCAGTCTCAAAATAAATGTGGCTCGATTAGCAGGCCTTTTCAGTGGTATCCGACTGGTCAATGGTATAGATATCACAAAAAAAATGTGGATTGCATCCTCACCTTTGGGATGGTGTCTAGAACTCAATGGATGGTGCTACATAGTATACTTAAAGAGTTTTGGAGAGGCCTCTGGTATGATGGTGAATGAGGACAAATCCTACATTTTTCACTCATTTGGATATCAAGAAGAGATTAACAGTGTCATTCATAATTTTAATTATTGTTCTCAACCCTTATGTGATGTTTTCACTTGCCTTGGCTTTCAACTCAAGCTGAACAACTACAGGATTGCAGACTGGCTATGGCTTTTGGAGGTAGATACATTTTAGCTCAGGCCGTGCTACAACAGATGGTGGTATATTGGATGCATCTATATATTTTACCTTCATCCATTATTTCTAAAATCAAAAGCATCATGGCGCATGTTATCACAAAACCTAACCCTAACAAGCTGTTGATCAGGTAGACCTTGAGTAACTGTTTAAAACCAACTTTTGGCTGAGGCTAAGCCTCCTCAACTTGAGAGGGCTCTCTCACTAGGTTAAAGATTTTGACAATGGGTTAGATGGCTAACTCTATGAAACAAATGAAGGAGTGTAAATGGTTGAAACACAGTCAATAAACATCCATTGGGCTTATGGAGTCAGAAAATGCTTAGTATGACAACAATATTAGTTGAACATGGAAGTCAAGGTATCAAAAGTTCAATATATCAATTAACACATAGAAACATGTAGGAAACATAGTCTACAAATGCATGAAGGAAGTTAGAGCATTGCCAATGAGTTCTATGTATCATACATTCATACTATTGCAAATAAGGAAATGAGGACAAACATAAAACAAGCCACCATTGAACTCTTTCTGAATCCTGAGAAGTAAATCCAAAGTCTGCATTCATAAAAGCATAATCTTCTACAATGAAACAATATGAGTGTTTTCTCTAAAAATTTCCAACCCTTGGTGCATTACATCTCTTGTCATACATAGAGTTTCCTTACAAGCTTGAATTCCTTCCTCCAGCAAGAGGGGAATTCGAATTTCTCTAGACCTGACACCTATTGAACTTGAAACAAAATATTAATTTCAACTCACTGTAAACTGACAGTCTTAGAGACCTAATTTGACTAGGAGTGGAACTCCTTATCTATGCTAGCAACAACCTTAGCTATGAAAAAAAACTTGTTCTTTGACATCTGTCCCTTTTCACCTTTGGCTTGAGTGATGACTTTAAACTTTTTGCTAGCATTTTATTGCTTGTCCTTTAATTGTCCCTGGATACTAGGAAAACTGCCCCTGTTTTTTTCTGCTTTGGTCTCTAAAGTGGTTCCTCAAATTCTGCTAACCATTTTATCCGTTTTAATAACATGTGATGCCTTGAATTAGACCAAAGGTCCTACTCATATACTCATGCTAAGACAAAACCCCTTAGATTCTAGTTGAAGCATGACAATTGTCTGAGCTACGAAATGACTATTGTTTTCGTAGCGCAGAGTTTGGAGTTATTAAATGCCTCTCATTCTTTGAATTTTCCTTTGCCTAGTATTCAAAATTTCTGAGGTGGCCCTTTTGTATCTTCTGCAGCAGCATTCTTTCATAATGGTTCCCCCTTTTCATTTCAAAATTGATTCAAAAAAAAAAACTGGCAGCTTTAGCAGTTTCGTAGCGCGCTACGAAACTACTGTGCATTATATGTCATTTTAGTCGTTTCGTAGCGCACTACGAAACTGCTGTGTGAGTTAAAAACACAATTTTTTGTCATTCTTGGGATTTTTAATGGCTTCTCCATATGCAAATGGGCCAAAGAAAACTGACATTGTCTATCCAAAAATAATCTTCAATCTTCAGAAAGTAAGTTTCAAATCAAAATTGTGTCAAAATTTCTTCACTTACTGTCAGGTTCATTTATGTTGAGACTATTCTTCTGGTTCATTCAGTTGAATGTTCAAATCTGCAATCTATCTTTTCATCATTTTGATTTTAGTTCTTAATTTTTCATTGACCCTTCTGATATATCTTACCTCTTTTATTATAGGGACAGTCCAAGTGAAATATTGGTGATAACTGCACACTGCTTCATATCTTGGAACTTTTCCATCTTCCCAATTGGCTATCACTCTTTTGAATTTTGATTTTTCAACTACATGTTTCCTTTCCCTTTCTTTGATTTGGGTAATCTCAAGATTGGCTAACACCAATTTCTTTTTGATCTCCTCAAAGCTACATTCTTCCTCATGAGTGATAATTGTCTTGCCTCTGTCATCTTTGTGCACTAGTGATGATTGTACTAATGGAACCACCGGCTCTTCAAAAAATTCTGCAACCTCCCCTGTCTCACTTGCTTTTTGCTCTGCCTCTTGTATTCTTCTTAAATGTCTAGTCACAAGTCTTCTTGGCTTGAACACAAACTCTGATACTTGGTCATAAAATTGAAGTTTTTTAGAAGATTTAACTCTTTTTGTTTTATCCTTACCTGCTTCAAGTAAATCTGCTTGGACCAGAGGAGTCTTTTCTATGTCGATAGCCTGGAGGAGATCGTTCAAGCTTCCCTTTGAAGCTGGGCTTTCATCAACAATCATAGTCTTTCCCTTTTCCTTAGCTAATTGACTTCTTGTTACTCTTCTTTGGACAGTTTTATCAACAGACTGCTCTTGTACCACCTCATTGATCTGAACCTTCTTCCTCTGTGACTGTTGGGGTGTGTCTTGAACTACTAGTGGTGTCATAGGCTCCTTCACCTGCTTTCTGGCTTTCAATTTCACAAATATTCTTGATCTTGTTTCCTCCTGATGACTTACTACTGGTTAAGCAATCTCCTTAGCCTTAGGGCTAAGTCCTGTTTTAGTTTTAAATCCTGTCATAAACAAGAAAGCAAACCATTCTCTTCCAATATTCTAAAGCTCATGTAAAACAATCAACTTGATCAACCCATGATGGAATAAGGAGGTCTCACAAGCTTCTTTCTTCAATTGAATCTTATCAGACATTTTGCCTAAGCTACAAAACAGATAAAAAGGTAAATCAAGAGATATTTTTCCAGTGAAATGTAAGAGGAGCTTAAAATGGTAAGAGTACACCTTATGGTATCTCCCCTCATAGGTAAAATATCTTTGGATGCATGTCAGCAAGTTGGCATATGAATCCTTTACATAGCTTCTGGGTATTGATTTGGTAAAGTCTGAGCCTATGAATTTTGGCTTCCAAAATTCCTGGCAGGGTGCCATTTCAAATTTAAAGTTCTTGAACCATCTTTCCTGGCCTCTCAGTATCTCGATGATTGCGGATATGACCTCAGGAGAAATTGGAATTTCTAGCACTCCAACTCTTGAATTTAAACCAGTGAAATTGAAAGCAAAATCTTTGGTTACTTGAATGTGACCACCTTGAATTTTTTTGCAGAATCTCCAACAGCCCACCTATTTGAATGCATGTTCAACCTCTCTGCTTCTCATGAGCACATCTAAACCTTCAGGCTCAGCTCTAAGACACCGGCCTGATCTGTGATTTTTCCTTTCTTCAGACATGTCTATGAAATCCCTACAAGGAAACTTGAAGATAAACCTGCACTGTATTGGTTTGAAAACTGCCTCGCTTGAGCTTTCAAAAAGTTTTGATGAGCGTCATCCTTAAGCTTGCCAAGTGTCTTATTATGAATGAAAGGAACATGGGAAAAACGAAGACTAACCCACCTCACCTTACTTTTTGAAATTTGAAGGAATGCATATAAGACATCTAACAAATCTAATGATGAGAATGAATGACTGCATGTGATAGGCATGGTTCAAGGACTAACACATGGTGATGAAATATTAACGGATTTTGATGGAAAAGACAGCTAGACAATATCTGGCACGAATCCCCAATTTCATAGCACAGTCAGTGCAAATTCCGTGTTTTGCGCTATGAAATCTCCTAGTTACGAATCCTTGTTTTCGTAGTGCACATAGTGTATTTTTATGAGTCTGCGCTACGAAAACTCCTAGTTGATTTTGTAGCACATGCCAACTTTAAAATAGTCTTAACAAATGACACCTATGAACCAATGTGGGACTAATGATAGTTAAAACAAGATTGTTGACCTTATTTAACAATGGGAACAAGACTCTATCCTATGTTTTAGACTCCTTAGACAAAACAATAGAAATGGCTTGACCAAGACTAACATACAACTTTGGAACCATACCAGTTGTTCAAAATTTTAGAACTTTTTACAGTGATAACAGCGCACTTCATCTGGTCAGGACCAAACATGGAAAATAAAATTTGTCTCATCAAATGGGAAAATATCACCATCCCAAAAGAATTTGGGGGTTGGGGAATATTGGATGTAAGGATATTTTGATGGTATCTTACAATCAAATCACTATGGTGTGCCCTATTCAGGGCGGGTATTTGGCAGGATATCATTATTACCAAATATCTTTGAAACAAGGATGTCAATGATTGGATTAAAATTGGGCATATTGGTATCAAATTTGGTTCTTACATTTGGAACAATTTTAGCAAGGTAAAAGGCATCTTTCTTCATATAATTATATGGTAATTTGGAAGAGGGAATTATATGATTATTGGCATTGATAAATTTTGGGTGTGGAGGGCACACGTAGCCTATTTGAGGATACTTTGGGGAGATTACACTCCAAAGGTATTTTTCTACTGGATCAAGCTATATCTCGATGGCATGGAATTTTTCTAGTTTGGAGAATAACATTTGATGTCACTCTGGATGGTAATGGTGTGGTAGAATGGTATGCATACACACAGATTCTCAGAAGAGCCAGCCTCTATAGATCTGAGGAGGGTTATCACATCACTTGGGTTGGAAAGTTGCGGTGAAATTTAGTGGAGGTAGTAGACACCTACTGGTATCTTATGTGCTCTAATTATCTCTTATCCATCCATGTTGGTTCAATAAAATATGGAAATTAGATGTTCCTATTAAGATTATCCTATACATGTGGCTTGTCCGGCAGAACAAAATACTAACATGGGAAAATATTTGTAAGAGGGGTATATGTTGACCTGGAATATGCCATCTTTACAGAGAATCAAATGAAGTTAATGTTCATATTCTTCTTGAATGCCCCTTTAATATAATTTTCTAGGGCATTATGTTCCTCTCCCTTAATATTCCTTGCAGAATATTTGAGAATATTGAGAAATGTTTATGGTGGTGGATCTAGCTAGGGGAGAAATTTTAAGCTACACCTCTATTTAATTTCTAGAAAATCTAGAGGGACAAAAATGTATATATTTTTGAGGGACTGCATATTGACATTTACAAAATTGTTCACAACATTGTAATATGGATGGAGACTATAAATGAACACTCTCTACAAGACAAATACCTTCCACACAGGTACACCCCTCCTCACACTCATTACTGAGCTATTTTTTCCAATGATGCTACTCAAAGAGGTAATTGCAGTCGTGTTGTTTGGCTAAGGGTTGATTACAATCGAAAATACAATATTTTATGGAATGGAGGCTTTGGCACAAATATGAGGGCAGAAGTCCTGACCCTATGGGGGCTTCCTTTGTTTTCCAAATTATTATCAATAAATTCTATACATGTTTATGGGGATTCAAAGGTCCTTATTGATGGGATAATGGCCAATATAAAATTCCCCCCCCCCCCACCCCCCACCTCAATGGATGGATATCTCAAATTTTACTACTCCAATAGTATTTCTCTCAGATCACTTTTTAGGACATCTATAGGGAGTCTAATTCGGTTGCATATTCACTATCCAAGAAAGGATTATCTAATGATTTTGGTTATATGCACTACATTCACCTAGAGAATGACATAACCAGAGATGAAGGCTTGATCCCCCTCCCCTGGATTTTTTTTTCCACTACTGTCTCTTTAGGTCCATAGTTTAATTCTTGTGGCAGTTGCATTTTGATAAAACTGTTATATGGATGTATTTTGGATTTTCCGTAAGTTTTTCATGTTGACTATAATGACTCTCTGTTTTAATGCATATTTTTCTCCATTAGCTTCTATTTGGGAGATCTTATGTGAAAATGTTAGCCATATTGAAGTATATTTTCTATAAAATGTACGCTACATTATATAAACCAACGTTTTAATGCATATTTTTCTCCACTAGATTCTATTTGGGAGATCTTATGTGAAAATGTAAGCCATATTGAAGCATATTTTTTGAAAAATGTACCGGTACATTATATAAACCAACGTTTTTTTTCTTCTGAAAAAAATGTCTTGGGAAATTAATCTATTTCCTTACTTCTATCGGAGGTGAACTCTTAACCAAGTAGACACAGATTTAGAGAATACTCCAAACCCATTGAACATGCTTGTAAGAATATATAAAATATTTACTATATTAAATTTAAATAATCTTTGTTGTAAAATAAAAATAAATTTATTGTGAAAAATCAAATCTTTTGAGGTGAAGACATCTATTATACTACACTTTAATAAGTTTGATTCCTCTAGACACTTGCATACTTATAAAAATATATAAAATATTTATTGTATTAAATATATATATGTATATAATATTGTTGTAAATTAGTAATGAATTTACTATGAGATATCAAATCTTTTGAGGTGTAGACATTGTTTAGACTACATTTTAAGAACTTTGACCCCTCTCCACTATTGATAAATATGTGATTAAGATGAATCTATACCAGTTCATATATATATACACACACAACACAAGAAAACTGTAATGTTTACCGAACATAAACTTGCAATTCCAATAATCTAAAATTATACATTAATATAGAATGGTAAGACTGCTTGAAATGTTTTAACCATCATCCATAAGAATTATATATATATATATATATATGAGTTGCTTTATATAATATACGCATAAGTTTCTTCTTACTCATGTATAGCATATATATAGTTGAAATTTAAATATTTTATTTATGGACTACATTGTCTTTGTTAATGTTTTTTATTTTTATCTTTTATATTAATATATTTTCAAATAGTAAAGAATATTATTTATTCTTGCAAATCAAAATATTTTATTTATAACTCACATTAATTTTTTATTATTATTAATATTTTTTAAATTTCATATATGAATTTCATATTAAAATTAATTAAATGGTATATTTTATTAAGAGATAATTAAATAATTTTACTTTCAACTTCTTATTTTTAGTCATTGTGACATTTTATTATAATCAGTATTAACACACGCACACACATATATATTAGTTGTATTTAGTGCGACTTTTTGGACATTCCAGTGCTCCAATTCGACAGACAATTTTGAGGTGAAATCTTGATTTGTGTTATTTAAACTGGTTTTTTGACTGTATATATGGATTCAACACCCTGAAAAATCCCTAGGGCACTTGGATTGTGCAAGGGTTACCAATCAAACTTGTGATTTCAATAAATCCCTACCGGATTTTAGAGAAATTAGACCGGAAGAATCACTGAAAAGGCTTCCAAAAAGTCGCACTAAAAAGAACTGGTATATCTATATATAAAGAGTAAATATTAAAATATATTAACTAATATAGAGATTCAAAAAATTTATTTAAATCTAATATTAAAATATGTTTAGAAATATAAGAATGATACATCATTTTTATAATATTTTTTTACTTATAATCATTTTATTTCCTTAAAATTTATATAAAAATATGTTATTATCCATGTCAGTATAATGCATTTGATAATGCATTGACAATAAATTACTTGTTAGTCGACTAAAAATTAAACGTTGGATGTGTAATGTTAACATTATAAAAAAAAAAAAATTGTTTTTGTTTTTCTTTCTTTTTTTTAATTTTCTTTTGTTTAGTTATGTAAGCTTGCCTCTTATTATGCAATGATATTTTTGTGCCAGCATCATGCATTTATAGTGATCTATCAGACTGTGTACTTGCATTTATTGCTTGTTATATGTCTCTTACCTACTTACGGAGGGTCTCCAATAGCTGATACTCGATCCAGGCACTCTAAAGAGTCGATGCATTCTCGACTGGACCATAATTTGATGTCTTGTAGGGCATATTTCAACTTTTAGGACGTATTTTATGATAGTTGGATATTTTTTTACGTCAGGTTCGACGTTTCTTGTCCATCTGAAATCCATCATTTTGATGTTTAATTTCAAACTTAAAGTGTCAAAATATATGATATCTATTAAACCTGTTAAGGTAATCCAACAAAGGGACTTAATAGGGCCAACAAAGGTAATCTAACAAAGCTAATCCTTGACATTATGAATGAACGAAAGTTTAAATTATGACAAGATGTGATAGATTTGAATTGTGTAAAAAATGATCTGGCTCATAAACACAACTTAAAATTATAATTATAGTCCTTTTGTAGATTTGAATTTTATGAAGAGAGATCTCGCTCGCAGGCATGGAACTATGGTGAATTGACTCCTACATACGTCCATCTCGAATTTAATCCAATTTTAATGCAGTCTCTAGCTCTCATTCATTTTAACTTGGTAGCCTTCTCCCACATGTGCCTCTCCTCAATGCCCCTTATGCACGAACAAACTATTGTGTCGTCATTATCCAACAACATACAAGTAAGAAGCAGTAGGAAAGTTGAGAGAGGAACATTGAGAATTTTTAGTTGTGAGAAATGATTGGAATAAAAATAGTGAAAGAGAGTGTGCAAACATGGTGAAAGAGAGTGTGCAAACATGGAGGAGATGAAGGAAGGATTTACTAATAAACCAAGCACAATGAAAGATGGTTTGGATAATACAGAAAGAGAAGCATGAAGAAGAAGAATGGAAAACAAAAAACTTAAAGAGATAGAAAAATATGGTACCATTGGAGAGTGTCATCACAAATGTCGTATACCCCTTACCATTGTTGCAGGCACAACACTGGCATTAGATGATGCTCATGTTTTTTCTTCTTCTTCAACCTGTGGAATTATGAGTGTTTGTGAGAAAAATTATGGGAGCATAAAAACAATGGATTCTAAAACTACCATTACATGCTCTAGAATTTGGTTGGATGGGAGTGGCAGTATTGGAGACAATACCAATGGTTTATTTGATGGGTTGTGTAGAAAAAATGTTTTTGGGTTGGAAGAACATGTTATTCGTTAGCGGTTATGCTTACAGGATATGAGAAATGGAGGATGTCATTACAACAATGCTAGGATTTCTATCTGTGGCATCTAAAACTATTGGGGACTTGGAAAGTTCTGGGAAGTCATCACTACATATGTTTGGAGTTTATGATGTACATGGGGGCTATCAAGTTAGTATGATAAGTCTACTTCGTTCTCTATTTTCAAGTTTAGATGATTGGTCATGATTTTATGTCAGAGCTACAACATCTAAGTGAATAATCTAGTAATGTTTAACCAAAATGTTCCATCCATATATCCCATGTATATTTTAATCCATACTTCTTCATGGTAAAATGTGTTCTGTAGTTTTATATTTTTCTAGAACTACGTCTGTAGGCTAAGGATCTAGAATTTCAGTGAGACTCCCTCTCTATCGAATAATAAAACTTTATCAGATGCGTCGTATAGAATTATTTGTATTCATCCTATTCACCCTCATCATTGATTGTACATACTATGTAATAATCAATAGTGAAGGTAGATCGCTTTCATATCCCTACTTTAGCCCAACGAGCCGAACAAAGAAGCCACTTTATTTTATTTTCTCACCGCATGTAGTAGGTGATCCTTATCGATCGTATCGACGTCAATGTTGTTGTGAATTTCTGGGAAAGGCCATGAAGCGATCAATTATTCGGTCAGGGTGGTTGAATAACAAGTTTCCTTGCAAGAGTTGTTGTATCACTAGTTTTAGTTTCTCTAATACCTCTATCATCTGGCTGAAAAATGCAATGATGGTACAAGAGATATGAGGCATATGTTCTCTTATCATTCCAATAAAAAAATCCTATCTAATAATATCCTTGTAGCATCAACGAATTGTATCAACTAATTGGGAAACGAACTCCCATGATTTGGTTTGGAAGGCAAGGCTACTAATATGCTAACACAGTAATAAAACTTTGGTTTAGGGTTTGGCCCTATTCTCATTACTACTCTAGGATTTGGCCAATCAATTTAGGTAAAGTGTCCTATACACCCTCTATGCTACTTAACCATGAAAAAATCCCACTAGATGATGCTTTAGACATATAACGCATGCAAATAAAATCAATGCCTAACCCTTCAATTACATTTCTATAATCTATATAAATAGAAAGAACATTAGGAGGTAGTTAAGTGGAAGGCTTAATTATAAAATAATATGAGTATTCAAATTTGTGGTGTTAGTTAACATACATATTTTTTAGGTTTAATTTCATTTCATATGTTTAGTTATGAAGATATATTTACTAATTTTTTTTATAAATCTCATTTTTCATCAGTTAATTTTTGTTATAGAGAAGAAAAATAATAATGTTTTTAGATATAATATTTCTAAGGTAAAATCAATTTATAGTTTAATAAGTAGGTTTTTTGGAATTCAATATTTTCAAGATATAACCAATTTATGGTAGTAAGGGATGTGATTTTTAACTCTTTATTCTTTAAAAATAAAATAATGAAAGTTCTTTTTGTCGACACTCACAAATAAAGAGAGTTGAAAGAGCGTTTCCAGAAAATGTGAGGTTGACAATCGCGAATTTCTGTAGAACGTAAAATGAAGGGAGTGAAAAATGCAAAAACCTCATCAAATTTTCATTTGGTTGGCCAATCAATCTAAACTCGCTAGTAGAACATGCCAGGTTTTATCCACGAGGCGATGTTGCTACTTTAATCTACTACTCCATATGTGTGACACCCCGTAGGAATTTCATGAATTCATGTTATAATTCTGATTTTATTTACTTCTTTTTATGAACACTGGAAACTAACTATGGTCTAAGTGGAAGACCAAAGGAATGTAGTGACTCAAACATGGCTAATTTCTTGAATATTAAAAGAAAATTTTAATATATATAACTGAATAAAGAAAACTTTCCAGACAGTTAGGTCAGTTAGATCTCTTCCCTTCTTAGAAAAGGGTAGTTCCAAGGAAGGAAAATTCTTTCTTTTGGAGGAGAAAAGAGCTTGAGGAATGAGAGAGAAAAATAAGAGAAAGTAGCAACATGACACAAGACCCTATGCAGGTGAGAAGAATACTAATTTTCTTGAGGAGTTCTTGAGCTGGACTTAGGCTAGTGGAACCCTTGAAGAATCCTTGCAAGTTGGGACTCTAAACTGGACCAGGGGTCTTGAGGTTTGGAGACTAGACAACTTTGGATTGAACCTATACTGTCTAGACAATTGGAAGCTCTTGGGGAGATTGGACATCATTGCTAGCCTCACGATTGGGAGGAGAGACTTCCTAGTTGACAAGGAACATATAAGTATATTTATAATTCTGTAATTATTAAATTGCCTATTTTTTATAGAAACATTGGTTTGCCCAAGGAAGAGTAAATAGAAGTGAGTGCATGTTTTCCTGTACATTTAAATAGACCATACATATTAATTAAGAAAGTATTTGTACAACATGATTACTATTTCTAAGAATAAGTATCAAATAGTAAAGACAAGTAAGAGTATAGGGAAAGAATTAATATACAATCTATAGAGTGATGTAATATTGTATCTGCAAAAATGGCCACATAGTTTGAACGAATAACTAAGTATTCTTGAAAGCATTCTCATTAAGTTCTTTACAAAATACGGAGATGATTTAAATACATAAAAGGAAAAGAAAACAATTAACCTAGCCTATTCTACTGTAATAATATTTCTCCTTCTTCTATATTTTTTTAAAAATAGACGCATAGGCAAGGATGATTCATTAGTTTTGGGTCAAAGGTATGGAAACCTCTGTGGATAGTACAACATCATAAATTATTTGTCACATCCCTAAGCTGCGAAGGAGGCCGACAGTAACACCAGTTACCTTGCAACAAGTATGGTGCTCATATCTAACATAAACGAAATAACCCAGAATAAATCATTGAAGAAAGGTATCTGAAGGAAGCATATAAATGTCAATAAATGTAAAGGAACCATGGTAAGAAACCATGCAAATGGAAACAATAGTAAAACTAGTGCCGAAATGTAAAGAAAGTATCGATTAAATTAACTTGTTAATTTATAACAAAACCCTCTGAACTGTTCCTAGACAAGGGCATTTAATGATTATGCATTTAGAACACAAATAATCGAGACCATGAAACTCAAGAATGACTGCAAACATCATCATAACATATACTCGAAGGAAAAGTACATAATCTATATTTAACTGTAATATCAAAGAGAACCTTGCAAATATACCAGACAATGGGTATCTACCGACTACGACAGAGTTGTGGGAAAGACATAACAACTCAGTAAACGATTTCCACAAAATTTAATACATAAGTTTATGTTGTCACAGTTAAACAGAAACCAGAGATCATGCTTCTGAAAGGACAAAAACCCTCTTATGAATTAGAGTTATGAGTAGTGCACCAAGGAGGTCAATTGCACAAAATATCTTCCTACATAATAATCGAGCAAAGCTCCAACCCTTAGGGTATGAGAGTAAAGAAAAATAATTAAACACCAGACCACCCTTTTATACTAAGAGCATAGGTGAAGGAGGAACCTGTTTGGGAGAAAAACCCTAGAGGTGAAAGAGTGGTTTTGAGCAACCTAAAGAAACCAACATGAAGATAGGGGAGCACGAGTACCTGCATTAAGGGAAATACCCGCAGTTTATAACCTTAAATGATTAAGGGACATAATCAAGTATGAAATTGTGGCTGAGTAGGGAATAATACTTGAAATATGGAGAAGAAACCCTCGACAATCCTCCTGTATTGGAAGAAGGTTAATAATTAGCTCTCCAACCTCGAAATGTAACCATAACTAGAGAAGTGTGAGGGTGGAAGAAAGCCATACCTGGAATTGGAGGACAGGTCATAACCTCATTGTACTCTGGAACCTTGATGTCAATTTCGAGCCGATAAGAGAATAATACTGAGCAAGAAGAGTGAAGCAAACTTTAACCCTTACAAAACCATATGGTGGGAGGAGAAAAGGTTTACCCAGTGATAAATAGAGAAAAAAGACTACCTATCATTGCCATGAACAAGTTTCAAAGAAGAAGCCTCAGGTCGAAAAGATGAGAATAGTGGAAATAATCACAAACCCTGAGCTAGGGTAATTAATTTACCGGCCCCTTCTCCATCTGACTGTCAAATCAATGAGTGAACGGATAGTGGAGATGTGGGGTTGTATATAAAACAGTATATTAAATTAATTAAGTCATTGAAGGCCCAGGCGACTATGAAGATCACACATATTGAACATTGAATCTAAATTGAAGAATCATAACCCTCCTTAGGTGGCTAGAAAAGCCATGTACCCTCTAAACTTGTGTAATAAAATAGTTATGACACATAACCATATGCCTTGTGTCATATAAGAGTCTAAAGTTGTTAATTAATACGTACCATAAATTCTTTGATAGTCATATGGAAGTCCTAAGTATATTTTTTTATTTATTTAACCTTGTAAGTGTGGGTAGGTGTTACAAGTGGTATCAGAGCCCGGTGTTCAACACTATGGCTAAGCAGGGTAAACTAAAAGATCAAAACATTGTTACTGTGCACAAAGAACCAAACCCTGAACAGGAGCCCATGTACCTTATATGGAAACCAACCCAGAAATTTAGGTGAAGTTGGGAGAGGAATCTCGAAAGGTGAATGCAGCATTATTAGAAACAGTTCAGCAACTGCGCACAGAGATGACTAGCCTAATGGATGATAATGAAAGACTTGTGACAAGAATAAGAAAGGATCCTGAAAAGTTTATCAGACCGACAAAATAATCGGGGACCAAATCCCACTACAGGAAATGGAGACCACAAAGAGACATTTCTTCATGAAGAATACAATGAGTAATCAGAAGGGTGACATAATGATGAAGAAAGAAAGTCAGATAATGCGTCATTTAACATAGATCCTAAAAATCATAAAACTAAACTTCAAGGGTATTTCAAGAAGATAAAACCTCTGGTGTATGATGGTGAGGTTGAGGAAGCTGCCTAAGCTTGACTAATTAATATGAATAAATATTTTCAAGTTTATGAATATGATAATAATTTGAAAGTTCGGTTGGCCATTTATCAACTACAGGGAAAAGCCACCTTGCGGTGGGAGGGAGTCAAATTTGTCCGTGGATTTGAGGAATAGGAAGTCACATGGGGTGAATTTCAGAAACATTTGAAAGATAAATATTTAACAAAACACTTGTATGATGAGAAGGCAAAGGAATTTCATGACATAAGGCTAGGCTAGTTGACTATAGCTGAGTTTCTAACTAAATTTACATCCTTTTTGAGATGCGTTCCATACCTTAGGGAGGAAAAATCTAAGATACAAAGCTTCATCAGTAGCCTGCCTATTTTTATGAAGGAAACCCTAGAATTTGGCTACCCAAAAACAATGGATGAAGCCATCCGGAAGGCTTGAATTTGTTACCAAAAAATGGAACAAAAAGGGGAAGGTAACAAAGGGGGGCTAAATAGAAAAGGTCAAAGGAGTTTCCAAAACTTTCGAGGGACAAGACCCCCCAATGCTAAAGTGAATTAGAAACCACAGACAAAAATGGTTGGGAGGAATTAGCAGAGAACGGGACAACAAGCTGAAATCAAGCAATCAGAAGTGACATGTCAACTAGAAGCCAATCAGCAAAAAAAACCCCCTTTACAATGTTGGGGTTGCAGAGAACCTCATTATTTCAAAAATTGTCCTCACTATACTCGTACTCCACAGGTTGTCAACATTCAAGAAGCTTGCACGTTTGGGGACGTAGCCATAAGTATTCCGCGAATTAACGCAGCTTTGGATGATGGCCAAGATGAATATCAACCTCTAATGATAGAAATGGAACTTAAATTATCTAAACATTTTGTTTCCACTTTAATTGATCCAAGCGAAAGTTTGAGCTACATTAGCCCAAAAATGGTAGAATTATGTAAGTTGCAGAAAATAAGATTTAAAACCCCTTGGTTGGTGAAATTGGCTACTGCAGCCAAATGAAGATGGTTGCTAATGTGGTAAGTTTCTCCCTTGAGGCAATGGGACAACTAATTGTAGTTGATTTGAATATTCTGCCTTTGGGTGCATGTTATATACTAGTTGGAATGGACTGGTTGAAGAAACATTGGTTGATAGTAGACTGTAAAGAGAAAATTGTGATCTTCCTTAGAGAGAATGGTGAAAGACAAAAATTCAAGGAATTAAGACAGTTATTAGATTTAAACTTATCACCGCTAATCAATTGGGAATGTGCATTCGAAAAGGCTGCCAAATTTATGTGGTTCAGGTAGGTTATTCAAATTCTAAAGACAAAATAACCACTTTGGGGGATGTACCAATAGTTTAGGAATTTGCCGATGTATTCCGAGAAGAAATACCCGGGATACCACCTAAAAGGAACATTGATTTCACCATAGAGTTAATTCCACCCCAGTGTCTTGAATGCCATATCGCATGAGCATACCTGAATTAACAGAAATTTAAATGCAACTACAAGAACATCATAATAAGGGTTATATATGTCCAAGAATGTCACCTTGGGGAGCCCCTCTGTTATTTGTACAGAAGAAGGATGGTACATTGCAGTTGCGCATAAATTATAGACAACTAAATAAGCTGACTATTACGAACAAATATCTACAACCAAGGATTGATGTTTTGTTTGATCA
This sequence comes from Pinus tabuliformis, assembly GCA_031772625.1. Taxonomy (NCBI): domain Eukaryota; kingdom Viridiplantae; phylum Streptophyta; class Pinopsida; order Pinales; family Pinaceae; genus Pinus; species Pinus tabuliformis. The sequence goes on from CM062810.1 coordinate 945,847,265, forward strand.
AGTTAAAGGGGATGGTTTGTTTTCAAATATTGACTTAAGATTAAGATATCGTCAAATACGAATTAAGGAGGAAGATATATGTAAGACAACATTCTGGAGTAGGTACAGACACTATGAATTTGTAGTGTTACCCTTTGGGCTTACCAATGCCCCTGCCACGTTTATGAGCTTAATGAATGATATATTTCATCCTTATTTAGAGAAATTTTTCCTAATCTTCATTGACGATATTCTCATATACCCCAAGAATGAGGAGGACCATGAGAAGCGTTTGAGAATCGTATTGCAAACTTTCACTAGTAGAAAATGAGCAATTAATGACTAGGTGACTAAAAAAGTTAGTCACCATACCTTTTCCAAGTGAAATACTACCAAAAATGAGCAATCTTAAGTGACCAAACTAAAAATGACTAACATAAATCACTAATATAGTCACGGGTTAAAATATGTGACTAGCTAATAAGTAATACAACTAAAAATGACTAACATGAATGACTAATTTAGTTTAAGAACAAAAATATAGCTACCTAACAAGTAGTACAATAATATGAATTAGCTTTTTATGTTAGTCATCTTAGTTGTGTCAAGCAATCGAAACTTACAAGTGATAGGGGATTGGAAGGTTGTTAAAGTTTGGTTGAAAGGTTATCCTTCCTTAAACACTTCTTCATCCTCACATGGTGTACAGGTGAGCCAAATTTTCAATATGTATCTCTAATGATTTGTAATTTTAAAAATATATTTTTTAATAAAAATATTATTTTATGTATTTTTTAAAAATCTGTTCATTGAATCTAATTGGATCTAGTTCTAATTTGAAATTAATTTAAAGGGAAATTTTAATTTTTAAGACTATAACATAAAATAAAAACTACTTTAATTTCATATTAACCGACCTACATCCATCTTAACCCTAGATCTATCAACAATTGAGAGGGGTCCAATCTCTCGGGGGCGCAAACTATTTTTTCTAGTGCAAAACTTGAGGACATGTTTTCACCTCAAGAGATTGGATCCCTCTCAGCACTTGATAGTTATAAGGTTAATATGGATCTAGGTTGGTTATATAATACTATATAACATCTATATTTGTATTTGTGTCTCTTTGTTATTCCCCCTCTCTATCTCACCCCCCTAAACATACACACACTCTCTCTCCCTCTCTTCCCCTTCTCTGTCTATCTCTCTCTTCCCCTTCTCTCCCTCTCTATCTATATCCTTCTCTCGATTTCCTCCCACTCTCCTCTCTCCCTCACTCTCTCTCCATGACTCCATTGTCACCCCCTCTCTCTCCACCTTTCTCCCTCTATGTTTTTCTTATTCCCTCCCTCTCCTACCCCCTCCAATTCCATCTCTTTCTCCTCATCTCTATCTTCCTTCCTCTCTATCCGTTATCTCCCACCTCCCTCTATCTCTCCCCCCCCAAATCACTCTCCCTCTCTCTCTATCTCTTCCATCCAACTCTATCGCTATCTCCCTCCCTCCCTGTTCTTCTCCATCTCTATGTCTCCATCTCTCTCCCTTCCCCTTCTCTCCCTATATCTATCCTCTCCTCTTCTTTATCTTCCCTCCTCTCCTCTCTCCCTCACTCTCTCTCCATCTCTCCCTTGTCACTCCTCTCTCTCTCCACCTCTATCTCTCTATGTATTTGTTCTTTCCTCCCTCTCTCTCCCACTCCAACTTCATCTCTCTCTCTCTCCTCTTGCTTCCTTCCTTTCGCTCCCTCTCTCCCACCTCACTCTCTCTCCCCCCCGTCACTCACTTTCTCTCTCTCTATCCTCCAACGTTTTCACTATTTTGATCCCTCTCTCCACCCCATCCCCAACTCTCTCTTAAATTTGATCACATTGTATTGTGTTTAAGAAATTGTCTAAATTAGAAAAACTTAATTGGTTGTAAAATATTAAACCTATATTTTGGATCAATCATGTCAAACAAATTAAAATAATGAAAAACTTTAAAAAATCATGCACTCTATTTAATCTATTATAATTAGTCAATTTTCTTGCTCTCATCCCTTGGATTCTTAGCTATGATGGATCGATGTCAGTTCTTTATATATATATATATATATATAAAGAACCGGCATAGATCCATCTTAGCTTAATTTTATTAAAACCTTATCTTAATTTCTATGGGAATATGTTTAGTAGTTAGGGTTTAGATATATCTCGAATTGTAACATTTTCCCTTTTAGATTCAATTAAAAAAATGTTGTAGAATTAAACTAAAATAAAATATTTTTACCATGAAATAAGTTATGGCTTTTTGGCATGTGGTATTGATAAGCCATGGTATTGGCCCATTGTATTGTAACAAAGAGGATATACAAGTTAATATCCATGGTAATGCGAGGGTGAATATCCATGGTTAACAATCTTGTCATATCGTTATAAAATATTTGATTGTGAAATAATTTATGTTTTTTCGGCATGTGGTATTGTTAGAAAATATTTTGATTGTGAAATCATTTATGTCTATTGGGCATGTGGTATTGATAATCCATGGTCTTGACCCATGCTATTGTAGCAAAGGCTATTTTTTACAAGTTAATAATATCTAATGTAATGTAGGGGTGAATATCCATGGTTAAGAATCTTGTCATATTGTTGTAAAATATTTTAGTTGTGAAATAAGTTATGGTTTTTGGACTTGTAGTATTGATAAGCCATGGTATTGGCTGTAAAATATTAAACCTGTATTTTGGATCAATCATGTCAAAGAAAATAAAATAATGAAAAACTTTAAAAAAATCATGCACTATATTTAATCTATTATAATTAGTCAATTTGCTTGCTCTCATCCCTTGGATCCTTAGCTAATACAGATATATGTTGATTCTTTATATATATATATATATATATATATATATATATATATATATATATATATAGCTAATACAGATATATGTTGATTCTTTATATATATATATATATATATATATATATATATATATATATAAAGAACCGCCATAGATCCATCTTAGCTTAATTTTATTAAAATCTTAATTTAATTTCTATGTGAATATTTTTAGTTGAGGATAGGGGGTTTAGATATATCTCAAATTGTAACATTTTCCCTTTTAGATTCAAATAAAAAAATGTTGTAAAATTAAATTAAAATAAAATATTTGTACTATGAAATAAGTTATGGTTTTTTGACATGTGGCATTGATAAGCCATGGTCAAAGAGGATTTACAAGTTAATATCCATGGTAAAGTGAGGGTGAATATCCATGGTTAACAATCTTGTCATATTGTTATAAAATAGTTGATTATGAAATAATTTATGTTTTTTGGGCATGTGGTATTTATAATCCATGGTATTGTAACAAAGGCTATTTTTACAAGTTAATAATATCTAACGTAATGTTGGGGTGAATATCCACGGCTAAGAATATTGTCATATTATTGTAAAATATTTTGGTTATGAAATAAGTTATGTTTTTGGACTTGTAGTATTGATAAGCCATGGTATTGTAACAAAGCTTATTCGCAAGTTAATAACAAAATCAAAATATAACAAATTAAATTTGATTATTTTTATTGATTTAACATTTTATTATTAATTGAGGTCATATTTACGTGTTTACACTCATCCCAATATCATTTTTAACTTCTTCTTCTTTTTAATTTAGCGTCTTACGAAAAATAATAAATTCTTATTAAAAATAAATCATTTAACCGAATTGCAATTTATATATTTTATTTTATATTATAAATATTTCCTTTATTTTTTCTCTTATAAATATTTCTTTTCTTTTTAATTTCCAGGTTAGCGCTAGGTTCAAATAAAATATTCACAGATTACAACATCACATTGTAGCACTATATTTTTCGTCTATATCTGCATGGAAATCCCAGAAGAAGGAAGACCATCAACATGATCTATGGATTTCATGGGATTCGAACCCCAGATGGAGTTTGCATGGGAGACATGTTAGGAGAGCATCAACGATTAGATGGAGCAAGGGTAAGGTCACTGGGCATGGACATTTCAGTAATTTATACATGGGTATGAATTTGGATTCTGTTCTTCATTTTTACTAAAGAGGATTTTTGTTTGTATGGGTAAATAATTTTGAGGGTTTATATGATCAAAGCATAAAATTTTTCTAGAATTTAGGGTTTAATGATTACGATAAAAGGAAATATTTTGGTAATTTGTACATGGGTATGAATTTGGACTCTATTCTTCCTTTTTACTAAAGAGGATTTTTGTTTGTATGGGTAAATAATTTTGAGGGTTTATATAATCAAAGAATAAACTTTATCTAGAGTTAAGGGTTTAATGATTATGATAAGGGCAAGGTCATTGGGCGTGGATATTTTGGTTATTTGTACATGGGTATGAATTTGGACTCTGTTCTTCCTTTTTACTAAAGAGTATTTTTGTTCTTATGGGTAAATAATTTCGAGGGTTTATATGATCAAAGCATAAATTTTATTTAGAGTTTAGGGTTTAATGATTATGATATTTTGGTAATTTGTACATGGGTATGAATTTGGACTCTATTCTTCCCTTTTACTAAAGAGGATTTTTGTTCTTATGGGTAAATAATTTTCAGGGTTGAGTTGAGAGTTTAATTATTGTGATAATGCAGATCTTGATTGCGCCAACAATTCATCAAAAGACAGTGCACAAGTAAGCATTTTACATTTCCTTATTGTACAAAGGGTTTAATTATTATGATAGGAAATGCACAATTAAGCATTTTTCATGTCCTTATTGTACAAAGGGTTTAATGATTATGATAATGCAAATTTTGATTGCGGCCAGCAATTCATCAAAAGACAATGCACAATTAACCATTTTGCATGTCCTTATTGTACAGATCAGTTATCTCCTCCCTAACTTTTCTAGGGTTAGAATGCATGAAAATTTATTTTTTCTTTTCACCTTTTTTTTAGTGGTTGATTGTTTGTGTAATGGACTCTACCATGCCCAAATTAAAAGGGCTCAAGTGATGCAAGAAAATTTTTGGTATGATGCAAATGCTAGACCTTCCTCAAACTTTGTTACATGAAATTAAAATTTCTTGTAATCATGAACATAAAATCTTTTATGTTTCATCCTTAGATTTTAATATCAATGCCTATAGTTTTAAACCATGTTACTATATTTTAAGTAGAATATAATTAGATCCATTAAACCTTACAACTCTCCAAATCTTAGGTTAATTTCAGCTAAAAAGAAGGAACTTGAACGACTTTTGCAATTTAGATTCAATTCTTACAGACAATGATTAAAAATGGAAGAACTCAATGGTCTAATGACTTTTACCCACCCATCAATTTCAAAATTCCTTTGTCATTATTCTGAACCTAAACAGAGAGAGTAGAAGAAGAAGAGGATCCTGGATGAGGTGGACCCTGACCTGCTTGATACTTTTCAAAAGTTGAGCATGTCATTGACTAGAAGAATAGATTGACCAACATTGGTGTAGATGTTGTTTTCGACATCGTTTTCATTGCTACCATGCATAGGTAGACTCTATAGGTAGTTGTGGTTATCTTTTGTTCGGTATAAGAGGTAACTAAGGAGCGTCTTTATCTAGTTAGGAAGTAGCTTGGCAGGGTTGTTGCTCCTGCTGATAAATTTTATGCTGCAATGTATTTTTACTTTTCTAGTGATAGCTCCTTCTATTAAATCTCCAAGCACACTTTGCCACCCATGGAAATATCCACTTATTTTTGTAGATGAGAGGACTCTTATTTTTGTAGATGAGAGGAGTTTTGTGAGGTGAGAGGAGTTCTGTGACATATATTGAAGGATGAGCTATGCCATTTTATGACACCAATCATCTCCATGCCACAATAGTGGATCTCTATGGCACTGAGGGAGAAATGATAAAGTATTCCACTTTAAAGAATTGGTATGTAGGGGATGAGGAATGCAGATGTGGGATTTATAATTTTATTACAAAAAGAGGTTTTTGCGATGGAGACAAATCACGGATTTCATTGACCTGAGTAGAGACTGGTTCAACAATCACCTGGAAATACTCAAGCATTGTTTTGAAAGGAAATGATTCAATTGGAGAGTTCTATTTTGTTGCCTTGAAAAATAACTATGAATAGTGGGGGACAAAGATGATACATAGAGGGAAGAATTGCAGGAGTAGGATTGATTCTAAAATTATATCTATAGGCAAGTCAAGGGACTACTACAGAGGATTAGTGCAGGTGCAACAAAATTATCATAATACAAGGAATTTTTCACACTGTGATTTGATGCTCATCGGTGACTAGGCAGCTGCAAATACTTATTGTTACATTTAGGTACAATTGAGTTGCATTCTAAAGTATCTAATTTCATTTATTGATAGTCCTTCTTGTGTCCTTGTATCTCTTAATTTCATTGTGGTAGGATTGGAATGGGTTAAAAAATCAAGCATATAATTGATTCAAATAGACACCCACATGTCACTACATGTCATGACACAAAATATCCTGGCATGCATGATGAATCCCCCTCCAATTTCGTTTTCTACGGTGACATTTTATTTGCTTTGTTTATGCAAGTAATCTATCCACAGTTTCCCCTATCGAATGTTAAGGTATATGTCATATAAATCTTTTATAGTCTACTTTATTTTATATTCAAGTATTCATCATCTTTCATGTCTTATATTCTGCATTGTATCTTCTTTCATTTTCAGGAAAGGAACTCAATATTGATGGTAAGAAGCAACAATTGAAGGAGGAGGAGAACAATAACACAGGAGCGACAAATGCAAAATGAGAGAGAGAATAGAATCTGTCTAGTGATACCCTTAAGGCCAATATCTTGCATAAGACACACTCATAGAGACTAATGGTCAAGCCTTCAGAGTTGGTGAATTCACTTGTAATGCTTTGGCAACACAGTGATAATGTTTTGAAATGATGAAATAATATTTCATGTGTAAATTGTATTCCAACCCACATTAAGTTGGAAACTCATATTGTAATAATGATATTTTACATAATAAAATTTGTATGGTTCAAATTATTTTTATTTGCATTTGATATTATTTAGTCTTGTAATTAACATATGTAACTTTGCATTATCATATTAGATAAACATGCACATTGTATGACATTTTATTAAAATTTAGTCGCAAAATCACACTAATTAATTTATGGTGATTAATAATAAACACATAAAATCAATATAAAACTACTAAATTAGTAGTTTATATTAATTAATGATGAACATGAATAAACGAAATGAATAGAAACTACTAAATCAATCGTTTATATAATGAATATGAAAATACCAAAAAAAGATAAATGACTATTGCAAATGATAATTTTTTTATTATTAATTGATGACTAAATTTTGCTAGATAATTTTTTATTATACGACTATTGTTAGCTAATCTACAAAATCTTATAACATGACTAAAATTTAGTCATATTTCTTTGGTCATTAATTGGTTTTAAATTATGACTCAAATTTTCATATATATGACTATTAGTAGCTAATTTACAGTATCTTATAACACGACCAATGTTTTGGTCATATTTATTTGGTCATTAATTGCTTTTCTCGAGGGTTCATATAGTAATATATTTTGTTATACATTTGGTCATTAATTGCGACAATTAGTGACTAAACCAATGAAAAATTTATGACCAAATTTATGACTAAATATACTACTAGATGGTAAAATTGAGGAAACCAATTAATGACTAAGCAAAAAATGACTAAAATTTGGTCACGTTATAAGATACTGTAAATTTTCTACTATTGGTCACCAACTGAAAATTGGTTGTTTATATGCAAATTTTAGTTGTGTTTTTAGTAACTAATTGGTCATTTTGTACTAGTGTTTACGGGATAACCAGCTATATGCCAAATACAGTAAGTGTGATTTCTACAAGAATGAGATTAAGTATCCAGGACATATTATATCATTAGAAGGAATTGCAGTTGACTCCAAAAAGATCAAAACCATCATGGAGTGGCATGTTCCTAGAAATGTTGTTGATATTCGATGCTTCATTGGGTTAGCTAGATACTATCATCGATTTATTGAAGGATTTTCTAACTTTTCTTACCCGATTACCTCTCTGCAAAAGAAAGGAAATATTTTCAAGTGGACAACAAAATGTCAACAAAGTTTTGAACACTTGAAGCAGTTATTGACTTCTGCCCTATTTTAAGAGTAGCGGACCCAGAGAAAGAATTCATTGTTTACACTTATGCACGCAAGGAAGGTGTTGGGGGGGTTATTGATGCAGAACATGTACGTCATAGCTTACAAATCCCGTAAACTAAAGGAACTTGAGAAATGATATTCTACATACGATTTGGAACTAATTGTCGCAGTGCATGCTTTAAAGGTATGGCGACAAGGTAAGAAATTTTTGTTAATGACAGATCACAGTAGTTTAATGAATTTCTTTACCCAACCCCATCTAAATGCTCGTCAGGCTACGTGGATTGCGTTTCTATGTGAATTTGACTTTGATATTAAGCATATTAAAGGAAAGGAGAACCGAGTGGCTGATGCACTGAGTAGGAAGTTATATTGCATATATGAAATTCAGTACAGTTGCGTGGAATTAAAATTTCTAGAGAAAATAGAAGAAGTTGCCCACAATGACCCTGAATGTAAGTTTTTATGGCAGCAAGCCAATCAAGCACAGAAATTAGGAAGCATTCTGATTATGGTTTGAAAAGTGAAGGATTTATAACCTTTAAGGGTAGAATATATGTTCCTAACCATATTTATGTTAAACAAATCGTGTTAGATGAGTCCCATAGGAGCCTGTATGCTGCCCACCTCTGATATAAAAAATTGTTTTATGCAATTAAAAAGAATTTCTTTTGGCCTAGAATGAGGGACATCACCGAATATTTGGAAAAATTCTTGGAATTCAAACAAGTTAATGTGGAATATTAGCATCCTATTGGGTTGCTCCATCCCTTCCCCATTCTGGAATGGAAATGGGATACTATTACACTAGATTTTATAACGGGGTTTCTTAAAACTAGAAAATTGAATGACTCCATCATGGTAATGGTGGATAAGTTAAGTAAGACAACTCACTTTATACCTGTGAAATCCACATATAAAACTATTGAAATTGTTAATATTTTCATGAAAGAAATATTTCGAATACATGGCAAACCAAGAATGGTGATCTCAGATAGGGATGTAAAATTTACCTTTGCCTTTTGGAAAGGCCTATTTACGGCATTGGGGACTCAAATCTAGTTTAGCACTGCTTATCTTCCGCAAACCGATGGATGGACGAAATGGGTGAATCACATGCTAGAGGATATGTTAAGAATGTATGCAATGCAGAAACTCACTAAGTGGGAAGAGTATCTCCACTTAGTTGAGTTTTCTTATAATAATGGTTACCATGAATCTTTGTGAATATTCCCCTTTGAAGTATTATATGGGAGAAAATGCAGGGTGCCTACTAATTTGAATCATCCGAAAGATAAGTTGGTATTAGGACCTAAGATGCTCACTGAAATGGAGCAAACAGTCAAGAAAGTGCGTAAGAACCTAAATGTTGACCAAGATAGGCAAAAGACTTATGTAGAAAAGAAGAGGACCTACCAATATTTTTAGGTGGGAGACCATATTTACTTACAGATAAATCCTAAAAGAAGCACATTGCAGTGGGGTATTTGTGATAAACTAGCACCCTGATACTGTGGGCCCTTTGAAATTCTGGAGAGAATTGGATCGGTGGCCTACCGACTAGCACTACCTGCCCATATCAAGATTTATGATGTGTTCCATGTATCATTATTAAAGTAATATGTTTACTTATATATTGAATTAAATTAAATAGCGAATCAAACATTGTAAACAATATTCATAATCATACCATAAAATTTTGGTGTAGGTTGAATCGGATGAAGAACTGTTGGTATAACCTTTGTGCATTCTAGAGTAGGGAGAAACAATGCTACGGAGGCAAATTATCACCTAGGTTAAAGCGCAGTGGAAGCATTTCAGACCAGAGGAAGATACCTTGGAAGATAAAGAATTCATGCAACAAAGATATCTAGACTTGATTAAACCATTTGAAATAAACACCAGGGATGGTGTTTCATCTCGGGGGGAAGATGTGACACCCCGTAGGAATTTCATGAATTCATGTTATAATTTTGACTTTAATTACATGTTTTTATGAACTCTGGAAACTAACAACGGTCTAAGTGGAAGACCAAAGGAATGTAGTGACTTGGACATGGTTAAGTTCTTGAATATTAAAAGAAAATTTTTAATATATATAGATGAATAAATAAATCTATCAAGACATTTAGGTTAGTTAGATCTCTTCCCTTATTAGAAAAGGGAAGTTCCAAGGAATTCATATTCCTTTCTTTTAGGATAAAGGAGCTTGAGGAACAAGAGAGAGAAATAAGAGAAAGTAGCAACTTGACACAGGACGTTGTGCAGGTGAGAAAAATACTTTGTTTCTGAGGATTTCCTGAGCTGGACTTGGGCCAGTGGAACCCTTGAACAATCCTTGCAGGTTGGGAATCTAAACTGGACCAGGCGTCTTGAGGTTTAGAGACTAGACAACTCTAGATCGAAACGTATACTGTCTGGACGAGTGGAAGCTTAGGGGGAGATTGGACATCATTTCCATATTCACGGTTGGGAGGAGAGACTTCCTAGTTGACAAGGAACAAATAAGTATATTTATAATTTTGTCATTATCAAATTGTCTTTTTTTTTTTAACAGAAACAATGGTTTGCATAAGGAAGAGTAAATAAAAGTGAGTGCATGTTTTCATGTATATTTAAATAGACCACACATCTTAATAAAGAAAGTATGTGTACAACATGATTACTATATCTAAGAATAAGTATCAAATAGTAAAGACAAGTAAGAGTACAAGGACATAATTAATAAACAATTTGTAGAGTGATGTAATCTTGTATCTGCAAAAATGCCCACATAGTTTGCAAGAATAACTAAGTATTCTTGACAGAATTCTCACTAAGTTCTTTACAAAATAAGCAGATGATTTAAATACAGAAAAGGAAAAGAAAAGAATTAACTTAGCCTATTCTACTGTAACAGTATTTCTCCTTCTTCTATATTTTTTTAAAAATAGACGTATAGGCAAGGATGATTGGTTAGTCATGGGTCAAAGGTTTGGAAACCTCTGTGGACAGTCCAACATAGAAAAGTATCTGTCACATCCCTGGGCTACAAAGGAGGTTAAAAATAACACCAGTTACCTTGCAACTAGGATGGTGCTTATATCTAATAGAAATGAAATAATCCAGAATAAATCATTGAAGAAAGGAATCTGGAGGAAGCATATAAATTCGGATAAATGTAAAGGAACCACGGTAAGAAACCATGAAAATGGAAATAATAGTAAAACAAGTGCCGAAATCTAAAGAAAGTATCCATTAAATTAACTTGCTGATTTATAACAAAACCCTCTGAACTGTGCCTGAACAAGGGCATTTAACATTTTATGCATTTAGAACACAAATAATTGAGACCATGAAACTCAAGAACAACTGCAAGCATCATCATAAAATATACTCGAAGGAAAATTACATAATGTTAATTTAATTGTAATATCAAAGGAAACCCTACAAATATACCGAACAATGGGTATCTACAAACTACGACAGAGTTGTGGGCAAGCCAACAACAACTTAGTAACCCATTTCCACAAAATTTAATACATAAGTTTCTGCTGCTGTAGTTAAACAAAAACCATAGATCGTGCTTTTGAACGGACAAAAACCTTCTTATAAATTATAGTTATGAATAATGCACTAAGGAGGTAAATTGCAAAAAATCTCTTCCTACATGATAATCGAGAAGAGCTCAAACCCTTAGGGTATGGGAGTAAAGAAAAATAATTAAACACCAGACCACCCTTTTTATACTGAGAGCGCTGGTGAAGGAGGGACCTGTCTGGGAGCAAAAACGTCATGGTGTAAGAGTGGTTTTGAGCAACCTAAAGAAACCAGCGTGAAGATAGGGGTGCCCAAGTACCTGCATTGAGGAAAATACCTGCAGTTTAGAACCTTAAATGATGAAGGGACATACTCAAGTATAAAATTGTGGCCAAGTAGGGAATAATACTTGAAACCTGGAGCAGAAACCCTTGACAACCATCCTGTAATGGCAGAGGGTCAACGATTAGCTCTCGAGCCTTGAAATGTAACCATAACTGAAGCATTATGAGGGTGGAAGCAATCCATACCTGGAACTAGAGGAGAGGTCATAACCTCGTGGTCCTCTTGCACCCTGACATCAATTTTGAGCCAATAAGAGAATTATATAGAGCAGGAAGAGTGAAGAAAACATTAACCCCTTTGAAAACCATCTAGTGGGAGGAGAAAAGGCTAACCCATTGAGAAATAGAGCAAGCAGACTACTTGGAAGTACCATGAACAAGTTGCAAAGAAGAAGCCTCAGGTTGAAAAGGTGAGAATGGTGGAAATAATCGCAAACCCTGGGCGAGGGTAATTTCTATACCTGCTCCTTCTCCATCTGTCACTGTCAAATCAATGAGCGAACAGATGGTGGAGATGTTGGGTTGTATATCAAAGAATATATTAAAGTAATTAAGTCACTGAAGGCCCAGGCAGCGATGAAGATCACACATATTAAACATTTAATTTAAATTGAAGAATCATAACCCTCGTTAGGTGGCTAAAAAACCTTGTACCCTCTGAATTTGTGTAATAAAAGAGTAATGACACATAACCATATGCCTTATGTCACATAAAAGTATGAAATTGTTAATTCATACGTACCACAAATTATTTGATAGTCATATGGAAGTCCTAAGTATATTTCTTTTTATTTCTTTAACCTTGTAAGTGTGGGTAGGTGTTACAAGTGGTATCAGAGCCTAGTGTTCAACACTATGGTGAAGTAGGGTAAAATAAAAGATCAAAACATTGTTACTATGCATAGATAATACAAAGAAAGATGCGGAGCGGAACCAAACCCCGAACAAGAGCCCACATACCTTATATGGAAACCAACCCAGAAATGTGGGTGAAGTTGGGAGAGGAATCTCGAAAGGAGAATGCAGCAGTATTGGAAACAATTCAGCAACTGCCATAGATATGACCAGCCTGAGGGCTGATAAAGAAAGAATTGTGATAGGAATAAGAAAGAATCCTGAAAATTCTATCAGACCGACAAAATCATTGAGTGCCAAATCCCAGTGCAGGAAATGGAGACCACAAAGAGACATTTCATCATGAAGAATACAATGAGTAATCAGAAGGGGGACATAATGATGAAGAAAGAAAGTCAGATAATGCCTTGTTTGGCACAGGTCCTAAAAAGAATAAAAGTGGACTTCAAGGGGAGTTCAAGAAGATAAAACCTTCGGTGTATGATGGTGAGGTTGAGGAAGCCGATGAGGCCTAACTAATTAATATGAATAAATATTTTCATGTTTACAAATACGATAACAATTTGAAAGCTCGGTTGGCCATTTATCAACTACAGGGAAAGGCCACCCTATGGTGGGAGGGGGTCAATGCTGTCCATGGAATTGAGGAACAGGAAGTCACATGGGGTGAATTTCAGAAACATTTCAAAGATAAATATTTAACAGAATGCTTCTATGATGAGAAGGAAAAGGAGTTTCATGACATAAGGCTAGGCCATTTGACTATAAATGAGTTTCTAACTAAATTTTCATCCTTTTTGAGACACGTTCCATACCTTAGGGAGGAAAAAGCTAAGGTACAAAGCTTCATCAGTAGCCTGCCTATTTTTATGAAGGAAAAACTAGAATTTGGCTACCCAAAAACAATGGATGAAGCCATCCGAAAGGCCCAAATTTGTTATCAACAAATGAAACAAAAAGGGGAAGGTAACAAAGGGGAGCTAAACAAAAAAGGTCAAAGCAGTTTCCAGAACTTTCAAGGGACAAGAACCCCCAATGATAAAAACATGAATAAAAAACCACAGACAAAAATGGTTGGGAGGAATCAGCAGAGAACAGGACGACAGGCTAAAATCAAGTAATCAGAAGTGGCATGTCGACTAGAAGCCAGTCAGTAACAGAAACCCCCTTTACAATTTTGGGGCTACAGAGAACCTCATTATTTCAAAAATTTTCCTCACCATACTCGTACTGAGTAGGTTGTAAACATTCAAGAAGCTTCCACGTTTGAGGATGTAGCCAGAAATATTCCACGGATTAATGCAGCTTTGGACGATGGCCAAGTTGAATATTAATCTACGATGATAGATATGGAAGGTAAATTATCTAAACATTTTGTTTCCATTTTAATTGATCTAGGTGAAAGTTTGAGCTACATTAGCCCAAAACTGGTAGAATTATGTAATTTACAGAAAATAAGATTTAAAACCCCTTGGTTAGTGAAATTGGCTACTGGAGCCAAACGAAAGTGGCTACTAACGTGCTAAGTTTCTCCCTTGAGGCAGTGGGACGACAAATTGTAACTGATTTGAATATTTTGCCTTACGTTGCATATGATATACTAGTTGGAATGGACTGGTTGGAGAAACATTGGTCGATAGTAGACTGTAAAGAGAAAATTGTGAGCTTCCTTAGAGAGAATGGTGAAAGACAAAAATTCAAGGAATTAAGAGAGTTGTTAAATTGCAACCTATCACCGCTAATCAACTCGGAAGGTGAATTCGAAAAGGCTACCAAATTTATGTGGTTTAGGTAGGTTATACAAATTCTAAAGACAAAATAACCACTATGGGGGATGTACCAATAGTTCATGAATTTTTTGATGTAGTCTGAGAAGAAATACCTGGGATACCACCTAAAACGAACATTGATTTCACCATAGAGTTAATTATAGGTGCAACCCCAGTGTCCAGAACACCATATCGCATGAGCATGCCTGAATTAATAGAACTTAAAATGCAACTACAGGGACTTTGTGATCAGGGTTATATACATCCAAGCATGTCACCTTGGGGAGCCCCTGTGTTATTTGTACGGAAGAAGGATGGTACATTGCGGTTGTGCATCAATTATAGACACCTGAATAAGCTGACTATTAAGAACAAATATCCACTACCAAGGATTGATGATCTGTTTGATCAAGTTAAAGGGGCTAGTTTGTTTTCAAAAATTGACTTAGGATTAAGATATCATCAAATACGAATTAAGGAGGAAGATATATGTAAGACAACATTCTAGAGTCGGTATGGACACTATGAATTTTTAGTGTTACCCTTTGGGCTTACCAATGCCCCTGTCATGTTTATGAGCTTAATGAATGGTATGCTTCATCGTTATTTAGAGAAATTTGTCCTAACCTTCATTGAAAATATTCTCATATACCCAAGAATGAGGAGGAACATGAGAAGCATTTGAGAATCGTATTGCAAAATTTACGGGATAACTAGCTATATGCCAAATACAGTAAGTGTGATTTCTACAAGACCAGATTCAGTATCTAGGACATATTATATCATCAGAAGGAATTGCAGTTGACCCTGAAAAGATCAAAACCATCATGGAGTGTCATGTTCCTAGAAATGTTGTCGATATTCGATCCTTCATGGGGCTAGCTGGATACTGTCATCGATTTATTGAAGGATTTTCTAAAATTTCTTACCCGGTTACCTCTCTACAAAAGAAAGGAACGACTTTCAACTGGACAACAAAATGTCAACAAAGTTTTGAACACTTGAAGTAGTTATTGACTTCTGCCCCTGTTTTAAAAGTAGTGGACCCAGAGAAAGAGTTCATTGTTTGCAGTTATGCATGTAAGGAAGGTGTTGGGGGGGTATTGATGTAGGATACAAAGGTCATAGCTTACGAGTCCTGTAAACTTAAGGACCATGTGCAGTGATATTCTTCTTACGATTTGGAACTAACTATCGTAGTGCATGCTTTAAAGCTATGGCGACAGGGTAAGAAATTTTTGTTAATAATAGATCACAGTAGTTTAACTAATTTCTTCACCCAACCCCATCTAAATGCTATTCAAGCTAGGTGGACCGCTTTTCTAAGTGAAATCGACTTAGATATTAAGCATATTAAATTCACTACAGTTGGGTGGAATTAAAATTTGTTGAGAAAATAGAAGAAGTTGCCCACAATGACCCTGAATATAAGTTTTTATGGTAGCAAGCCAATCAAGCACATAAATTAGGAAAAGAGTATGGTTATGGTTTGAACAGTGAAGGATTTATAACCTTTAATGGAAGAACATATGTTCCTAACTAGATTTACGTTAAACAATTTATGTTAGATGAGTTTCATAGGAGCCTGTATGCTGCCCACCTCGGATATCAAAAAAAAAACCTACAATTAAAAAGAATTTCTTTTGGCCTAGAATGAGGAGGGACATCACTGAATATTTGGCAAAATTCTTGGAATGCCAACAAGTTAAGGCGAAACACCAACATCTTGTTGGGTTGCTCCATCCCCTCCCCATTCCAAAATGGAAATGGAATACTATTACACTGGATTTTATAACGGGGTTTCCTAAAACCAGACAATTGAATGACTCCATAATGGTAGTGGTGGATAAGTTAAGTAAGACAACCCACATTATACTTGTGAGATTCACATATAAAGTATTGAAATTGTTAATATTTTCATCAAAGAAATATTTCGAATACATGGCATACCAAGAGTGGTGATCTTAGATAGGGATGTAAAATTTACCTTTGTGTTTTGGAAAGCCCTATTTACGGGATTGGGGACTCAAATCTAGTTTAGCACTGCATATCATCCCCAAACTGATGGACAGATGAAAAAGGTGAATGAAGTGCTAGAGGATATTTTAAGAATGTATGTAATGAAACAATCGATTAAGTGGGAAGAGTATCTCCACTTAGTTGAGTTTGCTTATAATAACGGTTACCACAAATATTTGGGAATGAGCCCCTTTAAGTATTATATGGGAGAAAATGCAGGGTACCTACCAATTTGAATAATCTGAAAGATAAGTTGTTATTAGGACCCAAGATGCTCACTGAAATGGAGAAGACAGTCAAGAAAGTGCGTAAGAACCTAAAGGTTGCCCAAGATAGGCAAAAGATTTATGCAGACAAGAAGAGGACCTACCAAGATTTTTTGGTGGGAGACCATGTTTACTTACAGATAAAGCCTAAAAAAAGCACACTGTGGTGGGGTAGTTGTGATAAAATAGCACCCTCATACTCTGGGCCCTTCGAAATTCTAGATAGAATTGGACCAGTGGCCTACCGACTAGCACTACCTACCCACATCATGATTAATGATGTGTTCTATGTATTGCTATTAAAGAAATATCTTTACAATCCTAGACATGTCATTAGTTGGCAAGATATGCAGGTAACTTATATATTGAATTAAATTAAATTGTGAATTAAACATTGCAGATGATATTGATAATGATACCACAAAATTTTGGTGTAGGTTGAATTAGACCGAGAACTGTTGGTAGAACCTATGGGAATTTTAGAGCAGAGAGAAACAACATGAAGGAGGCGAACTATCACCAAGGTTAAAGTGTAGTGGAACCACTTCAGACCGAATGAAGATAACTCCGAAGATAAATAATTCATGCTGTTAGGGGCCTATAATAATAGGACTCATAATTTTGAATTGACTATGATTAAGTCTTGTAATATTGTACATACTTTTGCTAAAGTGTAGTGGAACCACTTCAGACCGAATGAAGATACCTCCGAAGATAAATAATTCATGCTGTTAGGGGCCTATAATAATAGGACTCATAATTTTGAATTGACTATGATTAAGTCTTGTAATATTGTACATACTTTTGCTTTATGCAAAATGTTTTCCTATACTAAAAATAAAAAATTTAAAGAGGGCAAGTCCTAAAAGAAAAACCAATGGACCAAAAGAAAAGGATAAAAAAAAAAATATGAACCCCACAAAAAAGAGATAAAAAATAGATTCTGAAAGTGATGCAAATTCAAATGCCACTACTTTTTACTTTTCCTTGCAAAAATAAGAATGTGTGCAACTTGTCAAAAATGCCACAATCCATGATGGTCAAATAGTTTATTCTTGACTCATTCATGCTTTAAATTTCATGCTGATAGATAGAGAAGAAAGATTTAGCCAAACTGTTTAATCTTGGTAGATCAGTAGTTAGGTAGAGAATAATAATGAGCTCATGAGTCTAATCTAAGACATTGGAAGTTATAAGACTAGAATTAGATAGTTTTCTTATCAAAAAAATGAAATAAAGGGGTCAACAAGCTCAAATGCACCCAATAAATGAAGAGAAAATGCTAGGGTAAAGAAAGGGTAGGTAAAAGAGGTTTTGGAATGCATAAGGCTGCTAGCTCAAATGCACCTTCATCATGCTTAATCCTGTGTTTCATGTGCAGGAGGAATTATCAAAGAAATAGGACACTCACAAAAAGTTGTATATTACTTTAGGTATTTACACTAAAAGTTCTATATAATTTTAGGCCTGAATACTAAAGCTCATTCATTAATTTCCTCTCATTTCACTAGACCCCTTACATGTCTGAATTATTAATTTCCTTTCTTTACCCCTTCATTACTCTTCATTTTCCCTTGTAAAAAATATCCCTCCCCCTTCATTTTAACTTTTCCCTTATTTCATCTTATTTTCCCTTGTAAACCCACTAAACCCCCCTTATCCTAAGTTTAAAAAGTTAAAATGTATCAAGCCCCATTCAAAAACCCTCCTCGATAACATTTTAACTCATCCCAAATGTTTTTCTAAACACACGCTCTCGTATTCCCCAAACCCTTTATATTATTCTAACCTATAGTCTCTCTTTATACATTTCACCTTCCCACTATATTCTACCCCCGATCCCTAAAAACCTTAGCATATGGGTTATAACCCTCCTTCGTATAACCCATGGTCCCCACTTCTATTTTAACACCCATCGCATCACTTATCCCCGGGCCCAGCCAATCAACACCCTGACTCATCCCTCGCAACTCTGCCACGCGATAACCCTCCGATCACCCAGCCCCAGATCCAACGGCTCATGCCCCATATCGCGCGCTCCCAAATCTGAGTATTAATATCTCAAAAGGATGTGAGATTCACGATTTTCCTTGCCCGCCTTTTTGCTATGTGGCAGCCCCACGTTATATCGTGTCCTCGGAAAAAATACCACCTACCACTCAAAAGCGGTGCTATGGACCATAAGACTGCCTCCCTCTGTAAGATGAAACCGCCTACTGTTCAAACGTTAACCTCGTGCCCAAAAGTTAACCGTTGTTGGTTAAAACTGCCCTTTCCATTCTTTGTACCGTTATTCTGTTACAAAGAACCTCTGCCAACCAATTCTAAAACCTGGAAACTCTACTTAACTATTCTAACCAATTTATGACCAAAAGACGTTGCAGAGTCCAATTTGAAGCAGCATAAAGACTATTGAACCCTCTAAAAGCCTCTGCTACCCCTAGAGAACCTGTCTGCATACCAAATCTTTATTTTCCAGGTATTCCTAAAAGTACTAGAAAGGCCCTGTACTTAGGCTCTCCACAATATTTATAATAGGTTAATCAATTGAACTAATTAAAAGCCTTGCCAAACTAAAGAAAACCATTGTGCATCCAAAAACCCTTTTCTGCAGACTATATTCAGCTTTCACACTATTCCATAGGTCCTAAGCTTACTCCTTAGGCCAAATAGTGATTAATTCAATAAAATAAACAAATCTATGGCTTCCCAAAGCATTCTCAATGCAAAACCCCTACAAACCCCTCACCTGGATATTAAACACCTCCCATTGGCCTACAGAGATTTCCAGATCAAAGACACAATCTCCCCTAGCCATCTATTAAAACTCCAATGCTAGAGTAGAGATAAATTCCTAAACCAGAATGATGACAATCATTTATGGGAATCAAATTTACCCAATTTTTTGTTCCCACAGGTATACCAATTCCCTGAAATCATCCACCTATGCCAACTCTATTATATCCCAAGTCAAAGAGCCATAGTCTCTCATAACCAGCAGATTTTATTGACAATCACTGTTGAGTCAATAAATGAAATGTTGCAGATCCAGCCAAAGCCTAATGAAACCCCATTTTCTATTGAAAACCTACTTGATCTATACTTAAAGATGGACCTTCCCAAGAGGTTTCAAAATTTTCAAACTTTCATCCTAGAAGAGGCTCATATTCCTACAGACAGTCCTCCATACTCTGCCACCATTTTCTCTGATAGGGCCAAACAGATTGTAACCATGCTTTCTTGTATTCTAGGATATACCACTGATGAACATGTAGATGAGCCTATACTTGCTTTTCTTTCTATTTTTTTCCCAGGCAAGCCTCCAGATGTAGTTTTCGATTTTTCCCAGTTCTTAGTAGACAGAATCCATGATCAATTGATCAGATTTCCAGATAAAAGAGTATTCAAATACTCTTCAGTATTGTTCCATATGTTCCTATATTTCCAATCAGACAAGTTTCCAGTTAGCATCAAAAAGCTGGACACTAAGGGCAATCCTAGATTTGTTATCTTTTGGACACCCTTAATCCAAAAATATTCCACAGGTTTCAGCTACAAGGAATTCATTGATTCATTTTTTCACCCAGTGGCTAACATGTTAAGCAGTAGCAATCAACCCAGGGTCAGTGATGAGATAAAGAAAGTTTTACAGTTGTCCAAACACAATAGAATAGGAGACTGGTATTTATGCCAGAACCACACTGAAATTAGGGTATATGGATGCCAACTCACTCCCTATAAGTTGCCTAAATATGTCCCCATGAAGATATTTGCATTAGAGTATATCAGGAAGATCATAAACTTAGATGATGTGAATTTTCTATCATCCAGGAAGAAAACACAGTTTAAAATAAAAAACCAGCTTGGTCCTTTTATCTGCAATAATAGGGAGGTTGGAGAAGAAGCAGAAAAATGTTTACAGGAAATGAAGTTCAGTAATAGTTTCAAATGGCAGTATGATCCTTTAGGTGTCATAAACAAACTAAGACTTGAGTTTAAATTGAGCCCTTTTATGCATAAGTCCAAGCCAGAGATTGAAAAATATGCCAACCAGTTAGAGTGGTTGGAAAACACCTTAATAGATATGGAGAAACAGATGGATACTAGTTCCATTCTGCATACTCCATCCGTACAAGACAGAAATGCAAAAAGGACTAGAGAATAAGGTTGTTGCTCAGACAAGGATACAACAGATGACAGATTTGAAATTATGTACAGGAAGAAGCCCAAGCTAAATCCTGTAAATGAGCAAGAAGAGACAGTTGATACACTTGATATCATTGGTACAGATACACTGGTTAAAGAGAATATAGCTCCAATAGTTTCAAAGTAAACTCATCAGCCTTCAACCTCTAATACTCAAATTATTCGAAAGCAACATATATTGAAGTCTCAACATCAAGCAAACCAGTGGATAAAGAAAAAGATATAAAGGAAAAGTATAAATAAATCATGTTGATAAATGAAGCATTGAAAACTCAAATCTATGCCCAATATTTCAAACAGACTCCTAGTGATCATAATATGTTACTTTCAGCTTTTGACCTTAAAATAGGGAAGATGTGGATGACCTTTTTGCAGCCCACAGTACAGCATCCTAGGTCATCAGCAGATTAAAAAAAGATAGAATTTGAAGTTTTGGCCAGGAATGTTCATCCTATAGATCAAATTGAGTTTCATAAGCAAGCAGGAGAAATGATATACTCAACAATGACCAATAAAGCTATGAGTGTTCAAAAACTTCAAAATTATTAAGAGAATATCACAGCATAGTTTAAACTAGAGAAGGCATCCTCACAAGCAAAGGATAGCGGAATTAAATCACTAGAAGAATTGGTTATTGAGATTGGATATAATCCAAATGACATCAACACAGTAGAAAATCTCATAAAAAATAAGAATGAAGACATTGTTGCATTGAAGAAGAAACTAAAATTGCCTCCTTCTGAACATCCATAGACCAAGGAAGTTCTAGAGAATCAAAGACAAAAATATGAGATGATGGACCTCATTCTTCAGTTAAATTGTCAATTAAAAGAAATGGAGAATGACATGGATAAGTTAGTTCCAAAGAAACAGGCCAGTGTGGAAGTAGCTACTGTCACTGCTATTCCTACAGATACTACATCAGTTCCTTCTACTCTGGCAGCTTCAGTGGCCATAGCAGCTCCAATAGCTACATCACTTCCCACTGCATCAGAAACTACACCAGCAAGAGGTTCAACAACAGCATAAGCTCATCCTAGTGATGAAGCAAGTAAACTTATCAAAGCCATGGAAGATATGTCTATCCAAACAAATGAAATAAATAGACTTAAAGAACAAATAAAAAGTCTATATGATGAAAAGAAACTTTCTCAAATCATGCATAAGAATGAAACACAGAATTCAAACAGATTAAATGGAAGAATACAGAAGTTAGAGAAAGAATTGACACTGAAAGAGACACTAACCCAAGCAAAACAAATTTTATGCGCCAATATCATTGACTCAGTCAATGATATTTGGCCATCTATACATGTGATATTTGAGCAGAATGATTTGGTCAAAGAAGCTGGTGAGGAAATTCAAAGGGTAAGAGCCGAGCTTGGGAATAAGCTAGAAGAAGCCTCAAGAGTAATCCAGTTCCTTAACTCAAAGAACAAGTATGAATTGCAGGAGCTTGGAATAGCTGATAGAACTGAAACCATACTAGAGGTAAAGAAGGTAATCACCAAGAGAAACCTGATGATACAACTTGAGGAGAAATGGGAAACAATGGAGCTAGCAATAGCCAAGTTTATGGTGAAATTTGATGCTTTGAGGCATAAATTTTTGCCTAATCCATTGGTCATTAATGACAGGTTGATGGCACATGAAGACTATGATAATAAAATTAGAGAAGTGGCAAAGGAACAAGCCAACAATTCCTCCATGAAAGGGATTCCTACAGGAAAAGTTCTCTATCAGACTTTTGAGAACCTCTTTTACCTCCAACATGAGGTAAAACATCTCTTTATAAACAAGCCTACTTTTGCAAAATACATAGAAACTGATGAAATCTACAGAAGAATTGTAAATATTAAATTACCATATGCACAGTCTTAGGAAAAGTTGAATGATTTACTATGAAGATTTAAAGTAAAATAGGTCAAAAAGAGTAATCAAGGTTAAAAGAGAAACAGGGCAGTAACAGAGTTTAAAGATGAAAGAGTATCAATGAAAGGCAGTATAAGAGATAGTTAGCGAGAAAGAAAACAACAAGAGAGAAAAAAAAACATAATATCAAAGAAAAGCCAAAAGCAAGCAATAAAAGTGGGACAACTCACATCAGTTACATATCTGTCTCTATCTTCTTGCATGAAGATATTTCATTTTCCTTAAATAATTCATAAATCAGTTTTAGGATATTTTGTAATAATTTTTGTATAAATACTTCACAACTCGAAGTATTGAGGGTGGATTGTTGAACATTTCTATAGTTGTATTGATCTAAAACATTAGGGTTTATTGTAACATTTTTAAGTCAGCATACTGGACTGAGTAATAAAGGCATTGCATTACAAGATTCATGTTTTGGACCACTTCAGTGAAGTATCTTTCATTTGTTAAATTGTTATTTTCTTAAGTATTTCACATACTTACATGTTTTCCAATTTGAATGAAATAACTGGAATGTTACTACAAAATTTGTTTAAGCACACTCTGTCTCGAACAGTTATTCATTTTGATGTTTTCTTCGGATATCGAGAGTATGGAATTCTTCATTGCTCCCTAGTTTCAATTGACATCTTTCATTTCCCTCATTAACCGGTTTGAGGAATCCTTAACTGCTTCTTGACCCCGATAGAAAAACCACTTCACCATCCAGCCTAGAAGATCTGAATTCACTCAGCTACCTTGCCCCTGTGAACATGATCTTTAGAAATTGATTCAGTATTGTTTTCTTAACATTTGGACTCCATGGCCCAATGGTAAAAAGACATTTATCTATCCATCTAAATCATTGATTCCACCACCAAATCAAATCAAAACCCAACCAAGCTTAAATAACTAGCCTAAAATAAATTAATCCAACAAAGTTAAATCATGAAAAGGGAGAGCCCTCTCTGAGCATTAGGAAGGCTAGATCCTAATCTCAAAAGTAAGTTTGTGGTTACCTCTATTATTTATTTAAATGCAACATGACAAACCTATGGAAATTTTACAGTGATAACACATGCGACAAACATATCTAGACTTGATTAAACAATTTGAAATAAACACTGGGGATGGTGTTTCGTCCGGGGGGGGAGGGGGGAGAATGTTGATAAATTAAGGCCAATACAATTATTCTATTTCTCTTCACTATGTTGACTTCTCGATATAATATTTTCTTCATATTTGATTGATATTGTTAACATGTATTGTTATCATCAACCAACTATCAAAATAAGAATATTAATCATGCACTAGTACACAAGATATTGGCTCCAAGTGAGGGCAAAATCCTCTCCAAAATTTGTGGAGAAAAACCCTTGAACTCTTTCTTATAGAATCTATATTGACAAATTCCAAGCCTTTACAAAACACACTAGAAACCCTTCAACATCAAGATGGAAAACCTCCCAAAATGTACCCAAGTATAGAATCTCTTTTTGCAACTTTGCACTGTATGGTATGGTTGCACCAATGTGAAGACAGTCACCAAATGATGTCTAGATCAGCTTCATTTAAACCCCTTCCACCTTCTCTTTTCATTCCAAATAAACAATCATGAAACAACTCCTTCAATTGAGCTCAATTCACTTCAATATATGCCGAAATGTATATTGTCCAGGAGAAGCAAAAATATTACAGTCACCTTCGGATTGCGGAGGCACGTGCGAGGGGAAGAGAGGCTCTTCTAGCCCTTCCTATACTTCAATCTTTAAGGGACTAGATATTCCTTATATATTAAGGCTAGATCTATTATGAAACCCAACCAATACACCATCGCAATGATGCCCTAGCTCAGAAACTAGACCTTTGCACATGTGAAGACAATCTTGGGTGAGGGAACAGACTTCCTCTTGCTGCAGCTCTCATCCTTTATCTCAGGTTCCCTTGATCTAGATGCGAGAATGACAGATTTTATATTATGTTTCAAGGTGATATCATAGTGACCTATTTATAGGCTTATATCCCATTCTCCAAGCCAGTGCGATCCCTTCTCTTAGGCCGACATTCGAAGAGGATACCATTTCTTTTGATTTCGGTGGGCATGAATTCAGTGGGTACGTTTCGGTGGTTTTTCATTTGATGATATGAAAGGACTCTTTTACAATCATTAACTTTACAAGTGTAACAACTCATGGTTGTCTTTTAAACTTCAAAATAAACATTTGAGCATGAAACTCATGCTCAAATAATAATAATAATAAAAATATAAAAATTACATTGTTGCATCATTTGACATAATGAAAATTGGACCTAGTTACACTATTTTCAACACTCCCTCTTAACTAGGGAGGTATTCATACATACATGGTACATGGACAATCTCAATACAAAATTTCTCATAATAAAAGAGTCGGATTAGTTATCCATTTGTTCTAGCATCATTTTAACCAACATTGTTTTCATATAGCAAGGCCCTGACTAATCGCTCTATCTCTCAAATAGATCAGAGCTCAATGCTGTCGAGACCAATGAATTATAGACACACTCTTCATTGTCTCTCTTAGGGTCATACCCACTCGGGTGTTCTTTGAGTATGGCCTACTAGGACTATTCTCATCTTAGGTTCTGAACCATCAATAATATCAGTTCCCTTGCCCACTCTTGCCTTGGATGCCCTACCACATCCTCAAAGAGTGTCAGATGCCAGATGATAACTCAATTCTCCATTATTTCTTCCGAACGGAAGACAAGAATGTTGTGTCTAACTCTACCTCTTAATCAGGGACGA
Organism: Pinus tabuliformis; assembly: GCA_031772625.1. Lineage (NCBI taxonomy): Eukaryota > Viridiplantae > Streptophyta > Pinopsida > Pinales > Pinaceae > Pinus > Pinus tabuliformis. The sequence goes on from CM062810.1 coordinate 945,873,091, forward strand.
GTTCCAAGTTTTGCTTCACTCAGAAACTTGCTCAAAATCCTTTACTCATAGGAACCTTCCAGAGCTCCCTCTTACCTAGGGACTCTATCATCAGTGCTTTATAGGGTCTTCTAGTTGACTAATGATCCAAGACTTTGATGTCATCAATTTTCTCGATATGGAGGGTTGAGCCATCATTACTTTATTCTGTCATGTCATCCTGGACAGTATCCTCCTTGGCTTTACATCTGGAACCTTCCTCGTAGGGCCATCTATCTCCACCCTTTTCTTCAATGGTGATTCACAAGGTACATAGTTGTGACATCCTTCACAACTCTTCTTACCTCGTCCCTGCACGCATACCCATAATTTTCCATGTGGTCAGACACCAAAAACAAATCACAAGCTACCTTTTGGTGATGGCCTTTTTCCAGTGGCACCTCCTTGTAGGTATAAACATCCTGTATCCATGTTGACACATCTCCCAACGATATCTGTTGACAAGGGTCTTCATATTTTCAGACTTCCATCAGAGTCTTTACATCATTCCAAGAGATTTCCTGGTCAAGTCTTCCTGATCCTCTGGATGTTGATTTCCTTCATCATGGTTGCACCATCCTCACATCTTTCATTCCCAGGAGCTTTCAATCAAAGTTCTTCAATCGTGATAAACTACCTCATACTTTATATGAGGACATATTTTGTTGATTTCATCTAGTGTGACTTCAGTCTTTCAACATCCTTTTAGAGGAGGATATCTTTTTTTTATCATGCTCGATCCATGTTACCTACAACTATATGACATGACATTACAATATTAAATAAGTGCAAGCATTCATACCCCATTATTCCTTCAGGCTTCTTTCAGCAGCTTTCTTGATTGAATGGATCATCAATTCCTTGATCTGCTTCATCATGTCATAAGTCTTTGTCCTCAAGAGGAGGCTATATCTTTGTCTTCAAGAGGGGAATGATTACGCATGAATCATTGGCTATGGGATCAAGATCAAAATTGTGTTGAAATTGGAAGTCTAGTTTAGAGTTGTTTAATTAATTTAATAACATTTTTTTTTCAAATTTAGTTATAATTTTTCATTATGTAACCAACCAAATTGGATCATGTAAAAACTTTTATATTTAAATATATTTTTTTGAAAAAAAAAAAACTTATTCCCTAATTAAAATATAAGTAAAATGTTTCATAGTTTAATTGTTTCTTTAATAATTTAGACATTGTATTTCATCACAAAAAAAAAAATATAATCTAATCAATTTAGAGGTTACATAATTTATGACTTTTTGCGGTCTCTAAATTCGTTTGAAAATGACAAAATTGTCGCTATGAACAACAACTAATTGTTTAGATTGGAATTTTTTCTTTGTAACATTTTGGTAAGGATAGACATTTTAATTAGTATTGAAATACAACAAAAATTGAATTATCAAAATGGTTGTTATTGGGAATATTGGTCCTTGAATATAGTTCAAAAAATTTATTTCTCAACAATCAACTTAATTTCTAAAACATATTTTTAAATTCTAACCTATTATTGGATAAATGAACTATGATTAGATAACTTAATTGATGTTTAACTTATACTTTTTGTAATTCCCAATCATCCCTATTATTAATAGTTTTCTTCTACAACATGTATTTCATATAACATCCCCATATTTAGCATGATTTCTTCTACATCTCTATATACACTTCATATTTTTTATTTCCAATAATAAATTCAATGATATGTTTGGTGTCTCCACATACATAGCATATATTTTCATTCTTGAGTTTCATTTCTGGTTTCTTCGTAGTTAAGGCAATGCCCCTCAACATTTATATCTCCAAAGTTTTAGAGATGAAAATGAAGAAAGAGAATAAATAGTAACTTTGTAATTGTTGAAATGCTTAATTTTAGACAAAACATAAGAACTTAGAACATTGAAAAATAAAATTAGACTAAAAATAAAGGTGGAAGACAAATTCATCTCCATGAGCATTTATCCTCAAGAGATTATAGCAAAAACTTTAGCAACACATGTTGCTCCAAGTTATTATATTAATTCTAATTTAAGGTATCACCTTAAATCCATCAAATTCATATTTACCAAGTGTGAAGAGGGATCAAATCTTTTGATATGAAAATATAGAGTTAAATAGATCTAGGTTGGTTTAATTATTAATTTGAATTAATTATAATTATAATTATTAATTTTATGTTTTTTTTAGTTTTATGTAATTTAACTAGGTAAAAATGTTTTATTAATAATTATAATTATTAATTATTTTATTTTATTTTATTTTGACTCAGTCAAAATGTTTACTGTAAATTACATTACAGGGTGAAAGCATGAAGATGGGTTACACTTTTGGGCCAAATGTGGCGATGAAATTTCAAGTTTTTCCTCTTTTATTGAATTGAAGCCCTCAAAATTCATTAAACCACTGTGAATTTTGATTTGGAGTAAAAAGAAAAATTGGGGAGACTTCTGTTGTTGTCCTAATGATATTTTTTGCAAAAATATTTAGTGTTATAAATATGTCGATTTTCCATTAAATGAAATGCCAGTAGTTGCAAATTTTCACATATATAGCATAGCTTCGTATAAAATGTGTAATTTTTATTATATATATATATATATATATATATGGAGAGAGCTAATGTTTTCATATTAAAATCTTTAAAATTGTCTTAAAAAAATTAAAAGATTATGTTTAAAAGAAATTAGATGAAAAATATGATATGAATTCAAAAATGTCAAACTCATATGTCATTGGATAGATGTTTCCTTTATTAATCCAACATGATCAACACCACCACCTAAGGACACATTTTTCCCTAAGTCTTCTAGGGTACAAAATGGTGTTGCAGAGAAATATGCATAAGAGGAGCTAAAACTTTTTTTTACACCTTCAATAGCTCGATGGAGCACTTAAGGGTTTAAGAAACCCACGATTGGGTTAACTAGAGGCTCATTGGAGCATATAGCTGAATCGAGCTATCATAATTATCCAAAAAAAAATGAAGCCCCTCAATACTTGTCTTTAAGCTAATTATAAAATTTATTTATTCCACAAATCATTTTTATAAATATTGAAATATATTTAAAACTCTACTTTTTCATGTTTTATTTTATTTTACTAGGAAAATGATTATAATAATATATAGATAACTTTCTGTAAAATATTTTAACTTTCTTTTTTAATTTTGAAATTCTTAAAAATGATAATTTGTTTATTGTTTTTATTTTAAATATAACATTTAAGTCTAGATTACTCAAATTCAAATTAGTCAAATAATATCTTAAAATATATGGATTCTTTATGTTATTATTATTTTAAAAATATATATTGCATACCTAGGTGGGAGTAAAAATTTCTATATATACCTAGCACTTGTGCATACTAGGACATAATTGAGTGCAATCACATTTTATAACTACATATACCATTGCATCCATTACAACTATATTAATTATAACTTTCAACTAGGTTAATTTTTATTGCATTCATTTATTTTTCTGAACAAGTGGATATTACTGTATTATATGTGTGTGTGTGTGTGAATTTAATAGATATTATTATGACCGAGGGAATCATTAACTTTTCAGTGAATTTTATAAAATATATATTTCCAGTAGCAACAAATTCACATTTTCGAGTTATGTTGGTTCATATAAAAAATTCTAATATTTGATAAATTTTCTGATGTTTAATAAATTTATTATTTAAATATAACATTGAAAAATTAAATCATATTAAAAACTAATTTTTAAGTTACTAAATTATAAATATTACGATTTCAATTGTAATAGAGACAAAAATAAATAAATCAAATCTATACAGAACACATGTAATGAGACATGAATCCACACCATTGTTAATTACCTATTCAAATGTAATTACTAATTAAATTTAGTTTTTCTTTGGGTTAAACTATCAAATACTTATAATTTTAAAGTTTTCATATCATTTTTGATATTTACATAAATTTTAAGCTTTCATATCATTATTGATATTTACATAAATTTTAAAATTTCCAGTTTTAAGGCTCGATCAAGCTTTAGAGCTCTAGAGCTCCATCCAACCATGAAGTTCTATCAAATCTTGAAGCTCGATGAAGCACTTAACTTGGGATTACACATGAGCTCCATGGAGGGTCTGATTTTTCACCAAAACTTGGCCTATTTCCATGAAAAAGTGTCACCCAATTCCATGTTATCACCCTACACTCAATATCTTTACCATATTGGGTTGGAGAGCACATCTAGACCCAAAAATTAGGATAAATAATATGAAGAAAAAAAAGATATTGTATTATATAATATTGTTGATTTTACCTTATTTTTGTAAATTTAAAATTAAATTAAATTTATTAAATTTTAATTAAAAAAATTCAATAAATTTGTAATTTTTTTATCCTATTTATAAAATTTAAAAATGCCATAAAAATTTGCAAAAAATATATTTAAATATCAATTTAAACTTTCCTTATCACTAAAATCTAAAAGCAAGATAAAGACTTATTAAAATATTATTTACACACATCTCACTAAGTTCTACATAATACAATAAACTTTACATTGTATGCACTATTTTCCAAAGGAATAAAACAAAACTTAAAAAACCTAGTACATATTGGAAGAGAAGCCTTCCACCATTGTCTTGGTAAGTCATCGCTGTCATCCTTACTATTCACGAATCTTGTTGTTTATCTAGAAGATAGATGAACCAATTCCCTCTTATATTATTCTATGTTGTGTCGTGTTTTCATTTTAGGTATACTTTATTAGGTTTCTTCATCTTTTAAAGAAGATGGTGTGAATTTAGATTTGTGTTGGTTTAATGGGAAATGCCTTTTTCACCAGTTGCTATCAAATATTTTTTTGTGTAAAAAGCAAGTACTAAGGAGCAACCCTACATATTACGTATATTACAATAGTTTTAATCATTATAGTTGTTGAACTTTATCATCAAAGATATAAATTGACTAGAGTTGTTTTAATCATTGTTGTTGGTGAAATTATTTCTTATTAAAATTGTGTTTTAAATAAATAAATTAATTAAAATTAAAAAAAAAAAAAAACTGAAAATATTTAATTTACATTTTTAATGATTTTTAAACTAAATTTTAAATAAAAATAATTAAAAATATTTTTGAAAAAATTCAAAATTTAAATATAAATTATATTTTTCAACTTAATTTTTTTTTATAAATTCAATGCAATTTTTTATTAAAAAAATTAACTATAACTATAATTTACAATATATATTTGCATCTCTTGAAGACACAATCCAAAAACAAATAGAAAATAAAATAGAACTACTAGAGAATAAAATGGAGGCAATGGAGACTAGATTGCAGGTTATAGAAAAACAAAACCAAGATACTAACCAACCATCCCAGCAAGGAGATGCTGATACTTTAGAGAGTCTTAAAATGAAAGACATGATTAAAAAACTAGAAGAAAAAGTTAATAGCCGCCTCACCCTAAATAATGTTGTAGATAAGTTAGATATCAAACCAATTGAAGATTAAATGAAAAAATTAATAGAATTAGACCACGAACCTAACAAAAGGGCCTTGAACCTTATAATCTTCGGTTTAAAAGAGGAAGTAGATGAGGACACTTTAGCCTTAGCCCAGACAAAATTACATAATAGATTACAAATTGAAACAATGTGTCTCACAGAAGCAACAAGGTTGGGGAAATTAACTGAGAATAAAGGAAGACTAATCTGCATAAAGGCGAGCTCCACTGATCATAAGCACGACATACTTAGTAAAACCTCAAGTCTAAAAGGAACGAGAATATTCATAAATGAAGATCTCATTCCAGAAGATCAAGCAGAATTAAGAAAGGAGGTTCAAAAGGTAAAAGAAGCTAGAAAGGAAGGAAAACGGGCAATAATCAGAAATAGAAAAGCCTCTATTCGAGACAGAGACCAAAAAGATAGTAATCAATAGCAATTAAACATGCTTCGGATCCTTTCTTGGAACTCATGGGGCTTCCCATGGAACAAAGGCCCGAAGCTAAGTTGGATTTCAAATGATGTTGATATTGTTTTGCTTGTTGAAACTTGGGAGCACGAAGAATCTAAGGTCCCTAACATAGATGGCTTTACGCTATGGTCTAACTGGAACAAGTGATCCTCTCGTAGAGGCATTGGGGGAATAGCCTATTACATTAAGAATAACATCTCCCCCCATGTTAGGATTTATAAAAACGACCCTCACAACCAATATAGTTGGATAGAGATCAGAGACATTAATAATAAAAAGTCCTACATAGCAATATGTTATTTTCCCCCCATCAATTCTAACTTCTATAAGAAGAAGAATCTAGATAAAACCAACCCTTACAATGGTTTAGAGAATGATATTTCTAGCCTAAGGAATGACGGTAATATCCTTTTAATAGGTGACTTTAATGCTCGAACTTCAAACAACCAAGCTATTATTCTAAGTAATCATTCCAACCCTAATCCTCTTTGGTTAGACGAAGACCCTACTCTGGCTAGTAGGTACAAAAGGAGCTCTGAAGACCTCGAAGAAAATTTGTTTGGGTCGGAGCTAGTCAAGCTCTGTAGTGCTCAAGATCTCATAATTTGCAATGTTCTAAAGAAGTGGCCCAATTCCAGCAAGATGACGTACATCCATGGACTTGGTAGCAGCGTGGTAGACTACGTTATTTCTAATCTCCCATTATACAATGAAATAATAAATTTTGACATCTTAAATGACCATGAACTTGACTCTTATCATAGTTATTTACTTATAACTCTCAATTTTGTCATGCATAGAGTTCCCATGGAAAATAATACTTACAGCCATAAGAACTTAATATTTGATAGAAATAAAAATGATCACTTTCTAAATGAATTAAAAACTAATTTGTTTCCTTTATCTAGTATAGACAACATAGAAGACCTCTATCATAATTTTACTAAAACCCTCTCATATTCTATTAACAAGCTTTCAATTGAAATTTCAAATAATAAAAGAAATAGCAAAACCAATCCATGGTATGACAAAGATTGTAAAAGTGCGAGGAGAGAAATTAAGGAAGCTGTTGATGAATCTCTTAAAATGGACAAGATAAAAATATATAAAGCCCCAACTAAAAAGAAAAAGAGGCAGTGCATTCGTCAAAGACAGGAGAATCTCTTACACCTCTCTAAGGTAGCTCCTAGGAAATTTTTGAGGTAGATTCTAACTAGGAAGACTAAGGATAATAATAAAATTGCTCTTCACGATTGGAATTCCTATCTTAAAAAGCTTTATGAATCTCCAATTGTCATGGATAATTTGGAAACCCTGCTCACAACGAAAGAAGTTTTCTCTTTAGAAGACATTAAGTTTGGGGTTAATCGCCTCGCTAATGGGAAAGCTAAGGACATTGAAGGTTACCAGGCGGAAATCTTAAAAATTGGAGGTCCTGTCCTCATCCCCCACATCCACAAGCTTTTCAATCAAGTAGTCAAGCAAGGGTTCCCTAAACCTTGGACTGAGAGCCTCATTATCCCTATTTTTAAAAGTGGGGATACAAATAACCCCTCTAATTATCGGACAATTATGATCAACCCTCTCTTAGCCAAGCTATATGGTAGTATTCTGTAAAAGAAGTTAAGCATATGGCTTGAAAGTGAAGATAAGCAGGCTAAAGGCCAAGCAGGTTTTAGAAGGCATCACTCAACAACAGACCACCTTGTTACGCTTAGGATCATTGTAGAGGAATGTCGTAATGATAAATCCAATTTATTTTGTTGCTTTGTGGCCTTTAGAAAGGCTTTCGATACGGTTCCTAGATACAACCTTTGGAATAGGTTAGAAGAGCTAAAGGTTCCTTTTGAGTTGAGAGTTGTTGCTATAAGGTTATACGAGAATGTAATTGCCAAGCTAAAGAGCAATGAGGGGTGGTCGAAAGATATTAAGTGTAACATTGGAATTAAACAAGGTTGTCCCCTCTCCCCTACCCTATTTGGCATTTACATCGATAAGCTCGAAGGATATTTAGAGGAAGCAGGATGTGATGGCACGATCTTAGCTGGTATAGTTGTTATCCTTCTTCTTTATGCTGACAATATTGTTCTTTTGGCAAGGTGCCCATCTGATCTTGATAAGCAACTCAAGCTGCTTAAGGATTTCTGCTATACCATGGGTATGACTGTTAACACTGAAAAAACAAAAGTTATGATTATCAAATCCAAGAAGGACACTTACGCTAATTTTATGTATGACAATAATAACTTGGAGGAAGTGTATTCTTACAAGTACCTAGGAATTGATATCCATCACAAGCTCAACTGGAACCATAGCATTGAGAAAAGGAATAATGGGGGGTGGGAAGCTTATTTTGGTCTTGAAAATAATTGTAAAACAACAAACCTCGTAATGTGGGATAAAAATAAGTTCCTTTTTGAAACTTTAGTCACTCCTGTTATCTTATATGGCTGTGAGGTTTGGGGTTGCAGCATCTCCAGAGAATCATGGAGAAAGATTGAGTAAATCCAGAAGCGTTTTATAACTTATAACCTGAAAATTAAAAGTAATACACCATATCCTATTCTCCTTATAGAAGCAGGTCTTTCCCCTATTGAGAGCCTAGCTATGCTTAGGTTTCTGTTGTACAAACACAAACTCAATAACATAGACGATCATAGACTTCCTAAGCTAGCTTTAAATTCCAGCCAAAACCACCTAAGGCTCAATCGAGGGTGCCATAAAGACACAAGGTCCTGGCTAAACTATTGGGAGATCAACGAGAATGATGCATTGCAAAACATAAATAACATTAAATATATTGTTACTTCTAAGTTCAAAGAAAAATTATGGTGTGAGAAAGATTTAGCGGCTAAAAGAAAATTAAGTTATTATAAGAAGGTCATCAACCCCACCCTAGAAGATCAAAAGTATCTCTCTATTTTAACTAGTTCAAAGAAGAAAATTAATATAGCAAAGATTAGAACGAATTCTCATGAACTCCATAGTGAAACAGGTCGTTGGGAAGTTCCTAAAATGCCATGGATGGAGAGGATCTGCCATATGTGAGAATAGGAGCATCAAGGATGAAAACCACTTCCTCTTAGAGTGCCCTGCGTACAACCACATTAGATCTCAGTTTCACAATCTTTGTTACAATAGTGACCTCCCTAGCCTTTTACAATGTGAAAATTATAGTGAGCTCGGGAGGCTTCTCTCCAAGCTTTTTGAGCATAGGAATAAAATCTTAAATCAAAATAAATAATTTGTTTATTTAGGTCCAATAGATCATTGTTTGGTCTCAGCGGACGTTAACCATTGTCATCATCATCATCATCATCATAATCCAATAAAAATAACAATTTAATTTTGAGTGATCAACATTTATTAAACATTATTTATATGTTTTTTAATCATTTCATGCAAAGACTAAATTAAATAATATATATTATTTTAGCTATTTTTCATTTATTTATTTTAATTTAACTATATAAAAAATAAGCGACATGCTATCTATTCAATCTAATATTTAAATTATAATATGAAAAATGAATAAAACAAAAACAAACACAATTAAATATAAATATGAAAGATGAATAAAACAAAAACAAACCCAATTAAATGCTTATTAATATTTTACAATATCTTTTTTTTAAGCTATTTTTTATTTATTTATTTTAATTTAACTATATCAAAAATAAGGGACATGCTATCTATACAATCTAATATTTATTTACTTTTGCTAAATTAAGCTGACCTTCTAATTATATTGATAATACAACCATATTACAAAATGTACAAATGAGATGTGGGCCCCGTATAGCCTAGGAAACTAAGCCAAAGGCCCACTATATGGGCCCAGGGCCCGCAAAAACATGACGACGCAACCACAAAAGACAATCGGAAGCCCAGACCGTTCGATCTATCATCAGAGATCTAACGGTCATTAACAATATCGGGCCGCTAACAAGCACTCCCTTTAACTCTTGAATCAGACCCGATAAGCCTTTAGATACCGTTCTATAAAAATTTTGGGTCCGATTTGGCTGATAACCCTCGCGCATGTAATCCGCCCAAAATCCACAGAGGCAAGTGATTCCCGCTAGTCTGCGTAATTTGCTCGCTGTTTAACACTGCTTTCCGACCCAAACCCTGATAAAGCAACTGTTAAAGTTGATTTCGGGTCCGATTGGCTTGGTAACCGTCTTGCTATTTACAACTCGGAATTGATACAAGACTGCTTTTTTGGCCTGAAAGTTATAAAAATTCCATAGGAAAACAGTTTTTTAAGTGTTCTTTTAAGTGTTCTACAATTTTTTTTTATTATACCTTATATTCTTTTAAGATATAAATAAACCTGTTAAACATCCCAAAGTTCACTGGCCCATCCAACTCCCCTAAATACGTAAATCGAGCAGGGCACGCAACTCCAACAAATACGCTTGTGGCCCATGAAACACGTTCGCAGCGCAGTGATCGGGAATCAAATTTCAGTGCAATGCCTCCAATGGAGTCTTCATTTACTGCATGCGAATCTGTTGGAAGATCTTGGTGAACAAGTGCAGATTGGTCTCACCCAATGAATGTCTTAGACGTGGTACTAGAAATAAATTTCGCCAGGAGAATTATTATACCTCCATTCATGTAAATGAATCATTGTTTCGCACTTCACACTGGAGTACAGAATACATCTGTCAATGCAATAAAATGAATTTAGTGAGTCACATGTGGTGCCCCCTGTATAGTAAGCCAATTTTTTCCTCTGAATAGAATAATGCATACAGACTTATATATAGAACACTGCTACTGTGATTGCTTTGAATAAAATAACACGTACAGACCTATATATAGAACGCTGCTACTGTGATTGCCTTGAATAAAATAACACGTACAAACTTATATATAGAACACTGCTACTGTGATTGCTTTGAATAAAATAACACGTACAGACTTATATATAGAACGCTGCTACTGTGATTGCCTTGAATAAAATAACACGTACAAACTTATATATAGAACGCTGCTACTGTGATTGCTTGGAATAAAATAACACGTACAGACTTAACGCTGCTACTGTGATTGCTTTTTAATTGTTTAAATCCATTGAAAAAAAAAAAAATCAATTTACATTGCCTCTCATAACTCATAAAAAGGCATTGAATAGCGAAAACACTGCTGCCTTTACGTTTGGTGTCCTTATGTTTTAAAGATTTTTGGATTTAGGTGAATACATTTTTTTTTTATTTGTTATTGTTTGAATTTTTTTTATGTATAAACAAATTTAGTGTTGTAAAAAACTTCAAGATACTCTAGTTATCTAGATTTTAGAGTATAAATTTGTTTAAAACTGTAGTTGCAACATATTTTTATCAAATTTTGAACGAATTTAATTAGAAAATATATCTAAAATTTTATTATTAGAATTTGGTTTAAGTATTTATTCACAAAAGTGTTGGAAAGGTAAAAGGTATAAATACAAAATAACACAAATAATTTTTACAAGCAATAAATTGCGTTGCCATTCTTGGATGACATAAAACTTATGATTACAATGCACTGGTGAAGCTTTTTTGACTAGGGACTTACCCAAAATAATTTGACATGCAACCACACACCAAAACTTGATGATTACAATAAAAGTCTAGGGGTATTTAAATTTTTTTGATTAACGACTTGCCTAACATAACTTGACATGCAACCCCACACTAAATTCAACAATGACTTACCTCGACTTAACTCAATTAACTAGGGGTATTTAAACTTTTTTGATTAACGACTTGCCTAACATAACTTGACATGCAACCCCACACTAAATTCAACAATGACTTACCTCAACTTGACTCAATTAACTAGCTTTTAGTTTTAACCCACTTCTCCATACGGAGTAATTAGTATTTTAACCGAAAGTACATTGCGTAACCGACATCTCAATCTTATCTCGATTCAGACGATACCCCTTTGTCTTTTATAAAGGATTCACCGCCTAAGCAAAGAGGTACGCAAGGGTCTGTATAGTCGTCTCGTATGGCCTAGAACTTGCCACGATCGAGCTTGACGCGGACGTCATTCCGTAGGAATATTTTCTTCCTCATTTATTTCCTTCCCTTCATTTTACTACAAAATTTAAGAAACTCACGAGCTACCGAGAGAGGGTACGGAAGTGTCTTTATGGTCGTCTTGTATAGCCAGGCACCTGCCACGCTTGAGCTTCACGCGAACTGAAAATGAATGGATTCACCGCCTAATGCAAGAGGGACGAAGAATCTGTAATGTAGTCGTGTCGTATGGCTTAAAATCTGCCGACGAATTTCGTTGACTATTAAAAATACATTCTTCCCCATACTGTTTATTTCCCATACTTACAACTTAAGCCTTTGAGCCTTTAGCAGTAACTTGTGTGATTATTAAGTATAGCAGTAACTGGTGTGATTTTTAGGCTTTACAGCAAATAGTTGGTTGCGAGCTACGTATCAGAATGGCAACGCCGCAGAGGATTATATGTAACAGCAGGCCTCATGTGGTGATGTTTCCTCTGATGGCCAAGGGTCACATCATCCCCTTCTTTGATCTCGCCAAGCTTCTTGCAAAGCGAGGGCGATTTATCGTAACAATCGTCAATACTCCTAAAAATGTTATGGAATTGCAGTCCATGGTGGGTGCCGCGTGCAGAGGCGATGGAAGCATGGACATCCGCCTGGAGGAACTGCAGTTTCCGAAGGGCATCGACGGCCTGCCCCCCGATGTGGAGAACACTGACTCTCTTCCCTACAATCTCTTTTTTTCTCTCGTACGCGGTTGCGAGATGCTTCAACACCCCTTTGAGCAGTTGCTGCGACGCCTCTCAGATGAGCCGGGCGCACGCCCGACGTGCGTTGTCACCGATATATTCTTCGGTTGGAGTCTCGACGTCGCCAACAGAGTCGGCATACCGAGGGTGACGTTCAGCACCACCGGGGCATTTTCTACGTCTGTGTATTATTCTCTGTGGTTGCATCTTCCCCACAAGCAGACCGATTCCGATGTATTTTCCCTCGCTCCTGATTTTCCGGACGTCTGGTTTCATAAATCTCAGCTCCCTCTCAGCCTCATGATGACCAATGAGACCGACCCGTGGTATCAGTTTTTGAAGCGGCAGATACCCAAGAATCTCCAGAGTTGGGGCACCCTGCTCAACACCTTCGACGACCTGGAACCGGAGTTTCTTGAACATATGAAAACGACTGGTTGCGGTCGAGTGTGGTCGGTGGGTCCTCTGCTTCCAGAGGGTGTTGTCGGCGGGGCTTCGAACTACAAGGGCTATTCTGCTCAAGTGGCCACCAGAGATTTTTTGCTGACGTGGCTGGATTCTCATCCTCCATCGTCGGTTCTTTATATCTCATTCGGCACACTTGCGAGAATCTCGTGTTCCCAGACGCAAGAATTGGCGCTGGGCCTTGAAGCAAGCGGACACCCGTTCATCTGGGCCGTGAGACCACCGTCCGATCAAGTGGCGAACGGCGCTTCATCGGATTTCCTGCCCGAGGGATTTGAGAAGCGAATGAGTGAGAAAAAGCAGGGATTGCTCATCAGAGAATGGGCACCGCAGCTGCTGATTCTCTCCCACCCATCCATCGGCGGGTTCCTTAGCCATTGCGGGTGGAATTCGATTATGGAGAGCATAAGCCAGGGGGTGCCCATTATCGGGTGGCCTATGGCAGCAGATCAGTTTTATAACTCCAAGCTGTTGGAGGAGGTGGTGGGCATGAGCGTGGAGATTTGCAGGGGTGTCGACGCAGAACTGCAGAGGACGAATGTGGAGAGGACTGTGAAACTTCTCACGAAGGAGAAGCGTGGAATCACAATGAAAAAGAGGGCAATGGCGATGAGAGACGCAGCTACCAGAGCAGTCACATCGGACGAAGGCAGAGTCGTCAAAGGTTCTTCAGTTGCCAACGTTGATGATTTCATAGCAGAAATCAACAAACTATTCCGCGCACCAAAACCAGGAACTGATGGTGAGGAAGTCTCCACGGCAGGTTACTAGCTGGCAGTACTTCTATTGATTGAATGCATCTTTTTTCCTGCTATAGTATTGTGATCGAATGCATCTTTTTTCCTGCTATAGTATTGTGATCATGATATGCTAGTATTGTGCTATAGTATTGTGATCATGATATGTTAGTATTGTGCTGTTTAATATTATATTTCAAACCATATATTCAATTTTCATTGGATGCACAATTGTCAAGAAAGTTGATTCGATGAACAATTTTCATGTCAATTACAATATTGTAAGGTATGGATTTATTTCCATATATTTGTATCCTGCTATACTATTGTGATTAAGATATGCTAGTATTGTGCTGTTTTAATACTACTTTTCAAACTATGCATTCAATTTCTATTGGATTTCCATATATTTGTATCCTGCCATACTATTGTGATTAAGATATGCTAGTATTGTGCTGTTTTAATACTACTTTTCAAACCATGCATTCAATTTCTATTGGATGCACAATTTTCAAGAAAGTTGATGGGATGAACAGTTTTCATGTAAATTACAATATTGTAAGGTCCTAAATAAAATATGTATTTATTTCCATATTTATGTGTGGCATAAATTTATCATTTATTAATAAAATTATATATTTATATTTGTATATATTTTGTTCCAAAAGCTTTATATATATAAAATTAAAATTATTTGTAAAATAATGTTTATAGTTAATAAGAAAATTTCTATTAAAAATCAATTTCTGTTATTCTTTTATATATTTTAACTTATTTTTGTTTATATAAAAAGTTATATATCCAAATTTTATATTTTAACTTATTTTTCTTTATATAAAAAGATATATATTAAAATTTATTTAATAAATAATTTTTTTCATAAATATTTATATTTTATTTTTTATAAAATTAAAATTAAAAAATTAAAAATTTAGGTAGCAATATTGAAATTTATCATATATTTAAGTTTATCCTAATATTATTTTATATTTTTATATTTCATATAATAATCTAAAAAATATTATTTATATTTATAAAATAATTATTTCTTATAATAAAATTATAATTTATAATTGTTATAATAATTAAAAAATTATACATAAACACAAAATAAAATAGAACAGATATGAAAACCAAAAAATATATACACATTCAAATCATAATAATTTTTAGAATTTAATATTATATTTTTACAGTTGCTAAATCTCCCTCTTTTACGGATATGTTAGATTGCCTTACGATACGGCTGTTTAGTCCATGCATCCTCAATTCTTATAATACCTTTTCGTTTTAAAAAAAAATGTTTTATTACATCTCTTCGATTTGTCATACAAAAGTGGAAGTTAACTTGATTGCTGGCTTAAATTACAAAATAAAAATGAGATTATAATTTATAATTAAGACAGTTATATAAATTAAATAGTTAGTAAATATAGATAGGTATCAATTTATAATAAGTATTAAAGTATTTATTTTATAATATATTTCATGTTTTTAAAATTTAAAATATATTAAATTATATTATAATTATATTTTATTTATTTATGGAGATTCTTAAACTGTAAATAGATTTTGTTACAATACTGTTTATGAATACCAAATACCCAGAAAATCATAATTCATTTTTTGTGACACTTTTTCATATGGTATTTTTCTTAACTAGCAATTGCACCACATATTGCAAAGGAAATGCGGTAACGCTCATCTTTCTATCTTTTTGAGGAGTTTCCTCTTCTTAATTGTTAGGGTTTGAAATACAATGAATTTTTGTTGTTCTAGCTTGCTATCTTTTGGCGTTCCTCCATAATGGATGTGCACATAAAATCACCTGCGTTGAGTTGAATGGCCTCTAAAAGATTCTTATTTATATCCATGTTGACAAACTTTTGTGGGAAAAATAAAAGGTAAACCAATTGTTATGATAATAGGTTACTACTTGTCACTAGATTTTTAATGTCCATCATCTAAGTTAAAGTCCTACTCCAACCATGAAATAGTGTTCTATCAAAGAGTTATGAGTGGATCATTTGAATTGAGGAAAGAATCCAAGTAAATTTACTAGATAGAATTGAAATGTCCATTTCCCAAATCTAGTTTCCATTTAGATTGTGACAAATAAGTATCTAGCTTAGCACTTGCCACTCATAAAATTATTTGGTTTTCATTATCTTGGAGAATGTTGAATTGAATATGAAAACTTTATAGTGAGTTCCTTGAAAGGAGAAAGAGGACAACAAATATAGAAAGAAGCCAAAGCAGAGAAAAATTTTGCACACACAATAGGACAAATATGTAACTAAATGAACTGGTAAGAATATAAAGTTTTTGAAAAAGTTGAGGTTTCTATTATTTTTGTTGCAACTAAATCTTAGGGATTATAATTTTCTATTTCTGTAAACGTGTAGTGTCCACAATGCAATAACGAGGTTTTGCTGGATGACATCATAATTCTTTATGTCCCAGTTATACCTGTCACTGGTCGACAATAGTGGCATACCAATAGTGGCTATTCCCTCCCCAATTTCTATAAATATTTGTTTGGAAAAGATTAATGGTTCTCATAGAAATGAAAACTTCATAATTCTAAGACTCTCTTAATTTTTATGATGCACCTAAAACCTCTTTTAGTTTCTATCATGCACCTGAACATGATTTTCTTCGAAGCTTTGTATCAGCAACAAACAAAACATAAGGCTGAAAGAGAAAAGCATTAAAATCATGATCACTTCCTCTTTTCCAGGGGAGGATTTTCCTAATTTTTGTTGATTTTAAAAGGATCGACCCTTTTTTCATGAAGGATATAACAGGTCTCGGTAGTTGAGCTTGTGGGGGAGAAAATTGCTATGTATTTTTCTTCTCATTGCCCCCCCATTCTAAGACTCTTTTAATTTTTATGATGCACCTAAAACCTCTTTTAGTTTCTATCATGCACCTGAACATGATTTTCTTCCAAGCTTTGTATTAGCAACAAACAAAACATAAGGCTAAAAGAGAAAAACATTAAAATCATGATCACTTCCTCTTTTCTAGGGGAGGATGTTCCCAATTTTTGTTGATTTTAAAAGGATCGACCCTTTTTTCATGAAGGATGTAACAGGTCTCGGTAGTTGAGCTTGTGGGAGAGAAAATTGCTATGTATTTTTCTTCTCATTGCCACACCCCCCCCCCCCCCCCCCACTCCCCCTTGTCGAATTTTCACTCCAAAGCTTACAAAGGTATACAACGAACTCAAGGAAATAGGAAAAGCATTTGAGATCGTTTTCATCTCTAGTGACAAATATCAAGAGCCTTTTGAAGATTACTACAAAAGCATGTCATGGTTGGCTCAGATCATGCTGAGTGGTATTTTAAGGAATACCACCACACCATGACATGGCTTGCCTTGCCATTCTCAGATGAAAATACAAGGAAACAAATTGATAAAGTCTTTTAGGTCAATGGCATTCCTTACCTTGCTGTTCTGGACTAAGAGAGAAGAGTTATAACGATGGAAGGTATGGAGATCATTGAAGAATATGGTGTTGAGGCTTATCAATTCATTGTAGAGAGCCTTGATGAGTTGAAGGCCAAAGAGGACAAGTCAAGGGATGCACAGACTGTGGATCACTCTCAATTTTAAAAATAAGAATATATTGTAACTTTAAAAGAACAAAATACTCTTCATATAAAAAAAACATGTATGCTGCAAACAACACCATAAATTTAGGGGCCCACTACACCACATACCAGATTCACACCCTACATCTAGTGACTTGGGTCCCAACAAATTCCATCCTTATTGATTCTTATCTTTTAAGTGCTTTGGTTCAATAAATTGCAACTTGTTACATAAAATATTTGTTTCTAGGAGCAGATTATGTACCTTGAGTTGGTTGATCATCAAAATTTGGGCAACTTCTTGACCTTGTTGGAGATAGTATCACATTATGGTATTTTCTTCTATTACTAGAAATTGACCTTTTCTTCTGTTACTAGAAGCTAGCTTTTAAGGTTTTGATCTAATTCCAAGTCTTAGTATAATATCAAATGTTTTTCTAGATGTCAATCCATAGACCTATGAGTTATAAACCATTTGGTTTTTGTGGAGTTTCATTCCCATCAGGTAATCCCAATATATGCAGGACTCAATATTGGAAAAAAAATATCAATCTACTTATTCGTAGTGCACCATCTCACAACTAGTTTGATATACCTTTGTAGTCCCTTTTGTCTTGGACTACCTCGGGTTTGACACCATCTCACATATTGGTAGTTCACAATCTCATAGCTAGTTTGACATACCTTTGTAGTCCCTTTTTGGCTTGACCATCCCCGAATGAGGTACACCTGTGACTGAAGACTTGTTGTACAAAGAAAAATTGATCTACATTGCACCTATTAAAAAATTTTCACCCTAGCCATGCCATGTCCATTATGTATTCAAGTTTGAACCCAGTCCACCCATGCACAACACTGGATAGTGGGAGTAACTCAGTCCTGTTTATAAATGTTGTAGCTGGTGTAGTCATTACAAGGCTAACAACTTTAGAGTTTTTTTGTCAATCCATTGGTTTAATGGTAAGAAGTAGAGTGCTAATATTTTTACATGTCAACTTGGTACCTACATGTTAATTAATCATTGTGGTCATGGAATACTATAATAGAATGTTGAAATTTTCAACATTCAGAAAGAAGACATCCATATTAAATCATATAAATTACCAATTATATATTGGAACTTGGTATTGAAATATCAAAACCATTTCCAAATTGAAACGACTAACTTTATGGACCAGAGCCATGAGATGATGAGGATCTCTCAAAATTCCAAGTGGGTGTTTATATACCAATGTTCTTTAGGAAGACTATGACCATTATTGATATGTCCAAAACTCAACTTTAATAATTTCAGTATGCTAAGAAGATTTTCCACACCTATTAACAAATTCAGATATTGCTACTTGACATTTTCGTTTGAAATAAGTTCTGCTTTTTAACAAACGGGTTTCATATACACAAAAGGCTAGGTAGAGTGCCTCATTGGCCTCCCTCGTCTTAGTTTTGTCTTGTGAATCATGATAACGTTGACAAGTGGATAGAGTTGTTGGAAATAATACTGAGAGGGGGGGTGAATCAGTATTATCAAGTTCTTTTAATAAAACTTCCGTATTTATTCTTTGAATTATTTTTGCATGTCAGTACCATAAAATAATGAGCATGAACAAAGAAAACAGATAGTCACACCAAAGAACACAAGATGTAAGGTGGAAACCCAATGTGGGTGAAAACCACCTGCTGCAATATGTCTCTATCTTTTTTCAAATTAGAAACTCCTTTTACAATGGTTTTGTACTGGTGCAGTCATTTACCAGTACGCAGGCTGCAACCTGCAGAGAGCTACAACTCTCTCTCGTTTTCCAGTCTCTCCTGGAAGGGAGCTACAACCCCCTATTTCTTTTCTTTCAAGGACCACTTTTCATAAATTTTCAAACTGTGCCTTCTGTGGCGCCGCGACCACCGCACCTGCGCCTTCTGTGGCGCCTCCGCACTGCGCCTTCTGTGGCGCCTCTGCACTGCCCCTTCTGTGGCGCCTCTGCACTGCACCTTCTATGGCGCCTCTGTGGTGTCTCTGCATTGCGCCTTCTGTAGCGCCTTCGCACTACGCCTTCTGTGGCGCCTCCGCACTGCGCCTTCTATGGCGCCTCTATGGCATCTCCGCACTGCGCCTTCTGTGGCGCCTCCGCATTGCGCCTTCTGTGACGCCTCTGTGGTGTCTCCGCACTGCGCCTTCTGTGACGTCTCTGTGGCGTCTCTGCACTGCGCCTTCTATGGCGCCTCTGTACTGCGCCTTCTGTGGTGCCTCCGCACTGCGCCTTCTGTGACGCCTCTGTGGCGTCTCTGCACTGCGCCTTCTGTGGCGCCTCCGCACCTCCGCAGCTGCAGCGCTCGAGAGATCACCCTTCACAGATTTGCTTTCAACTTCCCTTTCATAGATCAAACTTTTAAAACAATAACCCAATATTTCAGATCTTAAGATATTCGATTTGCAAGAATGAATTAGCCAAGTGATCTCCTTTGCTTTATATAGGTTTAGGCTTTTCACAATACCACGGGCCAAAACCATAGGATCAAAAAACTGTTGGACTAATACCATGAACCAACCATGAAAGTACGTGAGATCAACACTTTTGACGAAGTACCATGGTCCAAAACCATAGGTTCAAATACCAAAGACTAACTACCATGGACCAAAGGTAAGTTCTCCAACATATACGCGCTTTTCCTCATAGGTTCAAATACCAAGGACTAACTACCATGGACCAAAGGTAAGTTCTCCAACATATACGTGCTTTTCCTCATAGGTTCAAATACCAAGGACTAACTACCATGGACCAAAGGTAAGTTCTCCAACATATACGCGCTTTTCCTCATAGGTTCAAATACCAAGGACTAACTACCATGGACCAAAGGTAAGTTCTCCAACATATACGCACTTTTCCTTGCATGAAAGTGCGTGAACTTTTTCTCTACATGAATAAACTTTTCTCTGCATAAAAGTGCGTGAACTTTTCTCTACATGAAATAAACTTTTCTCTGCATAAAAATGCGTGAACTTTTCTCTACATGAAATAAACTTTTCTCTGCATATAAGTGCGTGAACTTTTCTCTACACTATAATTTATTATTTGAGATGAGTGGGTTGCCATCAAGTACAACATATGTATCATAATGCCAACAATCTCCCCCTTTGGACTTGATGGCAACAACAACCAATCACTCTCCCCCTTTGACATCAAGGGCAAAGGGTTATGCTCCCCCTAAGAACATGCTCCCCCTGATTATAAACCAGATCTGCAAAGAAGAACCATAATCCATGACCATGAAAGAGATAGAGACGTATTGCAGCAATATTCAGACCAGCATCCATGATCTCATTCTGTACTTCCTCCATAATGCCAACAATGCATGATATGCTCCCCCTGAACCTGTGCCATTCGATCTTTGACCAATCCGCAACCCCAAACACATGTACGCATATACTTCAGATGAACCTTGCGTACAACCAACAATCAGAGGAGATTCAATAACAAGATGATGCATCAACAACCCCCAACTTTTGCCTGAGGTATTCAAAGGTCTCCCTAGGCAATGGTTTGGTGAGTATATCAGCAACCTGTTCCTTAGAAGGAACATACTCCAACTTGACCTTTTGTTCAAGCACTTGTTCCCGGAGAAAGTGATACTTAATTGGTATGTGCTTGGTTTTTGAATGCATGACTGGGTTCTTTGAAATGCTGATTGCACTTGTATTTTTGGGTCCTGCGACTCCAAGCGACAAATATCCATAATTCAAGGGATTCTTAGTCCCTAAAGATGTTGCATCAACCCCTAAAGGAGAAAGGTCAAAGGATTACAGCTCCTCCCAGGAAGTCCTTCTGAAAAACCACTCAAAACAGGTCAATTCAGGATAAGAGCACTTTCTCCATGGTCTGCCTGCGTTTAAGAGCAGGTAGATACACTGTGCACCTGCGTTTAAGAGCAGGTAGCCCTTCTACAAGGTGCGCTGGGCGGGAAAGTGACAAATGGCAGTGTTGATTTGCGAGGTGGAAAGTCATGGAATCTTCCATAACTCTCTCCTGTGACACTTGCTACTCAGAATTCGACCTTGGATGAGTCATAGATGCTCATTCACCAAGTGGAAGCATGGACTATCAGTTGAGAGGACACTAATCACAAACAAAGAAGCTGACTCATGACCTTGTCAAATGGCTATAAATGGATCCCATTCCATGAGATCCAGAGGTTGGAATTTGGGCTTATTGCAAGGAATTGCTGATAGTTTCTTGAGGAGATTTTTGAGCTTGTTGGGTGATTGCTTTTGTATGAGGTTCTAAGAGAACTCTTTCATGTCAAGAGGATGATGCTGGGTCGGAACAGCTGGTTGTAACTCTCTTGACTTATTTGACTTATTTGATCAGCAATTCCTTGCCCACTGTTGCCCACTGTTTGCAAAGATTTGTTGCTCAGATCCTTGGTATACTTGTTGGAATTGCGGTTGTTGGTATTGCACCAGCCATGGTTGTGACGCCACTTGCTGTTGCCCGATACTAACCGTTTGACCAAGGTGAGGGGTAATAGTACCCGTTTGGGCCTGTGTCATTCCACCAGTTGGCGATTGTGGTTGAGTCGCAAGGTTAAACGGTTGTTGCATTACAACCTGAGATACCTGAGGTTGACATACAACAGGTAGCGTTTGCACTTGCAACACTGTTACAATAGCTGGTGTGGTTGGAATATTCGACATAGGTAAACACTGTTGCATAGAATATACAACACTTGGTTGTTGAGGTAGTGTCGGTACCCAACCGCTAGATGTAATTCAAGCGTAACCTAAATTTTGTTGCGAGCTCCCGTATGGTGGTCCTCCTGTAGGAGTTAATGAAAAAGCATATTGCCCCCCATACGGTGGTAGTCCGGTACTCAAAGGAATAACTTGCCCTTGAGGAGCGGATTGCCCAAATTGACTTCTTGAAAGATCAATTTGTTGAGTCCCAACATAAGAGTTTCCTGGTGCTATACCGGGTAAACAAACAGGAACAGACCATACTGTCGAAAGAGCACCTTGCGGAGCTTCCTCTAGCGACTGAGAGCTAGTAGGAACAGATGGTATGCCGACGAACATCGTTGGGGTAACAGCAGGAGGTTTTGCCGTCGCTGTATCGGATGACACAGTTCTAGATGTCGACGGTTGTTCAGACATTTCAAGTCTATCCAAAAGATTACCTAGCAATTCTACAGGAGCTTCCGATTGTGGTAGGCTAACTTCCGAAGAAGATGGATACAGAGTGATCCCGACTCCAAATTGCGATGGAGTACTAGATGGAAGATCCTCTACTATCTCTTCGATAGCAATCAAACCAGGTGGAAGAGGTAGACCGTCAGGTCCGTAAAAGATTTCTGGTGCCGAAGAAGGTATGATATCTACAGCGACAGATGTTCGGGGAACAACACTATCTGAACCGGTTACAGATGAAACTGGTTCAGTAACACACGTGTTTACCCTCAAACTAGGATCAGTGATACTGTCCCTCGGTAACTGTAGAACTTCTTCTGTAGAGGCAGGGATACCAGAAATGTTTGGAGTAACCAGAATCTCAGAGGTGGTTGGAACAATAGTTCTAACTTTACCAAGAGATTTAGATCCGGTTAAACGAGTTCGTTTTGCCCGCAGTGGTTTCGATTCTGGGGACAAAGACGGTTGACTCGCTAGTCTCCGCGAACGACGGGGGTTCAATTGACTTTCTTCCACGATTGCGGATTACTCGATCAACTAAAAATAAAAGGGGAAGTATATTTCCGATTTGAATAAATTTTAGACGCTTGGACACAACTTTGTTTTTTCAGTTTTAAAGAGTCGAGAAAAAACAAAAGATGACTCTAGTCGCCTTCGATGTTTTAACGAGCCCGAAGTGACAAATGCTCGGATGGACTTTTTCCGTTATAGAGTCTGAAAAAGGCCAAAAGGAACTGCTCTGGAGATCTAGGTAGAGGGTGTACCAGATCAATCACAAAACTGCAGAATACGTTTTACGGTACGGCAGTCAATCTTCCCGAATGCTGTGTTCGGTGCATTGCGATCGATAAGGCGGCAGACACGGCTTCCTATGGATAAAAGCTTTAATCCTATAGTGGTCTCCCAATATATACGCGACGGTACGTGGGAGCTCAAGTCCGTATTGGCACCTATCGACTCACAGTGGAGGAATCACCCAACCACTCATCGACAGTTACCAGGTTTAAAGACGTCGGAACACGTCTCTATCCTAGACCTCTAGATGTTGCGTTAAGTTCCAAAGCGTTGTTAGATTCATTCAGTTTATTTTAAGGTTGATCTTTCTTATGAAGTTTGCCTTTTGAGGTTCACCGCGTGATGATGGATGTAATTCCTAAATGCAATCTAAAGATGATAAGCAAATTTTATCTTCTTTTCAGATTATGAAAATCCTAGCTACTAAGGGAAAGAGAATCAAATTCTTTTCTCAAAGAGCATAGAGCACACTTTAAAATGCACTTCTTCCTAAATCAAACCACACAAACTGTCTAAAATGCAAATGTACAATGCATGTCTTTCTTTTCCAACTTTCTTTAGTGTATGCAAAAGAAAGCTAAATGTGCAAATTCGAATTATTTCAAAAGCGAAAGCGATTTAACAGTTTCCTTTTTCAAAGATGAGAGAGGGTAGAAAACACTCAACAATTTTCTTTTTGAAAGGAGAAAAAGCTTTGCGACACTTTTAAAAATGCATCAATTCGAATCAAAAGCAAAAGTAGATCATATAATCAACACTTTTAAAGGGTGTTTGGCTGCCTATGGCTGAAAATGACTATTACGACACTTTTCAAACACAAATCGACAGCTTGATTAAACTACTTTTTGCGAAAGAGAGACTGAAAATGACAAAAATACAATTAAAAACACTAACAGTCCTTTGCACATTTGGGGTTGGAATTTATGCAAGGAAAAAATGTTTCTGAACAGAGGGACACTCATCTAAGGCTGCAAAAACAGAGAATAAAACTCTTAAATATTTGGTTGCTAATATGTTGTTTATCTTTTATCAGCTTTTCATTGTCATCTTTATAGTTGAGAAATTCCAGTTTGAGATTTTTGATTCTTTCTTCCAAATCCCTACCCTTAGGTTGGTCCACTACATGATCATTAGTTTTTTTTAACATCATTCATGCTTATGTTTGTAACCCTAACTACTTCCTCTTCACTCTAAGGTCCTTGGGCATATTTTTGACTCCTATATGTTATTAGGAAAATTTCCTTGAAAATTTACTTATAGTATTTCCTAAATATTTTGTTCAAATTGATCATTGACTTAAGAATTCTAGATTTTCCAGGTTGTCCTCTTCGTCAATTTCTTTGTATTGACTATCTACTTGTGTTATTCCAATCCCCAGGCTAAAATATATGACCTTTGAAATATTGTAACCTATTATGACATTTTAACATGTGAAGACTCTTGTAGATTTTCTTCAAAATTTTCCAAAAATTTAACCTTCAATTCAAATTTTTGGGTAGGAAGTTATAATCATCTTGAAATTGTCATTCTAATTATTTGTTATATGCCCAATTCTGATTTGGGAGTTGCAACTTACGATCTTTTTAAGTTCGCATAATTTTCGTCAAATTCTCCATACCGAGAAAATTCCAATTCTACCTACTTTCCTCAATGTTGTAACTATATTTCAAAATCTATAACTAATTTTCCTGTCAAAAGTACTTGTATTTTCTTGTACTTCCATATTTTGACCTATTCCTTGTGATTCTCACTCTTCTCTTTAGGATTTCCTCGGTTCCTTATTGGAAGTAAACAAGCTTTTTGGCCTCTTTCTCCAACTAGCCAACATGCTAACTTCTTTCTGACCCACACACAATTTCATATATTGTTTTATTTAAGATATATAAATATATATGTTTTTGTTTATATATTAATTGATTTATCCAATTATTAATCTATATATAAATATGAAAATCATTTAAATAACATATAAACTTAACACTTATGGACCAAAGTATATCCCCTCTATGTAAATATTCATAAATAATAAATAAATATGAAACCCAACCCTCAATAGCTCACAGTTCTAGTGACACCCCAAAAGGGTCATACATATAACATATTTATGTTTTTAAATAAATTACACGGAGCCCACCACTTCTCTTTTCATATTGCATGAACGCAAAACAACATATATATAACCCATCTTACAATATTTTAAATAAATTAATAAATGCATTATTGTTGACCCCACGTAACCTCAAGGTTCCCTTCGGTTTATCGACTATTGGTAGTTTAAAATATCAAACAGTCGTTATGTTGGTTGATCTTAGATCTGATAGCTCATATCAACCCTATACAATTTCTAAAATCGTCCTTGGACATCGAATTGTTGGTCCATTAACAAGCTCCTCACAATGTAATATTCCAGGTTCCAAACTCCCTTAGCATGGTTCCAACTCCACATTGACAGAAGGCCCCTAACATCCAACGGTGGATACATGTTGAAAATGGATGGTCAAGACACAATTCGGACCCCCACTCCCTCACTAATGTCATAGGGGTTCGTAATCAATGTTCCAACTCAGGGTTCTTCACATTATATCTGACGACGTTTATGCAATTTGACATTGGTCATCCAATGGCCAATATCAAATATGACCGCCCCCTCTCCCGTTAACAGCATAGTGGGAGGTCCCCTATCACGATAACACCCTACCCCAACATGGTTCCACAACACATTAATTAACATAGGCTTAGCCCACCTCTATGGCCCCACACCACCCCATGCTACCATGATCAAACTTCATTGACATCATGACCTTCCGGGCCTCACTACACCACATCTACAACCTTCATCATCGTTACTACTCCATCATGCCCTCATGGCCCTGAACTCCTTGAAAAACAATTTTGACCCAACTTCAACCTATGGACCTTAATAGCTCTTGAGGCCCATATCAACAATATTTTATAAAAAGGGTCTTGTAGGTATATTAAACATGTATAATTACATTAAATATGTCATTAAAATTAATCATTCTAAATTATTAGCCATAGCATCATTCTTCACGGGTGTGATATCGAACCATAGCTCTCTCAGGCATAATTAATATTTTCCTTTGAAATTGGCTATAAAATTGAATCAAGCTATCCATACTGTATTTTTTAATTACACTTGAAATTCTAATTCCCTGGTGAATTTTTACGTTCACATTCTTAGGACATTTGTCGAAGACTTAGCAGGAAACCTGTATTTCCTTAATTTTCATCAAACTTTGTCCAATCAAGCCTAAAACCCATCAATTTTTAACCAACAATTCCAGGTCGGGCGCTGTTATACATCTGTATTGGCCTTAGCAATACCAAGAAATGAAATCACAACAAGGTTCCACTGAATTACAGGAGGAATAGCCTAATTGGGATCTCTAGTTAGCTGATTCTGTGAGATTATATGCTACAGGTGTGCAGTATCCAAACCAAAATGAACCTTCAGAGGCCAAGATTTTCTGTGGAGGACAATTCAGATCAAATGACTCATTTTTTTATTCAGATTGTTCAGGCCTGTTTAGGCCAGTTTGGCACCAACCAAGCCCCCACAAGCCAAGTTGAAGGCTGAGTAAAATTTGCTTACAATCAACGGAGACACTAACAATCAGAAGGAAATTTCCAAAGTAGCAACAAGGAAAATCATGTCCCTATAAACAATAGCAGGGAGCAAGAAAAAACCAAGGGACTTACCAATGAATCTGTTGATAAAACACAAATTAAAAACATGAGTTGACTATTCCCAGATCAGAAGACGATCATGCTCAATTGGGAGGGAAAAAATGGAATGAGTGGCTTTAAAATGAAAGGTTGATTTTCCAAACCAGATACCAAAGGAACTTTTGCATATATGTGTGCCCTGTCAGAAGATCAACATGTGCTGGGAAGCATTTCCCACTTCCTGCAGTACGCTATTAGAAAATAATAAATCATCAAAAAGACCATGTTTCATGTGTGCCAACACCCACTTGAAACAACAACATTGCTGCCTCAGGGTTCTCTTTTGCTTCTTCGAATAGCAGGATCATTTTACAAAGCATATCAGCTTTACTTCTAGTTCCATATATGTTAGGTTTGTGCAAAAAATTGCTTAAAATGGCAGAACGCACGGAAATTCCATATTCTTTCTCGTGGGTACAGAGCGATTTAAAGAGAAATTGGTGAAGGCCCTTGCACATTATTTACAAGTGCCATTGTCAGTTCTCAGCAGTAGGGGCCTTGCCGTAGAAGGAATATTTTGTATCGTGCAACATGCACATATTTTTTATGGTGTGTTGTTGTTCCTTGTATTTTTATAACTAAAACAAAACCTATCTAAGCCGTGTCCAACATGCACCTCGAGGTCACTAAAATAAGAGTTTCATATCTTGAATTTTAATATCCAACACATCATCCATCTAATTGAACTCAAGATATGCATTCTCGACCTTTGCAACATAGAGATGCATATTAAAGCACAGGTTTAAATGGGCCTAGGCTGCTGTCAGTATGACGCAAACCGAATACAAAGTCTGTATTCAATCAACTTTGGCATGCAGACACTTTTGCACAAAACACTAAGTACTGATGGAACAACGCCCAACTCACCCGGGATATAAAGCACCTCGCTTCTATCAGGGCATAACTGTGTTCTTGGCAATTTCGGAAGGGTTTTGCATTTCCTCCCTATAGTACAGTACAGAATCAAGCCCGTAGTGATTCCAAATCCTGTCTCATTGCCCAGTCTTTCTAAACTGCACAATCTGGGAGGCTATTTGCATGCGTATCAACTAATAGGACTAAAGAAAGCGATCAAACCTATATCAACTAAGCAAATTGCAAATACTTACAGCCAGGATGAACAAATTCTGTGTAAAAGTATTTTTCATTAACAGAAAAAGAGAGTATATTAAAAACACATGGCAAAAACTGTTTAAAAAAAGTGCACAGGTAATCAAAATCACAATCAGAAGTAGGAAAAAACTTGTATTTTGCATGAACTCTCACTTCCAAAAGGGAAAAATCTGAACCAAAAATTTGTGCTGCTTTTGAAGATTTGTTCTTCTGAAAATCAGACAGAATCCTGTATGTAAATATCGTGCTTGTGAATTTGTAAATCTCCGTGCTTTTAACGAATCGCTGGGTGCATTAATGGAAGTAATCCTTTTAATGATTCCATGTTTTACATTGTCCAGTGACTGGAGCTTCTTCCCTGGTCATCTCAATTTCAGCACTGTGATTTGATACCAGCCTTGATCACAATTCATTGCAAGCTGCATTTTGGGTCTGAGTCAGCCTTTCTTATCTTGGATAACGTGTCTCTCTTATGTAAATATTTATGCTTTTCTAGATGTGCTCTGCTAACACCTATTTTCATGATTGTAAGTACTCACTTGATCCAGAAGGTGATATGAAAGATCTCCCATTCTATCATCAATAATACCAGAATGTCCATGCACATGAATATTCAACAGCAACCCTGGAGCATTCAAGTAAACCTGAGAACCCAAAAGACAGCCAATTGCAAATGAAAACCAAGAGCAAGTAATCTTAAGAATATCTTAGACCAGGTCACTCTCCCAATTTAGCAAAAATGGAGAAAGGTTATAGTAATCATGACATGTGAAGGATCAACATTCTCTTTGCAAAGAAGCCAAGATATGGGAGTCATATATATGGAGTTCTTTACTCAAATGTGCATGGCCTTCCAAGTAACATAACGCTAGATGCCACCAATTGTGAGTATACCTGGCACCCTAAAATATGTCAGTGCATGATCGAACCCAATTTGCAAACTACCTACCATCTGTAATGTATGGATCACTGAACAGTGATAGAAGAGGGAAAAGACTACTTCACATGAATGAACAGCAAGCGTTCCATGAATCCAAACATGTTTTCATAAATAGGATTGCCTCCTTAAAGCAACATTCATGCTGAAACACATGACATAGCTGTACGAAAAACTAATGGAGATCAAAGACATGTTGTAAAATGATTAACACAAATAAAGTAGGTGCCCCCAACCAAAACAAAATACTATTTTTCAAATGCAATGCAAAAAATAAGCCATCAATCTTGGATAAAAAATTAAAATATAGTATGCTAAGTGTCTGCTGTTTTGTGGCACACACCGCATGCTAAGTAATCTTAAGAATATCTTAGACCAGGTCACTCTCCCAATTTAGCAAAAATGGAGAAAGGTTATAGCAATCATGACATGTGAAGGATCAACATTCTCTCTTTGCAAAGAAGCCAAGATATGGAAGTCATATATACGGAGCACTTTACTCAAATGTGCATGGCCTTCCAAGTAACATAACGCTAGATGCCACCAATTGTGAGTATACCTGGCACCCTAAAATATGTCAGTGCATGATCGAACCCACTTTGCAAACTACCTACCATCTGTAATGTATGGATCACTGAACAGTGATAGAAGAGGGAAAAGACTACTTCACATGAATGAACAGCAAGCATTCCATGAATCCAAACATGTTTTCATAAATTGGACTGCCTCCTTAAAGCAACATTCATGCTGAAACACATGACATAGCTGTACGAAAAACTAATGGAGATCAAAGACATGTTGTAAAATGATTAACACAAATAAAGTAGGTGCCCCCAACCAAAACAAAATACTATTTTTCAAATGCAATGCAAAAAATAAGCCATCAATCTTGGATAGCAATTTTAAATACAGCATGCTAAGTGTCTGCTGTTTTGTGGCACACACCGCATGCTGAGACCATGGGTCATCACTTTTGATTGTCAAGCCTTTCCTTGAAGCCAATTCTGCATCCCCCATTCACCCAACCTCCAATAAAGGAAATGAAAGCATTCCATATATATAGTTTTCACCTTGATTTGCTGGCAAAACCTGCCTTGATAAGTCGGAATCTATGAATAGAAAATCTCAGACTCTTCCTTAGGAACTTCTTCCTTAGCTTAAAATGAGAAAGGCAAGCCTACTAAGATGACAATAGGTAGCTTGCGTAAGTTGCCTATGGGGTCTTCACCCTTATGGTTAGGACTTTTCCACCAAGTGAAACTTCGGGAGGTAATACTCCCTCGTGGAAGGTATATCTTTTTTGAGGCTATATATCTCCATTGATCTCCTTCAATTTACTGGGTTTTCCTTCTTGGAATAATCTACTTGTTATGTCTATTTTATGTCATTTAATTTATTTTTGATCTTGTACTCATCTTACATTTCATTTCATCTCATTTTTGAGACAGAAGTTTCAATTTCAATCTCTAAACTTGGCATAAATTATAACTGTGTTCTTGGCAATTTCGGAAGGGTTTTGCATTTCGGGCCTGGGAGTCCTCAAATCTCAATGGGTGTCAATCCATTATGTGGTGCCATTGGTAGGGACAGATTTTTCACTTGGAAGAATAGATCTAACATCACTTCAAAATCTTATATTTTAAAGCAAGATGGATAATCAGTGATCATGTGTTTTGTATAACTTCACTCTAGACACCATAGCTTCATACGGCATTCTGACATAGCCCCACATAGCTGAGGAACCTTCAACACAGACCCGAGACAGTAGTATGCCTAGCAAGGGGGAAATAAAAAGTAAATTGATCGCTTGCTTTATGTTTATGTGTTGGAAAGAAGGGGCTAGTAGTAAGATAGCCCACCACGGCTACACTTAGATTTCATTATATTTCCATATACAGCAAAGCAAAAAATTCTATAAGCAATGGACCACCCTTACAACAGAATTGGTTCCTTGCCCGGATGAAAGGTTTATAAAAAGGTTGTGACTGGACTTCGACTTCCTAGCTAGATAAATAGAAGAGCCTCTGGTATAGACCCCTACAGGGGAGAGACATTTTAATCAAGAGAAGGAAGAAAGCGCAAAATTATAATCTCTTCTGACAGTAAAACATTTATAATCTCTAAATCTCGTATCTTTTCCTTCAGTATTATGGATGAGTGCTGCTGTCACCCAAATCCCCACTCTTTAAGCCCAGCTACCTCCTTGATGGCTATGAGAAGATTCCTTTAGAATACCTCACCCAATCAATAAGAACAATGCCTTAAATTGGATCTATGGGTGAAACAGAGGAGTTAACTATTTGTTGTCCTACTGGCTGACTTTTAGTCATCAATCCCTTTGACCTATTTTGGTGTTTCGTGGACACTGACAGAAGTTTCAATTTCAATCTCTAAACTTGGGTGTCGAAGTTTAAGAGGCTTGCTCACTTCGACACCCATTGCTATGGTAAATTAGGAAATGCTTTTATGGTAGACCAAAAGCATAGATTTATGTCATATCAAGACACTGAAAAATGCACCTACAGACATAGTTTTAAAACTACTCAGATTTTGACTCAATCACCTATCATCTCAGGTTTTGACCCTGCCTCAGATCAACTCAAATTCAGTGACTTGGATTGATTCAGGACAATTCAGATCAAATGACTCATTTTTTTATTCAGATTGTTCAGGCCTGTTTAGGCCAGTTTGGCACCAACCAAGCCCCCACAAGCCAAGTTGAAGGCTGAGTAAAATTTGCTTACAATCAACGGAGACACTAACAATCAGAAGGAAATTTCCAAAGTAGCAACAAGGAAAATCATGTCCCTATAAACAATAGCAGGGAGCAAGAAAAAACCAAGGGACTTACCAATGAATCTGTTGATAAAACACAAATTAAAAACATGAGTTGACTATTCCCAGATCAGAAGATGATCATGCTCAATTGGGAGGGAAAAAATGGAATGAGTGGCTTTAAAATGAAAGGTTGATTTTCCAAACCAGATACCGAAGGAACTTTTGCATATATGTGTGCCCTGTCAGAAGATCAACATGTGCTGGGAAGCATTTCCCACTTCCTGCAGTACGCTATTAGAAAATAATAAATCATCAAAAAGACCATGTTTCATGTGTGCCAACACCCACTTGAAACAACAACATTGCTGCCTCAGGGTTCCCTTTTGCTTCTTCGAATAGCAGGATCATTTTACAAAGCATATCAGCTTTACTTCTAGTTCCATATATGTTAGGTTTGTGCAAAAAAATTGCTTAAAATGGCAGAACGCACGGAAATTCCATATTCTTTCTCGTGGGTACAGAGCGATTTAAAGAGAAATTGGTGAAGGCCCTTGCACATTATTTACAAGTGCCATTGTCAGTTCTCAGCAGTAGGGGCCTTGCCGTAGAAGGAATATTTTGTATCGTGCAACATGCACATATTTTGTATGGTGTGTTGTTGTTCCTTGTATTTTTATAACTAAAACAAAACCTATCTAAGCCGTGTCCAACATGCACCTCGAGGTCACTAAAATAAGAGTTTCGTATCTTGAATTTTAATATCCAACACATCATCCATCTAATTGAACTCAAGATATGCATTCTCGACCTTTGCAACATAGAGATGCATATTAAAGCATATGTTTAAATGGGCCTAGGCTGCTGTCAGTATGACGCAAACCGAATACAAAGTCTGTATTCAATCAACTTTGGCATGCAGACACTTTTGCACAAAACACTAAGTACTGATGGAACGGCGCCCAACTCACCCGGGATATAAAGCACCTCACTTCTATCAGGGCATAACTGTGTTCTTGGCAATTTCGGAAGGGTTTTGCATTTCCTCCCTACAGTACAGTACAGAATCAAGCCCGTAGTGATTCCAAATCCTGTCTCATTGCCCAGTCTTTCTAAACTGCACAATCTGGGAGGCTATTTGCATGCGTATCAACTAATAGGACTAAAGAAACCTATATCAACTAAGCAAATTGCAAATACTTACAGCCAGGATGAACAAATTCTGTGTAAAAGTATTTTTCATTAACAGAAAAAGAGAGTATATTAAAAACACATGGCAAAAACTGTTTAAAAAAAGTGCACAGGTAATCAAAATTACAATCAGAAGTAGGAAAAAACCTGTATTTTGCATTCCGAACCAAAAATTTGTGCTGCTTTTGAAGATTTGTTCTTCTAAAGATCAGACAGAATCCTGTATGTAAATATCGTGCTTGAGAATTTGTAAATTTCCGTGCTTTTAACGAATCGCTGGGTGCATTAATGGAAGTAATCCTGTATGTAAATATCGTGCTTGTGAAGAATGGCTGGGTACATTAATGGAAGTAAATTTAACAGCTGAGAACTGCATATTTATTAATTCATTACAACCCGAACTGTCTGATGACATCAGATTAGATATCAGATGGAGTGGTAATCAATACTTAGTTTACTAACTACTTTTACCTAGTTCACTAACTACTTTCACCAATTTAATAGCTTATATTTACTGACCAAAAACGTGCATGTAGATAGATATGGAGTATATGAATGAAAATTTTCAAATTTTAGAAAAACATGTATATTTTTTATACGGAAAAAATAGTATTCGATCAAATTATAAGTAAAAGTTCAATTCTCATGTAATGAAAAATCTATTTTTTATTTTTTATTTTTTTTAATGTTAAATAATATATTTAGTAATTATTAAAAAAAAAAAACAGATTTTTCAATTTTTTTATTTATGTTAAATAATAAATTTAGTAATTATTAAAAAAAAAAACAAAAAAAAAGATTTTTCCTTATTTCAAATAAGGAATTACTTCAAACACACAATTTAGTAATTATTAAAAAAATTAAAATTCGAGATTTTTTTTTTTAATACAAATAAGGAATTTAAGAATTTGTTAATTATTTTTTGTCTCTATTTTCTAGCAATATATACTTGTCTCATATAAAACCTCATGCAATAAGTTTGGTAACACCCTTGAAATAATATTTACTCTAGTTTATTAAATATTTTGTATTTCCACTTTTCAACTTCAGTGACAAAGAAATAATAAATTTAGTTAACAATGAGTAAAATCCATCAAAAGTGTTGCCTAAAGTCATAGTTATTTGATCTATTACAGATGATGAAACTATTAGTGAAATGAAAGATTTCAATATGTGACATAGTAATCAAGATAATTTATAAGAATTCTTACCTATAACTATTCATGTGATACATAACTTTGGTTCCATTACAAGAGATATTGAATAATTAGGCCATGTTCATTTTAGCAATGATATAAACAATAATGTTCATTTTAGCTTACCTATTCAATTAATTTGGCTATTATATCCACTATCGACCACTTGGGAAATATCACATTAGTTTAAAACTTGCTTACTCGGTCTTCACATAACCAAACAATGGGTCATCAATTAACACAATTACCTTTCCATCATCTACCTTATCCATCTGCCAGATCACTAAGCTGCTATCCCCCAGGACACTTAATGCTCTATACATACTTACTATCTCGATACTCGACACCTAACATACAGACGAGCTTGTAGATTGAAGCCCTAATGTCTCAATACTCGATATCTTGAAAGGCCAATGGTCGGGCTATCAAGCGATCAGGCCCTCAGAAGAGGCTAAAGAGTGTCATTGATACTAATTAGTTGATATATTAACATCCAAAATCCCAACATCCATGTCATCGCTATATGGTTACCACCTATACATCACATCGGTGCCTAGTCAACCTTCCATTGCCATGTCAACATGCCACATCACTTACCATTGGTATGCATGTCATCTAGACCCCATTGGTGCCACATCATTACCACATTGGTATGCCATGTCATCTAGACCCACATTGGTGCCACATCACTTACCACATTGGTATGCCATGTCATCTAGACCCACATTGGTGCCACATCACTTACCACATTGGTATGCCATGTCATCTAGACCCACATTGGTGCCACATCATAATGAGACGTTAGCATGTCAAATCAACTGCCACACAATTGACTGTTGTATCCCCAGATCCACGTCCACTCACCACATCATTATTCTATTGATACCAAGGTTTCTTGTTGGTGACTAGTGTCCTACTTACTAATGTCTACTACCCAGTATTGTGCCATTTTGATAGGTTGATGTACCAACAACTAATACATTGCATTAGTGTTGGTTGACCTCAAGGTGTCCTTAACACAGTTAGCCCGAAATTTGACCTCTCGATGGACTATAGTCCCCAACCATCAAGTGAGAGTCCTTGAACCCTCTATCTCCATGAGCTAATGGATAATGGAGGGTGATATGCTAATATCGAGGACATGTTTGACATGGAATCTAGGTTAGTTGGGGATTTTTGCACAATTAAGTGATGGGGAGCACTATTTTCCATCATTATAAACCATAGGTATATAGATGGTGTATGGGTGTTAATGTGAGGATAATTTTGCCCGACAAGGATGGCTTTGTTTGGGTCCTTGGACATCATCTAAGGAGAAACACCATTATCATGCTAGGGTCTAGTACGAGTGGTTTTTAAGGCTTAGTAATAATACAGACTATGCACATGGTACAAAACCACCCTCCAATGCCTCTAAGGTGAATAGTTGGCCTAGTGGTACTCATGGAGACCATCTAAGGGATGGTTCTTAGGCCCTTGAACATTTTTCAAGGATGAAAACTAGTCCCTGAGGGCCTAAAAGAGGTGTAAGATAATGGTCATGGTCCATGTATAAGCTCCCAAGCCACTTCAATACAACACCTACAAAGCAAATATTTTCCCCACGTATGTTGTATGGACAATGTTTATTTCCCTTTAGTGGTTAATTCCTATTGAAAAGTGTTTGAAATTTTTCATGTTATATGTTGATGCCTATTGCTACACTTTTTATCTTTCAATCTCTATTCTTCTAGTAATATATACTTGTCTCATAGACAACCTCAAGCAATATGCTTGGTAACACCCTTGAAATAATATTTACTCATTTATCAAATATTTTGTATTTCCACTTTTCAACTTTAGTCAAAAAGAAATAATAAATCTTGTTAACAATGAGTAAAATCCATCAAAAGTGTTGCCATAACAACAAATGGTTGTACAAGATTCTCCACCTCCTCCTATGGGTAATGCGGGGAAATGGTAATATGGTCCTAATAACAATGCGTAGGTCCTCATGTTAATTCTCACATTTATTTTACCACGAGAGAAAAATCATATGACCCTGCTGTTCAAAAAAAAAGTATGCTATAGTGAGTCCCTCATGCTACCATCCAATAGGAAGAGTATGTCATCCACGAACAGCAGGTAACACTCATCCGTGATCTTGAGCCCACTAAGAGATCCTTCCCTTTTTGCAAAAATGATTAAGCGACTCAGGCCTTCCATAACCATGAGGAATAATAGGGGAGATAGGGGGCAGCCTTGTCGGAGTCCCCTTTCGGAATGAAAAAAATGTGAGGCAGATCCATTTATAAGAATATTGTAGAGGGTGTGGTGATACATGCCATGATCCAGTTGTTGATGAGAGGGAGAGGGAAGCCCAGATGTATGAGCAGCATTTTAATATATAGCCAGCTGACCCGATCGAAGGCTTTAGAGAGGTCAATCTTTAGGAGAATACATTTGAGGTGCTTGGACCAGATGGAATGAAGAGCTTCCTGGGCGGATCCAATGGCTTCATGGATCTGTCTATTCTCAAGGAAGGCAAATTGCTGGGGTGCAATGTGTTTAGACAGAATGGGTTTGAGCCGGTTTGCAATGATCTTGGATATAATCTTGTAAAGGACATTACACAAGGATATGGGGCGAAAGTCATCAAACGAGGATGGGGAGTCAGTTTTAGGGATAAGGGCAATGAACGTAGAGTTTATAGCATGATATAGACACCTAGATGTTCTGCTTTCCTCTACCACCCTGAGTAGGTCCTGTCCCAGCAAGTCAACAAAGGCTAAATAGAATTCAATAGTCCAACCATCCGGCCCAAGGCTCTTGTCTTTTTTGAACCATTTTAAAGTGCTCTCCAGTTCCTCCATAGTGACAGGAGCCGTAAGATCAGTCGAGTCCTCCTCGTTTACAAATCTAGGGAAATGATTAGCCACATTAATGATCTCTGCCAATTTGTGCCTGGTGTGCTTCTGTAAATGCTTCTGAAATGAGATGTTCCAAGCTGGGAGAGCTTGTTGAAGGAGTCTGCGAGGCCCCCTTCTGGTAGAGGGAGATTCCAAATAGTATTTGCCACTTTCCTTCCCTTTGCATAATTATGAAAGAACCTTGAGTTTTCATCCCCTGCTTTCAGCCAGATTGCTCTACTTCTCAATCTAAGAGATTCTTCCCTTAGTCTGAAAATATTTGTCTTCTGGTTTTCCAGCTCAATCAATCGGGCCTTGTCTGCTCTAGTGTTAAATCCCAAATTCGTTCATCTAAGAGAGAGCTTAACTCTGCTTCAATATGTGTGAGCTGGGCAGTATCCTTGATGTTTTTCTCCTTGGCCCAGATAATGACTAGATGCTTCGAATCAGCTCTGTAAGGTTTTTACAAAACCCCTTCGCCAGTGATGCTTCTTTGTCGATAGAGTGTGCCTTCCAGAAATCTGTGACCAATTTCATGAAGTCTTGGTCCTGTAGCCACGAATGGTTGAATTTGAATGGGGCTTTAGGCTTTCGATGAGGGCCAAGAATCTCCAACAGTATTGGGGAGTGATCAGATATACCCCGATCCAACCCATTGTTTATAGTGATGTAAATGATGAAGCAGGGGGCCTTTCAGTAGAAATCTGTCCAGTCTGCGAGCCAAAGCTGCTGCGCCCACCCTTCTGTTCCTCCAAGTAGGCATGGGTTTCTGCATAGGGACATCAATAAAGTCTGTCTGTTCCAAGGTATTTTTCATGAACTCGGTGATGGCATCCACCTGAGCCAAAGAACCCCAGGGTTCGCTGAAGCCAAGGAAAAATTTAGATCTCCCCCAGGATGCTGTGGTCAGATGCCATTAAAGTAAGATTTAGGAGGTGCCTCCAAAACGACTCTCTCTGGTGGCAAGGGCCATATATATTCACAATTCAGAGGGCTTGACCGAGTTCCATAGAGAAAATATCCATTCCCAAGAATCCATTTCCACCCCAGGAGGCATCAACCCTGATGTTCCTAGGGTTATATTCGAGCGCCAGTCCCCATCGCGCCTGATAGCATCAATTGCCAAAAACTTCCATTTTGGTGCCAGAGAATGTAAGGATTGAGAGATAGCCTCGGCCGAACCAAGAGTCTCTTGGAGGAGAATAATATCAGGCTGTTGTTCACCTCAAAGAGTCTCTGAAGGGCTAGTATTTTGGGGGCACTAGCCAGACCCCGACAGTTGAAAGATAAGATTTTCATGGGGGAACCCTTCGAGGGGTTAAGGGTGCTCTAAGGACCCCTTCAAGAGTGGATTGTTGACCAGATGCGACCTTTGCCCCAGCTCGCCTGATAGCTTTTGACAGATCAGATTTCCTACCTCTGGAGGACAGAGGTCCCATTCCCAGGGAAACAATACCCAAGCCGACCTGAGGTCCAGCGGCATCCACATTGTGAGTGCGGGGACGCAGAGAATAAGGGTGGGAGGTGGACTGCTTGGGGGAAGACAGCGAGGAGGATGAGGATGAGGCTGGCAGAGTTGGAGGGGCAGTGGAGGCTATCATGGGGGGGGACGATATAGTGCAGTGAGCCATGGTGCACGATGCATTTGATATAACCAAAGAAGAGGAGATACCAAATGAAAAGGAGGAAGGGTTAAGAGCGGTACCCGAGACCTGAGCGGCTGCTGCTGCGGCCCGAGCCCTAGTCAATGGAGGCGAAGACGAACCGAGCCCCTTCGTCCCTGCTTTTATTGGGGTAGCATGTGCTGTTGCGATCCCCTGTGATGGGCGAGGAATGACAGGGGAAGCTCCTCTAGAAGGTATATGAACATATTCCTTTCAGATGTCGAAAATTCCATGAGCATGGGCACCTATTTAGAAACTGCCCTCTCAGCAAAATAGAGAACAAAAGTAAGGTGAACACAAAGAAAGATACTAAAGGCTTTCACAAAGTGGTTCATAAAGGAAATGGGGCAGGAGGGGGCTAAAGCAGCAGCAGCAATAGAAGGACCACAGACTAATCTAAATAGGTTCCAAGTTCTCGAAGAAGAAGAAGAGATAAGAAAGATAAATCAGGTAATGGAAAGAAGCCCAGGGGAAAAGGAGAAAGAGGAAGACACGGCTCAAACACAGGATAGTATCAAATAGAAAGAGACTATGATGAGCGATGCAGAACCAAAGATGGACTAAGAAATGACCCAGAGTGAGATGGAAATGGAAGATCATGAACTACAAGAGATTCTTGACAGGGAACACCTAGATCTGGAAGGATTCTTGAAATGAGTGGGGTAGACTTTTTACCGCCAGAAGATTTTAATAGGGTGCAACAGCTGTTCCTATGGAAAACTCAGGCTATAGGGCTGGACAGACAAGGAAAAAGTGAAAGGAAGGGCAATGAAGGTGTGAAAACCATGAAAAACACACCAAGATTAGCTCCCAGAATTTCAGGAAAGAAAAGGGGCAGGAAAAAGCAGAACGAGTTATTAATGGAATGTGGAAAGCTAATGATAGATTCAGGTAAGATGAAAGATCTAACCAGCTACTCCTTTACAAATCTTTAATAATGAAGTTTACATCTTGGATAGGTGCACTTTTCAATTTTCCAACTTCTCCTTAGCATCATTGCCATCCAATATCACGTTTAGCATATTCACCTTCACATTACACTGTTTCTTGTAGAAAAATAAGGACACTTGTAGCAGTTTGCAACCCGACTTCTAAGCTTGCCCAAATTCACACGAAACACATGATTTTCCTTAATTCTCTATACATACTTACTGTCTCGATACTCGACACTTAACATACATACGAGCTTGTAGATTGAAGCCCTAATTTCTCAATACCCGATATGTTGAAAGGCCAATGGTTGAGCTATCAAGCCACTGGGCCCTCAGGAAGAGGCTAGAGAGTGTCATTGATACTAATTAGTTGATATCTTAACATCCAAACGCCCAACATCCACGTCGTCACTATATGGTTACCACCTATACAACACCTCGGTGCCAAGTCAACCTTCCATTGCCATGTCAACATGCCATATCACTTGCCACATTGGTATGCCATGTCATCTAGACCCACATTGGTGCCACATCATAATGAGACGTTAGCATGTCAAATCAACTGCCACACAATTGACATGCGATATCCCGGGTCCACATCCACTCATCACATCATTACTCTATCGTTATCAAGGTTTCTTGCTGGTGACTAGTGTCCTACTTACTGATGTCTACTACCCAATATTGTGACATTTTGATAGGTCGATAACGAAGAACTAATACATTGCATTCGTGTTGGTTGACCTTGAGGTGTCCTTAATACAGTTAGCCTGACATTTGACCTCTTGATGGACTATAGTCCCCAACCATCAAGTGAGAGTCCTTGAACCCTCTATCTCCATGAGCTAATAGATAATGTAGGATAATATGTTAATATCAAGGACATCTAACCTAGACTAGGTTAGTTGGGGCTTTTTGCACAATTAGGTGATGAGGAGCACTATTTGCCAGCATTATAAACCATAGGTATATAAATGTTGTATGGGTGTTAATGTGAGGATTTGCCCAACAAGGATGAATTTTGTTGGGGCCTTGCACATCATCTAAGAAGAAACACCATTATCATCTTAAGGCCTATGAATGGTTTTTAAGGTTTAGCAATAATATAAACTATGCACATTATACAAAACCACTTCCCGGTGCCTCTAAAATGAATGGTTTATAAAATGCAAATGTATGTTTATATAATTTATAGGATGCACAGGTTAGTTAATATTATATGGTTTGTATTAAAAATAAATGGACAAATTAATAGAACTGCTGGCAAATCAACATTTAAAAAATTATTATGATGAAGACTTTTCAAACAATTTTATGGGAAAATTCAATTAATAGAACTGTTGGCAAATGAACCTTTAAAAAAATATTATGAAGTAGACTTTTCAAACATTTTTGTGAGAAAATTTAAAATTTTGTGGGAAAATTTGGGCTTGGCACCAATCGGCTGCTCGTTTCTCCTTGTCTCGAAGTCCCACCGCCTGAACATTCTCTTCCAACGATTGATTAAGGTGTGGCTGTCAGGGTTCACACCAGTGGAAAGCTTATTTTCTGAACCAGCTGTCTTATATTATTATATGATATTTGGCAAGGTGGGCTCTATAATATCTGGTATTCAACGATTTGGAAAACTTTTGAGCAGACAGATCAGTGTGCTTTGAGGAGCAATAGCCAAGACAGGTTTACCAGCTCTGCATTTACTACTATTTTTTGTGAGGCCGATCTTCCATAGTTTTTGCCCAAAACAGGTATGTGTTTTAGCTTTCTCTTTGTTTTCTTAAAAAATAGCTCCTTGAAGATAGGGTGTAGAAACTGCAGGCAAAATTAGAGACAGGGACCATAGCAGCTTCCTCCCACTCCAGCGAGAATCATCACATCTCGTCGTATACCCTACCGGATTCCCAGTCGTTGCAGATTTCGTCATAACTGTCATCTCAGGTTTAAAATTATATTAAACACCCGGGACTATTGGACTTCAAAAAAATCATAAAAATTTTGTTCTTGGCACTTCTGCACTTGCTAAGACAGCGATGAAGGAGAAAATACTGGTTGTGGCTGAGCAGTATACGGATATCTACACCAAAACCCAAAACTGGTTGAATCTAGCCGATCTTGCATTGCAAGACCTTGATAGGGGTATACCGATTTTATCAATAGGATGCATATGTTTGTGTAGTTTTTTTATTGTCTTAATCATATGACGAAAACCAGAGTACAAGAATATGGGTTTCAATGCTTTGCAACCATTGAGTTCTTGAGGCTCGGTTGCAACTTGGAGAACTAGGAATATTTTGAGAAGAGTATATATATTCTTTTCAATCCATGTCCTTGCCTTGCAGGACATTGAGGGGTATATAGATTCTTCTCAATGGAAAACAGTTGTCGTTTGTGTGGTTGTTTATGATCTTGCCATTTATTCACTTTTTTGTAATATGTAAAAAGTTGCAACCTCATTAAATGACATTTACACAGCTACACCAGTGCTACCTCTAGAGAGATAAAATCAGCTGCGTTCATCTGATTCCTCAGTGCTCAAGATACTGGCCCATTGTATAAACATAATCAAATATCCTTCGCTTTGACAAGTGAAATAGCTAGTAAACTCAAGGCAGCAATATCAAGATGAGTCCATATGTGCTACATTATTAGATTAACTTGGTAAACTGATATCCTGTTGCCTGTTCAGATTGTTGGGGCTACCTTTAGATTCTTTCTTTTCGATTGTACAGACTTTAAACACATACCCAACCCATTTCCTTGTAAGCGTTACTAAGCATAGGATGATAATATGGGCATTTTCTTGATCGGATTCCATCTTAGTTATTTCCTCTGCTTTTGGGACATTATGTAAAGTTAAGTGATTTTATGGAATGTGATTGCTTGTTTCTGTGTTAAGTATCTGCAAATTTCCTTGCTGACACTTTCACATCAATTAAGAGAAGTCCTTATATCAAATGGGTATTTATCCCAGGAGTTAATTCTTGCACTTTCTCACACTTTCAAGGATTGCATATGTGATAAATCATAGACAAGTCCTAGCTTGGAAGAAAACTCAAAGTTGAACCTCTTTTGACAGCGTATAGGTCCTCCTCATAAGACATT